>OU892286.1:33096905-33743858 GCA_917834065.1 Ceutorhynchus assimilis | reverse complement strand
TGTTAAAAATACAGTCTCACACATTTCAAAGTTTTCCTGGAAAACTAGTGAAGGGAAAATTTTGGAACTTTTTGCATGTAAAGCGGAAGCTGAGAAGCTCATTTTCCCAAAATTTCAAATTTTTCCAGAGGAAATAAAAACATGAGGAATATTGGAAATTAACCTACAATAACTGAATTAATTGAAAATACATTATCACATATTTCAAAGTTTTCCTGGAAAACTAGTGAAGAGTAAATTCTGAAACTTTTTGCATGTAAAGAGGAAAGTGAGAAGCTCATTTGCCCAAAATTTCAAATTTTTCCAGTAGAAAAAAACAACATAAGGAATATTGGAAATCAATTTACAATAACTGAATTAGTTGAAAATACAGTCTCACATATTTCAAAGTTTTCCTGGAGAACTAGTGAAGGGAAAATTTTGGAACTTTTTGCATGTAAAGCGGAAGCTGAGAAGCTCATTTTCCCAAAACTTCAAATTTTTCCAGTAGAAAACAGCAACATGAAAAATCTTGGAAATCAACCTACAGAAACTGAATTAGTGAAAAATACAATCTCACACATTTCAAAGTTTTCCTGGAAAACTAATGAAGGGAAAATTTTGAAACTTTTTGTTTGTAAAGAGGAAGGTGAGAAGCACATTTTCCTAAAATTTCAAATTTTTTCAGTAGAAAATTACAATATGAGGAATCTTGGAAATCAACCTACAATAACTGAATTAATTGAAAATACAGTCTCACATATTTCAAAGTTTTTCTGGAAAACTGGTGAAGGAAAAATTTTGAAACTTTTTGCATGTAGAGAGGAAGGTGAGAAGCTCATTTTCCCAAAATTTCAAATTTTTTCAGTGGAAAATAATAACATGAAAAATCTTGAAAATCAGCCTACAAAAACTGTATTCATTAATTCATTATTCTTTTAAATTTTTTAAATTTGACAATTTGCTTTAAATTCCTCATAAATTCCTCACAAATTCTCCCAAATTCCTCATAAATTCCTCCAAATTCCCTATAAATTCTCCAAATTCTCATAAATTTTGATGAGTTCCTTCAAATTCCTCTAAATTCTCCACATTTTTGGCAAAGAATTCCTAAGTGGTTTGCTCATGTATTTCTATGTATTTTTATGTATTCCCAAGTGTATTCCTTTATATTTTGAGATTGTAAGGACTGTAGATATTTGATTTTTTTCAATTTCTTGACTGGATTTGATAAAAGTAACATTCAACTTTTAGCAGATAACTGTAGCGTTGGTAGGTACAGAATTTGAACTGCCTATTTTGGCAGACATAGATGATGCGCTACTGATTTTTCTAAAAATAATTTTTAGGTGAAAACTATGAGTCTGATTGTGAAATCAGTGGCATACCAACATGACTGCCAATAACAGGATTTATTTTTGAAACACCCTGTATCCCAAGAGACTAAGAGACATTCAAAAACATTAAGTTCGTTCATATGAAGTTTTTTTCTTAAAATGGGGAACATTAGGTTCTATCACACTATACGGAAACACTAAAACTTACAAGTTGGATATACTTTCTTCATAAAACCGTTTAATTCTTCTTTAAAATGTTTAATTAGATGCGGAAAACATAAATATTCTTATGAATAAATAAATTTACTGAAATTCATACAGATGCATCAGTTTGATTTGTTTGAATTGAAAAGTAAATACAGTGCCTAAAAGCGTTTTCGAGCGACATCCCGACATAGGTGGGCATTCCGTTAGATGGCGCTAGTGGCTTTATGTCCGTTATTTAACTTCGATATTTTGAATTTGAATTTTCATATAACATTTATCCGTTTTCGTTCGTGTTCTTTTGCTTAAAAAAATATTAACATGGAAATTGAAAATATCTATCAATTATGTTTGCCATTATCCATAAAAATGATAAAGAACTTATAAGTTATTTGCAGCAGGTGAATCTTCTGAAAGATTCTTTTCGGTGGAAAATTCGGAACTGCCGAAAGAAGTGTGATTTGTTATATAAAAATGGTGCGTCGTCACTCAATTATGTGTTTTTTTGCAAAAAATGCAGAAAAACATATTCCGTATTAACGGGAAGTTATTTTGAAAAAATGAACGTTCCAGTCCGTGACGTTTTATTTATTATGTGGAATTGGGCCTGCGAATGCAGAGTTTTGTCAGCATCAGCTCTATTGGGAAAATCCAGGAACGCTATAGTACAGCAATATACGTGATATTTTGTCATGGAAATTACTCCAAGAAGATGATTTATTTTTATTAGGTAAGAATTTTTTTTTCTAAAATATCAACATACAAAGATCATTTATTTCGAGGACAGGTTAGTTTGGGTTAAGTATTTGAGATTTTTTCATTTCCTATAATAGGTACTAACATACGATGATTAGCACTTATTACGAAGATTATTGGTTTTATGTTTTTTTTTTAAGATGAAAAAGTTCTAAAATTAAATCATCTTTTTTTTACGGGAACCAGAAAAAAATGGATTACTTTACTATTGATTCATTTTTTATTTATGTGTCATTATCAAAAAAGAGAGCGATAGTGATATTAAACTGATAAGAATTGATATTATTCATTGATCTGTGTCAAAGGTTGAGAAGAGGATCATCTGTTATAATTTTAATTTTTTTTAGGCGGAATCATTTGGTACAGATTGATGAATCGGTAATTTCTAAAAGAAAATATATTAGAGGTCGTTTGGTGAAAGAGTCGTGGATATTAGGAATTTATGATGCGACTGAAAAAAGGGGATATATTCAATATGTCAAAAATCGATCCGCTGCGATTCTTCTACCGATTATAAGAAAACATGTAAGGGTCGGTAGTGAAATATGGACAGACAATTGGCGCGCTTACTCTAGATTAGTAGACTATGGTTACGTCCACCGAACAGTAAACCATAGCAAATATTTCAAAGATCCTATTACAGGGGTCTGTACCAACCAGGTGGAAGGGTATTGGTCTGGCTTGAAAAAATATCTTAGAGCTATGGGTGTTATGCATTCAAAATATTTGCCACAATATATTGACCAATATATGTGGAAGCAGATATATGGCAAAAATGCCATTCAACGAATGTATAACTTGACATCGCAAATTGGACAAAAATATTAAATGGTTTCTTGTTAGATTAGTTAGTTGATTAATTACATTTTGTTCCCTAAAGAAGTTTGCTTTGTTTAGTTTAAGTAGTTTTTAATTTAACTTTTCCATTCTTATATTATAATGTATAGATACAAATGGTTAATGGAACTTATTATTGGTTAGAAATATAAGTAAATTCTAAGTGAAACTAAGACTATGTTTTTTTTTTTCATTGTTATTTAAGCTCAGGAAATATCACACAATGTGGCAACGTTGATATCACCTTGCATTTTTATTACGTAAAAATGTCGTATATTCGATTTATGAAATGGTCAATTTCCGTCAGTTTGAACTGAATTTTCTTGCAAAAAAATGAAAAAACCCGCATTTTTTTTTTTTCATAAAACTATTATTTGAGTTGTCTATTTTACTGTAAAAGCTTCAAAAATGGCAAATTCGTGTTTCCGGATAGTGTGATGGACCCGAACATTACTCCAGTGGCATGTATATTTATTCATTTAACAGCAGGTACCCTAATAAATAGTCCTTATTGTGTGCAGCATTATGGGGTCTGTTTCTCAATAGCGAGTCATCCCTGGGTTAAGGATAACTCTGGGGTAAACATAGAAACAGAAGACACACAGAAGGAAGATCAAAAGGAGTTCTTACCTGAATATCTTTCATGCTTTGCTTTCTGATCGACATCAGGAATCAACCGGAACACTTTAATAACGTTTGTCCCAGCAGTAACGAGACTTTTTTCGGTTTTATTGAAGAAAAAGCAGCTGAGGGCATGCTCCACTCCGGTAGGGGGATGACTTTGTTTGCAAATCGAAAACATGACTAATTTGAATCGAAATTAGTCGATTTTCATAGTGAAACGATTAAATATTTAATTTTTTAAAAGGGTTGTTTTTTGTTTACAAAATTCAACATGACAAAATAACATAACCTTAAATTTGAGTTAAAGCAAACTACTACTAGCGACATCTATTAAATAAACCTGAAGCCATTCAGTAAAGATATCTGTAAATATGGTAATAATTTACGCGGCTTCTACGGCTATGACGTCACTAGCAGACCTTAATTTTTAGCAGCTTTCCAGCTGACGCTTTTGAGCACGCAATCGAGCTTTTGCGCGCGCAAATGCTTCAAGCGCGTGTTTTTTGTTACAGCCGTACTGCGCTTCGAGAGCTGCTAACTTTTGCGTTGTGCTGCACCGTGCTTGAAGCACACAGGGGCGAGTTCAGGAATGACACACCCAGTGTGAGTGTGACATCGGTGCGACGCCCTAGCTGTTCAAAAATGCTAGACGGTGCTATAGGCCCAATGGCCAATTGTCAATTCAGGCACACCCATAAAATCGCACTCGCACCCTGTGCGGTATTTCTGAACTTGGCCCAGCTTGGAAAGCGGCTCTAGTAAAAAGTAATGTCAGTTGTCAGTATGACATGGTATGACAGTATGACAACTGACAACCAGGCGCTAAAAATTATTTTTGTTTGTCATTCCCCTGCCTGATTTTGATTTGTAGGTATATACCGAAAAAAAAAAACTTTAGCTTCTTATAAATCAACGAAAATGTCTCTCGTAGTGAAACCAAACTTTCCTGATTATCAAACTGCTCCCGTACAACGCGGATTTAATCCCTACGCTGACAATGGCGGGTAAGTTTACACAAGCTATCAATCCTCTGTATTAAATTTAATTTCTTCTTAGGAGTGTTGTGGCAATAGCAGGCGACGACTTCGTTATAATCGGAGCCGACACGCGTCTGAGTGCCGGGTTTTCGATTTACACTCGCGAACAAAACAAATTGTTCCCATTGTCCAGTACCACGGTCTTGGGCTGTTCTGGGTGCTGGTGCGATACCCTCACTTTGACCAGGATTTTGAAGTCTCGCATGCAAATGTACCAGCAGGAGCACAACAAAACAATGTCTACTACTGCCTGCGCCCAAATGCTCTCCACTATGCTCTATTACAAAAGGTTCTTTCCCTATTACATTTCCAATGTATTAGTTGGTTTGGATAATGATGGAAAAGGGGTGGTTTACAGTTACGATCCTATTGGTCATTGCGAAAAAAGAACTCACAGAGCTGGAGGATCTGCGGGTGCTCTATTGCAACCACTTTTGGATAATCAAATTGGCAAGAAGAACATGTTGAATGTGAAAGAAGAACCGGTTTCGCAACAGAGAGCTTTGTCCATCATTAAAGATGTGTTTATTTCAGCTGCTGAAAGAGATATTTACACTGGGGATAGTATTTTAATAAATATCATTACTAAAGATGGAATTAAGGAAGAAACTTTCCAATTAAGGAAGGATTAAACAGTTTTCATTTTATATTAACTTATGTATAATGGATTAAAGTAATAAATGCCCCTACTACATTTTATATTTGTATTTGTGAAAATAAAAATAAAATATTAGTAGTAGACCATTTATTGAAATCAATGATTACAAACAACTTTTTAACTTTGCATTAATATTAATTTTAATTATCCTTTTGATTATAAAACAAAAATGAGGAGTGAGATAGTGTTTTTATTCAATAAATGCAAACACCTAAAAGTAGAGCAGTGTCAATTTTATGTATTCTAAGAAAATTGACAAAAAATTAATGTAGATAATATAAATTGATGCAACAAACCATACCCCCTAGGTGCCCTAATTCTTGTTCCCAGGGGGTAGTAGTGGTTTGCCCTTATCTTTGCCTCTCAATTTTAAGCCAATGGCCCTTTCAATTTTTCCCAGGATGATGTTATTGGGAATTCCTTTGCCGGCCTCATAATCAGTGATAACTTGAGGTTTTTCATTTATTTTCGTGGCCAGATCTTTTTGGCTCATGCCTTTGCCTTGCCGGCCTTGCTGGATCAGTTTGCCCACGTCCAAAGGAATGGATTCGTGTTTCAGCTCTTCAGTTTCCCTGTCCAATTTCGCTGTGTTTTTGGTCGTTACGTGTTGTTTATTACTAGAGGCGCCCCCTGAAACCGACAACGATATCAACTGCTAAACTAGAAAGATCTAGAACTCACATTTTAGTTGTGTGTCCACCGCGATACCCTGTCGCCTCGCAGCGTTGACGGCCTGTTCGGTTTTCATTACCGAAGCCTTTGGGGCCCGCTTTTTTAAGACGGTCACTGTATCCCAATCAGACATGTTGCACTTGGTTTTTGATTTTATTTTATTTTTTTTAATGAAAACTGAAAATTACGTTTTATTTGACACTACACATGCCATTACATTACACGTGAATTTAGCTGACTACGGTTCATCTGTCAGTAAAGTGAATAAAAAAGAAGACGGTGGAAGTGGAAAGCGCTATCTTTATATACAGGGTGTTCCTAAATATCATGTACAAACGAAAGGTGGTGATTCTCTTTGGTTTATTTTATGACTAAAATTGGCAACCTCACTCCATCCCACATCAAACCACCATAAGTACATTCCAAACAACAAGCAACACCTCCAAAGTGTTCCAAAATGCACCAGAATCTTGTAACCGGACTTGAACTAATAACTTTTATTGGAATTTTTTGACAGCTACCGGTTTATTGAACCCTTAGAGCAAGGTCAAGGAGAATACACACTCTAAGGAGTGCTTATCGGCCTCGTTTTTGGTAATCGCCAACATATTGGTTTTCAACCATTGCCGACGTCATAACAAGGCGACGTGCCGTAAGTTAACCAAGATTCTTGGTTTTTTTGGTTCCCGTTCCGTAACCTAAACACTCCTGAAATCTGGTTAGGTTATGAAACGCGGTTCCTGAAAAATTCGGTCCTAACTGTCAACCGAATTTACCGATCAAAAAGTTTGGTTTTTTCGGTTTGTTTTCAATTTCTGACATTTGTTTGTTAGGTTAGGTGATAATATTTTAATTTTCTTCCGCTTTGAACATGTATTTGAGGTGAAAATCATTCCTGACAATTGCTTATTATAAATATATTTTTAAGAGGATAATATTCATCATCATCTAGCATCCAAGCCAAACCAAAGCTGAACTAGGGTTGCCAAGTTTTTGGAATGAAAAAGTGGGAGGTTTAAATTTTTGAGTGCCACGCCCTAATTTTTACGAAACAGTCGTTAAAAACACCCTGTCAGTCAAATGTACCTTTTGTCAAACAAATTACATACAATAACTCTTTTCACGTGGCTCCGGTTTAACAAACCGCAACATACCGCTCAAATTCGAGTGGTAGGTATCCATCACGTAACTTTGTAACCAGGTTAGAAAACGGTATGTCATTTCTCTAACCGTTTTGTAACCCGGTTAGTTAAACCGGAGCCACGTGAAAAGAACTTTTGGAAAAGCTTTGAACTACATGCGTAATCGATGGTAGATGGCAAGTTTAGGTTGCCTCATAACATTTATGACGTCATCTGGGGTGTCTCAACATCATGCAAATCTCCATAAGGCACCCCAGATAACATCAAAGTTACCCATTACCAAACAACCTAAAGTTGATTTCACGGAGGTTTGTGCTTATGACAACGATAATGTCATTACTTTGGAAAAAAAGGTTTGTCGTGGATTGATTCAGATAAATTCAATAGCGTTCAGATTTTGTATTAGGTCTGTTTCTGCAGGAATCACAAACCAGTCAGAATAAATTTTATTGGTTGAAACTAGTTTTCTGACTGTTTTCAACCAATGAAATTCGCTCTGACTGGTGACTGGTTTGTGATTTCTGTAGAAACAGACCTGTTATTGTATTGAATGACTTATGAATTCTGGTTTAAAAACCGACTAATGTTTTTGACATCATCAATTTTTTCCAGTAAATTTTTATTTGTTAAAAAAGAAACAAAGGAAGGCAAAAGTACAAAACTCTCGTGAACCAAACAGTATTAACTTTGGTACGTGTTTATAATATCTGTAGGCGCATTTTGATATTCAAACCCAAGAATATCCAAACCCTAAAATATTAAATATAAAGATGCAAACGTTCGATAGCGAAAAAAAGATTTCTTTTGCTAAATATTGAATTATTATTTTTCTTTAGTCAAATGCGAAATTGTTGAAAAGCGGGAGTTAGCGGAAGTTCTTTTAGAAAGCGGGACTTTTTGCTGCGATGTTTCAAGGCGGGAGGCATGACAAAAAAGCCAGAGTCTCCCGCCTAAATCGGGAGGGTTGACAACCCTAAGCTGAACCGAAGCGTTCCACACATAAACCGCATTTTCAGGAACCAGACTATTACCATAAACGAACCGCTTCTTACCGATCGGTAACCATTCGGTAACTCTGGTTAAGATACGGAACGCCGCCTTAGTCGTCAGCTATTTAAACAGCCTACGTCAAGTCGAGAAACGCCATGCTGCTTACGTCACAACTGGTTGTTTGGCTAAGGGGGGTAGGGGAAGATTTGATACACACAGGCCTTATGAAGATAGGCCGTCCTGTAGTAGTAGTGTGTATCATTCTTGGACCTTGGATAAAGGTAAAGAGGAGTAGTAACATGGAGTTCAAAAATGAAGCCGGTTTTTCCAGCCCCCGGATTCTATTACGAGTTGAGTCGAATTGTCTCGATATCGAATACGACAGCTCCGGACGTACCGTGTAATACGTATGGAAAAATCGAAAAATAGAATCGGGGGTAGGGGGAGATTTGATACACACAGGCCTTATGAAGATAGGCCGTCCTGTAGTAGTAGTGTGTATCATTCTTGGATCTTGGATAAAGGTAAAGAGGAGTAGTAACATGAGGCGATTTTCAGCCTGGAATGATTATTTATCGGTAAATACCGTGGTTATTCTTTTGGTTGACAACTTTGACAGTCATAGCCCCCTACCACTCAAGAATCATAACCCAAGGAACTGACCGCTGAAATGATTTGGTTATAGCAGTATAGGATTATGTTTATTATTCCTATTTGTTTTTTCGTTTCAACAATGGTTTGTTGTTTAGGTACAGAAATTAGAGCGGAATCTCTCGTTAGTCGCGTTTATCGAACAGATTTTCTTTGGGGATGATCTAAACCTCAATCTAAACATGATGAGTTGCAGTGAGTGAGTGAGTGTATACTTCTTCCATTGTAACAGGCCACAACACAACTGCAAAATCACAAAACACCAATACCAATTCCCAAAATAATAACAATAACATCAAAAAGCTGTAACCAAAAGATTAACCCAAGTCCAAAGCTGGGTTATAATCGGTTATAAGTGGTAAATACCAAAAGCAAATCAGCTGATATGTGACATCACAACTTCCCCTACTTTGGTTAAAACCGCGACGGCGGAAATGCATTGGTTATAACCAAATAATAATCATTTCAGGCTGAAAATCGCCTTTGGAGTTCAAAAATGAAGCCGTTTTTTTTTGGTATTCTGGCACCAAAAAAATGGCGGTATAGGCAGGAAACCTGGGTATAGGCAATTAGGTGCTAGCTGACGTCACACACATAACCTCAATGACATGTGTGTCCCCCTATCGAAAGTCACGTTATGTCATTGGTGACAAGCTGGCGCCTGTGTGTTATGGCGTTTCCGATTGGTAAATCTAGTGCGGAACTAGTGCAATTTTTTCTAGTTCTGTCTTTTTCTTCTACGGGTCGATTAAAAGGATGCAAATACACTCAGTGCGCACTGAATTTACCAATCGGAAACGCCATTAAATAGACCTATCAAACGCAGAATGGCGCGTTCCTATTCCTTATGTCCGTAGGACAGCGCTTTACCTGCTCTAAGATTCAACCGGTCAATTTATCGGTGAAATTTGGAAAGTACCCATATAAAGCCTTGTAGGTACTCATAACTGCGAAATTCGCACTTTTTTGACATTGCTTCGACAATTTGACGTTTTATGCGTGAATCAAACGTAAAATTGTCAACGCAATGTCAAAAAGGAGCGAATTTCGCAGTTATGAGTACTAGGCTTGAGGTACGATTCTTGGGCTTGAGGCACTCCAACGAACTGTCAAAAACGAAATAGATATGGCTGCTGCAGGATAAACAAACATAAGTTTACCATGTATCCTTTAGGAAATTTGAAGTATTCCAAATAATATGTTAATTTTATGCATCAAAATGCCCGCATTTTGCTGTATGGTAAATTGTAGCAGTAGTGTTAGTTGCTCGGCAACCCTCAGAGCTCTCGACTTGTAATTAAATAATTATAATAATCGCTTATTCTTCAAATTTATAGGACGTCTGCTGTTAAGTCTATAATTTGTGAATATGAAATATAAAATTAGTGAAATTATCAGTTCAAAATAGAGAAAACGCAATAAAATTATCAGGAAAAAATTTTAAACACTTTTCAAATGGAATTAGCTAGCACGAAGTAAGTATATGGGAAACCGGCTTGTTTCTCCTGCAGCAGCCATTAAAACCGATTTGTTGGACTACCCACCCTATTGGTGTGTCACTATTTGCGACGTCATTAACAAGTCGTCAGCTGTTTGCACTAGAAGTCGTAGTTTAGAATTTAAAGGACCCCGCACACCTCTTATGGGATTTGGGACTTCCGCCAAATTTAACCAAATTCTAGTATAATATAAATTTGATCAATAGATACTTTAGCATTGGCCCAACTTGATTCTATGACTAGTTTTTGAGATACAGGTAGTTTAATGTCCAAGAAATGTACACATTTTAATGCATTTACATCTACTTGTCACCTGAGCGTGAGGATACCTGACCATCCTGATTATTAGGTGACTTGTAGATGAAAATGCATATAAAATGTGTAGCTTTCTTGGACATTAAACTACCTGTATCTCAAAAACTAGTCATAGAATCAAGTTAGGCCAATGCTAAGTATTGATCAAAAAGATCAAATTTATATTATACTAGAATCTGGTTAAATTTGGCGGATCTAGCATGAAGCAAACGACGCAATCTGCGTCGGGCCTCCAGAGCTGAGGGGCCTCCACACAACTAGATACTAAAGGAACCGATAAAAACGAATAAAAAAAAATAAACTCGTAGATATAAAAAAAAAATCGAAAATTAAATTTTGAAAGAGACGGCAAACTTGTATACCAGGATGCCTATTCTTGAATCCGGGGAACAGCGTTCTCACGAGAAAGAACGATTGCTCTGTCTTTGTCAGTGTTATGGAAATAGAAATATGGGCAACTAAGACAGAACGCTTATCTCCTGTTTCGACAATAAATGCTCTGTCGAGGGCTGGAATCATGACCAGATGACGTCACCCGCAGACCTCGATGGAATGCTTGCGATTCAGGCTGTGCTAGTGAGTTAATTTTTTCGTCGATTTTAAATGTAGTAAAGGTGATTTTCGGCTTGTTCTCACAGTAGCAATTAAGGGTTCTTGATCCTCGAGTATCCCAGAATTTGTGGGGGGGAGTTAGGAGAGTATGACAAAAATGACCCATCATATAATCCAGCAAAAGATTATGCTTGGTTATCCTAGCAAAAAATTGCCTATTGTCTTCCAGACTCAGATAATTTATGGTACTTGTCGGTGGAGTACGGATAGTATCAGTACTCAACTCAGAACTACTATGTTGTATTTCTTTTTGATTAGATAAAATGTTCCCGAATTTTTACAATTTTTTTTCGTTTAACTTGTTTTCTGTCTCATATGTTCTTGATAAACTTGTTTTTTGATTAAATTTGTTTCTATATTTGATTGTTAAAAACTTCAAAAGTATAAATAACTTCCGCACACTCACTTCATACCCCAACACCACAAGAAAAATACCTAAAAAAAGCATGAGAGGGCCCCAAAAAAATTTTTGCGTCGGGCCCCAAAGGTCCTATGTCCGCCACTGTATACCTATCTCAAAAACTAGTCATAGGATCAAAGTTGGGCCAATGCTAAGTAGGGTGGGCCACGAGACAGTTTTTACTTTTTTGGGGATAAAATTGGTAATTTTAATTTTTTCGCTACAGTTTCGTGAGCCTCATAATCATTCATCTTATTGCACACATTTTTTGAATAAATTATTAGCACAATATTATTTATTTAGAGGAATCTAAAAAAATCTGATTTTGTCTCAAGGTAGCCCATGAGGTGGGCCACTTTGAGATATACCTACATAAAAACCGAGTAAAAAGGAGAAAAATAAGGTTTATTCAAAAATAATACATCGTATTAAGTATAACTTTTCTTCATTATTTTGGGTTTTTTCAACATATCTTGCAAATGTTTGATGTTTCACGTTGTTTTTCTCTGCTGCATTCCTTAAAAGCTTAATTTATGTTCAATCACATCTTCGACAGGCTTTTTTATTGATTCGGCACTAAACAGGCCTTTTGAAATTCTCTTTTGCGTCCTCGTGACATGTTTTGAACAAAATATTTTTTTCTCAACATTTAAGACACGTCTCAAGGTGGGCCAAACTTCGTGTCTCATTGTAGCCCATGGTAGGTCTGAGTTACAAACCGCAATATTTTGGTAAAACGTGAAAAAATCGACACGTAATATACATAAACAATGAAATTAATATCTACCTGTTGTGTTGGAAACCTCAGAACTTACATAAGCCTACCATATTATTCTGATAAAAAAACGGGACATTTTTATGAAACAGATGTTGCAAAAAAAATAGCGATTTTTTTTTTCGGGACCATGCTCGTAGGACGAACTCACGGATAATACACCTTACTACTACAGGATAGCCCTTAGTTAGCTTATCCTCATAAGGCCTGTGTAGAACAAATCTGACGCCCCCCACCCTATCGAATCACCATTTGTGACGTACACAGCATGTCGTTTCTCGCCTTGACGTAGGCTGTTTGCAGTTTGCACCACAGGTTATGATTTCGCGGGCTTTTGCTTTATATGCATACTTGATTTTACTACATCAATTAACATCCTAAAGTAACTATTTTTCAGATCTCGTTTGCACTTCCTATTTGCCTATTATGTCAATCAAAATTAAATAATATTTTATTACAACTACGACTGCTGGCGCAAACAGCTGACGTCGCTAACGGCTTAGTTGATGACGTCGGCAATGGTGATACACCAATATGGCGGCGATTACCAAAAACGAGGCTGATAAACAATGTGCCTTAGGGCCAAATTATGGACTGACTGGTAAACGTCTGGTTGTTACCTAGTAGGTACTTTCTATGCATTAGAGAATAGAAAGTACCTGCTGAATAACAACCAGACACTTACCAGTTGGTCCATAATTTGGCCCTTAGCGGTGTATATTATCCTTAGACCGAACTCACCAAATTCTAAACTGTCAAATGTCAAATGCTATGTCGAATTAACCACCACGTTGCGATTTGCTGAGACTCTGAGACTAGAGATGAGGCGCAAAATCGATTTATCTATGCCACCGCAGAGACTGGGAATGAGACGCAAAAATCGAATTATTTTACGCTTTTTGAAATATCAGAGAATACGGGACATTTACGCGTCCCGACAGCAAATTTGGGGACGCGGGACATGGACCTCGAAATAAGGGACTGTCCCGTATAATACGGGACGTATGGCAGGCTTAAGCTTACAGCAATAGTATAATATTGTTGTATTAAGAGTAGAAGCTTTACTTTTTCGTGCTGAAGCGGTAGGTTTGCGAGCCGAACGTAGTGAGGCTTGCAATACTGCTGAAGCACAAAAAAGTGCTTCTACTCCGAATGCAACACGCTATTTTTTCTCCAAACGAATGGGGTAAGCACGGGGGCAAGTGGATGGTTAAGCGGCAGTAAAAGTACGAGCGGCACTAAAAGTACTTCTACTGCCGCTCCAGCGGCACTAAAAGTACTTTTGCTATCGCTGGGGTTGCCAAGCAGCATAGAAATTAAATTTCTACCACCTCGACAGGTGTTAACCCGCTGGATTTGCCTAGCAGCATAGAAATCAAATTTCTGACATCTTGACAGGGGTTAACAAAGTGACGTTTTTCTGACGTTTGGAGAAAAAAGAAATTTCACTATGGCGAAAACAAATCGAAACCGGCAAAAAATTGGAGGGCGCACGTACAGCTTCTCTGGCAACAAAAATAAGACTAACATGTTTAATATTTGATGTACTCTGTGAAATAATGGAGACAAATAGCCCACGTTATTAATAAATAATGGCGACTGTCTCATGGTAAACGCGTCTCATGGTGGCCCACCCTCCCCTATTGATTAGAAAGGTCAAATTTATATAATAAGTACCAGGGGCGCAACTAGCTTGTTGGTTTTGGGGGGGCTTGAGCCCCGGGTCTCTATTAGTCGATTTCGTGACAGTATATGATGTTTTTCAAAACTTACTAAATACAGTACGTATTTCACAAATGCCTGAATTTGACGGAAATTAGGCAATTCAATCCATCTGTCAGATAGGAAAATTCAATATGGCGTGGCGGCCAAGCAGGTTTGTTTTGAATGTGGTTTTATGCGTATTTCAAATTATTTTGCTTAGAGTTTTGCTTGCAACTTTGATTTGGATTATATAATAAAATATTTGTTGACAAGGTACCTAAACTAATAAATCGGGCAGAATCTAGATATTTTTTTTGTGTTTTTTGGCCCATGTGTGGCCGCCACGCCATCTTGAAAGTCACGTGGTTTGAATTGCCTAATACTCTGCTATAAATTTTGTTCTTCGATATAATCTACGTTCTTAGTTGAGAAAAAAAACAAAGTTATAAAAGACGGCCGCGTTCACCAAATAAAAACGTTGGTTAACACTTTGGGATTGTTCTGCTGAACGCTACGTTGAATTTGTGTTGAAACCAAACATGTTTTGCAAACGGTCGCCATTTTTGCAAGCATAATTTGAGAGTGTTTATAATTTTCAACACTTTTTTTGTGCTTTGTGTGGTGACATGACATTCAGAGGGTGACGTTCTATCATTGAAAAGTTGAATCGTTCAGCAGAACCAAGAGTTTATCCAACGTATTCTGTTGGTATTTGTAAACTATTTACAATCCGTTTTGGTTCTGGTGAACGTAGCCATTTTTATGTACATACATACAGTCATGACAATAAAAAGAGGGACACCCGTTTTTTCCTATTGTAAAACGAGCTCACCAGCTATACCTACGCTGTACATATGTAAGTAAAAATACAGGGTGTCTCAGCCGAGAGTGACCCATTTTGAATACTTGTAACTTTCAAACCAGGTGTGCTAGCTACCTGCGGTTTGTGCCATTCGATTTCTCTTGGCCTGAAGTTTTTTCTAGTAGGTTGCAAATTTTTTTGAAACTTATACAGGGCAAGTGAAAAAAAATCCGTTTTTCAACATCGAAATTCTCCACTATTTTTAATGGAACATCTTGTATATCACAACGTGAAAAAAAAGATTCATGTTCAAGGTTTTTTGTTTGCAATTTGCAACCTACTGAAAAAAACTTTAGGCCAAGAGAAATCGAATGGCACAAACCGCAGGTACCCAGCACACCTGGTTTAAGAGTTATAAGCTTTTAAAATGGGTCACTCTCGGCTGGGACACCCTGTATATTGAGTTTAGAACTTCTTAAACTACTTAAATCGGTACTAAAAACAACTTAAAATCTGAACAAGTTCTGTTAAATTAAATTCCTCGTAAGTGCTCAAACAGACACGGACCAGTAGACGAAAGCATATTTTTTTTATTACATATTTTAAAAGAGCGTATTGAGTTTAGCAGTTGTGCAAAATTTCATAATTTTCCGAGCCCTTGTTCATATTTAAATAAATTATCAAAAAGCTCCAAATTTGGAAGTTTTGAAACACGTGGTGACGTCACTGCATCTCTCACGTTGGTCGTGTGACGGCCTTTAGCCCGTCTTGACTCGAAAGATGACGTCATACCAACTCTAAGCGATGAATTTCTGAGGCATAATGTTTTATTATTCAAAGCCGCATAACTTTTTAAATATTTATCCAATAGACCGATCTCCTATTACCTGGACTGCGCGCGTCGCTTGTAGGCTGCAGGTGAGCGTCCAATGAGAAGCAAGTTTGTGACAGGCTTGCGTCATATTCTTATTCAGGAGCCAGTTCAGAAAGAATCGTTCCTTCTTTCTTTGTAACGTGTAATTTGACAAAGAGCAAACTAATACTTTACATATTACTTGAACTCACCGCAATTTCGTTTAAGGTTATACTTGACATATTCATTTGCAATTTCATTGAGCGATGTTGCCGGATGAAACATTTATCAAAATCAAAGTGCAAACGATGGTCATCCACTTTAAAGCTCTTCTTTTGTCTGATTTAAGGCGTTGTAAAACCCTTGACACTACCTATATCACTTCTTTAATGTCATAATGTTCGATTTGTATTGTCTACATTTTGTTCTGCAACAATACAATTCGGCTACACTGCAGCCTACGAGTTGCGCGCGCATGTCATCTTCTATTGCTTTCTAATTTGTATTTATTACAATTAAGCTCTCTTTTTTTAATCATGCGAGACAGGTTTATTGCGCTGGAATTTTTTTTGTGTGCTATATGTGAGTAATATACTCTATAAAAATATCAAAAAACGTGGTTAATGAAACCTCACTGAACGAGCCTATTCTCATTACCCTTTCCAATCTCATAAAATACCCAATTTTACCCGAACCTTGAAAACAAAATCTTCAAATCATTAAGCTAGGTAAGGGCAAGGATGATACACACTACTACTACTACAGGATAGCATATCCTCATAAGAAGGCCTGTGTGTAACAAATCCCCCATCATGCCAAACAACCAGTTGTGACGTAAGCAGCATGGCGTTTCTCGCCTTGACGTAGGCTGTTTAAACAGCAGACGACTTAGTTATGACGTCAGCAATGGTTGAAAACCAATATGGCGGCAATTACGCGCTGATAGCACTGATCTCAAAAATAAATGGATAAACAAAGAACGCTTGTAATACTGCTAATTTACGAGTTTATAATAGGTCTGTTTCTGCAGAAATCACAAACAATTCAGAGTGAATTTCATTGGTTGAAAATAGTTTTCTGACTGTTTTCAACCAATCGAATTCGCTTTGACTGGTTTGTGATTTCTGCAGAAACAGACCTTATGTAAACAACTAAGACAGCTGTGAGCATGCGCAGTAAATACATGAGCTGTGCGTGCGCAAAATATAGCCAATGAAAATGAAGGATATTTCAAAATTTAGAACAGTTGTTCGTTGTTCGACATAAGACACTGCGCAGGCCTTAGGCTGTTCCGTTGCACAACTGTTCGTAGAATATTGAACCCAAATTTTCGCACAAGTTTAGCCAATCAAGCCGTACGATTGTTTATCCATTTATTTTTGAGATCAGTGGTTGATAGGCACTCATAGCGATTTCCATTTGTCAGTGTGAACACTGAATGTATTCGTTTTTTTTTTTCTAAAATCATGTAAAATAAAACTAGTTGCATTTTCAATTTCAATGTGGAAAATAGGTATTAGTTGAAATTGTTGAAAAAAAAAAAAGAATAGGGCTGGATTCCCCGGTTTTACCCACATCAATATTTTACCCGAACACTAGTCGAAAATACCCGGTTTTTGGGAAATTACCCAGTAAAGGGCAACACTGGTTGTGTCACTGGAACGCATACTACTTTAAGCTTCGTGTTTTTGATGCCCCCATTAAATAGCCGGTGCTTGAGAGGGCAGGGGAGAAGAAAAACAAACAGTTCAGTTGCACGAAACTTTAATGCACTGGAACGCCTATAAACAGTCCAGGGCGCTCTAGAGCAGCTCAGGAGTGTTTAAAGTGCGTCACTGGAAAGCGACTCAGATTTGCTCGCTCGGGTTTGGGAGGACGGATGGCTAATTTGTGTCATTACCATCATGTTTGTGACCATCGGGTTTGGGGGGGCTAATGTTGAGCTTGGGGGGGCTAAGCCCCCCCCCCTAATTGCGCCACTGATAAGTACTAGAATTTGGTTAAATTTGACGGAAGTCCCAAATCCCATAAGAGGTGTGCAGAGTCCTTTATGGTGAAAAATATTACACATTTCATTTTGATTAACATATTGTGCGTCGATTTTTATCTGACACTTTCCGTATGAAGAGCGAGGGGGTGAAGTATATGGCAAAAACAGGTGTAACGTCACGTTCTAATGTAGGGAGCTACCAGCTCACATTCCTTTTGATAATCAGATTAAAATCGACGGATAATTTAGGCAAAGAGGAAGATGAAAACGAGATCTAAAAAAGAGTTGTTTTAGAATGTTACCTAATTGATGTAGTAAAAAAAAATAAAAAATAACGATCTCTATCCGTTACATATAGTACTTCAGCTGGTCACCTAAATAAGTAAATACACAGCAAGCAAGAGAGCGGTCGAATTAATAAATATATTATTATTTTACTGTGGCGAATAAGAGTTTTATCTATAATATCAGAGTTCTTATATTACATTTTGGAGTATATTACACCAATGTCAAAGGATATTTGATTGGTTCTATTACTTTTGTGGCTTAGGTCAGAAAAGACATGCTTTCCTGAAGAAAGTATATAGGTACCTATTAATTATATACTTTTCGAAGGGTTGCTTATTAGTCTACTTTTTAGCCGTTAAGTAAAGTTTAAATTAAGTACGCGTTATTTTGTCAGGAGTATTTTAGGGAAAATCCGGAAATTTTCCTGCTACATTTGGCTCTCCGAAGTGACATCTATCGCGTACTGATGAAATTGTGGGCACCGCAGGAGGCATTATTAACTTCGAGATTTCGTCGTGCAGGAGGCAGGAAAGCGCGTAGCCACACCGTATCGCGGTTCTGCGTGTATCGTTCAGTCCTGCTGGCTGCCTGTGCCTGCTGCTTTTTGTTCCACAACGATTCAACGCGATTCTGGTTGCGCACCAGTGCTTAGCTCTGGCTGGGTCGTAGCTAACGCTCCATCTTGAGTAGTTTCTAGCTTGTGTACTGTACGAGAGTGATAAAAGTGCTATTTTAACTGATGTTTATATTTTAAAGTGCGAAAATCTCGACACAGAAATGTCTTCGAACAACACCCCGAAACAATCGACCACTCAACGTATGATACAAGGTTAGTGCTATGCAAGAACTAATTATTCTCTTTGGTGAGGAATTGATTTTCGAGGCGCCATGCCATCAGCCGTCCATGCCTATTGATTCGATTCTTGCTAAGTTACCTTTGTCCGTCGTGCGTTTTCATATATTGTGACTGGAGACTGGTGACTGTCACTGTATTATATGGAATGGAAAACAATATTTTTAACTAGTCAGTCTGCTGCCTGCCGTACCCCTTGGCCTAAACGCCCCGTTCCTATTGGTCCGGTCCAGTTTTCTCTCTTCACTCCAGAGCGCTGCGACATACACAGTTGCCATTTCCCTCCTTAATATATTTTTTTTTGGCTACTGCTGCAAGCCAATGTTTATTATCGATATGAAAAAGCCCGAAATACATTTTGGCGTTAGTTCAAACGGAGTATTTTATTTTTAAGATAATTCACATTCAGGATTCCATTTTACCGGCTTATTCTTCTTATCAGTCGCGGTATCACACACTACTCGAATCAAAATAATAATAAATGATAAATACCAATAAGTAGGACTGGAATAGGCTAGTCGATATTGACCTATAAACATGCCACTATATTTTCGCATGTAACAGGTTGCTCCAAATTACGAGAAACGCGAAAAGCTTTATTTACCAAACAAGTCTTGACTTAATAATATGGTTGCCTTCTAAAACATAAAATGTAACTAGATGTTAGATTTTTGGTGTGTACAAAAAACTGGTGGTACAAATACACTATGGCCGAGTTTGTTTATGTCATCTTTTTCGTCGATTTGCTCCGAAATGTGGACAGGCACGTAACTGGATACGATAATAGGTCTGTTTCTGCAGAAATCACAAACCAGTCAGAGTGAATTTCATTGGTTGATACTAGGTCTGTTTCTGCAAAAATCACAAACCAGTTAGAACGAATTTCATTGGTTGATAACAGTCAGAAAACTAGTTTCAATCGATTAAATTCATTCTGAGTGGTTTGTGATTTCTGCAGAAACAGACCTAATGAAATTCACTCTGACTGGTTTCTTGGGATTTCTGCAGAAACAGACATACTAGTTTTCTGGATGCTTCTGACTGTTTTCAACCAATGAAATTCGCTCTAACTGGTTTGTAATTTCTGCAGACACAGATTTAGTTGCTTTTGCCTTTACCGAGATCTTTACCTTTAATCTTTATTAACAAGCAATAAGCTTCATTTTTATAAAATATGTCCTACTTAACTGTGATAATTATTGAGTTTCTTAAACTTTTTTCTAATTTCTTCCTTAAAATCCAGAATAATCATAATAATGTGTCAATTAGAATTAGAAAAATTGTTGCTATGAAAATAATAATTACATAAAAATCAATTGACATGATTCCTCTTTAAAAAAATGAGCTATGGTTGTTCGAAATATCTGGTTTTGTATACAGTATTGCGAACACCCTATAGAGCGTTAAGTATCAGATTTTCATAGTATGCACTAAAAACCTGCAAAAGATTTATCTCATAGGATCCTAAATGTTTGTTGACACATGCAAACTGCGATTTTTTGAAAAAATATCAAATATTTCAAAAACAATTGTAATTCTTAACAAAAAGTATGTAGGATTTTTAGGACAATCTCTTGAAGTAATAAAATTAGGGTGTTTCATTAAAAATAGCAAACTTCTGTCGCATAGGTACCCTATTTGTGGAGCACCCTATGAGGAAATGCAAATTATTCTTTTTTTTTTTTTATTAGTGAACTTTAAGACGTGACACCAGGAAAACGTTACATTTGCATTTTCAATACTTTATAGGTACCTATTTGGTTGTATTAATTAACAACTGATTACCAGTCACCTCTTTATCAATATTTAGAATATAATTATCAGCTAAATACCAACGACCTTGTACGTTTTGTGTCTAAACCTATTCTATTTGAATTTGGTAACCGAAATGTGTGGCCATAATTTTTTGATCATTCATAGAATTTTTAATTTCAATCTACCTACTATATGATTTGGATTTTTGAAAACTTTGAAGACCCATAACTTTTTTTCTATTATAGATAGAAAGCTGGAATTTTCAGCGATTCGTATCCCAGTGAAGGACTATAATCTCTGAAACTTTCTGGCCATTTCTCAGCTTCAAATCTCAGAATAATCTAGTGTATAGTATGATGGAGTTTAGGGGTCCCCAATGATCACTAAGACACAAAATCTTAACATAAAAAAATTTCAATTTTCATCATTTTAGTCGTCATTTTACTACCTACCTACTAAGACTAAGATGAATTTGGATTTTGAAGACCCATAACTTTTTTTCTATTATAGATAGAAAGCTGAAATTGTCAGCGATTCTTATTCAAGTGGAGACCTACAATCCCTGAAAATTTCAGCTCATTTAGACTTATAGTTCCAGAAATAGAATTGCGTTAAGCAATTTCGGGTAAATTTATAAATTTTTCAATTTTCTGAGTGCCTTTTTTTCATAGATTTCGACTTCAAATCTCAGAATTATTTACTGTATGGAGTTTGGGAACAATCTCAAAATCTCAACATAAAAAATTTAGAAATATCATCATTTTAGTAGATATTTCAGTTACAAAAAAATGCGTTTTCCTAATAATTTCTATTAAACGCGACAAAAGAGCAGTTATTTTTGGCGTATCCAGCTCAACACAGAAGGGGGGGCAGCTTTCTGATTTCCATCGTCTATGACGCCTACGTTTTGATAGCCTTCTTAAGGACAGGGGAGGATGCGTTAAATAATACATAATACCCAAGGTTGTTTGAGAGAGGTAGGTTGCCTGATAACTTTTATGACGTCATCTGAGGTGCCTCAACATAATGCAAATTTCCATAAGGCACCCCAGATCTATCTATTACCAGACAATTTATTACCTTTTGGAATTTTGGGATATATATTATCCGTTCACAATCCGATGTCCACCTGGTACAGGTAAAATATGTATCACCTTTCAATGCTATTTGATAGGGAAAGGTGATAAATTTACCTGCACCTGTAGACATCGGATTGTGAACAGGATATACACTTACCTACCTTTTATCGAAGAAAACCTAATTTCTGAAATTCTAAATAAGTCTATGTGGATTGCTTACAAACTTGCTAACTACATCTTTCCACCAATGGGCCACGTTCACGTGCCGGGAATATGGCAAATTATGATATTTTTTGACGCAGATACTTGAATGCAAACGAGAATTAATAATATTTTGCAGATTTCAGTCAGATTATTAAATAAATTAATAAATAAAAATGAAAAATTTAAAGAAAAGATCACTGAAAACGCTGTCTCATTGGCTAAAGCCGATATTCATCAGCTAAATGAACCCTCGATAGTGCTGGTGGTGCATATGATGGTTGTGAAAGTAGTATCCTATGTAACGAATCAAAATAAAAGACGCTGCGTGTTTCCACTTTGGTGGTTTATTTTAGAATTCCTTACAAATGAAAAATATGACGTTACGAGCCTAATAACAGTTTTGGAGGGTCGAGGCCAGTACCTACTTGCCTTGACCCTTTTCTTCATGTTCTATTGTGGCAAGTTTACGAAATATGAAAAAAAAAAAACCCATTTTAGAAAAGTTTACATTTTGGTCAGGTAAATAGATATTATTATACCTAATATAGGTCTGATATAATGGGCTGCGTCACACATAATAAGAGCTTTTCTAATTGTCGTAAAACCCAATTCAATTTTTTTCGAAACTTCAGTCCTCAGTAATGTCTGGTGTTTCTTGTACCTGATTCCACATTTTAAACCATAATTCACTTTCTCCTCCAATGCCTTCTAAATTGTAAAAAGTTACACAAGGAGAGGTACTTTTTTTCCATTCGTCCAATGAAACATGTACTGTCTTGAACAATGAAAATACTCCCCTGTTGGTCGCTTAACTAACCGGTGTGAAGTTAGCAGCCTTTTTGCAGCAGCCAAAAATGTGAAGTTAGCAGCCATTTGTAGCAGCCAAAATTGTGAAGTTAGCAGCCATTTTTTGGCAGCTCTTTTTTTTTAAATGGTTGATTTACAAATTTTGTGTACATTATTATTATATACCCTCGGGCAAAGTACAACAGAAAAACAAAACAAAAAACTACCCCTAATAAAACATCAAGTAGAACATTAATATCTACAAAACAACTTTTTTAAAATAAAATGTGACACCATGAAATTTAGAATAGTCTTTAACATAGCCCTCAAGTACGTCTAGTTCGAAGAACAACCCCTTATTGCCGTCAGGCTGGGATCAACCCTTATTATTAAAATAATTGGAAAAGCACATTTCGGAAAAATGTAACACCATCAAACTCAGTGGGACGATCATCAGAACCATTTCTAACATTCCCACCAAAGGACAACCCCTTACCTGCCGTCGGAGTGTGTCAAAAACTACCCTTAGTGTGAAAATAATATAAAAATTTTTTTTCGGAAAACTGTAACGCTCTGAAACTTGATTGGGACGATAACTAGAACCATTTCGAACATTCCCACCAAAGGACAACCCCTTACCTGCCGTCGGAGTGTCTTAAAAACTACCCTTAGTACGAAAATAATAGAAAAAAATTGGAAAAACACATTGCGAGAAACTGTAACGCTCTGAAACTTGATTGGGACGATAACTAGAACCATTTCGAACATTCCCACCAAAGGACAACCCCTTACCTGCCGTCAGAGTGTCTTAAAAACTACCCTTAGTACGAAAATAATAGAAAAAAATTGGAAAAACACATTGCGAGAAACTGTAACGCTCTGAAACTTGATTGGGACGATAACTAGAACCATTTCGAACATTCCCACCAAAGGACAACCCCTTACCTGCCGTCAGAGTGTCTTAAAAACTACCCTTAGTACGAAAATAATAGAAAAAAATTGGAAAAACACATTGCGAGAAACTGTAACGCTCTGAAACTTGATTGGGACGATAACTAGAACCATTTCGAACATTCCCACCAAAGGACAACCCCTTACCTGCCGTCAGAGTGTCTTAAAAACTACCCTTAGTACGAAAATAATAGAAAAAAATTGGAAAAACACATTGCGAGAAACTGTAACGCTCTGAAACTTAATTGGGACGATAACTAGAACCATTTCGAACATTCCCACCAAAGGACAACCCCTTACCTGCCGTCAGAGTGTCTTAAAAACTACCCTTAGTACGAAAATAATAGAAAAAAATTGGAAAAACACATTGCGAGAAACTATAACGCTCTGAAACTTGATTGGGACGATAACTAGAACCATTTCGAACATTCCCACCAAAGGACAACCCCTTACCTGCCGTCGGAGTGTCTTAAAAACTACCCTTAGTACGAAAATAATAGAAAAAAATTGGAAAAACACATTGCGAGAAACTGTAACGCTCTGAAACTTGATTGGGACGATAACTAGAACCATTTCGAACATTCCCACCAAAGGACAACCCCTTACCTGCCGTCGGAGTGTCTTAAAAACTACCCTTAGTACGAAAATAATAGAAAAAAATTGGAAAAACACATTGCGAGAAACTGTAACGCTCTGAAACTTGATTGGGACGATAACTAGAACCATTTCGAACATTCCCACCAAAGGACAACCCCTTACCTGCCGTCAGAGTGTGTTAAAAACTACCCTTAGCATGAAAATAATAGAAAAAAAATGTTTTCTATCATTTTCTTACTAAGGGTAGTTTTCAACACACTCCGACGGCAGGTAAGGGGTTGTCCTTTGGTGGGAATGTTAGAAATGGTTCTGATGATCGTCCCACTGAGTTTGATGGTGTTACACTCTCCCGAAATGAGCATTTCCAATTATTTTAATAATAAGGGTTGATCCCAGCCTGACGGCAATAAGGGGTTGTTCTTCGAACTAGACGTACTTGAGGGCTATGTTAAAGACTATTCTAAATTTCAGGGTGTTATATTTTATTTTAGAAAAGTTGTTTTGTAGATATTAATGTTCTACTTGATGTTTTATTAGGGGTAGTTTTTTGTTTTGTTTTTCTGTTGTACTTTGCCCGAGGGTATATAATAATAATGTACACAAAATTTGTAAATCAACCATTTAAAAAAAAAAAGAGCTGCCAAAAAATGGCTGCTAACTTCACAATTTTGGCTGCTACAAATGGCTGCTAACTTCACATTTTTGGCTGCTGCAAAAAGGCTGCTAACTTCACACTGGTGCTTAACTATCACTACTTGACTGGGTTGCTGGGTACCTGTCATTCTTATCTCTGCGGCTTCAAGATCTTATATTTCTTTTCATAAAATCACAAATCAAAATAAATATAGGGTCGTTAAATCGAAGAGATAAGAATTACAGGTTACCCAGACAAGTAGTAATAGTTGAGCAAGCAATACGAGGGTGTCATTGTTTTTAAAACTGTACATATGTTATAATAATAGGTCTGTTTCTGCAGAAATCACAAACCAGTTAGAGCGAATTTCATTGGTCGAAAACAGTCAGAAAACTAGTTTTAACCAATGAAATTCACTCTGACTGATTTGTGATTTCTGCAGAAACAAACCTAATAATATTGAGTAATATGTAATATTAAACATTTATCACTACACTAAATTGATTAAATTTACATTATTTTTTTTTACAAATTGATAATCTATATGCATTTCATTGACTGATAGATTTTTTTTTTAAAGTCTGCCCCCCCCCCTGGATACGCTCTTGATTTTTGGGCCAATTATTAATACTATAATAGTTTTAGGATTTAAGAAAAATATATTCAATATTTTAAATATGGAAGTATTTATTTCAAGGTTTAAAACTAAATATTCTTTATTTGACTTGGTGATAAGGAAATTACAATATAAAAAGTAGGTAAAGCCTGTTTTTTTTTAAAGATAAAAGTCAAAATGACATTATGTTGGCAATACAATGTAAAATTGTCAATGCTTTCAAATTTTTTATGTAGAAAAGGCTTGTATTGCCAATATAGTTACTAAATTTTTGACTTGGGGAATTATCTTTAAAAAACAGATTTTACTTAGGTATCGGAATGTTGAATGTTGAGATTTGGATTATACATTGCCTAATAACTAGGTACCTATCGCATGTTATACACAATATACACTGCCTTTACTACAACTACTACTATTGGATATCTATTATTATTGTTATTAATTTATTATCGATGTACAGTCGTTAGCATAAAAAGTGGGACACTTGTTTTTTCCTATTGTAAAACGAGCTCATCAGCTATACCTACGGCAATAACAGGGATTGTCATATTTGACAAAAAATCCATTTGTAGAGAAAAGACTGATTCACCCAAAATAGCGATTAATGACAAGACCTCTGTTAGTCGGGTGTCCCACTTTTTATGCTCACGGCTGTACATAGGTATATATAATATTAATAAATTTCTTATTGTATCTTATTTCTTATCTCATTTCTCATTTTAATTCATTAAACTTGATACTGAAATAGATTTGGAATCAGTAAAAGTACCTATTTGGAAAAAATTGCCAAATAATTTCCAAGCATGTACTTACACTACTAGTACCAAGCGCAAACAGTATTAGGTTGGCCCCACATAGCCGGAATGTCTTTCCGAAATCAGAATCTGTCCGGCAAATATATCTTCAATTTTTTTAACGTTTCTACAATTATCTAAAAATTGGCCGTTCCCCGAAGATAACCGTAAATAAATCCGAAACTGTGTGCATTACAATTCAATTGGACTGCAGGTGGATTAATAGAGATAGCATCTAATCCACCTTCAAGCTGATGCACGGGCTACGTAAATCACCCTGTATATTATGTAGGAAAATATATTTATATTTGTTTTTAAAAGCGCAATTAGGAAATATAAAAATATACATATGTGTCACACTTTTTTGACACCTCCTGTATACACCGTGATTGTCGTAGCCCGCGCATTAGAATTCAATTGGATTGCAGGTGGATTAATAAAGATAGCATCTAATCCACCTACAAACTGATGCACGGGCTACGTAAATCATCCTGTATGCTCAAATACAAAAAAACAAATTGCTGATTTAAATTCACAACTTTTGTATTTAACTTTTTGTCATATATAAAATATCTAGATTTCCATATACCGAGCTAAAATAAACGCGCCACCCTGTACAATATTTATAAATCTTATAGATATAGAACAAATCAAAGACAATTAACAATTAGATTTTAATTAGTTCTCTTTATTTTCGTTCAAGCCGTACCCTTTCCGCCAAGCCATAAGTTGACAGTCGCAGAAGTTTTCGACCCGAAGACGGCCAAACCGAAACCGGAAGTGCTGAAGCAGCATTTCGTGCTCGAGGGCCGCATCGATGAGGCCGCAGCGCTGCGCATCATCAACGATGGTGCGCAGTTGCTGCGCGCCGAGAAGACCATGATCGACATCGAGGCTCCGGTAACAGGTTAGTTGATATTTTACGCTATTTTAGTCGACAAAATCGTATTTCCATATTGATTAATAACTACAATAACCAAGCTTGTCTTCATCTTTTTTTGTTTGTCTATTAAACAAATAGGTATTTATTTATTTGTGAAAACTTTTCTAGAAGCGCCTTAAAGTAACATTTAGTGTAAAAATGTGAAAAATATAAGCCTAATGAATCGTAGTCTAAGGCCGCTTTAATTAATCGAAAAACGTTTACCGACTATTCCTCTTACAAAGGAATGTCAGGAAAAATGTCTTTTTGTAAAATAAATGAGCCGTGTCTTCAACAATGAAGTTTTGAGCTTCCTGCTGACTTTTATTAGGATAATGTTCAGTTTTTTGCTTTTGAAAAAATAAATAATTTATAAGCTCTTTCATTATTGGCTCTAATTAATTTCAAATATTAGTAGGTATATTATTTTTTTACAATATCTAAGTAACTATTTTGTCTCTTATACAAGGTGTTCCACCGGGAACCAAATTGATCTATAATATGAAAAATTCTATGCAGAAAATTTTTGAAAATTTGACAGTTTACAAATGTCAATATGGGGCCAACCCGGCTTAAATATTTTCAAGATGGTGGCACTTCCCTTCCAGTTATATCGGTAGTAGACGTCAACTTGCTTATTGTAATAAACGAGACATTTTGTATGTGATTGCAGATTTTGATTCTGCGCAGATTTCATGGTATACAGGGTGATTGATGGTGTGAGGAAAATAATATTAGGATCTCCAAACCACGTTATTTTTCAATATGGCGACCGTGGAAAATTTGACGTTTGTTTGTTTATCTTGAGTTTATTTGGAATATTTTCAAGCTAATTACAGTTTACTTTGTTATAATATACTTTTTGAGATGCAGAGTGAATATTTAAAGACTTGAATGCAGGAAAATCGAGATCTGGGCGAACGATCAGTTTGAAAAAATGTCCAGATTACATTTTGATCCACAGTTCACATTAATGAGCAAATGAGGGCCTACAAAACCTTGGATTCTTACGAATATTTCGAAAATGGCTTTATTTCAGATGCAGTGGTAGTGAAAAATTTTCACGTTTTAATTGGAAAATTTTAAAACAAAGGGCAATGAAAAAAGCCTGACATCATCCTTGTTACCTTGTTGAATCTACTTTCACAATCAACTTCAAGACCCGTTTGTGGCATTTTTAATTGGAAGAAACACTAATGAAGTCAATAAAATAAAAAAATAAACAGAGTTCATTCACAAAACAACCACAAAATGCACTTTAAAAAGCTTTAAATTACATACTCTCATATACGGGATAATGAACTTCCGCCACAACACACTTTTTGACAGGTCGTTGGAATGCCTAATAGGGCATGTCCATGTGACGTCACAAATGAGTTTGAAAGTCGCCCTGAGGTAAAACCAATCATTTATTTACATTCGTTTAGATTAGGCCGGTTATGTTTTATGCGGTTTTCACAGCTTTCTTACAAGTTTTTGTGTTATTTTGTTTTAAAAAAATTTGAGTAAAATGTTTATTATGTTCCAGTCTATGTGGTCTTTTATCCAGAAGTTTGCTAGGTTATTCTATAATGGATTAAATTCAGGTTTTTTCCAACAAATATCAAAACCAAGTGTCACAAGAATATATAGGTATAGTTACTCTATATTCAATCTATTTTTCTGTCTGATCTTCTCTTTTAGGAACATTAATCAATTTTTCTCTTCTTTCTTGAGCTAACAAATCAAACCTCCCATTGTTATTTAAAATTGATGGAAACCTATGGAAGGATATTGTATCCTTTGCGCTATACTGCCACAATTAACAACTAAACAAACTCTAGGCATGTCCCAGAAACTTCTGGATCACACAAAAGGTATTTATTTAAAAAAATCTAACTAAAAACCACTGTAAATTATCTTTGTTTTACCTCAAGGCGACTGTCAATAGTGTCAAACTGTCAGATCGTGTACATGCCCTATTGTATTTCAAAAAGTGTCAAATATATTTCAAAAAGTGTCAAATGTATTTAAGAAGGCGTTAAATGTATTTCAGAATAGTTAAATGTATTTGGGAAAGCGTTGAATATATATTTCAAAATAGTTAAATATATTTCAGAAAGCGTTAAAAATGTATTCCAGATAAGCCAAAAGTAAAAATTCGGCTGAAACAATCCAGGAGGGAGGCGACATAATAAATTACCCATGTCTGTTCAGTTTTTCCTATTTAAGCCCGATTGACCCAACAAGAGCTTAATACTTAAGAGCATTTAACTATTCTGAAATACCTACATTCAACGCTTTCTGAAGTATGTTTAACTATTTTCAGTGACTTTTCGCTTTCAGTTCGTTCCTCATAATATGTTAGTAGAATGTAATCTTCTAAGTATGTGTTCCTCGTCTCATCGTTTTCGTGCCTTGTCTCAAGTTTAAATCTTCATCACATTTTTGTATATTATATTCTATTTCATTTTCGTGTTGTTTTTTTGTTTCTCTGTTTGGTTTTTATGCTAAATTTCATTATCTGTTTCTTGTTCTTGTCTTAATTCTTCATTTTCTGATATTATATTTTGCTCTTTTTCTTGATTTTCTGGTAAATTTCCATCTGTGTCTACTTTAATGTTAATTTCAAAGTTTTTATTGTCATTTTTTAGGGTTTTCAAATATATATATTCTCTTCTTACTATAATTTTTTCGTTCTTTTCATCCCTTAAACTGTAGCCTGTTGATGCATATTCAACAAATAAATATTTTTTACATTGGCTATCTAATTTTTTTAGGTAGGTATCCTGGATTTTTTGAGTACCTATGCTTCAATTCCAAAAATTTGCACCTTTTTATATCATTTCAAAAGGAGTTTTATCTAGCTGTAGAGATTCTGCAGGACTTCTATATAAGCAGTAACTCTGGCCGTCTTTCCCCAAAATATTTTGTCCATGTTTGAATCAAATAATAAAGATCTTACTTTCTCTATTATAGGGTTCTATTGTCTTTCGGCTTTTCCGTTAAGTTGGGGTATTGTCAAATCCATTACTATTCCTTTTTCTTCACAATATCTCTGTAAATCTTCGTTTACATATTCTTTGCTATTGGCATTTCTTATTTTTGCCACTTTTGTATTTTTCTCTCTCTCCATTTGTTCAATGTATTCTTTCACATACTTTGTCGTCTCACGGTCTCACTTCTATATTCTAGCAAATAAATCACCACATAATAAGTAAATCTAGTCATCCATTATTGTTAACATATACTTCTTATTATCCCATGTTTGTGAATTGTTTGATCCACATAAATCTGTATGTATGAGTTCTAAAGGTCTCTCTTTTGTTTTTGTTTCACTATTGAAAGAAGATCTTGTTTGTTTTCCTTTTAAACATACTTCACATGGTATTTCAAATAAATCACGTGCAGTATACTTTTCATCTATATCCATTCTTGTAACCATTTCGAGGTCCTAGATTCTTTTTGTCATTTTTTATTATCTACATAAACTTTGTCATGATCAAATATTACTCGACCATCATTTTTAGTAATGGCACTTTGATAACAAATGTTTGCTAAGTTCTGGAACAAAACCTCATTTAATATGCAGTTTTCTGCTTCAATTGTCCCTCCTAAACCTTCAGTTGTAATCTAAGCACCTTTTTAGCAACACATTATGTCAGTCTGCTTTTCTATTAAATAATCAAATAATGCAGGATCATTCACCATATGCATGCAAGGTACCTACTTCTGGAATCTATTACAAACATATCATTACTATATGTACCTATATTCCTCATAGTTTTTATTTTCTGTCAAAAATGAGACTGTTATCAGAGTTTTTATTTTCATTTCTGTTCTTATTTTTGAAGAAACAGTGGATTTCAGTAAGGTTGATCTTTTTGCATATTGAACATCTTTTTTTCTCTTGTTTTGACTGATGATTGTCCATTCGGTTCTTATTTCTCTAGTTTTTATCATGTTCATGATGGTTTTTATCCTTATTTCTGCAATGATTTCTGCAAATGTCCAGATTTTTTGCAAATATAACAATTTTTTCTTGCATTTGAATTGAACACTGAAAATTTTTCTTTTTCATTGTTTTTAAAGTAATTTTTTGTAGTTGACTACTAAGTTGTTTTAACGTAGGTATCTGGTAGAGTAGGTACTTACCTAATATTTTTGACATCAACATTTCATCAGTTGCATCTTGATTCGACGCTTTGTAAATTTTGTAGTTTACTCGAGAGTTTACTTACATGTGTAGCAATATCAATGCCTCATCATTCAAACTGAAAACTAAAAAACTCTTGCAATAAATGGCATATAATCAATCATTACCAAATAAGTGATAAATCCGATTGAGCTTAAGAAATTAGGAGGAACATCATTAGGAAGGAACTATGCTATTTGAACCGGCGATTTTCCAAAACAGATATAAAGCTCCAAAATTGTTTGAACAGAAATTGAGCATCAAAATAAAAATCATCCAGTTCCAGTTATAACAATGTTGTTAAGTAAACTTTAGACATATGGAACCACCCAAAAAAAAGAGTCCAAAATTTACCACCATCTCTTTGACGGCAATCTTCAAACAACTGCTAAATGGGGATGATGGGGATACGACTATGAAAGCAGGAGCAGCAACGGAAAATACTGGTAATAGAGCAACGACTATGGCCCTGACCGAATGCCGACGCAGGCCACCGCCCGACCGACAACAAGCGACGCCATGCATCGATCGGTTTGGAGAAGACGAGGACGGCATCTTCCAAGAATGGAGTGAATGGATGAATGATGAAAATGAAATCACGAAAAGTTTCAAATGAAATGTTGTGCACCAACACACTATAATTCTGTTTCCTGGAAAGAAATTGTATCCAAAATACTCAGTACATAATCACCACAACAGAGATTCCTGCGTTACAATAGTTTTCCAAATTATTACAATAATACAGTATGATGAGATAAAACAGAGGACGACCTAACCGGCCTCAAATAGATCACCTGTTACTGGGGTTCCTGCCGAACTCTAGTTAGAGTTTACGCCGTGTTATCGATTGGAGCTTGGCAGTTTGCCCGAAACTGGAAAGATTCCAGCTGGAATAAATCAAATAAATTTTCAGCCGAGCCCTAGTTGGTTTGTTTACAGTTCAGTGGGGCGAGGGTTGTTTATAATACCCAAAGTAGAAAAAACTAAAATTAAATAAACTAGATATAATCTAATAAACTTATTGTCATTATTTTATAATAAGAGTGGGTACCTAATATAGTAGTTTTATTATGGTATGGTATGGCATTTGAATTTATTGTACAAATACCTAGTTCAAACATAGAGTAGGTACCTATTTTATTATCAATTTATTATACGCAAACAAACGAGCGAATAATTAATAGCTAATATTTATTATCGATAACAATTTGGGCCATTGGGAGACGTTTAAGTAAATTAATACTTAGTTGGGGGTGCGAGTAAATGTAAAACATTGCTTTGCTAAAAGGAAAATTTGTCACGAGGGTCGGAAAATGAGCGAAGCCGGAAGTTTCCCGCAAGTTGAGCTTGTTTCTTGTTTGCCCTTCCGTTTAGTTGATAATTTGTTCATTTTAATTAAATAAGTATAATTATTTTTTCTATGAACATTATTAGTAGATACTTATTTGTTTAATTTAAAATATTAATAAATTATAAATTATTTCTCAAATCAGCACTCATTCTGTATCAAAAGTACAGCTTTACCGAATATGGGTTTGGTATAATATTTTGTTGCTATTGTATACTTATTACGTGCATAAAAGCATAAATAACGTGATTAGGTGTAATTTATTTCCAAATCGGGTTAAAATGGGATAAGGAATATTATTGTATTATGTACAGTAGAACCCCGTTTATCCGAGATTATGTATGTAGTATGTACAGAGTGTTTTTTTATGTATTGACACCCCACCTACAGCCTATACAAAAGTTGTACTGTATTGGCCAAATTTTTAGAATCCATGGTCAAAAATAAAAATTGAATGTCAGAAATGTGAAATTTTGCATGCTTTCAGCTTTTTTCAAATGGGATGCGCAATATTTGGTTCAATATTCTCGAAGAGCACAATTTCCCGATTCCAAAACTATGCGTCTCCAACATATTTGGTTCCAAAAATTTTAAAAATACTATTAGAGAAACCAAGTAAAGTTTGTTTCGCCAGGGTTTGTACTTGCCACCAGCATTTGCCTTCCTTTTTTAACAAATAAAAATTGACTGAATCAAATCAATGACGTCAAAAACGTTCGTCGGTTCCTAAGCCAGAAGTCATTTATTATAATTTGTCAAAAAAATTGAATGTGTCATATGAATTAATCTACGACAACCCTTTTTTTTTTCAAGTTTCAAGGTCAAGTATGAACCCTGGTGAAACGAACCTTACCTCAAATTTCACCTATAGCTTTCACCTGTACAGGTAGAATGGTTCCCAAAATCAGTAGTATTGTTCGTCGATTTTTAACTGACACTTTCCGTATGAGGAGCGAGGGGGTGTTTCATATGGCAAAAACAGGTGTGACGTCAGGTAACCATTGGCGTTCTAATGTAGGGAGCCACCAGCTCACATTCCGTCCGAGTATCAGATTAAAATCGACGGACAATAGGATAGTATTTTCACAATTTTTGGAGCCGAATATATGAGATATTGCTCAATCAAATATAGATCGGAGCATTGTGCTATTCAAGAATATAGAAAAAAATATAGGGCGTCCCATTTGAAAAAAGCTGGAAGCATTACAAATAAGTAGATCATCTTTCTCAGTTTTGAATCGATCGGCTTGAAATTTTGGTAAAAAATGCTTTAAACATTTTTCAATAAACCCCGAAAGTTTCAAATTTTTATCATTATCGGATTTTGAGATGAAAATTAATATGTCTCATAATGCATGTTTTTCCTTATGTTTGCCAAACTTGATTTTAGGGATCTTTTGCACCTTTGAATTGATCGGCTTGAAATTTTGCTAAAAGATCCTTTCAACCTTCTTCCATGAACTCCAAAAGTATCAAATTTTCATCATTATCGGATTTTAAGATGAAAATTCAAATTTCTCACACTCACAATGCATTTCTTTCCTTTGAATGTTTACCAAAGTTGATTTTTGGGATCTTTTCCAATTTTGAATCAATCGGCTTGAAACTTTGGTAAAAAATCCTTTTAACCTTTTACTATAAACTCTAAGCAACATCCTCTTTTAACTTACAAGTGCTTTTCAAAACTGGTACCTTTGAAAATTTGTATGGCTTAGAATAGACATTTTTAAAGTGACCAGTTTTAAAAAGCGCTTTTAAGTTAAAAGAGGATGTTGCATAGAGCTGTAAAAGTTTCAAATTTTTTATCATTATCGGATTTTGAGATAAAAATTCAAATGTCTCACAATGGATTTTTTGCATTTGAATGTTTCAGAAAATTAATTTTTGGGATCTTTCTTAATTTTGAATCGATCGGCTTGAAATTTTGCTAAAAGATCCTCCTAACCTTCTTCTATAAACCCCAGAAGTTTCAAATTTTCATCATTATCGAATTTTGAAATAAAAATTCAAATATCTCATAATGCATTTTTTCCCTTTCAATGTTTGCCAAAATCACAGATATCTTTTCCAATTTTGAATTGATTGGCTTGAAAATCCACGCACAAGTTCCGCATATTGTTGAACTGTTCAAATAAGACACTCACCTGAAACGTGTAGCTTTTGAACTAATGAGAATAACTGACATTTGGGTAGTCAGGTTAGTATTGTACTTGAACAACATATTGGTGAATAGATGGCTGGGTCCACCCATAAGTTCCACAACAATCCACTCGTTTGTACTTGAATAACTTGTCACAATATATTACTAGTTTGGTAAAATAACATTACTAATTCCTGTTAAAAGGCAAATTGACAAAAAGTGGATAATCTTACAAATTTTGCCTTTATATAATGAGTTATTGTTCAAAGTACAAGTAAGTGGATTGTTGCATAATTTATGGGTGGACCTCTGCGGGACGAGCGCAGCGAGTTCTGCAGCCCTCTACTCACCAATATACTGTTGAACTGTTCAAATAAGACACTCACCTCTGAAACGTGTACTTTTTAAACTAATAAGAATAACTCACATTTGAGTGAGTCAGGTTATTATCCTAAATAAACAACATATTGATGAATAGATGGCTGCGGAACTCGCTGCGCTCGTCCCGCAGAGGTCCACCTATAAGTTCCGCAACAATCCACTCGTTTGTACTTGAATAACTTGTCACATTATTACTAGTTTGGTAAAGTAACATTACTAATTTTTGTTGAAAGGCATATTGACAAAAAGTGGATAATCTTACAAATTTTGACTTTATATAAGTTATTGTTCAAGTACAAATAAGTGGATTATTGCAGAACTTATGGGTGGACCTCTGCGGGACGAGCGCAGCGAGTTCCGCAGCCATCTAGTCACCAAGATACTGTTGAACTGTTCAAAAAAGATACTCATCTGAAACGTGTACTTTTTAAACGAATGAGAATAACTCACATTTGAGTGAGTCAGGTTATTATCGTAATTAAACAACATATTGATGAATAGATGGCTGCGGAACTCGCTGCGCTCGTCCCGCAGAGGTCCACCCATAAGTTCCGCAACAATCCACTCGTTTGTACTTAAAATTTCACATTTCTGACATTCAAATTTTGTTTCTGACCGTGGTTTCTAAAAATTCAGCCAAAACTGTACAACTTTTGTATTTACACCTTTCTTCTACCTCAATTCAATTCAATTCAATTTATTGATCAGTACATACAGAAAAGTACAGCGCAGCCATAATGGCATTGATCACAAATCACACCTAATTCTACAACAATATGAATTATGAACCTGTAAAGGTAAAGGCTGTAGATTGGGTGTATACCCTCTGTATAGTTTAGAAACTCGGAATATGGACTTGCGTACTTCGGATAATCAGGATTTTTGGGTCTTTAGACTGATAATTGCGACTCAGATAATCGGGACTCTACTGTATTTATAAAGCCTCTTACAAATGTTGCGACTAGTCAACATTTTTTTTAGTGCAGAAAAACTTATAATCGAAAATTTTGGCATCGTTTCCGTCAGTGTTTTGTTTTTGTGTCACATCAAAATTTAATGCACTTCACACGAGTGCGAGGGTCTATTAATAACGCCTCGATTATTAGAACTTTCAATAATAATAGAATTGTTGCTTGAATGCATTATACTTTGGATTTATTCCTACCACTCAATCCATTAATTAGTAGATTTGAATCTCTGATAATTCTAATCGGCATCACACAACATGTAGGCGTACATTGCAATTCCCGCTTGTATGATAATTCACCAGCAACATACATAAACATTTTAATCCCTTTAGTCCACACACATCGCTGATAGTTAAAAAGAGCATTTGTTACCACCACTCGTAATTCGTCGCTTTGCCAACTCAAATTTTAAAAATACGACATTTTGTTTGCTGCTCTACCACTAAAATGTTGCTTGGTTTTGAAAACGCCTGAAATTCCTAGTCAAAAACAACAACAACAAAACTCTGGCAAAATCAACATGGATTTTTTTAAAGACAAATTCTAAAATAAAACGTTATTCGTTTGACTTTATTTCTCAAATCATTCCTGGTAATTAGGATATTCATTTAAGCATGTCCCTCAAATTAAAAGAAAGTTATTTAAATGCTAATTCCTGACGTGTTGAGGTAATTCCATTTTGGGTTTGCACTATAAACTCAAATATTTTATTCTATTTTGACAGCAAAATTACTTATAGAACTTGCAAACTAGACTGATTATTGCTTTCATCAATAATAGTGGCACGAAACTGTAAAATTGCCTTTTATTTGAATTGACCTCTATGCAAAAATGAAGCCCTAGTATTTTAGAAAATCGTGGGTAGCCAGAGCCAGCCGTGTGTAGTAAAATGAAACCTTAAGCGAGCGAACGAAAACAAGCCAAATTAATTAGGCATCTATTATACTTGATTAGCTATTACAGTTTCATCATCACTTCGGTAATAATATTAAACTCCCATCTTCCTCACATTGATTTTCAATTATCATCGCAATCCAATCCTCTGTTCTCTTCGAAAATCTATTTTAACGTTTTATTTATAAAACAAGTTTCTATTATTTGTTAACGCGTATCTAGATATAGGATCAACTTAGTCACAATCCAATAAAAGATTTGCCACTGTTTCGTATATGCCTAGATAATATAGCAATGGCTGGAGGAATCGATTTTCAAGTTCAAGTGGAAAGGAAAAAGTAATTTGCTCGTTTTTACGCCTAACTGTGACGTGCACATAAAATAACTTCTCCGGTATTAAGTTTCTTTTGGGCTCATCCGAGTAGGATTTCATTCCCGACGGTTGGGAAAACCCCTTTCAAATTTCATCTAAGACCTAATAAATGTTGGATACATAATAGAAGCTATATTCCGGGATGAGGCGAAAGCGAAAGAGATTTGGATACTTAAAACGAGTTATTACACAATTGATTAACTGTGACCAACACTGATCCAATCCAATGAACTTTAAAGTATTTCAAGCGTTTTGTAGCGTTTACAGTGTTCTTGAAAGTTCCTAAGTACCAAATTGGCACAAGCCCATTCTGAAGCTTTTCAAAATGCTTTCTGAAGTTTTCAACTGGTTGCTTGCTGTTCTTGAAGCGCCCGAATGTTCTAAAAGTTGTCAGAAATTTCCCAAATGTGCTCTTTGGTAGTTCTAGTTTAGAAAGTGTTCTGGTCTGTTCTAGAATGTCTTCCGCATTCTAAATTGGTTCTAAAGTGTTCTGGAACGTTTTACAATGTTCTTAAAGATTCCAATTTTTCTCAAACAAATGTAGGAGGATTGAAAATTGAATTGAGAAGTGCTCTTTGATTCAATTCAATTTATTCAATAATCATTAATGGTACATGTAATGTATTTATTATTAAGTTGTAACTATTAGAAATGGAGATCATTTATTAAAAAAATCTAAAATCTAACAATCAACTATGACAACTGCTAATGACAGGTAGCAGGTAGCATGAAATTACAGGAGCACCCAAGTACCTAAATAAAGTTCTATGTTAAGCAAACATCTATGTTCGGCCAAACCTTATCAAAATCAATATCTTACAGTACAAAGAATATATAAATCTAAAATCAAAATCCGGTATAAAGTTTCTACCTCTGTAGTTATCTCATCTGTTCGAAAATGATAGGTTTCAATACTCAGGAATAGGTATCAGGATTAGTCGATGGAACGTTTAATTAAAATACAATGGTGACAAAAGAAAATATGTGGATCAAATTGCTGCGACGTAAAAGTCGATAACAAATGAACTCTAATTACTATAGTCTGGCTAAAAAATAATCGAATGAGCTCGAGAAGCTCTGTACGCTGTATTTATAAGAAATAACTACTGATGCAGCATTTACGTAGGCGGATTGGTGGTACTATCCAGTGTAGTACCGCTTAGTCACCATTATTATGAGTTTTGACAGAGGCGTACGCTTATATTTACCATTTGAAAGTAGAATAATTATTAGTATAATGATAACATAGGGTTTTACTGCATAATATCCTAGTTTGTATTTATAATTAATTCCTTATTTTTGTCTTCATTTCAGTATGTGGAGATATACATGGTCAGTTTTATGACCTTATGAAATTATTCGAAGTGGGCGGTCCACCCGCCAGTACAAAGTACCTTTTTCTTGGTGATTATGTGGATAGAGGATATTTTAGTATAGAGGTGAGTAAAGTCCAATTTTTTTTATTTTGTACACACATTTTTTTCTTGTTAACAGTGTGTGTTGTATCTGTGGGCATTAAAGCTGTGTTATCCGACCACATTATACCTTCTTCGAGGGAACCACGAGTGTCGGCATTTAACAGAATATTTCACTTTTAAACAAGAATGTAAGTATGTAATTATAATTATAGTATTTAGTTTGTTATTAAGGTTCTATTTGCTATCAGCCTGATGCCAATTAGTAAATTTACTAAAGTTTCTAATTAACGAGCTTTACACTGCGGATATTTGGTTAGAAGTTTAGTAAATTCTAAACTTATGCGGCCTTAAATCGATTGATTATCGAGTTTCAAAAGAAAATAATCAAGGGACTTTGAGATACAGATAGCAAGATCTATAATGTAATCCTAAGTAGAAATTATCCTCTATTTGATTGAATATCATCTTTATGAAGCGGTGAAAGAATTAGAATTTTATGTGAATTGTAGCCTGATTTGTTGAGAAAATAAAAATAAAGATGAATGGATGGCAAATGTTTTCGCTTGCAATGCAATAAATCAATGGCCAGAAGCGAGACACATTCATTAGCTATAAGGATACATAATGGCAGAGGGCCCGACACTATTTCAAAAGGCCATGTAATTGGATGGAGGATTATTTATTACTGAGGAGAGTAAATTGAATTTGTAACAAGACATTCATAATTTTAAATTACAAGAAACCACTATTCTTTGAATTCTTATTCTATTCCCAGTAGTAAAGCCTAATCGCGACCGTTTTTTGACAAAAGGTTCCTGTATCAAACGAAATCTGTTACATCAAAGAAAACTCGAGAACAATTCAACGTATAATAATGTCTGAATCTTTTACTTGTAATATAAAAGTAGAATAAAAATTCTCTTTAGCTGATAAAATTGGATACCAAATAACTTGTATTTCCATTTCTGAAATCAACTTATTATTTTTAAGGTAAAATAAAATATTCGGAACGAGTCTATGATGCGTGCATGGAGGCCTTCGACTGTCTGCCCCTAGCGGCGCTCATGAACCAACAGTTCCTTTGTGTACATGGTGGTCTTTCTCCAGAAATTCACAATCTAGACGATATACGAAAGGTAAGCCAGTTAACTTTCATATGATAATATGGCCTATTTCAAGCTAAAACTTCGGTTAATTCATAGTATTTTCGGAGTCGGTGTCGCCAGGTCATATTTTGTTTTGTCAGTAGATTACCAATCTAAATATCAGTAGACTGATAAGTTGCCTTGTTAAAGCAGGGGTAAACCATTAGGAGGGTATACTCAATTAGTTATTCTAACTACGTTTTTTCAAATCATTAAATCATTATACTGGGTTTTAGACTATGAAAACTTGCATTAGAAAATCAAACACCAATATTACTTATGAGAAATAGTTGACACATGAAATATTCCTATTAAATATGCACTACCTATAGGATGCCTTATATTTGGTTCTATATTCTTGAAGAAAACACTATCAGAGAAACCAAGTACCTATACAAGTGGAATGGTTCTTAAAATCAGTAGTAGGATAGTATTTTTACAATTTTTGGAGCCGAATATATGAGAGACTGTTCAATCAAATATAGACAAACTACCTATATATTTTTGGAATCGGGGCATTGTGCTCTTCAAGAATAAAGAATGAAATATAGGGCATCCCATTTGAAAAACGCTGGAAGCATGCAAAATTTCACATTTCTGACATTCAAATTTTGTTTTTGACCATGATTTCTAAAAATTCAGCCAAAACTGTACAACTTTTGTATATACACCTTTTTTCTACCTGTAAAGGTAAAGGAGGTAGGTCGATATATTAAAAAAAACACCTTGTACAAATAAGTAGATTATTGCGGAACTTATGGGTGAACCTCATCAGTCATCTACTCACCAATATACTGTTGAACTGTTCAAAAAAAACACTGAGTGAACCAGGTTAGTATTGTACTTGAACAACATATTGGTGAATACATGGCTGGGTCCACCCATAAGTTCTGCAACAATCCACTCGTTTGTACTTGGCTTGAATAACTACTTGTCGCAATATATTACTAGTTTGGTAAAGTAACATTACTAATTCTTGTTGAAAGGTGAATTGACAAAAAGTGAATAATCATAATCTAACAAATTCTGATTTTATGTAATAAGTTATTGTTCAAGTAAAAATAAGTGGACTATCGTAAAACTTATGGGTGGACCTCGCTGCGTTCGTCCCGCAGCCATTTACTTACCAATATACTGTTGAACTGTTCAAGTAAGACATTCACCTGAAACATGTGGTTTTTAAACTAATGAGAATAACTCACATTTGAGTGAGTCAGGTTAATATCGTAATTAAACAACATATTGATGAATAGATGGCTGCGGAACTCGCTGCGCTCGTCCCGCAGAGGATTACTAGTTTGAAGTAACATTACTAACTCCTGTTGAATGGCGAATTGACAAAAAGTGAATAATCATATTCTTACAAATTTTGACTTAATATAATAAGTTATTGTCCAAGTACAAATAAGTGAATTATTACGGAACTTATGGGTGGACCTCTGCGGGACGAGCGCAGCGAGTTCCGCAGCCATCTACTAACCAATATACTGTTGAACTGTCAAACTAAGACATTTACCTGAAACATGTAATTTTTAAACTAATGATATTTGAGTGAGTTAGGTTAACATCATAATTAAACAACATATTAATGAATGAACATTAATATCAGTATATCAGTAGATCAATAGCCAAATTAGTAGATCTACTGATAAATCAGTAGACCTGCAACAGTGTTCGGAGTTATTGCAGAATACCGTCATTGAAAATACCTTATTAGATAAAATTAATCATGTAATCATGTAAAGTTCCAATAGCAGGGGGTTAATGAAACCGATGAAGCTACTGTCTGTTTTATTAGAGTTACTGTTTATTTTTTAGGCACTGTAATGTATCATTCTCGATGCACTTTGTTTTAACTCTATCCAACCGATTTTTAAATGCGTTTAAACTGGGGGCTGACACTGTATCTTCTGCTAACGCATTCCGAGAAAAGACTACGCGATTTGAAAGAAAGTTTTTTCTCCGGAGCTTACATGTCTTTTCCTTGTTTAGTTTTTTCGAGTAACCTCGCAGTGCAATATTGCAGGTGTAATGTCCACTTAATATTTTAAATGTTTCTATTAATTCTCCTCTGTGTCTTCTTTCTCTCAGTGTTGTTAGTTGCAGTCTCTCCAATCTCTCAATGTAGGTCATATTTTGTAATTCTGGTGAAATTCTGGTCACAGCCCTTTGTATTTTCTCCAGTAGTTCTATGTCTTTTATATAGTAGGGATTCCAAACTGTGTATGCATATTCCAGCTTCGGTCTTACATAGCTTTTGTACAACTTTCCTACCATCTCAATTGAGTGATCTTTGAAGGCGCGCTTGATTAAATGTACAAAAGAGTTGGCTTTTTTAGAGATTTTTACAATACGGCTTTCCCATTTTAAGTCGGATGTGACTGTCACTCCAAGGTCGTTTTGCTCTGTTACTGTTGACAGTACTGTATTGTTTAAAATATTTTCCTTGTTGGGATTGTTTGGACCAATTCTGAGCACTGTACATTTGGAGTAATTCAGCTTCATTCCCCACACATTTGCCCACCTCTCGACTCTCCCTAAATCCTCTTGCAATACTGCTGCGCTCAGATTCGGGTTGGCGTAAAGTTTGGCATCATCAGCAAAATTTTTTCACGTTTGTTTCAACTAGATCCACAAAATTAAACAAGTAGGCTGTAAATAACAGTGGACCCAGCACAGAACCCTGGACAACTCCGCTGCTAACCAGGTGGTTGTTCGACATTGCTCCGTTTACTCGTACTTGGTAGTACCTTTCACTAAGTAAATCTTTGATCAATCCTAATAATTGCCCTCGCACTCCAAAGTGCTCCAACTTCGCAAGCAACAACTTATGTGGCACCTTGTCAAAGGCCTTCTCGTAATCCAGATAAATGACATCTGTGGGATGAGAGTTGTCATGGTTTTTAGTCCAATCATTTGAACATTCGAGTAGGTTAGTTGCAGTGGAGCGCTTCGGCAAAAATCCATGCTGGTATCGGATTGTTTTCGAAGAAGAATGTTGTAAGCTCTTTGACTAGTATTTTTTCCATACACTTAAGTGGATTGCATGTAAAACTGATGGGCCTGTAGTTTTCTGGCTTGTGTCTGTTACCTCTTTTGAATAGCGGCGTAACTATTGACAATTTCCATCGTTCTGGAATTCTCTCTGCTATTAAGCACTCCTGCATAACCTCTGCTAGATGAGAACCAACCCTAGTATTACATTTCTGAAGCAAAACTGTTGGTATGCCATCTGGTCCTGGACTAGATTGTTTTTCCATGCTCTTGAGCGCTTCCATGATCTTTTCCTCAGTGAAGTGCACCGAATCGACAGTGTTCTGCACTCTAGTGTTTGCTGGCAATTTTGGGGGAAGAGTGTCATCCTGTGGTGTGAAGGACTTGTTGAGCTGCTTAGCGAATTCCTCTGCCATCCATTTAGGATCCAAAACTTCCTGCGAAGCATGATGGTCTTTTAATGTTATTGTCGTCACCTTAGAATTTAAATTTCGACTAACATACTTGTAGATTTGTTTCGAAGATTCTGATGTTACCAAGTTGTGTTCATATACTTTTCTAGCTCTGTCTAAATTCCTTTTAGGTATGTTGTTTTGGTTCATGTACGCTTGGTAGTTTTCATCTGTCTTATTTCCTTTGTACCTGTCCCACAATTTGCGTTTTTTGCCTATTTCTTTGAAAAGTGCTTGACTTATCCATGGTTTTTGCTGATTTACTTTTACAAATCTAAGAGGAATGTATTTTTGTACTGCGTTGTTCAATACCAACTCAAAACTCTCAAATTTTGTCTGCCCTAAATCATTTGGTTGATTTCTGATGAAATTATTAATGTCTTCATATTTCACAGTGTGGTAGTTCCTCCGCAGCACTTTTTGGTGGTAGTTTTAAATGAGCTTTTGCTGTAATGATAACATGATCTCTGCGCCCGATTGGTGGCTCTGATGTCAGGTCAAAAATACTTTTTCGATCACTACACAAGAATAGGTCTAACAGAGAGCTTTGGTTGTTTCTGAATCTTGTTGAAAAGTTAATCATTTGATGCATGTGACCCTCCTGGTACATGTCTAAAAAATCTTGGGTTTTCTTGTCTGTGGGAGATACCAATAGGGTATTCCAGTTGATGTTGGGGTAGTTGAGATCTCCAAACATAAAAGTTGGATTTTTAAATTTGAATGCATTGGCTATTGAATCAATCATCTGACTATTCACTTCTTCAGTAGTAGTTCCTGGCCTGTAAATACATGCGATATTAATTTTTATTTTGCTTACTTGTAGTTCAAGCCATACTGAGTCCACGCGAAAGTTTTGGGACACGCTGGAATTTATTTTGTGCCCATCTAACTCATTACCGAGAATACATGCTCCTCCACCTCTTCGATGAGCACGATCCTCTCAAAACAATTGTGTAGCCATTTAGACATATTAATCTGTCATCTATGTCATCTCTGAGCCAAGTTTCTGATAGCATAATTACTGTTGGACATGTAGCTAGCACCCTCACTTTCCACTACTCGTCAATCTTATTTACTACTGAGGTCATGTTACTATACCAAAATGAGATCTCAACTACCTCTGTCTTATTTAGTTTTTTTTCACTCTTTTCAACAATTTTGGGAATCCCATTAACATATTTCACAATGAGATTTACTTTCCCTTCACTCTTTTGTTTTTCTAAATCGCAAATTATTTGTTTTAAATATTTTCGTTGATTTTCAGTTTGATTCCCTTTAATATATACCTCGGGAACATTTTGCTCAAGAAGTGAAGTGCTTTTATCGCTTCAGATCTGCTTGGTCGAATCACTTTTATGGGTCATTTCCTAATCTATATACCTTAGCAGTATCAGGCAAGGTTAAGTTCATTTTTCTGTAGAGCTCCTTAATTGTTTCTTTATTATCACTCATTTTCGTATCCGCTTGATCCTTAGCTAATTCGTCCACCCCAAAAAAGAGGACGATGGTTGCTCGGCGCTCTTTCTCTCCTTTATCTCAAACAGTGTAACCTCAATTTCAGGTTCAGCTCCAGCCCTGATCTCCTGAGTTTTAATTGTATCGACTCTTTTTTTTTTTCTAATTAAAATAAAATTTAATGCAGAAATCGTACAGTATTGTCAAAAAACTGTTGGCCCAGATTATTGCCGAGAAAAATAATGATAAATCTAAAACAGAAAAACCTGATTAATTGCGACAAGTTGGGATAGACATTATCGATCGAAAACCGTAATGATGAGGGGATGAATTGGATTGGGTGCATGCATATAAATAGACACTTGAAAACGTGTCAGTGTGCAACAACTGAACATCGACCAATAAATAATGGTTAAATTTTCCGGCAGAGGTGCGTGTTCGAAGAGCCGAGAGAGGAAAGAGATAAATTTGATGGTGATTAAAAATTAAAATGATCACGTGTTACTTTTGAATTAAAAAAAACTTTCTGGTTTGAAGAGAAGAATAAAAAATTGAAGGGTTGATTTCTTTGCATGTTCAGAACCGCATAATCAAGCATCCAATTATCCTGTGTAGTGTGTAGTAATTTAATCTGGATATGTGAATCAATGTCTTTATTAGGAAATATTCATTTCAAAATCCTGCAAAAAAATATAAATTTTAATAAAACCTAGATTGACTTGAACAAAATGCAATGTACCTAATTGAGCAAATGAACTTTTAAACTAAAATTCACTCTACCCTACCCAACCCAACTTCATTTATATTATTTGCTTAAATCCATAGCGCTCTGGAACCGTCTATCTCTGGGATACGAATCTTAATAACTTAAATCTAATTTGCTTCCTCACTTTTCCAAGTTTCCAGCTACGGAACAGGCAAATGGCTTTTGTCGACCCGCGGATCTTGTAAAGCACTAATGCAGCACAAATATTTGATTGCATGGAAAATCAATTGGGTGAAGTGAAGAGTTAAATTTTAGGATGAAAAAAATCGCCATACAGAAGAATCGCAATTTTATGGGCTTTTTACTAGATTAAAATCCAGTTGTGGATAAAATTTTCAATTTATTCACAGTTTAATTATCCTTTGCCGCTTTGTTAACGATAGGAGAACCTTCATTAAGGCTCGAATTCAAATGCAAATTTCCAATCGTAAATTCCACAATATTCTCTACTTCCTCTTCGATATTTTAATGTTGGCCTAAATTGGATTTGAGAAGAAATTCTTCAAAATGGACACATTAAATGTACCTATCCTTTTTGAGAAATAAGTACAGTAGGTATTTTATTTTCAGCCATCACAGCGAAAGCTTTGATGCACATAAAAAACTGTCCCTATTGTCTTTTATCGTCATCTTTCCTTGTATTTCTCTAGAGGGGAAAAAAGGACTTTTTTTGTATTTTGCTGAAAACTTGAAAACAAACCATTTCCTTGGGCTACTGTTGTATTTTTAACTCTTTACTAAAACATTTTTTTGCTTGGAGTCATAAGCTGATTTATATTTTATTTGGTAGAGGCAAAAAACGGCTCATTATTCTTTTATGTATTGAATTAAAATTTCTGTTACAGCTAGATCGGTTTAAAGAACCACCCGCCTTCGGTCCCATGTGCGATCTCCTATGGTCGGATCCCTTAGAAGATTTTGGAAATGAAAACAATGCGGAACATTTTTCACACAATTCCGTTAGAGGCTGCTCATATTTTTACAGGTTAGTTAATAACACTTGATCTATTTTGTCATAATAATAATTTGAATATTTTTTCAGCTATGCTGCCTGTTGCGAATTCCTACAAAACAATAATCTCTTATCAATTATTAGAGCACATGAGGCACAAGATGCTGGGTAAGTGACTACTTTTGTTGATTATTTATTCAAAACTTTGTTTATATTTTCTGCGCTATGCCAAAACAGTTTTAGTGGAAAGTTACGGGTTGGTTAGCTGTAACCTGTAACACGTCTCCCTGGGATACTAAAAGCTTCCTACTCAATCGTAAATTTCAATTTTACACTACCTACGTGTTTTAGTTTTACATTAAATTTTGGTTGAATTTACTAAAAGTTATGACTGCACTTAAGGCTTGATAATCGTGCCAAAAGACCCTTCTTGCAACAATTAGGTCGACTCATATGCTTTCTAACTTTTTTGCATGTTCAAATATAAAGCCAAACAAAGGTAACACTGTTCTGTTGTATAATTAAAAACCATTCGCAAGAAAAAATTAAGTTCAATACATGCTTTTGTAGTTGTACCGGAAACAAAGGCGCTTAGAAGTATGTAATTAAACTTTGGAAAAAAAAAAGCCTTTTGCGATTACAATAGAAAACTGCACGATGTGCGTGCCAGTAACAGTGTTTTTAATTTATTTATTTTTTTGCTCAAGATTCAAGATTTACTACCTACCTGGCTTTTTTTTTGACCTATGAAAAAATATTGCGTGTTTAAGTTTGAGGTGCATGCATTTTCACTTGAAACTAAAATAAACTTTTTCCCTCACTTCAATTTTCACTCTTAATCACCTCAATCTTCAAATTGGTTTGGATTTTGAAAATATCTTCAAGTTTCTACAAATCGATTCGGATCTTTACTATAGTGAGATGTAGAAACATCCACTTTTTTCATGTGACATCTCCCTTTTTTAGTTTATCGCTCCCTAACAATCTTAATTTGTATAAACAGTTTAAAATGCAATTAAAACTTCAATGTATGTATCAATAACATTTAGTATTACGACGAGCGAATTTTGATCGTTGCGCCATCTAAGACTAGGATTCAGCACTAAACAGCACTTTTGCTGTAAAAGCACTGATCATCTAATAGGCTGACCAAAAATTAGTTAGTTGGGAAAATCCATAATAAGGAAACCAAGTTTTCTCCTGATGTGAAAATTTTGGATAAATTTTCTTCGCTTTTCCATCCACAGACGCGTTTCGATCTATCAGATCTCATCAGTGTGGCTAGGAAAGCAATGAAAACCAATCCAAGTTTAGTGCCTGCAAGCAAAGTAAAAGTAATACGACGAGCGGGGGTTTTCCCAACTAACTGATTTTTGCTCGGCCTATTAGACTGTCAATACTTTTAAAGCAAAAGTCCTGTTTAGTGCTGAATCCTCTAGTCTCAGATGGCGCCACGATTAAAATTCGCTGGTCGTATTACTTCTACTTTGCCTACAAGCACAAAACTTGGATTGGTTTTCTTTGCTTTCCTCGAAACGCGTCTGTAAATAGGAAAGCGCCGAAAATTAATCCAAAATTTTCACATTATTAGTACTATAACTACTACACTAATGTTAGTAATTTGTCACTTTACATTTTTTTTTTGTATAATATTGAACATTTAATTGTATGTATAATAACAGTCTTACATTACATATATCACAAACAAACTTGTCATGAATTCTTCTTCCCTAACCACTAAAAAAAAAGATTGTTTCATTTTATTGTTTCTTGAAAGTCTATACAATGTGCATAATTAAAACTGGAAAATTCACAGCTTGCTGATAGAAATGGTGATCGATGAAATAAGATTTCATAATGAAATTGAAAGATATCGAAACTGAAAAGGATATTTTTTTACCTTACCTTGCTCTACTTCCAAACTCCACTCAGCTGGCCAGCTCATTCAGGAAGTTCAGGTCCCATGCGTACAGAGCTGTTGTACTGAGTATTTTAAATACTTAAGTACAAAAATATACTTAAGTATTTGACTTAAATACTAATCCAAACATTGGTACTTGTACTTGCGGGCAAAGTGTTTTTGGCAACTGGTACTGACTGCTTGTCAGCAGGAAGTGTCAGGACTTGCCGGTACCCTTTTCAGTGTTTTAACGTGCGCATTTTTAAAAGCCAAATTTAGCAAAGCCGTATTATTCTTAGGCATAGAGCACGCGCAATTAATTCAATTAGAATAAGAGAAAACAAAAAATAAAATAAATCAAGTCAATTTCCATTCCCAAATAGTATTTAACATTCTAAATAATACACAACTATATACAGGGCGTGTAGACGAAACTGAACATACAGTATGTACTAGAAAACCTACTAAAAAAAAGTCTATACAGGATGTAGGAACTATATAATTTCGTAAAAGATTCTTGATAGTGCGTCCAAGTCGAGTAGTTTTGAGGTTGGAAGTTGGTTGAACTTCTGAAAATGAAGTCTTACTTGCAGTTGCAAGAGCCTTTTGATTTGCAGATTTGTCCTAAGAGAGGCGATTTCCCTTTTGAGAAGAATCTAAATTTGAATTATCAAGTGTGTCATTAGCGCACTAAGTGTTTCTCTCTAACATTTCGTGCTCAACTGGCTCAGCTTCATGAAATTTTTCCAAAACGGGGATATATTGATGTTCCAAGGGTTTCAGCTGAGTTTTTTGTGCTCAATTTTGGTGGAATTTCCTTCTGCCGGTCCGAAACCCTATTGCCTTGAAATCTACATTTCTCCAAAAACCTTCTATTTCTAATTAACACAGAGCCATTAGCAAGTTGTATTTTGTATGATCGAATTTCAACCTTTTTAATTATTTTCGCGATTGTCCAGGTATGTCCTGGTTTTAATTGAACCCTAACCGATGAATTTGGTTTTGAAGATGTTAATGGCTTTGCTTCCCTATCATACAATGATTTCTGTTTTTCTTGAGAAAATTCTAAAAAATCATGGTAACTACGCCTGTCAAAATTGTTCCTAATTTTAGATTTTATATTAGGCAAAAAATCTCTCAAAGGTCTATTATTCAGAATGACAGAAGGAGAATGATTTCCATCCACTGGTGTGTTACTGACAAGTGCCAAATAAGGATCTTGATTATCATGCAAACACTTTTTTGAGGTGTTTTTAATTGTTTGGACAAACCTTTCCACTTGGCCATTACTTTGTGGATATCTTGATGAAGATACGATGTATTCTAACTCCCACTAAATGGAAAACTCTTATCAGTCATAATTTTTCTGAGAATTCCCTGTCTTAAAAAAATTGATTTTAATTTACATTATATGTTATTAGATGTTAGATCTTTATGCAAATTAATTTCCTCAAAAAATTTACTATAATAATCAACAATTATGATATAAACTTGACCTGCCAAATGATAGAGATCACTATGCAACCTTTGACCAGGGAATTTTTCCAATTTTGTGAGGGATCATCGGCTTTGGTTGCTGGGATTTTAAGAACGTGACACAGGTGTTACATGTCAATATTAAGTCTTGTATTTGTTGAATTAAAGAACATATTTTGTAAAAGTCCATGTTTGAGATATTTTGACATGGAAAAACCCACAACAATTTCAGTGGACAGTTCCAAAAATGACATGGGGGCAGTGCTCATGCAGGAAAACAGTCTCTGCGCGCATGCTTCTCGTTCTAGTACTTTTTTTCCTTGTATAATATATAACTATTTTTCAGTTTTTCGCATTTTCTGCCAATTTTTTCCATAGAACTGTTAATTTTTTCTACACCATTTTAAAGTAGACGTTTCAACAAAAAAAAAAAAAGATCACTCTGTTTTTTCTCTAAAAACTTTCTCCAGGACTTGGGCAGTTTCGGATGAAACTGAGGCCTTTTTTTAGGTTTAAAATCAAAATAAAATGTAGAAATAAATATTTTGAATAAAAAAAAATTACAGCGTGTTTGGGGCATAAAAAGGTAAGCTTTCACCAAATTTTGTGGGTGATAGAAATCAAAAACAAAAAAATCGGTTTTTCGGGTTTTCTCTGAAAATTTTAGGTTATGTGAAAAAATGGTTTATACAAAAGTTGTAGACCTTTTTATTACCTACAACTTTTATATTCAACTTTTTCCGGTAGGAGATGTAGTTTCGCTGGAAATCTTGAAAAACCATTTTTCACCTCGAACACACTTGTAACTTGGATTCAGTTTAATTTATTTTTTCCGTTGTTTCCGCTATGTTTTCTTCTTTTCTCATCAGTTTTCATGCTATTATTTTTTTTACAAAAAAATCATTGGCACTGTCTTATTGGTTTCAAAATCGGTATGGCATGAGGTGTGGAAAATATGAAAAAATTAGCTTCAAATTGGGTTTTTATTTTTTTCTCAAGACTTCGGATGGGGTTCCATACATTCATCTTTTAACAGATTATTAGTACTGTCTCTTTTAACATTGTGTCTTATTGGTTTCAAAATCAGTACGGGTTTAGGGGTTGAAAATGTGAAAAAATAAGCTTCACATTGGATTTTTATTTTTTTTTCGCATTCATCTTTTGATAGATCACCAGATTTCAGATGTCTTAGGTATTGGTTTCATAATCGGCTACCTTATATTATGATTTAGATCTCTAAAAACTTTGAAAGATGATAAACTTTTTTTTCATTATAGATAGAAAGCTGAAATTTTCAGCGTTTCTTATTTTAGTAGAGGACTACACTACAGTCCCTGATATTTCAGCTCATTTGGACTTATGGTTCCAAAAATAAAATCGCGTTAAAATGGAAGGAGACAATTTAATAGAATCGTAAACTTTTTATCTAAAAGGGAGGCAATCCGTAATGAAGCCCTCTGTGAAACTCAATTCCAACCAACGAATCAGATTACGATGACTAATGTTGATGAGATTCGACTTGTTGCGAGATTACTTTTTTTTTCGTACATAAAAACACGTGTGTATTTTTAAAAAACATTTATAGAAATAACTGCCGATGCAGCATTTACGTAGGCGGAATGGTGGTACTACCAGTGCAGTACCGCTGATTAAGCAGTTTTACATTATTATAAGTTTTGACAGAGGCGTACGCTTATAATTAACATAGAAAAGGAGAATTATTAGTATAATGATAACATAGGGTTTTACAATATAACTTGTTCAGAAATAAGTAGCAACTATTAAATTCCACGAAATGCTCTAAAGATATGCGATTAATTATTTGAAGTTTCAATTCAATCTTTGTGTTACAGATATAGAATGTACAGAAAAAGTCAAACTACCGGATTTCCTTCCCTAATTACGATATTCTCGGCGCCCAATTATCTGGATGTTTATAATAATAAGGTGAGTTTTCATGTTCAATTGCCTCCGACTCTATATTCAGCCAGTTAATTAAGTCCGGCGTGTTGAACTAAATTGCCTTATTAAATTTTACTGACATGCAGTTGATGGGAAATGGCTCATCGCCGTTTATCGCCATTATGGAGTTCAAAATAGATTGTTTGAATTTATAGGCGGCCGTACTGAAATACGAAAACAACGTGATGAACATTCGCCAGTTCAACTTTTCGCAGCATCCTTATTGGCTGCCCAACTTTATGGATGTGTTCACGTGGTCGTTGCCCTTTGTCGGTGAAAAAGTTACGGAAATGCTCGTCAACGTGCTCAACATTTGCTCAGACGATGAGCTGGTGTCGGACGGCGACGATGCGCTAGAAGAAGGTGAGTGTCTTTGCTTGTGCGCAGCAAAAATTGTTTCTAGTAAAGTCAATTATTTGACTTTAATATTGAATAACGCTTCATATAAAAATGTGTTCAATTATTGAGGTAGTTGCGAAAAAAATAAAACAACAGTTTTCTTTCCAGCCCTCACATTTTGTTTTATTTTTCTTACAAAACTAACATTTAATATTTCATTCATTTAAGCAACTACCTCGACAAATGTTGATATAATTTATCATCTAATGCAAAATTATATAAGTCACAAACTGTTTAGGGGCAAGGCAAAAAATATATTTTGCCCCCCTAGCCCAAGAAATTTATGGGTTTTTCAAAAAAATTTGCTGATTTTTTCAGGGCTGATTGATGGAGACTGTGTCCTGAGTATTGAGCCAAAAAATCACACTCGAAAACCTTATGCGTTCAGCCCTATTGGCCTTTTTCTTATTTATTTATTTTTTTTTCGACAAAATGACCTTTACAAAACTTGTAGATAATAACATTCTGATCAACTTTGCCTCATGCCTTTTTTTGCTAGCTATTTTAGTTTAGGCGTTGCGGCCATTTTAGTGCTCCAGAATTCGCCAAAAAATTAAATAGCAAACCTGCAGATTATTGTAACTTTAATAAAATTACTGGTAATGTACTCCATTACGTTTTCGGTTTCAGTCCAAGAAATGATACATTACATCACTAATCCGGTGAAATTATTTTCCTGGAGTGAAAGTGTGAAATCAAAATGATGTTTTTTTTTTGACAATATTTGGGACCTGTTAGAGTATAAATAAAACGAGAAGAAGCCATTGACGTCAGCGCTGACAAAGAAGGCAGATTTCCTTTTCTTTGGGTGCCTCCCATTTAAAGTGAGACAAACGATAACGCGTGTGGCTTCTTCTCGTTTGATTCTTACTCTACTTGTTTGAAAAGTGACAAAATGTTTTTTTTTTGTACAATCGGCCTAGAAAGTAGACTTTGTCGATTAGATTTGTGTTCGCAAAGTAGACGTTTCCTGATGACCTTCACTTTGCCGCTTTAGAGCGTCAAACTACGTCAAAATCCTTCACTTTGTCGCTCTAGACCGGCAAAGTAGTAAAAGCACTTGCTGGTTTCTTTGAACCTGAGCTATTTTTTATCAAATGCGAAATTCAATTTCGCGAAACGCCACATTTCACCTGCAAAATGTGTCAAATCCGCTATGCATGCCACAATGTCCACCAGAGGTCAAATAAAATTTTTCAAATGCCTAAAAGGCCGTACAAGCGAAAGAAATAAAGTTACAATAAAATATCATCAAGCAAAGTAATAGAGAATTTTATTAGGTATAATAATCTGCAGGTTTGCTATTTAATTTTTTTGCGAATTCTGAAGTACTAAAATGACCACAGCGCCTAAAGTAAAATAGCTAGCAAAAAAAGTCATGAGGCAAAGCTGATCAGAATGTAATTATCTACAAGTTTTGTAAAGGTCATTTTGTCAAAAAAAAATAAATAAGAAAAAGGCCAATTGGACCGATCGCACAAGGTTTCGAGTGTGATTTTTTGGCTCAATACTCAGGACACACTCCCCAATCAGCCTGCCCTCGCAAAATTTTTTACGGCCCCGGTATAAATTTCTTGGGCTACCCTGATTTTCATTCATTTATACACCGCATACAGTGAACATAAAATAATTTAACAGTTCACGCTTATTTTTTCATCATCAATAAATTAATTATTACTGAATCGATTTATCAAAAACATATTTTTTTCTTTATTATTTATCTCAATGCTACTTGGATGTAATCAGATGGTAAGGATCAGATTCCCATTTTCTCCCTCAAAAAACAATTCCATATCGCCTTTGACGTACTTAGAACAAAAAATCAATTCATAATTTGTTCCGTTAATAATAATTCTAGGTACGTCATACAGCATATTGCGCTGCTTTTTGACTACCGTAGACTAGCTGCCTGTATAGTTATTATTATTATTTTTTGTAATTGTCGATTTAGAAGCGTTAGGACATGCTATAAACATTCTTTTCAACAAAAACGCAACTTGTTCTATATCGTGACCCAACGCTTCGATTTACATAGAAGTTTAAACCTCCAATGCTGCGCAATTTGATTTTTTTTTCTTTGTTATAAGTTTGTTTATTTTTTCAATCAAGATCGTGGCATTAATAGTTCAATGACATCTTGACATAGATAGACACTGAATCTCACACAAAATTTTGTTTACTGTAATGTCTATCTGTGTTAATATATCATTGCCTAAAACCCATCAGTTTAAATTTTTAGTTCGTAATTATTCTAACATGAGATTTGCTTAAAAATATTGCCAAATATACAAAAATATATAGGACTGTTTTCTTGGAAAAAATATTTCTTTCAAAACATCCTGTATTTATTCATAGATTTTTTTTTATTTTCCACTTATTCCCCCAAACACGGTTTGACAAGAAAATGTTTTGAATGTTTTTGTCTTTTTTCCTAATGTGTTTTTTCGTACAAACCACCAAGTAGCATCTTGTCTTTTACTATATTTCTATAACATCATTTTGTTATAAAAGCACCGCATAATATCGACGGCACTTTTGAAATTTTTCACTCCTATAAGATTCATTTTGCAATTAATTATAGTCCTAAAGCCGAAGACGATGAAATAATAAAGCTGAAGAAATTTTTTAAATATTGACATCGCTTTGTCTCCAGGATTATAGTAAAAAAATTTGCTCCCCTTTTTCACACACCAATTTTAACCGCACTCCCCCCGTATTTTGCTTTATATTTTTCCCTATTCTGACACTTCTATTTTTCACTTTATTTCTCGTCTATATTCGGCTTGGATCGCAATACCCGAACAGCGAAACAGGCTAAAATTGTTAATAAAAAACCTGGTAAGTTTTCACGGAACGTGCAGAGCTTGAACAGAGGAGTTTCGATAACACTGCATTCATTATTCGCGTTTTATTTTTCAAAAACAACAAAACAAATTAATAAAAGCGTGTTTTTTTTTTTTTTTTTTTGGTTTTTGACTGACTTTTTTTGAGCTTCTTTATAGCTGAGCACTATTGGTTTTGCTAACATCTTCAAATTCTATTTCAATATCAAACTATATCCAACGAAAATACAGGGTGTATCAGGTTTAACTCACATGCTGAAATATTTGCACTCAAACCTGATACACCCTGTATAAGTCAACTTGCTCCAACTCTTATTATAACTTTATCGTAGTTTTGAAATGCAAAAATAATATATACAGTACCTATGCAATTTGCACACCATAATATTGTAGACTTCCTCTAGTTAAGCAAACAAGTTAATGATGTTTGTAGTCTTAGTAAAGTCAATTGAAACAAGGTAAAAATAAATTGCAACTGGTGGCTGATTAGTGGCAGTGCATTTCTTATGAAAATATTCAATCACCAGTTGTTGTGATTTACCTTTACCTTGTTTCAACTGACTTGACTTTAAAAATACTATACTTTCCAAATGAAAACATTAAGGTATCTAAGTAATAATAATGTATATGCATATACTTGATCCCAGTTTGAAAAAAATAAAGATAGCAAAAAAACTGATAATGACAGCTATAAGAAAATTTAACTTCAAAACGCCGCTTTTCGCGATTAACTTTTCACTCAAGTATTCGGGATTAAAGATCTTCTTTCTATTTTTTTATTTTCAATAAAGTAAACTAAACTCTCCACCATATTCCATTGTAGTTGATTCGTTTTGTCCTTTTATCATTTGAATTTTGTTTTCTAAACTGTTTAGAACGTAGTAATAAGCATGATGCATTAGTTAATTTGAATATTTTTGTTCTGTAAATGTTTTAAATATATTTGGCATTATTACTACTCCCTGTAAGAGCAGTTTCGTAAATTAATTAAACATCAGTTTTAGATTTTACTTATTTTTTTTCTTAATTTACTGTAGCAGTGAATATTGATTAATTATTATTATTATTCACCGCTGCAAAATTATTATTGTTATAATATAAGCGCATTTCGCTTTTACGTTTTTTCTTTTGTGGTCTGCTTGCCAATCATTTGGCTGATTTTTGTTTTAAATAACTAAATAATTTTTTCATTTTATTCTCAAAAGTATGTTGGTATAAGATCCATGTGAAACTTATTTCAACAATTTTGAGGTTTTTTTTTTTTTTGTTTTTCTTTTGGAAATACATTTTGAAGACGCTACAGTTTTCTATATGCACCGTTTGTTTTTATTTTTTTTCTATACTTCTGCGCTCATCGCACTCTTTGCGTGGCTGACCGAATCAAACATTCGCCTACACAACGACGAATTATCCTGTGTTGTTGACGTCACATTATCATTCTGGTAAGTTCAAAGGATATTTTTCTTTTTTCCTATTTATACATTCAGTTTTATGTCAAATATTTCATAAATTATTTTCGACAATTTCACGAATATTAATTTTGAATTATTCGTGGAATGTTATTTCGAGCTTTTGGCCATCAATTCTGGAAAACTCGTAAAATTCGAACTGATGGGATTTTTCATATTTTACGAGATATACGTGGTCATTCTGGCCGCTCGATTTGAACCCAATTATTGGTTTGAAAATACAAAAATAGAACAAAAATCCAAAATTGTATTTTATGAAATATTTGAAAAACATTGGGTTACTTGTTACTTATATTACATCAAAGTAATTTCCTAAGGCATGTTTTATTATTTTTCAACTTTTCTTCTTCTAGCTTAGTGCTTTACACTATTGTTTTTACTTATGAAGTTTACCTATTTCTATGGAATCAGATTTTTTCATTTTAGTAATACAATCCATTTCATTTTTCTTACTTTTCACTAGCGCTATAACTAAATACTTTTCCAATATTAAATATTTTTATTATTTTCTTAGGTGCAGCAGCTAACTTACGAAAGGAAGTTATACGGAATAAAATTAGGGCAATTGGTAAAATGGCCCGTGTATTCTCTGTCTTAAGGTAAGTATTTCGAACTGATATACAGACAGGATCAGGCTACTAAACTCTAAGCAAGATTTTCATGGTGGATCATTGATCGTTCCTGCATGTTATTAAAATTTATCGCCTAATTTGGGTACACTATTAAGCTAATTCGTCCATGTGTCTAGTAGGTAGTAGGTTGGTCTGGTCTATATTAGATTGAAAAATTGTGATTTACAACAATTCATTAATTATTAAATCGTCAATTTGCAGGGAGGAAAGCGAATCTGTACTCCAGCTCAAGGGGCTTACGCCGACTGGGGCCTTACCTTTGGGCGCCCTATCAGGTGGAAAGACGAGCCTTAAAAATGGTAAGTGATTTTCGATTAAGAAAGAGTACACTATACTTTTACCCAAAAAATAAGGCGAAAATATTTGTGTTAGTGACACACACTCGTTGAAACTTTAGGGATCTCCAATTTGTATTATAGACTTCTCCTGTGAACATTATGGCACTGTTTTCCAAGCTTCACCCCTATTTTGATCCTCATGCACCCAGTCAAAATAGGCATAATCCTACCCTTGCCACTGCTCTATAATATACTTAGTGTGTAAAGGTTCAGAAGGTCCATAGACGTACAGGGTGTTTTTTTATATATTGACACCCCATCTATAGCCTTTACCTTTACAGGTAGATAAAAAGTGTGAATACAAAAGTTGTACAGTATTGGCTAAATTTTTAAAATCGATGGTCAGAAATAAAAATTGAATGTCAGAAATGTGAAGTATTGCATACTTTCAGCTTTTTTCAAATGGGATGCGCTATATTTGGTTCTATATTCTTGAAGAGCATAATTTCCCGATTCCAAAACTATATAGTTTTGTCTATATTTGGTTGAGCCGTCTCCAACATATTTGGTTTCAAAAATTGTAAAAATACTATCAGAGAAACCAAGTACCTCAAATTTTACCTGCAGCTTTCACCTATATAGGTTAGCAACACAAGCCTTTTCCACATAAAAAATTTGGAAGCATTGACAATTTTACATTGTATTGCCAATATAATGTCATTTTGACTTTTATCTTAAAAAAAAAAAACACACTTTATGAGAAATTTCTTGGGCTCTTCAAGAATATAGAATGAAATATGGGGTATCCTTTTTAAAAGAAGCTAAAAGAATGCAAAATTTCACATTTCTGACATTCAAATTTTTTTTTTCTGACCACGATTTCTGAAAATTCACCCAAAACTGTACAGCTTTTGTATTTACACCTTCCTTCTACCTGTAAAGGTGAAGACTGTAGGTGGGGTGTCAATATATATAAAAAAAAAACACCCTGTACAAATAAGTAGATTATTGCGGAACTTATGGGTGGACCTCTGCGGGACGAGCGCAGCGAGTTCCGCAGCCATCTACTCACTAATTTACTGTTGAACTGTTCAAATAAGACACTCACCTGAAACGTGTAGTTTCTGAACTAATGAGAAATATTCACAACTGAGTGAATCAGGTTAGTATTGTACTTGAACAACATATTGGTGATTAGATCCACCCATAAGTTCCGCAACAATCCACTCGTTTGTACTTGAATAACTTGTCACATTATGTTACTAGTTTACTAAAGTAACATTACTTATTCCTGTTAAAAGGCAAATTGACAAAAAGTGGATAATCTTACAAATTCTGATTTCATATAATAAGTTATTATTCAAGTACAAATACGTAGATTATTGCGGAACTTATGGGTGGACCTCTGCGGGACGAGCGCAGCGAGTTCCGCAGCCATCTACTCACTAATTTACTGTTGAACTGTTCAAATAAGACACTCACCTGAAACGTGTAGTTTCTGAACTAATGAGAAATATTCACAACTGAGTGAATCAGGTTAGTATTGTACTTGAACAACATATTGGTGATTAGATCCACCCATAAGTTCCGCAACAATCCACTCGTTTGTACTTGAATAACTTGTCACATTATGTTACTAGTTTACTAAAGTAACATTACTTATTCCTGTTAAAAGGCAAATTGACAAAAAGTGGATAATCTTACAAATTCTGATTTCATATAATAAGTTATTGTTCAAGTACAAATACGTAGATTATTGCGGAACTTATGGGTGGACCTCTGCGGGACGAGCGCAGCGAGTTCCGCAGCCATCTACTCACTAATTTACTGTTGAACTGTTCAAATAAGACACTCACCTGAAACGTGTAGTTTCTGAACTAATGAGAAATATTCACAACTGAGTGAATCAGGTTAGTATTGTACTTGAACAACATATTGGTGATTAGATCCACCCATAAGTTCCGCAACAATCCACTCGTTTGTACTTGAATAACTTGTCACATTATGTTACTAGTTTACTAAAGTAACATTACTTATTCCTGTTAAAAGGCAAATTGACAAAAAGTGGATAATCTTACAAATTCTGATTTCATATAATAAGTTATTGTTCAAGTACAGGGTGTTTTTTTTATATATTGACACCCTACCTACAGCCTTCACCTTTACAAGAGATGAAAGCTGTAAATACAAAAGTTGTACAGTATTGGCTGAATTTTTAGAATCCATGGTCAGAAACAAAAATTGAATGTCTGAAATGTGAAATGTTGCATGCTTTCAGCTTTTTTCAAATAGGATGCCCTATATTTGCTTCTATATTCTTGAGAAGCACAATTTCCCGATTCCAAAACTACACTGCTGAGCATAAAATTGAGGTCACCCCATAATTTGCAATTATTTTTAAAATTTTTGGTTTTTGTGAATTGTTTCTTTTTTGGTGTAAAGTTCACTAACTTTATGCGATGATTTTGTCGTAGTTGCTTGAATTTGAAAAAGTTCTTGTTGTATTCTCCCAAGTTTTGCTTGCAAATTATGGGATGACCCTAATTTTATGCTCGGCAGTGTATATAGTTTTCTGGATGTTTTTTTTTGTTGGTTGGTAATAGGTCAGTAAAACAGCTTAGAGAATTAAATTTGTTGGATTGACCAACGTTTCGACCAATATATGGTCATCCTCAGGATCCTAAAATAGGTATATTATAGTCACAAATTTTTTTTTACAAACAATAAACAGTATAAAACATAGTGACAAATAGTGACATAAAATTAAGGGTGAGATAGCTAAACCATTCAGAAGATTTAAGTATTGGAAGAACTGACGTAAGAACTTAGCAGCAAAATACTTTTTGGATCCATACACAAGACAAATCTCGCAAGATCTATCTTAAAATTCCATATGTCAAGCATCTCTCGGAAAAAATAGCAAAAGAATTAAGAACTGAAGACACCATTATTGCTTTTAAAAATGAAAAAAAGGTATCTAAACCTTTCACTAAACTTAAAAAAAACCACTCCACAGCATCAACAAAGAAACGTGTAATCTATAAAATACCTTGTTCCTCTTGTGATGGAACTATGTGGGACAGACAGGTCGGTATCTTAAGACAAGGATAGGAAAGCATAAACGGAGTGTGAGACCTATGAAAATAATCAACTCTAAAAAAATTGTCACTATGATAATGATATACCTATTTTAGGATCATAGGCGCCGGAACTTCAAAATTACTATGGGGGCTCGGGCTCCAAAAAAAACACAAGTAAAATTATACAGACAGGACCAGTAGGCTACTAGACACATAGGCTTAAATGGGATCAGTTGACTGATACACATTTGACTGCAGGATCGCCATGCTGGATAAATGATCATCTCTGCATATTATTGAAATTCGCACCGCTTCGATTCGCCTTAACCGGGTAGAAGCTAATTCGTCTTATTATCTAAATATGTGTCTAGTAGGATGATCCTATCTGTATATAAATTTTCCATGATTTACTAGGTGAAAAAAGCCATTGCATTCATGGTGTTTATATTCATGTGATGTGAAAATGTAAACATATAAAAAAAAAAACGAAAATAATATAATGGTCGAGTTCACCAGCACTCAACATTTTGAATGCTGGTGAACGCGACCTATAATCCCAATCCGACTTTTTGAAAATACAGCTTTAAATAATACACAACAAAATATTCAAATTATTTGTTAAAGTAGGCATAACAAAAACAACAAAAACATAAAACACATATTTGACAGAAAAATAAATAATTGGGAACTCAATATTTTTGAACAAGGTGATCTATTATAAGGTCTGTTTCTGCAGAAATCACAAACCAGTCAGAGCGAATTTCATTGGTTGAAACCAGTCAGAAAACTAGTTTCAACCAATGAAAGTCACTTTGACTGGTTTGTGATTTCTGCAAAAATAGATCTATGAATGTCACCCCTTCCTAACTTAATCATTTGACGTTTTCGACAAAAGTGTCACATGCAAACATTTCAAGAAATTCAAAAATTGTCTAAGTCAGTATCAAGCATACAGGGTGCGTCAAAAAAGAGTAGCAGAGCGAAGTCATATTTTTTTTAAATAGAACACCATGTATATTGTGCGCTCATTTGTTAGTCCCTTCCAATCTGATTTCAACGATATATGAGGCCTGTTCGCACATAGCAATCACAAACCAGTCAGAGTGAATTTCATTGGTTAAAAAATTAGTTTCAAATAAATTCAGTATTCATTTGTTTTGAGTTATTATTATTTAAAAGAATTAACACATTTAATGACACCTGATTTTGTTGACATATTTTTAACGGGCAGTAGTAACGGCATTTCCCGCCAACGTCATAATGCGAATGCGGGCGCTGACGTTATATGACGCATTTCCTTTTTTTGGTCCTAGTCTATTAAGCTCCTGACGGAGCTAGCGTTGTATGCCGTCGATTTAGCGTAGATTTGGTGTTAGGGTGCCGTATTGGAAACTCAAAAATATATATTTAGAATGGATAGTATAATCAACGTCCCCGGAACCACCCGGTTTAATACATGCAGCATATCAAGGTGTCTTTCTGAGCGCACACCCATATTTTTGGTGCCGTTTTCGACATAGTGGCTATGACGGCAAATGCCGCGGGTGTCATTGAATGAGTTAACATAAGACCTATGAAGAGATTTTCGTGTTTTTTCCTATAACTATTAAAGATAAACATATCAAACCGTATATCGTCGAAATCAGGTTAAAGGGGACTACCGCATAAGTGCACAATATACATGGGTGTTCCATTTGAAAAAGTATAACTTCGCTCTGTTACACTTTTTTGACGCACCCTGTATGCTTAAAACTAACGTAGTTAAAGACTTTTGAGAACTTCTTGAAGCTTTTGTATTTGACACTTCTGCCAAAAACGGCAAATCCAACGGGTTAGGACGGGATGACATTTAGAATACTGTTTCTTTCACAAGAGTTTGTACTTTTGCCTTCCTTTTTTTTTCTAAGTTATGAGATTATCGATGTCATAAGTAGAAACCCTCGTGAGATCAATCTTAGATCACCCTACTGTACCTACCCATTAAACTCACTACATCCAATACCAGAATCACTATGGGGGCAGAGCCCCTAGCAAATTCACTACCTTGCCCCCATAGTTCCGGCGCCTATGCCCGAAGATGACTATATATTGGTCGAAACGTTGGTCAATACAACAAATTTAATTCTCTAAGCTGTTTTACTGACCTATTACCAACCAATAACTCCGCATCTATATAGTTTGTCTGTATTTGGTTGAGCCGTCTCCAACATATCTAATTTTAAAAATTTTAAAAATACTATCAGAGAAACCAAGTTCCTCAAATTTTACCTACAGTTTCACCTGTTCAGGTAGAATATGGTTCACAAAAATCAGTAGTAGGTAGTAGGATATAATAGTATCTTTACAATTTTTGGAACCGAATATATGACAGACTGTTCAATCAAATATAGACAAACTATATCTTTTTGGAATCGGGGCATTGCGCTCTCTAGGAATATAGAATGAAATATAGGGCATCCCATTTGGAAAAAGCTAGAAGCATGCAAAATTTCACATTTCTAACATTCAAATTTTGTTTCTGAACATGGTTTCTAAAAATTCAGCCAAAACTGTACCAGCTATATGCAACATCCTCTTCTAACTTAAAAGCGCTCTTTAAAACTGGTACCTTTAAAAATTTCTATGGCATAGAATACACATTTTTAAAAGCGCTTTTAGGTTAAAAGAGGATGTTGCATACAGCTGTACAACTTTTGTAGGTATTTATACTTTTCTTTTATCTGTAAAGGTAATAGGCTGTAGGTGGGGTGTCAATATTTAAAAAAACTCCAACAGGGTGGCCCATTTTTGATGTTTTAATAGGCTATATCGAAAACCAGCAAAGATATCAAAAATCTGGGAGCACATTCTCGAGCTCTTTTTTTTGAGAAAATAACAATGGCGAAGACAAATCACGACTAACTTGATGCATTTAGGAAATACAGGACGCTTTTCAAATTTTGTCCAATTTTAAAAGACTCTCTAATTTCCTTATTATTTAAGATATCCAAAAACGAAAAATACTTTTTAGAGGCAGTTTTTCAAGGAGAATCCAGTGGTATGACCAATTTTTCTCTAGATGCCTCCGATTTTGGAATATTGACCAAAGTTGTGTTTTTTTAAATGGGACACCCCGTATATTATTTTTTTATTGAATTGCTCTTTGTGAGCTGATTTCAATGATATTTGTAGCCGATTCATAGTTCAACTATCTCTTTCCAACTCATTGTTTCTTATGGAAAAAACGGAATTTATTTTTTTTCTCCAAAATTACTGATGGTGAAGTTATAAAACCTTATATCATTGAAATCAGCTCACAAAGAGCTATTCAATGAAAAAATAATATACGGGGTGTCCCATTTAAAAAAACACAACTTTGGTCAATATTCCAAAATCAGTGGCATCTGGAAAAAAATCTGTCATGCCACTGGATTCTACTTGAAAAACTGCCTATAGAAAGTATTTTTCGTTTTTAGATATCTTGAATAATAAGGAAATTAGGGACTCTTTTAAAATTGGACAAAATTTGAAAAGTGCCCTGTATTTCCTAAACGCATCAAGTTAGCCGTGATTTGTCTTCGCCATTGTTATTTTCCCAAAAAAAGAGCTCGAGAATGTGCTACCAGATTTTAGATATATCTACTGGTTTTTGATATAGCCCATTAAAACATCGAAAATGGGCCACCCTGTACATACATAAACAAAAATTCTTTTTTAATCTTTATTGAAATTTCAACTTTATTTATTGGTTCTTTAAATAAACTTTCTTCATTCTTCCTCACGTCAATCTTAATGATTAGTGGCGCTGTTTTCAAACTAATTTGTATTTATTTAAGGTGGCCTAAAAAAGAGATATCACGTGACACTTCAAATTTTTAAATGAAATGCCCTGTATATTTTGATGAATATTAATAGAGCGCATCAAGATGAATTCTTTCTCTAGTCGATATTCATTAAAATATACATCAGATTAATCCATTTAAAAAATTGAAGTGTCATGCGACATCTCTTTTTTCGGCCACCTTGTATAAATACAAATTAGTTGAAAAATAGCGCCCCTAAAAATTAAGATCGACGTGTCCGAGCATTTTTCAAAAAAAAAAAAAAAAAAAAAATACATGAATTTATCTGTTACTTTACGGACACAGTGTATACTTTTAACAACACAATTTCAGAAACTCTGACAATGCAAATATCTATCAAATATTCAGATGTCAACAAAAGCATTAAAAAATATTTAATTTCACAGCAATCTTCTATATACAGTGTAATTTTTTACTTATATAAATTCCAGCTCTGCAAGGTTTCTCGCCCAACCACAAAATAACGAGTTTCGCCGAAGCCAAAGGCTTGGACGCTATCAATGAGCGTATGCCACCGCGTAAAGACGCGCCTCCGTCGCCCGCCGCCGAAGAGCCAGGCGCAGCACCGGCGCAGCAGTCGAATCACACGCCCACGTCGGCGGCGCAAGCCAACGCGCACTCGTGAGCTGCGGAGACTGCAACCTAGGAAAAGCCACTGTGACTATTTTTCTACTGCAGGTAGGATTCAAGTGTGTTATTTTCAAATTATCTATTTTTTTTTTTTTTGGATAGGGATTCCATAGTTCCCTCAGCGCAGCGGCGACTCCTATTGATAAGTAAACCATACCACATTAAGTCATTGTGGGCTGACGGGTTCGTTACTCAACTGAAGCAACTATTAGCTGGTCTGACGATGCTTTTTTTCATCTTTGTCGCTCGCGTACAACGCCGCGCCCTTCGTCTCGCTCTTACACACTGCTCCAATGTCCTTTAATTTCATTTCTACTTACACACTCTTAACTATCGACCAAGTTTTGTTTGTTATATTGCGTAATTATGACATATAATGTGCCTACTACTACTCATTATTGACTTTACATAATTTAGTTCTGTTTTAAAAGTGGCCTTTTACATTCCATGTTACTTATCTCTATTCTTGAATCTTGAATTACACAAATATGATATAAACCACGTACTACTTAGTAGAAAGAGTTCGTAGGTGTTTATGTAATTTTAATGGAAAATTTATTGTTAACAAACCAAAAAAAAAAAAAAAAATAGCTGTAGGAATTGTACCTACCTTTTATTGTATGCTTACTGAACTTGAACAGTATTTTTGGAAAACTACCTCTACTGCAAGTATTTTTGTAATTTTTAATAATTATTATTATCGTAACAGAGTGAGTTCTGGTTTTGCTGCACTGGCGTAGCCAGGGGGGGGGCAAGGGGGCATTTTCCCCCCCCCAAGACCCTTAAATTTTATGAATATTTCTTCAAAATTAAGATAAACAGTCCCAAAAATAGCGTAAAGAAACCTGAAAAAGGGGCGTGGCACCCAAAAATTTCGCGCCTGCGGCGCTTTGCCTCCGGCAGCGGTCGCGGTAGGGCCGCAAAAGACGCTTCCTGCAAATTTGCCCCCCCCAAGACAAAATCCTGGCTACGCCACTGTTTTGCTGTATTGTCAATGACATTTAAATACTTACAATCTTTATTCCGTTTTGAGCAACAACAAAGTAGTTTTTCAAAATACAAAACAACAATTGTCTGTACTTTGTAAAAAAAATCAAAATTATGTGTTTTGTAGTGTAAATGAGCAATTTATTCCCTATAGTAGGAGTAGTAGGACAATGTCAGTGTGAACCAGCGAGCTGGCCTTAGCTGTACGCATGCGTGTTGAGTGATATATTAAAGCGTGCCATAGACTTCTCCTGTCGCCTCAAATCTTCGTATTCATCCATCGTTTTTTCGCGCATTGTGTGTTAATTTAAAGATAATATTGCTTCAAATAAAATATGGAGTGTGAGTAGAGCTTAAACTTTGGTGATATTAAGGTTTTAAGCCTCACACTCCAGTGATTTTGTAACAGCATTAATTCTAAAAGGCTCTTGGTGTTTGTATAATTTTTTTAGAGGAGCTGAAAAATTTATACAACGTATTTTTAATCAAATATTGTTATCGAGTAAAAAGCCTTTTTACTATAATATTACAGTAATAATATTATTATTATTACATCATACATACATTCATTCTATCTCTCTATTAATATTTAATAAGAAAATAATGTAATAATTCTTTAATTAACACCCACACATCTCTATTATTAAACGTGCTGTACTTATTGATTATTATTTCTTTGATTGTACAAATTGTGTTAATATTACAAAACTTTTATTTTTCTCTTCGTCTGAGAGACGTTATTTCAATTGGGCAAACTAAAACGAATCGGATGGGAGCTGATTTGTGTTGGTTTGAAAAAGAAAACAACCCTGTATATAAATGTACAAAATATATGTTATTCAGTAAAATGTTTATTCACTTTTAAATAATGATAATGAATCTCTTGCACCATTGTTTAAATCTTATTAGAAACAAATTGAAAACAATTTCTCTGAGACGTCGAGTAGGTGTGAATGATTTTAAGTGACTTTCACTTTCAGTGGAAAACATTTTTTGGTTGTTGCGTGATCGAGTCTTATATAAATTATGTATTTAATAATCTTATTCTGTAAATTTTCTCTAATATATTATATACAAATAAAGTTATAGTTAATTATTATTATTAGGTAAAAAAACCAACTTGGAAAAATATCAAAAAATTTCATATGGCGTCCCTTAAATCTTTTATACAAAACAATTGAATGTTAATCGCTTATTACTGGTATTTAATAACGGAAGCTTGATTTTTGCCAACTCAACAACTCCATAAAATATCTATTAATATATAATTATTGCTTTTTGAGTGATCTATTAATAGTTGAATTTTCTAAATTCGATTTAAAAAATAAAAGATATGTCTAAGGGTTATTCAAAAAAACAAATATTTCGCAGTTAACGAAAAGCAATAAGTCTTTAAAACCCCCTTTTCGAACTTCCCATTCTGCTTATAAAATTTAAAATACATGAGAGCCTTATTCACATAGGGGTGCCTTATTCCACTATCTATCGATCCTGTTGCGTATTACCAGAGCGCTGACAATCATTTATTGGAAATTGGAATCGCCGGTTTCTCGCCCTTCCCCGCTAATTGTCTATCGAAAAACGGAAAAACCCTCAGACAAAACCCTCAAAACATTGTTGGTGGCTTTCATGAATGCCGTTAATAAATAAGTGAAATTTAATAAAACATAATTATATTTCAACTTTGTAAATAAGAAATCTTTATATACCGTAGCTCCTACCTATGGATTTCGCCTTTTTAAAAAATGTGTTTTCACCGAGGACCACTAATTTTTATTGATCAAATTTTAACTGAATGATTCAAGATGAGTGCGTTTTTTTCGAAAAAAATATACAGGGTAAATCATGTAGCCCGAGAATTAGAAGTTTTCAAGGTTGCACGGGGATTAGAAACTTCAAATTTGGTTTGTAGCCATGTGTCACCTAAAATATTTTCAGATCTTCAACTATACAAGGTGTACCAAAATGTAAGCACTAACTTTTTTATTTCAAATAGAAACTCGCACGGTTGTTCTTGTAATTTTGAGTTTGGACCACCAAAGTTTTGTCAAACATAAATATAATTTTTTATTAAAAATTTCTGCTGTAGTTATTTATACAGGAGGGTTGGAAAAAAACCTGGTTTTTTTGAAAAAGTCGAATCCGTCGGGTTTTTTTGGGTTTTTTGGGTTTTTTCGGGCTTACTGGGGGTTTCTGTTTTTTTCTTCAAATTTGATTTATAGTTTCTGCCTCGATTTCTGCTCTAGCAAAAGTATTACAGAAATTATGACTTTTGTTGCAAAAATAAAATATCCTTACAAAATAAAAAAAAGCCACTTGATATAAATAATTGCACTTGGCATCCACGCCTCTGGCTGGCCAGTCCAGAGACTCCGTGTCACGTAGAATTCTACATATCGACAGGATTCTATAGATTCGGCACATTCGATATGTCGAATTCTAAATTCTACATGGCACATAGTTCCTGCCCAGACCTCCACGCCAAACGCCAACAGCGAACAGCCAGAGATTGGGGAATCATCGGGGAATTCCTGATATTTCCTGTGAAAATGACGCTTATTCAACTGAAAAAACCCAAAAAACCCCATAATGGTGGGTTTTTTCAATTGAAAAAACCCAAAAAACTCCACTGGGTTTTATAACCTAGGGAAATTCTATGCCAATCCTAATAAAAAAACAAGGTTTCTCGAAAACCGTTCTAAAATAATAAACCAAATTTGGAAGATAAAAAGCTGAAGGTTGAGGCTACCTGATGTGTCATTAGTGAGCCCATTTCATACCATATGGGTGCGGGCGACCTACAAACACCGGAATCAATAATGGTCAAAAAGTCAATTTTTTTAAATGCCATTTATCATGTTTTTTGGTACCATTCGGAAGAAAATTGAATTTTACATGGCGTTACAAGCATTCACTATACCTAAAATGATTCGTTATTGAGTTATCCATAGAAAAGTCCACTTTTTTCGACTAGGCAGTCAAATAACACCTTTCACGCCTGTCAGGTGTCAATAAATAGCCACTATACAGGTTGTATATTTTAGCTGATACCACTATTGCTATATCCAAAACGGTAAGAGCTACAGGGTGGGTTAAACTAGAAAAAAGTTGCCTTTTTTGATGCCCATTTAAGACTTGTTTACAGTGTTGCCAAATTCCTTCTAGTTTATGAGTGATTTCTAAGAAACGCCCAAAATTATTTCGAAAACTATTGATTTTCGAGACACAATTTAAATTTGAAACTTTTATAACATAACTTTTTCCGCTCTACAACATGGCATCTTCAAATTTTAAATCCGACGTTTTGTGATCGAGTTACCATCATCAACTTCATTTTTCTAAATACGGGCCTGGATTTTTTATGTCATTTTTGAGAAGCGGCCTTCATTCCCTTTCCAAAAATTATATAAAAAATCCAGGTCCGTATTTAAAAAAATTAAGTTGATGATGGTAGCTTGATCACGAAACGTCGGATTTTAAATTTGAAGATGCCATGTTGTAGAGCGAAAAAATTTATAAATTTTTCAAATTTAAATTGTGTCTCGAATATCAATAGTTTTCGAAATAATTGATGAAATAATTTTAGTCGTTTTTTATAAATCACCCTGTATTTCACAAACTGAAAGGAATTTGACAACACTGTAAACAAGTTTTGCATGGGCATCAAAAAAGGCAACTTTTATTTAATTTAACCGATCTTGTAGCTTTTACCGTTATAACAATAGTGGTATCACTTAAAATATACACCCTGTATATGCAGCTCAGAGAAAAATAACTTGTTTCTGTGACGGGAAAAAAGTAGACTTTTTTATACCTGTTGACATGGGCAAAAATGTCACTTTTTCTCCCATGGGAAAAAAGTTATTTTTTTTTCCCACGGGAAAAAAGTAACAGGTACCAGTCAATTTTTTTTCCCGAGGGAGAAAAGTAACAGGTATCAGTCAAATTTTTTTCTCAAAGGGAATAATGTATAGATGGAAAATTTTCCCGTCACAGAAAAAAATAGTGTATTATACATGGGAAAAAAGTAAGATTTTAGCGCTCGCTGTGTTGTAATCTAAAATCTCGTACTTTTTTCTCTTGTATTATAAATAACTAATTTTTGTAGTTGTTGTTTTTTTTTTTTGTTTGACACATCAAAAAAGAAGGTGACAAGTTACTGGATTTCTTGATTTTCATTTTTAATGAATAACTCAATAACGAATCAAGTTAGGTATAGGGTATCCTTAAGTAACGCCATCTAAAATTCAATTCTATTGCAAATGTTGCCAAAAAATATAATAGATGACATTTGAAAAAATTGACTTTTCGTCCATTACTGATTCCAATGTTTGCCTGCACCAATATGGTGTAAAATGGGCACATCAATGACACATCAGGAGTTAGCCTAAACTTTCAGCTAATTATATCTTCTAAATTTGGTTTATTATTTTGGAACGGTTTTCATAGAATCCTGTTTTTCCTGAACAACTAACTGCAGCGGCAATTTGAAATAAAAAATGACATTTATGTAAAAAAACTATAAGAGATAAGTTGACAAAACTTGGATGGTCCAAATTCAAAATTGCAAGGCCAACCGAACTATGTTGACATAGATGCATGTTTCTATTGTTTGCCCAGCGGTTCTGAGTCTACGGAAGGAATTCGGATGTGAATGTGCGATGTTGCCACGTTTAATTATAAAAAAGCGAAAATACTAGGCATAAAGTATAGTTCATTTCAAAATCATTTTTTAATAACAAAATATAAATAACAATAAAACGGTAAATATTTCAACGTGGTTGTTAGATCTATTATTCTTATTTCAATAACTGATTTCTCCAATTTTGTCTATTGTGATAAATGAACATTTTCTGAAGAGCTTTTGACAATTTAGCAAGCATCCGACCTGGGTCCTTATTCTTGAAACAAGGGAGCAGCGTTCCCAGGAGAACGAGTTTTCCGTCTTTGTTACTTATATTATAATTTGCATATCGTTGAGAAAGACGGAACACTCGTTCTCCTGGGAACGCTGCTCCCCAGTTTCAAAAATAAGGACCCTGATTGGTGGAGTTTTTGACACGATCGCCGTTGCCACGGGAACCCGTGCGGTTGTCAATGAGCTAATGTCACCTTAGGTCTCGCTATTGGCCAGGGCTCTTGTCATTTTATCCTCCCATCTTGGAATATTGATTTATATTGAAATATCCAGTGGCGGTGGTTGTGTCATTGTCGATTTTCGTGTATGAGTTCAGTGTTGTTCAAACGGCACGATTGTGCCAAAAGTGGCACTTTTTACCCGCAAAATGCACGGTGGAACCACTTTGAAAAATTTGGCACGAATCATATTTATTGAAGATGAGAAAGACTGGAGGTGGAGCAGGATTTTTTGCTTATTTCTATTCTATTGTATCTTTTGTTCATTTCATTTCTGTGCTAAAGACCTCAGTCCTGACATGTAGGCCTTTGGGGAAACGCTGTATGTAATTTGTCTTTTTCAATCGTGTTTATTGAAGAAAGATGAAAAATGAACAGCCGGTGATCGGGCTAATCGGATCAGCATTTCCGTGAAGGCCTTGTGAGAATTGTGGTGGATCTGTCGATGTGAGTGTGACTAGTGACAGTGACGTGACTGTCAATTATCATTTTAGCTAATTTAATATTATGAAATATGATATATCTTTCTCTTTTTATTGATGTAATAAAAAGAAATGGGTGAAAAGTCAAAAAATCCTCTCCTATTACTTTTTAAGTGGCACTATTTGGCACTATTTGAGTGTTGCTGCAGGCACACACGAAAACTCCCCAAGAACAACCCTGTATGAGTTGCAATACGATAACACTTCCAAAAAGTTCCGTACGCAGCTGGGTATTTTATGAATGAAATCAGCCATTTTTTTTTTACAACTTTATTCCCCTTACCCGTTGCCCCGTAGACATAGAGGCGCTGGGCAGACATTATTTGAAATAAGAAAGTTAGTGCTTACGTTTGGTACACCTTGTATAGTTGAAGATCTGAAAATATTTTAGGTGACACATGGCTACAAACCAAATTTGAAGTTTCTAATCCTTCTGCAAAAACTTCTAATGCGCGGGCTAAGTAAATCACCCTGTATAGATCAAGTTATTGGATGATTCAATTTTTTTTTTTAGGTACATACATACATTTAAGTCATTATAAAATATAGTTGTAGGGTGTGGGCCAACGTGAAATCACCTTGATCAGTGTTATATCACATATGGATAAATTAATTCTAAAAATAAATTAAAACTGTTTTATTTAAACAAATGTAGTTTTATTTTTTGGCTATTGGCAAAAAGAACTTCTTTAAAATAAATTAATAGGTATATAATATGGATGTGTGTATAATTATCCTCATTCATTCTACAAAACAACAAGGCACAGAGGCAGGATTGCATTCATTTCCTGCTATTTTTATATAGTTTATAGGGTCTCACCTAATTTTATCGATTATTTTGGCGTATGACCAAAATGACCACCACAAACATACACCTCTATAATTATTATCAATTTGATTTTTACTATAGTTCAAGTTGGTGGGTGTCAATTTTGCTATTACATAAATTGATTCAATAGTAATTTGATAACAAGTAGAGACATGTCCCAACTATCACAGTCCTCGGAAGCCCTAATAAGAGAAGCTAATAAGAAAAAAGATGGAGATCAACTATTCAAACCAGAAGAAAATTTCAAAGCTCTTATGGGCGACGACGAAGATACTGTGGCTTTCGTATTCCAGCACGTAAGTGCTCGAGAATCCATACTCACATCGGTTGCAAAAACTACCAGAGGAGTTCTAAGCTTTGGGGCAACCGTTAAAGGAGAAATCGATCACAACAGCCAAGAAAGTGACGAAATAGCTACTAGAAAACCAGTGAGTAATAATTATTCATTCATTGCTCATACAATAATGTACAATTTGCTTATAGTTCAGACACTGGAAACCTTCTTTGGTTGTTGAAAAAGCTGAAGTCGTATGTAACGAAGGCGACCAGGCGATGTTACAAGTTCAAATAAATGGCTATCCAAAACCTGATATGAGATGCACCTTTCAAGATATACCAATTAAGCCTAGCTCAAAATATAAGTGAGTATTTTTAATTTATTTGAAAATTATTATAATTCCTATTTTTAGAATCTACCATGAAAACCACGAGCACATTCTACTGCTAGTTATCAGAGACGTACAATTCGAAGACGCTGGCACGTACACTATAATGGCCGAAAACGAAATTGGTTTTGACTCTGCGGACATTAATTTAATCGTTATTAGTACGTAATTATTTAACATACCTAACATGTAAAACAAACAAAATTCCAGGACACAAATATCCTACAATAAAATCTAAAATTGAAGACCTATCAATCGGCGTAGAAGAAATCCTAATCGTGCCAGCAGAAGTAGATGGAATTCCGAAACCCGCAGTGCAATTCCTAAAAGACGGCAGAGAGTTTCAGCAAAACGACCACATACAAGTGATCGAAAATTACCCAATATTCACTCTGGTATTGAAAAACACTTGCCTAAAAGACACAGGAGTATATTCGGTCGTTGCCACCAATTGCCTGGCTCAAGTGTCTCAGTTTTGGGGCGTTTACGTCTACAGCAAACCGAAATTCTTGCACAAACTGGGCAACAATTTGCAAGTAGATCAAAACAAAACCGTAGTGCTCAAAGCAAAAATCCAAGCAGAACCTAGAGCTGTAATAAAGTGGTACAAAAACGATCTGCAATTGGTCGCTAACAAGAAAATCCTCATTGATGACGATGAAGGATTTGAATTTTTGAAGATACGTAATACTTCCATACAAAATGCAGGTGTTTACAGGTTTAGAGCGGAAAACGTGCACGGCTTTGTAGAAGATAGAGTTCAAATCGATGTGAAGAAAGCGCCAACTATTGTGCAATCATTTGACGATGCCATAGCTCTAGAACAAGACGTTTTTCATATTATACATAGTGTAGAGTTGGAAATTAAGATTGAAGCTTTTCCTAGACCAATAGTTACATGGTATGTATTAATGTAATGTTGGAATTTAAACTTGTTTTTGAAGCTATCAACTCAAAAACTCAATAAAACTATAAGGATGTTCTCTTAGCGAGCGGTAAAATAGCTCCCAGATTTGTAGTAATAATTATAGGCGCAACTAGGGGGGTGCTAAAATTAGCACTCCCATTGGGCATCCCACCATAGCACTACCTACAGTGGCACTACTTAACACTAATATAAAAAATAAGTGCAACCAAATTATTTATTTTTTTTGCACTTGTTGTATTTACTCACGTCATTGATGACGTCATAATTTAAAAAAAAGTATTTGTCGTTGATTAATTCATAGAGCACGTTCGCAATTATTATTGTTATGGAATAAAAATTTTCAACCCGGGGCAGGTATTACAATATTATCTTAAAATCAAGATTTACCCTAAAATATACGGTTTTTATGTTATATTTGGGATAACGTCATCAAACAAGGTCAGACAATGTTGTCAATGTCTATGTTTATTCTAGATCTTAAGGTGACATTGAAATACCGGCCCTTAAAAAATCATTGGAGTCCCAAATACAGGGTGTCCCACGGTGGATGGCGTATTAGAAGTTTGTGGAGAACTAAAAAGCGGATCATTTTGAAAATTTGGCAACCGGGATAAACGACCATGATCTACACTTTGAAAATATTTTTGACCATGCGGTGTTGCCGCTTCTACTCTAAACTAGTGGCAATATCACTATTTTAAATGGAACACCCCGTATTAAATTGCATATTTGGATTCTACGTAAAATTCTAAGCAGATTTCATGTGATATACCCTATACCTAAGTTCAACTGTTTTGGAAATATTGACAGTTGAAAATTGACTTTTTGCAACTTTGACAGGCTGTAGAACCTGAACGGTTAATTTTAGAGGAAAACCGATTTTACACTCCTATCCTAGATTTTTATAAACTATCATTTGACACCAACTTAGAATTAAATCCATGATTAAAAATTTCAGTTAAATTTAATCTCTGGTTAAGTTCAAAGTTGGTGTTAAATGATAGTTTATCAAAATCTAAGATAGGAATGTGAAATCGGTTTTCCTCTAAAATTAACCAATTAGGTTTTACAGCCTGTCAAAGTAGCAAAAAGTCAATTTTCAACTGTCAATATTTCCAAAACAGTTGAACTTAGGTATAGGGTATATCACATGAAATCTGCTCAGAATTTTACGTAGAATCCAAATATGCAATTAAATACGGGGTGTTCCATTTAAAATAGTGATGTTGCCACTAGTTTAGAGTAGAAGCGGCAACACCGCATGGTCAAAAATATTTTTAAAGTGTAGATCATGGTCGTTTATCCCGGTTGCCAAATTTTCAAGATGATTCGCTTTTTAGTTCTCCATAAACGTCTAATACGCCATCCACCGTGGGACACCCTGTATAATAAATTAACTAACTGCGTATTATACAGGGTGTTCCTAAATATCATGTACAAACGGCAAAGGGTGATTCTTTGTTTTTTTTTTTTTTAGGACTGAAATCTCAAATATGTTGAGTTGACTTATTTAAGCAAAATTAAGGAAAATTCACCCTCTTATATTTTAATTTTTTTTCTGGAAACTTGCAAAAGGAAAATTTTGAAAATTTTCCAGAAATAAGAGGAAAATGAGGAACTTACATTTCACGAAAATTTCAAAATTTTCCAGTAAAAAATCACTCCAGGAAAAATTTTGAAAAACTAACTTTTTTAAGCAAAGAAGAATTCACCCTCTTACATTTTAACCATTTTCTAGAAATCTGGCAAAGGGAAAACTGTGAAATTTTTCCAGAAGAAACAGAAAAGTGAGGAGCTCATTATAGGAAAGTTTCAAAATTTTCCAGTGGAAAATCACTCCAGGAAAAATTCTGGGAAATTGACTTTTTTAGGCAAAATTCACCCTCTTACATTTTAATTTTTTTCTGGGAAAAGGAAAATTGTGAAAATTTTCCAGAAAAAAGAGGAAAATAAAGAGCTCATTAGCAAAATTTTAAAATTTTCGAATGAAAAATCACTCCATAAAAAATTCTGGAGAATTGACTTATTCAAGGAAAATTATTCACCCTCTTATATTTTAATTTTTTTGTGAGAAATCACTCAAGGAAAAGTTCTGGAAAATGGACTTTTTGAAGTAAAATTAGAGAAAATCCATCCACTCACATTTCAATTTTTTTTTGGAAAACTGGCAAAAGAGGAAAAAGAGAAAAGTCAGGAGCTCATTATAAGAAAATTTCAAAATTTTCTAATGGAAAATCGCTCCAGGAAAAATTCTGAAAAAATGACTTTTTCAAGTAAAATTAAGACAAACTCATCCTCTCACATTTCAATTTATTTTTGGAAAACTAATAAAGCAAAACTTGTGAAATTTTTCCAGGAGAGAGAAGAAAATGAGGAGCTTATTATAGGAAAATTTCAAAATTTTCTAGTGAAGAATCACTCCAAGGAAAGTCGAGAGGAAAGTTCTGGAAAATTGACTTTTTTAAGCAAAATTCATCCTTACACATTTCAACTTTTTTCTGGAAAACTGGCAAAGCAAAAATTGTGGAAGAAGAAAGAGGAAAGTGAGGAACTCAATATAAGAAAATTTCAAAAATGGCTCCAGAAAAAATTCTGGAAAATTGAGTTATTTAAGCAAAATTAAGGAAAATTCACCCTTTCACATTTAAATTTTTTTTGGAAAACTGGCAAAGGGAAAATTTTGAACATTTTCCAGGAAAAAGAGAAAAATGAGGAGCTCATTATATGAAAATTTCGAAATTTTCCAGTGAAAAATCACGCCAGAAAAAATTCAAAGAAAATTGACTTATTTAAGCAAAATTAAGGAAAATTCACCTCTTACATTTTATTTTTTTTCTGGAAAACTGGCAACGGGAAAATTTTGAAATTTTTACAGGAGAAAGAGGAAAGTGAGGAGCTCATTAGAGGAAAATTTCAAAATTTTCTAGTGAAAAATCATTCCAGGAGAAATTTATTTATATATTTTCGGATAACTGAACAAACTCTATTCTAAGTTAAAAAATGTATCACAAAACAATAATTCCGAAGGTGCTCTATGAATTAATCTATGACTTAACTTTTTCTCTAAGTTATGACGTCATCGATGACGTAAGTAAAAACCTTCGTGCAACGAACTATATGTTTATTTGAAATTTCAGACATAAAAAACCTATTTTTCGAAAAAAAAGGCAAATGATGACATAAGTACAAACCCTCGTGAAACTAACTTTTTTTTACGCGTCTCATTTTCCATCAAACCTCATCAAAAAAAAAAAATGGTGCTGCAGCACCCCTCAAATTTGGAGCCTAGTTGCGCTTATGGTAATAATGATTTTTTCTCAGGTTTTTGGATGGTGATGAATTATTGGACGATATACCAGAATTTACCAGAGTAGAAACTAGCGATTCAATTAAATTAATTATCAACGAGCCCACTACTGATCTTTCGGGAGAATATCGGTGCAGATTAACCAACGAATGCGGACAGGATGAAACTAGCGGAAAAGTCACAGTAAATTGTATGAATATTGAATATTTTAAGTTTACACGTTTAACTTCCATATATACCAAAATTAGGTTCTCCTCGTATAAACGTCCAATTAAACGACTTAAACATCGAAGAACATTCTACATTAACTTTAGAAGTTATCGTAAGAGGTTTTCCTGCTCCTCAGTTTAGATGGTTCAGGAACAACCAGGAAATGGACCCTGACGAACGCATCCAAATCGGCCTTGAAACTTATGGAAAGCAAAAATACAAGATTTTCTGCACCATCAGTGGAATTTCTTATGCTGAAAGGGGAGAGTATGTGGTGCAAGTGGTTAATGCTTATGGAGATGTTAAGAGCAGGTGTATTGTAAATGTGCTTAGTACGTCATATGTTTTTGTTTGGTGAAAATACTTTATTTTATTTTTTTAATAGCAAAACCAATATTCCTCCAAGTCCAAATGCCAGATACAGTAATAAAAGAAGGGGAAGATGTTACATATAATGTTAGAGCTTTTGCAAATCCTCCTGCCCAAGTCACTTGGTTGTGGGAAAATACTGTAATCAATTCTGGAGACAAAAAAGATTGGAACAAGTTGCTCACATCCAATAACAATACAGAATTCAGGATGGGCATAAGACGCGCTAGAATGGTAGACGCTGGCATTTACCAGTGCGTTTTGGAAAACTCTGTTGGAATTACCAAACATAGAGCGGCTTTGGCAGTTTTGCGTAGGAAAAATGAAGATGTATGAATAGTTTCGATAAAATAAAGTATATTAAAAGTTATCGTTCAGCTCAGTAGAAGTAGTAGGATGTGCTGTAAGAGAAGCTAAAACTTTCAAATGTGCTTTTTTCAATGTTTCGGTATTATCTTTCCTAAACACGTCGGAAATGAATGAGTGAGCAGCCTTTTGATCTTTGCAATTATTAGAAATACGGCTTACTAGCCAATCGCCAGTGATTGTTTCGCTTCCATCACAAACTCGACATTCACCTATAAACACAAACTATAAGTATATCAAGTGATTTATTGTTTATAGGGTGGCCCATTCCATTCAGCTTGAGACAAAGTTGAAATTAATAAAAGTTATATGGTGCCTTCGGGGAAGAGGAAATTGTAGCACTTGATTTTTGACTTTTAAATTAAATGGACCATCCTGTAAAGAGTTTCTTTTACTTACCCAAAAATAATGCAACTTTTTTGCCTTTATGCGCAGTTAGTCTAATAATAACTTGAGCTGCCTGGGCAAACGGAATTTCGGCTGAGATATTCCAAGCGTTTTTAATGAAACCGTCTTCAGTGGGCGGTTCTGTGGATCGCATAGTGATTTTCACTTCATCTGGCGACCTTTTTATGTGAAACCTTTTACCTCCTGATTGGCTATTCCAAAATCCAGAAACATTACAGAGTGCACCTAGAAACAATTTCAAATAAACACATTTTCGTAAACTATATAAACTAACTATTATTACCTTCCATGCTGTTTGATTTCTTTTGTGCACTGATCAAGTTTTGTACGTCTGCTAAAACTTTACTCAAATCGACAGAAGGGTCACTACTGGTTGCTTTCAGTTTATCTTCAACCAAATTATTAACTACTGCTTGCTTATCATCATCGTCCTTGTTCGCACTTAAGTAATGCTTCATGTGATTTCCTTTTTGTCTCCATAATGCAGGATCATCATTATCATTGTTTTCTGTTGTATCTCGATTCCTGGAAGAAAAAAAAAACACAAAATTTAAATGTTTTATAATAAAACTTTTGGAAGAACTGTTCACTGGAAAATGGAAATATAATGCGCCTACTTTAAGGTGACAGTATTCTGCAGAGGAATAGGTATAAGAAGCGGCACTACGGTAAAGCCTGGGCCCAAATTAGATTCGGTATTGAACTGTTCTTCCAGTTGTTCCAGAGGAACTACATCTCCATTTTTTATAGCGTACATGTTGCCTTGCCTCTTTTCTCGTTTCGAGTGGTTTATTTCGTCGATAAACGATTGAAGATCTTCACTTATTGGATGGTCTTTGATGTATTCGCGAGTTCTTTGAGCCAACGATTTTCTTGCCATCTCCCACAGTTGTTGGTCATCATTTTTCGTTTGTAAACTGTTACAGTAATAAGCATGTAGGAAAATTATGATAAATTGGAGCAAAATAATTGACATTTTCTTGATTGAAATTGATTAATTAAACAGGTATGACTATGTGACGAAATTCTAGGGCCATAAAGAACTAGATGAGACCTATAGAGATAGCAAAATGCTCAGTTATTTTAAAACAATTAGGATTCAGCTTAGAATTGGAAATTTTTTGAAATAGTGAACCAATTCAGAACGTTCTGGAGCTTCTCCAAAATACTCAAAATCTGTCAGAACAATTTCAAAAATTACTGAAAAACTTCTATAATCCTGCGAGCTCTCCAAGCCAAGTTAGAACTTTAATAAGGCATTTAGAACGTTCCAAAACACTTTCCAGCAGCATTTTGAAAGACTTCAGAACAATTTGAAAACCTCAGAATTATTTTAGTCTATAGCGCCTGGAATAGAGAAAAATTGAAAGTTATAAAATGATTAATAATAAAATATTAGTACTGAAAGACGTTGGGTTTTGCAACAAGAAGTTTCACTTTCCACTAAAACCCAAATACTACAGTACCAAATTATTCTAACAAGTTCCCAGAAATACAAAACATCAATTTTCTTTATTGGCAAACAACAGGATTATATAGTAATACAAAACACTTATTAATAAATAAATTTTCTTAAAGTTAATTTTTGTTTTTTTTTTACATAACATGTAATATCACAGCCACACGTTAACTTTGATGTGAGCTTTCATTAGTTGAGACAGGGAAACCTGTAAAGTGTCTCATAAAATTACTAAAAAACAAAAAATAATTATTTGGTAATTGTATCCAATTAACAAGGTACTTACTAGAAATAAAAAATTGTATAAGAATCCTGATAAATAAAATAATGTCTCAAATTGAGTCTTTTATCAAATAGTACTAGCTGGGTATTATTTTTAACTTCTTCATCCACATTTCTTTGCATAGAGATATTATAGAGCTAGAAAAAATTCAATTTATTTAAGTACACAAAAGTACAACTTCAAGTTACCTGTTTGCTCATAAAATATGGAACAACTGCGTCATCAATTGCATGCAAAAACAAAATAGGACAAGTAACATTTAAAATATGCTTAGAAGTCTCAAACAAAAAACCATTTTTTCTGAGTGGGTTTACAATGGTTTGTTTAAACCAAGGCAGCCATCTAAAGTACTGAAAAAAACTCTTAAATAAGTTCATAAGTAATTAAAACAAAAATAATCAATATACTTTTACATAAGGATGGTGGTAGAGTTCTTCTGCAAAAGAAGTAAAAGCTGCCTCTAAAATAAGCCCGGTTGTGTTGGCCTCTTGTCCAAGCTGACTCAAAGTGCTGACAGCTAAAGATGTGCCTAGAGAGTGACCCCAAACAAACAAGAGGGCTGATGTTTTCTCCTGGAGCCACTGATAAATTTGACGACAATCGTTGACAATGTTTTTTTCAAGCATTGTACCAGCTTGAGAGTCTCCATACCCTAAATTGTACAAATAATGACATGTTTTTTTTTCTAAATAAAATAGTATTACCTCTATAATCAAATACAATAACGTGAAAAAAAGTCCTAAAAAATTGATATTTTCTCAAATTGTCGCTCCTATCCTCACCAGTGCCGTGAAAATAAAGCAATACGCTGTAATTGCTATTTTTTAAAGCATCCTCATAGTCATATGTGTCGTTGTAAATGGCTGCTTTTGCCAAATCAAAGGGCAGTATGTGCCAAAGGCCTAATTTTAAGGTTTCGTTTGTGGCTAGATCTTTAACTGGTACATAGTAGTTTTTGTATTCGGGAAATCTGAGGATTTGGAAAACTGTACTATTTGTTTCTAGACCCCCTGAAAAAATTGTAATAATAATTATTATTGTATTGTAATTATTGTGTTTTTATGGATGAAAGGAATTAGAGGGATTTGGAAGGAAATACAAGGGAAATACAGACATTTTTGTGTATAAAAATATTGTTCTGTGGGTAATAAATGCTTGTAACATCATTAACATGTTTGACAATAGAATACAAAAAAATCTGCTATATGTACAATATTTCCACAAAAGAAAAAATTGTATTACAAATTAATTATTAATGCTTAATAATACAATATGTAATTTATGATAAATATGTTCTTACATCTTGTAAACACCAAATCTTGTTGCAAAGACAAGCTGTTTTGGAATACCAAAGGAAATATAACAAAGACTACTATAAAAGCTAGAACAGCCAAGGATACAAAGCTAAAAATAAAATAATTAGGTACAATAAGTAATTACAATTAATTACCTAATTGCAGAAATAATTAAGCATTTTTTTAGTGTACAACACTTTTGTCTGGGCATGAATTCGATGCTGTCAGTGTCTTCTCCCATGTCTTCATCATTCACTAGATAATAATCGTTGTATCTTTGGTGGTTCATGCTGAAACATTACATTGCAATTTATTACTATGAGCTATTTTAAACAATGCACTAATTTGTTATTAATAAGCAATAAATTATTACCAAAAGAAATAAAAATTATTTGATTTGATTTGGGTTGTCAAAAGACAGCACAGCTGATAATGACAAATCAGTGTTGTCAATCTTAGGTGCTTTCTAGTGACCCATTTAAAGTTACTCCTGAGTAGCTCAGAGCTGCTTTCCAGTGCCTAAATTTTTAGAGTATCATGCTCCTGGAGTGTGGTGCTCTTAAACTGTTCGACATAAGCAGCACTGGAACGCTCACGTCTTAACCCCCACCATTTCGGACTTCAGGAGCATGGCAATGGCACACCGAAATAAAGATTGGTGCATGAGGGGGCAGGAGATAACAGAAATGAGTAGTTCAAGTGTACGACACTCTTAGCACTGGAACGCGCAAACAAAGACAATTGTGGAGCACCCCTGAGCTGCTTAGGAGTAACTCAAATAGGTCACTGGAAAGCAAGGAGAATACACACTCTAAGGAGTGCTTATCGGCCTCGTTTTTGATAATCGTCGCCATATTGGTTTTCAACTGTTTTCAACCAGTGCCGACGTCGTCAGCTGCTTAAACAGCCTACGTCAAGGCGAGAAACGCCATGCTGATTACGTCACAACTGGTTGTTTGGCATAGGGGGGAAAAAGGGGGATTTGTTGCACACAGGCCTTATGAGGATAAAGCCTAGTACTCATAACTGCGAAATTCGCACTTTTTTGACATTGCTTCGACAAATTGACGTTTTATGCGTGAATCAAACGTCAAATTGTTAAAGTAATGTCAAAAAAGTGCGAATTTCGCAGTTATGAGTACTAGGCTTAAGTTATCCTGTATAAAGTGTTTCATGCTCCTAAAATTCGAAATGGTGGGGGTTAAGACGAGAGCGTTCCTGTGCTGCTTATGTCGAACAGTTCAAGAGCGTCACACTCCAAGGCTGGGATCGTACGCGATAAATAGGTCGTGGGTGACGTCATGAAAGTAGAATGCCACTTGTCGTGATCCCAGCTCTAGAGCATGATACTCTAACAATTTTAGGCACTGGAAAGCAGCTCTGCTCTAAATTTAAATTACTATTCCTTTCAAGAGTAACACCAGAGCCGCTCTCGGGTGCAGAGTGCGAAGCTCCTAGAATACTTCACACTATACTCCATAGGTTTTGCACCCGAACGCTTAAGGGTGGGTATTATAAAACTACTTTGACAGTTAACTTGAAGTTAACTTTTTGAATTACATGTATTTTCAGAAGTTAACTTCAAGTTAACTGTCAAAGCAGTTTTATAATACCCGCCCTAAAACCGTTTTGCCCGGAACGTGACGCAATCGTAAAATGGTAGATGCTTCAGGGGTAAGAGGCGAGGAAATGAGAGCAGCTGGAGAGCGCGAAACTCTGTTCACCCGAACGGGCTAAATTGAAGCTGGAATACTTCGGAGTACCTCGGAAGCGCTCAAAGGGTAGCACCCGAAAGCGGCTCAGAGCTGCTTTCCACCGTAAGTTCGGTACTTTGATCTGAGTTCTCCGAGCTTGAATTTACCGTTCGTTGTTCTCGGTGTAGGCTCATTCGCATTGGTACATTAAAATTTTTGGCACTCTGAATACTCTGATACCGTTCAACTGCTCTGTTCGCTCGCTAGTTACGTGATTACGACTCAGCACGCTCTGCTCTTTGAGCAAAATACCGAACGCATCGCCAGTATGAGAGTATGACGCTCGGGGCCGAGATTTTAACTTTGAAAAAGCGGGACAGCGGATAGGAATAAAAAACAATATAGGTACCCCTCCCCTTAATTAAGTAAAACATTGCATTTTTGTAATTTTCATTCTATTCCTACTCATCTGCATTTTTCATAAGAAAAAAATTTGTGCATAGACGTATAGAACTCGAAATACGTATACAGAGTGGTTAGTGGTTTCAAAACCGTTCATTGGACGGTTTTTGACGTGTTGGAACAAACCTAATTTTAGTTGTATTCCTAGCTGCTTTCCAGGTATGCACATTGGCGCGCTCTAGAGCACCCCGGGAGCGCTACGCACTAGATTTGTACCGTTCCAGTGTCATGACGTGTGACGTTTGTCCGTACGTAGTATAGCAGGTGCTCAACGTTCCGAGTAGCTCCGAGCGTCATACTCCCATACTGGAAAGCGGCTCCTTTCACACCTATGAGGAGCTCCGGAACAGCTTCGGGACGTTACGCGCTTATTCCTTTCGAAAAGTGTTTGTTGCACCATGCATCTATTCGTACAAATCGGGGGCGACTGACACCGGAACGAGTAGCTCGAGTGTTTTAAAACTCTTGAAAGGAATAATAAATACTATTATGTGATGTGTCATACTCCCCCAACTCCCCCCCGCCCCTTTTTTTAATTACAACCTCAGGGTGACTAAAGTATATAAGATTCTCTTTCTGCAAAATCAAAAGGTGTCTTTGATTGCAACACTTTTGCCCAGTGTTCTGGATACAGTTTTTTTTTTTTTGGTGTTTACTTTTAGGGAACAATAACAATGACGTTACGTACCAACCCAGCGCCGGTTTTACGTCATTGGTTTTACCACTATACGAACCGTATGCGGACTGAACTAGGCGGCCGCCAGGACGCTCAATGTGGCCCGAAATTCGCTCTAAAATCTTTTGGCAACCTCGCGCCCTGAGAATACCATGTTCATTGGTACCAAACTACCCTAGAGATAGCAAAATGCTCAGTTATTTTAGAACAATTAGGGTTCAGCACAGATTAAACCGTCCTAAGAGGGATTAATCTATGGGGTTCAGTTTAAAACTGGAAGTTTTTGGAAATATAGTGAACCAATTTAGAACGTTCTGGAGCCCCAATAGTTGTATTCCTTTCACACCTAGGAAAAGCTCCGGAACAGCTCCGGGGCGTTACGTGCTTATTCCTTTCGAAAAGTGTTTGTTGCACCATGCATCTATTCGTACAAATCGGAGGCGACTGACACCGGAGCGAATAGCTCTAGTGTTTCAAACTCATGAAAGGAATACAGCTATTGAGTATGTCCTGACTCCTTGCCCTTGGAACTTTTTGAATACAATAGGTTTGTTCTAACACGTCAAAAACCGTCCCATGAACCACTCTGTATACGAATTTCGACATCTCTGTCGTTACTAAAAAGAGAAAGTATAATATGATGATATTAGGGTGTAGAATGAAATAGAACATTGTTTTATAGTCGGCAGTTATCGTTGTCGACCGAACTAAAATGTTTGAAAGTGGGCAACCCTCAATTTCTCTAGCCGTTTGGCGTTGATCAAATAAAACGCAGCCTAAAAAGGTGTTGTCGGCCGGAAATCGGGATATATTTCCTTACATTTTTAAAAATCAGAATATTTGGCAATCATTCAACGGGATGGTTCGGAAATATCTCTAAAAATCGGATTCGGGACGTGTGGCAACCCTGGGGTCGGTTTTTCATTTTTACATATTTTTTCTTTTGATTTTTGGTTGATGTTTCGAGATCGATAAGCACACCTTAAGGTGGGTTCGGCTTGCTCACTCCGTGCATTTCGAGTGACTCCACTGGCATTCCAGTCGTTCGAGTATTGCTTTTTAGCGTATTGGGGTGACTCCATTAGCGTTCAACTATATGGAGTGGAGTAATTGAAATTGGAATTGAAGTTACTTTATTGTACTCGAAAGACCAAAAAACAAAAGTGAAAAAAAAAATAGAAATTGGAACGGTAAAGTCACGGGTTGACTGTTGTTTTGAAACAAAACAAATCAGTTGTTTCACATTTCTGCTCTAACCGTTCCGGTCGTTCGTGTATTAATTTTTCACTTTAACACTCCTAGATCACGTGACAAAAATCTGTTCTTACTCCACTCCAACTCCGTGCTGAATAGCCGAACCCAGCTTTAGAGTGTGTATTCTCCTTGGGTGAGAGCTGCTTTATTTTCGGATTTTCGACATGAATATTCAAAATTATGGACAACGGCTACAGTAAAGAGCGCTAGCGGGTTTACGCTGTCCCGTTAAACACAGCTACTGTTTCAAGCCTGTTTTGAACCGAACCAGTTTCAAAAAAGCGTGTTCTAGATCCTCAAGTATCCCCAGAATTTGATGACGGGGGAGTTGGAGGAGTATGACACATCACATAATAATTGTATTCCTCTCAAGAGTTTTAAAACACTCGAGCTACTCGCTCCGGTGTCAGTCGCCCCCGATTTGTACGAATAGATGCATGGTGCAACAAACACTTTTCGAAAGGAATAAGCGCGTAAAGCCCCGGAGCTGTTCCGGAGCTCCTCATAGGTGTGAAAGGAATACAACTAATCCAGCAATAAATTATGCTAGGCTATCCTCGCGAAAAATTGTCTAAACTCTAAAAAAAAATGGAGGAATTTGGTTATCATGGCCACATGTATCAAAACAACAAAAACGAAAAATGCACCGGTGCCGTACAATCTGTTCTTGCGGAACTAATTGCACTCAGAACAAAAAGTGTCGAACCAGATTCAAAAATTTGCACTGAATGGCCAATGGTTGACGAATATTGCACTCGAACTGTACAAGCTTGACCAATGGAATTCGCTAATAGAAATCACAAACCAGTCAGAGAGCGTTTTTTTGTTTGGTACCATAGCTGGGTTCGGCTATTCAGCGCGGAGTTGGAGTGGAGTGAATAGAGCTAATGGAGTCACCCCTAATACGGTAAAAAGCAATACCCGAACGGCTAGAGTGCGAATGGAGTCACTCGGAGTGCACGGAGTGAGCAAGCCGAACCCACCTCATAGAGGTTGGTACAATACAGTTTTCTGACTATTTTCAACCAATGAAATTCGCTCTTCTGACTGGTTTGTAATTTCTGTATGAACAAACCTGCTAACTTAAAAAGTTCGTTATTTGTTAACCCCTCCAATTTCCAATTCAAACCTTTTTAGAAACATTTAGCATTTCTACAATAAATTTTGTGAAAAATGGATATCAAAAAAGAACACATAAACGTATGCATTCGTATAAGGCCTGTATTAGCTCAAGACAATACAGCATCTTCTTCGCTGCAGATAATCAGCAAAGAACCTCCTGTAAGTTTATCAGTTATATATCATCAACTGATTTCAATTTTAATCATTTAAAGATGCTCCTGGTAAAAGAACGAAACCAAATTTTCAATTTTGACCACGTATTTCCTGACTGTTCGGATCAGGAAAAGGTGTATTTGGACGCAGTAGAACCTCTGGTCAACTGTATCAAACTGGGATACAATGGTACCGTTTTTGCTTATGGCCAAACTGGTACTGGAAAAACTTATACCATGGGATCTGGATCACAAGTGAGAACTTTTAAATAACTAGGAGTTGGCAAAAACCTGAAAATTTCTATTGGGTTAGAGCTGTATCAGGTACCTACTTCAAGAAAAATACTTGAAATTGTAGGTACTTCAGAAGTATTTTAATTGAAGTTGAAGTACAGTGAATAAATGGTACTTGAACTATTTTTAACAATGTACTTATTGATTTCACCAAGTACATTGAAAAATAGGTCCTTGAAGCAAATGGAAGCACTATAGAAGTTCATCAGAAGTACTCCAAGTATTATAAAAGTATTTCAAGAATAATAAAAGTGTTTCAAGTACCTACTTCAAAAAGTGTACTTGAAGTACTTTATATTTTTAAATATTTGAAATAACTCGGACAAGCAGCATCTAGCTTGTTGGGTTATTGATTAGTTTTTGAAAAGTTCCAAGAAAAATAATAAATGGAAAAATTCTCATGTTTTATATTTATGAGAAAGACCCATAATAATGTAATTGAAGTACAAGTACTCAAATTATTTCAATTGTACTTCAATTTAAGAACTCTGAAAAATTCCAGTACTTTTGTTAAGTACTCAAACTTGCCTTTGGCAATAATGACAATATCATCGGCGTTAGAACCTGATTTGTCAGTCTGGACAGGAGTTCATCAACTACCAGACTCCACAACAGGAGTGAGGTTACTTCCCCTTGAGGTGTACCACGAGTGGTTCTGATGCTTGTGGTTTGTTCACCCACAGTTGTCTCAGCTGTTCTCGTAGTCAGCATTTCACAGATCCACCGGACTATGGTTTTATTCACTCCTCTCCTCTCCAGAGCAATTTTTACCGTCCCATGGGAGGTGTTATTAAAAGCCCCGGATATATTCAGCAAGGCATATAATATGGGTGTTTCTTTTTCCTCGAGGGTTTTTTGGATGTAAGTTAATAGAGCGCTGTCTCTGTCGATCTGCCTGCTCTGTATGCATGTTGGCGCGAGTGTAGAGGTGCCTTCTCCGAAATTTCCTTTCTGATGTAGTTATCTACAGCCTTTTCTATTTTCTTTAGTACAAAGGACGTAAGACTAATGGGTCGAAAAGATTTAGGGTTTGTCCCATCCTTTTTTCCTATTTTGGGTATGAAGGTTACTTTAGCTCGTCGCCAGATACTCGGTATATATCCCGAGGCTAAACTAGTCCTAGCTATTCTAAGTAGGTGAGGGAATATTTCCTTTTGCCCTTTTTGTAAAAGGGCAGGAAATATTCCGTCCACTCCTGGTGACTTAAACGGTTGAAAGGTACTTATTGCCCATTTCATCCGTTCCGCAGTAAAAACCCTCTTTGCAGCTTCCCAGTCCTCTTTCTTCGGTTTATTGGTGTCGACTTCCGTGGTTATTTCTACTGGTACGCTACCTGGAAAGTGCGTTTGAAGTAATAGGATGGCCTGCTCCTATTCTCCTTTCATGTAGGTGCCGTCCGGCTTTTTGAGGGCCATCACTGGATTTGTTCCTCCTTTGGCCATGGCCTTATGTAGCCTTGCAGCCGTTGGAGTGTCAGCACTGTCAGCAATTTCCTCACAAGAAATGTTGCCTTTTGGCTTTTCTTATCTCTTTGTTATACAGAGTAAGCACTTCTGCGTATCCCTGCCAATTTCCGTCACTTTTTGCTGTATTGAAAAGATGTCGGACTTGAAATCTCAGTTTTGACAGGTGTCTGTTCCATCATGGTGCATCTTTTTTGGATCTCGCTGTAGTTATTGGGCAACTGGATTCAAAGGCTTCCATAATTGCCAAAAGTAATACTAAGACAGTTTTTGCCTCAGCTCCGTTAATTTTCATCCGATTTCAATGAAATTAAGCTCTAATCAAAGCCAATTAAATTCTATACAAATCTGTTAATTAGGATTTTAACTTGGTGGATTTTTGACACAAAAAGTCCAAAGCCCATTGGGTTTTTGTTTTTGTCAATATTGATGGTGGTTTTTTTTGTATGCCAACCCTGATTTAACTTCATATAATGCTATTTAATTCAATTTATATATCTTATCTTCATCAGATTTGCTCCACTTCAACTTAAGTTTTAATATTTAAATTTTTTGATACATAGAAATCAGAAGATAATACCAAAGAAGGCATCATCCCCAGAGCCCTCAAACAACTATTCACTGATAACAACGACAATGAAGAAATCCAAGTTAGAGTGACTTTTTGTGAAATTTACAACGAAAAAGTCTTCGATTTGCTGACCCTGAACAAAACACCTTTACCAGTTTCAGGCAAGAATAATGCCAATATTAAATATTTCCCTATAACTATAATGTTAATTATTAGGTTTCACAGCACCCAATTTAATTAAAAAATGCGTCATAAACGTAACAGAAGCCAACAATTTACTGGAATGGGGCAACAAAAACAGACATGTTGGTCAAACTAAGCAAAACTCAAACAGCTCAAGATCGCATGCCATATTTACAGTGGAATATGAAAATAGGCAAGAAATTATTCAATTAAATCTACTTATTATTAAATATTTGTTTTTAGAATTCAAAATACAACATCAAAATTAAATCTAGTAGATCTGGCTGGTTCTGAGAGTGCCAAAAAAAATGGTACCAAAGGCAGAACCTTCCAAGAAGGCATAAACATCAACAAAGGGCTACTTACTTTGGGCCAAGTAATCAAAGCCCTATCTATAAAATCATCATACATTCCATACAGGGAATCAATGATTACAACAATTTTACACGACTCTTTAAAATCTGAAAATTTCATATCACTTATATCATGTGTAAGTGCTAATCCAGAAGATGTCCTAGACACAATGCAAACGTTGGACTTTGCACAAAAAGCCAAGAGAATTAAAAGCAATCCAACTGTGAATGCAATTGTTGATAAATTTAATAAAGAAAATACCTTTGCAAAGACTCCAATGAAAAGGGCAACACCTTTGAAGGCGAGTACTGCAAAAAAAATGGTTATGCCTTTGTCAGTTATTGATGAAAGTAATGATCAATTTTCAATTGCTTCAACTAGCAGTAGTATTATAACAAGGGAAGTTTTAAGGTAAAAATATTGTTTTTTTTTTTAAAGTAACTTTTTATAATATTGAATTGTTTCCAGTCCTTTTATGAAGAAGTTTGTTGCAGAAATAGAAAATAGAATGGTCAATCATTTAAATACTGCATTAAAAAATGCTACTCCTCATCCAGTTTTATCTTCAAGCACTCCAATTGAGGATAAGCCTGTTGTAGCTCAGAGATTGGTAAAAATTATCAAAAATGGTATTTAAAATTAACAAGCTTATTGCAGGTATATTCTCCAGAAAATAATGACGATGATGTATTTAAAATCCCACAAATCAGAAAAGTTTCTCAAATTATTTCAATGTCTCCTACCCCAAGGAGAAGAAGTGTACGTTTGTCAATAAAAAGACAAAACAGTGATGGCAATGAGACTTTAAACAGCAGGTCACCAATAATTTCAATGTCGCCTGCTCCAAGAAGAAGTTTAAGATTGTCTTCTATAATAAAAACATCTTTTATTGCAGAAACGAAACCTGAGCCTAAAATTATTAGAAAAAGAAAGGCTCAAACATCGTGCTGCCATACACCATCGCCTCCTAAAATGCGCAAACATGCTTCCAGAGTTTTGTTGGAGAGGGCTTTGAAAAATGACATTGAGTTAGTTTGGGTTAGGTATAAAAGGAATAAAATATTAATTGCATTTTTTTCTAGGCAAAAGCAAAATAGTCCCTTTACAAATCATTCAAAAGGTGTCTTACACGTTTTGAACTTTGGTAATAAGCACGAAATAGAAAAGCTTCATTTTGTTGGTTCGAAAACTGCCGAGCAAGTTTTATTATACAGGTACTTTTTTTGTTTTGTGTATTTTGTGTTTTAAATTTTTTTTTTTAGGAAGCTCAAAGGTCGATTTGCTTGCATTGAAGATTTGAGGACTATATTAGGACCAAAGAGATACCAAACATTTGTTCAGAAAAATTTCCTTAAAAAAGATTGAGATTTGAAAAATTTTATAATAATTATTGATACATAGTACAAATTTAAAAATGTGATAGTTTCAAGTTTCAATTTAAAAGATTAATTGGTTAAACTTCTCTTCACACTCCATATAAGGTTTCACATACTTACAAATTTTTCTTCTTATATCAAAGTATACACAAAATAGCTCCTTAGGAAAAAATTGTTATCAAAATCAAATCAAAATATGCTTTATTGTTTAAAGATACAAATCTTGATAACAAAGCTTCCAAATATAATATAATTAAAATTGAAATCATCAACAAAGTAGGTATGTAAAAATAAAGATAATAAACAGGAATAAAAACAACTGGATAAAATAGATCGAAAGACTGCTCAACATTAAAATTAAAAACAAACTTAAAATTATTGACCATTAAACAGATGAGATGAGAAGTATTCCTCTACAGAGTAAAAACCCTTAGCCAGAAGTAATTTTTTGACTTGTCTCTTGAAACATCTACTCTCCTTTATTGTTCTTATGCTATGAGGTAGGTGATTAAACATTTTCTTACTCCTACAGTGAATAGATTTTTGTGTTAGCAAGGATGTGGGAATTGGTAGATCAATTACATGTGAACTTCTGGTATTGACCAAGGAGGGAGCATGAATATTAGAGGAGTACTTCTTCTGCATGAGACACACCGATTCTAAAATCAAGATACGAGGCAAGATAGGTCTGTCTATAAAGAATGGTCTGCAAGAGTTCCGTGGACTAAGACCACATAACGACCTTATAGCACGTTTCTGGAGAAGAAATATGACGTTGAACAATGTTAATGAGCAAGAACCCCAGAAGCAAATGCCATAACTAAGATGTGACTCGATCAAAGAAAAATACACCCGTCTAGCAACCGATTCGCCCAGCTCAGCCTTGACAGTTCTAACAGCAAAGCATGCTGATGATATTTTTTTACATAAATGCTCAGTGTGTTTGTCAAACCTGAGCTGATCATCATTATTTATTGAAACAACTAATACATGTGGATAAACCCTTCTAACAGTTGTGTTTAAGCTCTAAACTAAACTAAAATTAAGGTTTTAACTTACAAGAAAAAAAACTAGGACTAGTTGGAGAATGCTAAATATTACGGAAGGTGCTTTTAGCTGTATTGTGTAATTTTAATGCTACTCATTTCCTAAAAACAGGTCTTTAGTTTTTCTTTTGAATTTCATGAGTGAGTCTCCAAATATATCTAAAAGATTTTGATGTTCATTGTAATTTAATAGCATTGTTCTTAGAGAGGCGCTGCCTTGGTAATTGGTTCTATAGTAAGGTACATAAAAAGTTCTATTGTTCCTATTGCGAGTATGCAAGGGGACTTGCAAGCCGATATGTTGCAGTGTAGTAGAGTCAAATACATGGCCGTTAAATATTTTGTACAGATATATTAAGCTAAAATATTTTCTTCTATTAAATAGGGAGATCATATTTAATGGATAATTGCTGACGTGAATTCTATGAAGCAATATATCTGAGAGCCGAACAAATCTTTTTTGAATGTTTTCTATTGCCTGTATGTATTTAGTATAGAATGGTGACCACACTACACTGCAATACTCTAGCTGTGACCTCACAAAGCTGTTGTATAATACAATTAATGTCTTATCATTCACAAAATCTCTAGAGTTTCTTAGGAAGAACTCCAATTTTTTACATGAGGCACTTATAATATAGTTTATGTGTTCATTAAACATAAGCCTTTTATCAAAGATTATTCCTAGATCTTTAGTAGTAGTTACCGATTCCAGTTCCTTGTTATTCATAGTGTATTTAAATCCGATGGTTTTTTTAGAATATGTGTATGACATTTTGTTTACATTTTTTTATATTGAAATGCAAAAGATTCGTATCATCAGCAAACAAAAGAATTTTACAGGATTTGATAGTAGGTACTTGTGATATCATTTATTAATAAGAGGAATAAGAGAGGCCCCAAGGCGGAACCTTGTGGGACTCCCGAAGTGGCTGTGTAAGTGTTTGATTCATAATTTTTTACACATACAAATTGGTTTCTATATGAAAGATATGATCTGATCAGCTGACAAAGGTCTGATGAGATTGAAAAGGATGTAAGTTTTTGAACTAGAATGTTGTAGTCCACTTTGTCAAATGCCTTAGCAAAATCTGTATAAATCGCATCAATTTGGTTACCATCAGCTAGGACTTCTGTGGAATATGTTACAAAATCCAGCAAGTTCCCCATTACCGATCTATTTTTCCGAAATTCAAATTGCAGTTCTGACAGTTTAGGTTCTACATGGTTTATTATTGCTTTAGTATGGATTCGAAAACTATACTAACGCTTGACAGAATAGCAATTGGTCTATAATTTTCAATGTTATTTCTAGGACCTGATTTGTAGATTGGTGATATACGGGCTATTTTGAATTGCTTAGGAAACTTCTTGCTGGTGATGGCCAAGTTAAAGATTTTAGCTAAGGGTTCGGAAAGTACATCTTTGCACCCTTTCAGTAGGTATCTTGGTATTTTGTCAGGACCAACTGATTTTTTGTTTTTTAATTTAGATATAGCTTCCTCAACGTTTTTTCGAGTTATAGTAGGAAGAGTAAGAAGAGATTCAAAATTTAGGGTATCAATAAATTGGGTTCTTGTTGTATTTTGGGAAGGTTGATAGACAGATTCAAAATGTTGAGACCCCCTATATATGTGTCGTTTTCCCGAATCATTTCACAGGGGAAGTCATTTGAATTTTTTTTCTTTGATTTCACAAAACTCCAAAACTTTTTTGGATCCTGTTGCAAATTTAGCTCAACATTTTGAATGTATTGTCTGTACGCTATCTTGATATCTTTTTTGATTTTTGTTCTTAAGAACTTAAAATCGGTCAAGCATTGCGGCAATTTTGTTTTTTTGTATAATCTATGATTACGTTTTTTTGCTCGGATGTCCAATATGATTTCAGCATTGAACCATGGAGGATATTTATTTTTTTTGTTCACATTTTTTGGAACAAATGTGTCAATGGTAGTGTACAAATGTTCATAGAATATGTCAACTGCTTGGTCCACTTCAGTTACATTTTCTAAGCAATGTCGCGAAGAGTTGAATATAATCCGAAAAAGTTTGCTTTTTTGAAATTGTAGTAAAAGTTTGCATTTTGAGGGCATGTTTCAAAGCTATTGTTTATACTTACCTTGCGTTCGGTATTTTGCTCAAAAAGCAGAGCGTGCTGAGCGGAGCCGTAGTCACGTGACCAGTGAGCGCACAGAGCAGTTGAACGCTGTTTAAATATGCCAGAAATTTTAATAAACGAACGCGAATGAGGCTGCACCGAGTACACTTTTTAAATAAACGAACCGTAAAGTCAAGCTCGGAGAACTCGGACCAAAATAACGAACGCACGGTTAGTTCTATTTCAAGAGTTGGGTGAAAGGGATCTTCTTTATCTTTTATAAAAGGCTCAGTACATCTTGTTACTTTACATGGCAAGTTACAAATTACCAGATCTAAAATCCTGCCTAAAGAGTTTGATATCGAATTACATTGCTTGGCCCCTGTAATGTTACAAAAATTTACCAATATTGATTTCAAGTTTTGATTTGCTTGGTCGATATTAAAATCTCCCAATATTAAGAAATCTAGAGCTTTATCGAATATCAAATTTTCCAGGCAAGAAAACAGTGTCTCATATACCGTAATTGACTGAGCTGGTGGTATATACAAAGTTATCAAGAGTAACGATTTATGGTCCGACATGAGCTTGACACAACTTACATCGTCGACATTAGCTAATGGAGATTTTGTACTCATGTCCAATGCTTTAATGCTACCCATGATCGCACTCAAAACACCACCCCCTCTGTTTTTCCGGGTAGCTGCTTGGTCGCAGTCGGCTCGAAACACTTTGTATTTACTGCTAGTCATAGATGCTACCCTCCAGCCAAGTTTCCGTTAATGAAATAATATCGTATTCCGAATTTTGTACACTAGTGTAAAATTCGTTAGTCTTAGTCCTTAGGCCCCGTATGTTCTGGTAGTAGATACTCAAAACGTTGGGATTGATATTGTTAGCCATTGTAGTTTACTAGTTGTCTGTGCCTCTCCAGTTTCATCTGATATACTGGACATTCAAAATGACGCGCAGAGTGTTGCCTTTCTTTTATGTTTAGCTTTTTACAGTTAGGACAATCAAGTGGGTTTTCATTATTACAAACTTGCGAGGAATGATCTTCTCCACATTTTGGGCAAGTTGATTTTGTCTCTTTACAGTATTTGCATACATGCCCAAATCCACAACACTTTAAGCACATAGCCACCCTTAGGTACTCTTCCACATATACTTTGGTTAGGTTAAAGGATGTAGTTCCACAGATCTCATCAAATATCTGAAAACATCTGGTGCTGTTTGGAATATCCAATTCTCCCTTAATGGGTTCCTACAATTTTTTTTGGCTATAAATTTGAATTTTTCTTCTACTTTATGTCCAAATGCCTCCAATATGTCTGGATTCTGGAGTAGTAGCTCTTGAATAAACTGTGGATTTTCGTATCCAGCCTCAATCCCAGTTAGTATGATCATTGGGTCACTAGACAACATTTCTCTAACTTCCAAATCACTTATCTGTTTTAGAATGGTCTTTACCTTTTCCTGTTGTTCTTTCGTGTGACTTTCTGAAATTACGGCCCCATGCTTCTGCCTATAACAGTATCATCTAGAAAAACATTACCAAAATTACATTTAAAATTTATGATGGATGTCTTTTGAATATTAAATGACAGCCGATTGGAGTCACACCACATTTTGATTCTCGCTAAGTCATCGTTCACCATAGCATTCAGCATGGCAGTGTCTTTATGATGCAAAGGAAGTGCATAGACCACTCTTCACAGCTGCAGGAAGATCATTAACATATAGTAAAAACAACAATGGCCCCAAAACAGACCCTTACGGAACGCCGGAGCTAACACTTAGGCTACCGGAAACGCTACTCCGAGAGACAACACTCTGACTTCTCTGAGACAAATAAGAACCAAACCACCTCAGGACAACACCCCTAAAACCACAGAGTTCAAGCTTGCGCAGCAGTATATCGTGACTGACGCAGTCAAAAGCTTTTGTCAAGTCACAAAACACCGCCGCAGCCTTCTCACCATCATTAAGTCTGAGGTATACCTGCTCCAGGACGTTGAAAATTGCATCACTCGTACTTTTCGAAGATTGGAATCCAAACTGATTGCAAGATAATAGCCCATTCTGCTCCAGGAAAACCACCATCCGCTCCTTCATGAGCTTTTCAACTATCTTGCTTAGCGTAGGCAGCAATGATATTGGGCGATAGTTAGAAGGTAACTCCTTCTCTCCTCCCTTGAAAATTGGAATCACAATTTAAAAAAGGTTGGGAAATCACCTGCTTCCACTGAATTATTAATAGCATTTGCCAAAACATTTAGGACAGGGTCCGGAAGGGCAAGAAAGATTTTAATAGAAATATTATCCCAACCAGATGAGGTTTTATTTTTGATACTCAAAAATATTTTTTTTAATTCTTCTGCTGTAACTGGGTTGAAAAAGAAAGAGTTAGGAACCAAAAAACTGCTCAAGGAGGACAATAATAAAGGATCAGGGACTGTTTGTTCAGGGATGTTGCCCCACAGGTGCCCTGCAATATTGCAGTAATATGAGTTGAAGGTGTTTACGTCAATTTCAGCCGAATCATCCTGCATGGATTCTCTTCCCCTCAAGTCATTCACTATACTCCAGATCTCCTTCTGAGCATTGTTTGCAGATGATATTCTACTGTTGTAATAAGTGGTTTTTGCTAGTTTAATTGTATTTCTGATGGTGTGCAGACATCGCAAGTTATTGGAAGAAATTCTTAAGCCCTCGGTAATCCATGGTTTTCTTTTTTTAGGCTTTATATTTATAATAGGAAAAGTGGCATTAAAGATATTAACAAGTGTCAGGTGAAATAAGTGCAGAGCATTGTCCCCTAGAACAACACTCCAGTCCGTCTCAGTGCATACATCTGTGAATTGGCTGTAGTTGCGCCTAGAAAACAGACGTCCCTTCTTTTTCTTAACATGCGCACTTTTTGTACATGGTATCGAAAACTCACAGAAAACGGCTTCATGATCTGATAAGCCTGAATTCTGAACAGAACAATTATGTGGACCATCACAAAAATTAGAACATACATAATCCAAAATTGATGCTGTCTGTTCTGTGACTCTTGTATGACTATCAACATGCATGGTCAGACCAAACGAGTTAAGCAAGTATTTGAGTGCTTGGACATTCATAATCTATATTAAGATCACCAACAAGAATCACAGATGCATGCCCCGATGACAACTGAGACAGTATAACTTCCAATTTATACAAAAACACTTAACACTAGGAGACCTGTAAATACAAACAACATATAAATTTAAAATCTTTGAATAAACAATCGACATTTCAAATAGTTTTTCACAGCACAAACTATCATATTTGTTTACAGGCATGAAGCCAAAAGATGTGATGCTATCATTTAATAAGAATTATTGAGCCGCCGTGAATAAAATCCTTTCTACTATATTTGCTTAAGATAGTTTAATTACTCAGATATAAACTTTCATCAGGCTTAAGCCACTGTTCTGTTAAACAAACTAATGAGGGGTGCTTCAAGTTGTCCAAGAGCAATTCAAGTTCAGAACCCTTTCTTCTAGCTGATTGCATATTTAGTAATAAAATACTCAATAAATTTGTATTTCTTCTAAAAAAGAACTGCTAACTGGTTGAGAAGTAATAGGTGAATTCTCGGGTGAAATAGTAATTGGACTAACACTTTCATTAAGGGTATGATTATTGTCTTTTGTGGGAAGACTAGTTTTTTCATCATTACAAAATTTTTCATGTCTAAAAGCAATTATTGAATTTTTCATGAAGTTAGATAGCTTAAAAACAACCCCTTTGACTAAGGTATATGCCATTTCTATTAAAGTCATGACGATAAAAACTATAACTATACAAATCAAGTAGATCAATATACTATAATTGAAATTTAGTTTCAGATCTTTTACAGTATTTTATTGACCTGCAATACATTGTAATTTAGATTCAGAGGACCATATTTAAGAGGTAGGGTACATATTATTAAATTAGTATTTGAGCAGTCTTTAGATAGTTTTTTCAAAGTGTATGGATTAATACTGTAATCATTTAAGCCTCCCAAGACAATAACATAGTCACTCATATTAAATTCATTTATTTATGGTAGGTACTGGGGAAATTATATCCTTAAGTAGAGCATTCGCCTTACAAATAACTTGTATGTCAAATTTAGTGCCTAGCATAAAGTCAAGGTGTTTATAAATATGTTTTCCATAACCATCTGTTAATACTAGAATCCTAGCATTTTTATTTAATTGGTCAGAACTTGGGGGTGGCTCGCAGAAACCTTCAGAATAATTAGGTAAATTTACTTTTTGCTTTGGCTTTATCGAGTTAACTGACTTTCCTGAGGCAAGTTCCTCTCTAACATGTAGGAGGTTTACCTTAAGATTTTTTATGTCCTTTATAAAAATTTCCTTTTCTTCTGTTAATACTTGAATGGTTGTTAACATGCTTTTGTTGGTCTCACCTAAATCTTTCAAGTCTTGCTTAAGTCTAATGTCAGCATTACGAAGCTCCTCCAGTTGCTTAGTCAGGTCAAAATTGGTATCAATCAGTTGGGAAACATTTTCATTTAAGTTAAGTATTTCTTTCTTCTGATCATTTAGTTGGGTTGTATGCTCCTGCTCAGCAGTGAAAACACTATCTTCAAAATCCCGAGTTCTTCTGTTAAGCCTTTTAATATGTTCCGCCTTCGCCTCATTATCTTTGACAAGATCGTTTTATCTCAGCCTGAGCTTCTTGCGAAATTTCTGAGCATTTGTTCTCTAGTCTTTCTAATTCCTCATCCTTGCTACTCGAATCGCCCTTAAGTTTTTCATATTTCTCCAAAAGAGTTTTGAAATTAGGAAGGTCCCTAGCATGCTCCTTTATTGCTATTCTACAAGTTAGTTTGCCATCCATGTATTTACTGTATTTTATGTGAACTATTAAACTTGTCTCAAGTATTTTGAGTAGGTACCTACTTACTTATAATAGTTATAATAAATAAGTTTCTTGATTTTCCAGTCCACAAACTATTTTACCAAATATCAAAATATGATAAACATTTTCGAATCTTGAATTAGTATAGGCTATTCGATTATATTTAAGTTCATATTTTTTTTTATAGAGAATTTAATGTTTTTTTTTTTTACTACCATGCGTAAAGTACTCACTTTACGCACTATTCAGTCGACGTAAAATTCCACTTCACGCACTAGTGCATAAAGTGAAAATATTTCACGCACTAGTTCGTAAAGTATTTGTCTAAATCTATTTTTTTACAAATATTTGATTGGTAGTAGAAAAAAATTTGTATGCAATACGTGCGTAATGCACCTTTTTTCACTCATGTGATTGTCGGTTCACTTTACACACTTGTTGCATAAATAACTATTTTTCAATGGTATATAAATTATTTCAATCTGCTTGAAATTTAATGAAGATATGGACAATTGTTCATGACTATAGGATTTTGAAAATTTTCCAGAGCCAAAAATAGGATTTTCTTTTTATTTTTGTTTCTGCTTAAAATGGCCATTTGGAAATAATTTTAGAGTTGTTTTCCACTAATTTGAACCCGTTTTATCAATTATAGTAAAGTCAAAATTGAGCAAAACTGGAAAATAAAAAAATCTAATTTTTCATAAATACCCCTTTGTGAATTTTAATTCTAAGTTTTCAAACCTCGATTTTTTGGTAACCGTTGAGCAAATTGCATTGAAATGTTCAGCTCTTGTAGCTCTTATTAAGCTCTTAATGGCCTGCAATTTACAATATTCCCAGATTTATAGTTTGTGAGCAAATTGAGTTTGAAATTTTTGACAAAATTTGGATTAAAAATCAACTTTGAGGCTCAATTGCTCAAAAACTATTTAGGCCATTAGACTTAATTTTGCACAGAGTTATAGATAATTTAATGCTCTTTCGAATGGTATATAATTTATTTCCATTTGCTTGAAATTTGACAGAGATATGGGTAATTATTCATGATGATGTCAAGATTTTAAAAATTTTCCAGTGCCAAAAATAAAAAAATCGAGTTACTTTTTTTGAATTCTAAAAGCCAAATTTGAGACTCAATTGCTCAAAAACTATTTGAACTATGAAGCTCAATTTTGCACGGATTTATAGAGAATTTATTGCTCTTTCCAATGAGATATAATTTATTTCAATTTGCTCAAATATCCAACGAAGATCTGCGCAATTATTTCTAACCGTATAACCAAAAATGAAATTTTTTTTCATTAATTTCAATATGATTTTAATGTGATTGGATTCGAATTAAACCCCAATTTCTTACCTTAATCAAAATCCTAAACACCCTCCTCACAACTATGAACAAAGTAGGCAAAACTGGAAAATCAATTATGATGTCCTCTATTAAAATACCTAAAATTAAAACCATCACCAAAAGGAAGTTAAAGACGTTACCATAAAGAAGTGGTACCTCAAGCTGATCACCTTGACGATGGCCTTTGGAATTATTTCAAATTAGTACCAGCTATGGACAAATAGTAGAAATACATAGTTCTTACCCAATCCAAATACTGTAGTGAAAAAAGGTATTGGCTTACTTCCAAAATGAAAAACACCATTAAATTTTGAAAATATTTTGTTGTGATCACCCTCTATTATTGAAATAAAAATTAATACATTGTAGTTATACAGGGTGGTTGATTTTCGATAGTTTGATAGGGTACAGCCAAAATGGCCGAAGATAGGTACTGAGAAACTGATATACGCTTTTGCGAGGTACAGGCTATGGGTACAGGGTGTTTTTCAAAATCAGCTGTTTTTTATAATCCTCTATAACTTCTTACCCGACGGAGATATAGAAAAAGTGCAAAAAAGAAAAATACGTCTTTTTTTACGTAGAATCCAGTGGCGTACTTAGAAAAAATATGGGGGCTTTATCTTTTGAGATATTTGAAACAACAAAGATTTTTCAAATGGAACACCCTGTATCTTATTGGTTCAGTAGTTTGAGAAAAAAATTGCGAGTTCGACGATATATAACACATGATATTTTGTTATGGCCCAAATGGCGAAAACAACAAAAAACACTTTTTTCTTTTCTACAAACGTTACTACAAGTGTCATTTTTAACGGATGCTGTCAGTGTCTTAGATGCCATTTTATGACACTGGTGTTAAAAGTGATTACTTTTAGTACCTACTGAGTGCTAAAAGTTGATTACTTTTAGTACCTACTGAGTGCTAAAAGTGATTTCTTTACTTTTAGTGCGTTGGTAGAAAAAATAGTGTATGATATTCGTGCTAAAAGTGATTTTATTTTGTTCAAAGGGATTACTTACTTACCGTTTCACGAAATAAAATGTCACTTTTAGCACTTATATCATAAATAACCATTCTACTACTACTACTTTTCTGGAATTTGAAAAAACAAAATTCTGGAATTTTCTTTTAGGAAACAAAAAAAAAATTGTAATTTTATTTCAGAAAAATTTTTTTCACCCTGTACAGGGTGATCCAGTATAAAGTGAACACTCCCTACCTTTTATTTCGAAAAACGTTTTCAAATTCCTAGAAACAAAATAGATCAAATGGCTATCTTGATTTTTTTTAGCGAAAAGGTAGGGGGTGTTCACTTTAACTGGATCACCCTGTACAAAAATTTATTTATTTTTTTGCCTGATGACATTTTCTTCTCAAAGTTATGTCTGCCAATTACTCAGAGATTAATTTTTTGAACTATGACATTTTTTACAGGCTCAGAAATTTAAGCTCTACTCCAATACAACAGGAAATCGTACAATTTACTGCTCAAAACATTAAATTTCTGCATAAAATCCATCTATTTCAAATTCCAATAACTCTATACTTTGTACTTATTTATATGCAAATTTTGGATTTTACGTACAAATTTTAAGTTTTAGTGCAAAATCGTGACGGTACCTACAACGTACGATTTCTTGCAGTGTTGCAACAAAGCCCCTGAAATCTTCAAACACAAATAAAACTACAACAATTATTACAAAACAATTTAATTTGAAATTCCTTTAATCAACATCCTTTTGAATCAAAAATTATTCTCCTTTTCCAAAAAAAAAAAAATAGAAAATGATTTTAACAATAGAAAAGAAATAGGTACTATTTTTAATAATGAACGATTAATATTGAAATAAATTTTTTTTAGTTATTTAGGTAGTTTACACAAACAATTAAAAATTATAATCAACGTTTCAACCCTAATAATAATTTTTTTTGTTTGTTTAATAATTTTCCAATTTTTTTTTTCATTTTTAAATATTTTACTTCTTGACTGCGGCTTGGTGAGCTTGCAACACCGCCACAGCTTCTTCCACTTTACTCTTCAACGATTCACCGTGTTCAAGCATGTGCAACAATTCCGCATTGTCAATTTCCAACAACATCCCAGTAATTTTGCTGGCCAAATCCGGATACATGCTTTGAATGAGCGGGAAAAGACGCTCGCCCAGCATCTGCTTTTGTTCGTGCAGCGGAGCCGAGGCCAGCATAGAGGCGGTGAGCGGTTCCATGCCTTGAATGCGCACGGCGGCTGGGAGAGCAGCTGGCATGGCTTGAGGTTGCTGATTGCGTACGTTTGCAGCGTACTTGAATGGTGCCGATTTGTTTCTTTGTTGGGCAAAGGTTTGTTGTTCTTGGGGACTTTGCCTGCCCGTGATTGGTCTGGGAACGTGCGCGTTGCCACTTCTGATGGCCATGTTTTGATTGGGTACTTGGGCAATCGGTCTGTAGGTGTTTGCCATGAATGGGTAAGGGCTTTGAGTTGGAGGAGCCGCCCGAACTGGAGCTTGATTGGGCCATCTAGTTCTAATGGACATTTGAGGGTTGGTGTAGAATCTTTGTTGGGGGGCTTGGATGGTTGGTTGGATGAAGCCTCCAGGGACAAATTGGCCCATTTGTTGGATGCGCATGTTGGTCATGCGTTGCATGTATTGAGAAGTTAAATGGGCTTTTCTTTCTTCTCTGCGCTGGGCTAAAGCTACGTATAGAGGCTTGGAGCCTACAATGCGGCCATTCATTTCGGTGACTGCTTTAGTGGCTTCTTCAGGTGAGGAGAAGCAAACAAAACCGAATCCTTTGGTGCGTCCTTCGTCCATCATTACTTTGACTGAAGTGATTGTGCCAAATTGGCTGAATTCTTTGCGCAAACGTTCATCATCGATAGTGTCATCCAGATTTTTAATGTACAAGTTGATTCCTTGGTAGCGGCTGAGTCTTTCGATTTTCAAGGCCTCAAAGTGGCGTTTAAGCTCTTGTTGGCGTTCAGCTTTTTTTTGGGCGCGGCCCACATATAGGGGTTTGCCTTCAATTAATTCTTTGCCATTTAAGGCTTTGACTGCCGCTTCAGCTGCTTCCGCGGTTTCAAAGGAAACAAAGCCAAATCTGCTTATTGTTTTTTCGCTTTCTTTGTTGATAATTTTGTAGCTGGTTATTTGTCCGTATTGAGTGAACATGTTTAGGAATTGTTCTTCAGTTAGGTCCAGGCCGAAGTTTTTGACGTAAACGTTGGTGAAGAGTTTGACTTTGTCTCCAAGTTCCTTTTCTCTTTCCTTGCTGGACATGAAGGGGCCAACGTAGACTTTCTTGCCGTTGAGCAACATTCCATTGACTTTTTCGATGGATTTTTTGGCAGCTTCTTCAGTTTCGAAATGCACAAATCCATATCCTTTGCTGGAGCCGTTCTCAGTCTGAGCCACTTTACAACTCAGAATGTTGCCAAAAGCGGAAAAAGTATCGTACATGGCTTTGTTATCAATGGAATGGTCAAGGTTTTTGATAAAGACGTTGCCAACTCCGGATTTTCTCAACGAAGGGTCACGTTGCGACCACATGATACGGATGGGCCTGCCCTTCATCAAATCGAAGTTCATGGTGTCTAGGGCTCTTTCAGCGTCAGCGGGCTGTTGGAAATTGATGTAGGCGTAGCCCAGGGATCTGCGAGTGATCAAATCACGACACACGCGGATGGACAAAATGGGGCCAGCTGTCGAGAACTTTTCGAAGAGCATCGCCTCGGTGACGTCGTGGTGCAAATCTCCGACGTACAGAGACGCCATGGGGTAAGTGGGGACCAACTGATTCATACTTGCTACTACTTACAAATTATTTTTTTAATCAACAAATTTGCTTCGTCTTGCACGTGATGGGGTATTTTCACTATTTGTTTTTACGATTTTTTTGACTTGAATTTTTGAGTTTTTTTGATTTTTTTTTGGGGGGTTTTTATATATTTTTTCTTTAATTAAAAATTAAAAGATGCGGACACGTGTGTGTTTTTGGGAACACGTACGCGAACTTTCTCTTCTTCTTTTTGAAAGGGTGTCCGATTTTGGACGTTTGACAGAACGACGTTTATTGCTGTGTTGCCATATTTAAGTATTATTTTCTTGCACTTTTACCAGTCTCACCTCAGGGAAAAAGCAGAAAATTGACTAAACTGAAAGAATAAGATCAGCAGGTTGTTAAATTTTTAGTTTTACGTGTTGCCTCTGCAATCAAAAGTAATTGATAAGTATAAACTTTAAAATAAAAATATTTAGTTTGAATTACGCGCCATTTTTCTATTTCACTCTTCTTTTTCATAGTTCAATTCTAATGGCCTTTCATCACTGATGGCGATTTCCATTTGTCAATCAGTGCGCACTGAGTGTATCGGCATCTTTTTCTAAAAGCATGTAACATGTAAGGATAAGGATCCATTTTTTTTTGCACTCGTTCGACAAATGGAAATCGCTATGAATTGCAGTTTTCTTTCTTTGTCTAGACTAGGTGATTTCGGAATGATGGAAAGTGTCGACACTTTTTACACTATTGACACTGTGGCGTTCGTTTATTGGTAGGAGTTAGTTTGGTGTACACTTTATTTGCGCTTGGAAATAACTTGGTGCTTGAATGGTGGGACACCGTTTACTCGGTACAGGATGATGCTGTATTCGGTGTTACACTGCTGATTACACCTTCATCACGTGATATAACGTTTGTTTGTTATTTTAGTGTAGGATAGGTCAGTGCAGACTGCTGATGCAGTAGGTGTAGCTCATACCGACCGGGGTAGAGGAAAACAACCAAACGCGTTAGTGCAGGGTTGCGTTTAGAAATAGCACTCTGGGTGTGAGAGTAACCCTAGAGTGAAGGCTCATCCTCAATCAATTTAGTAGCGAAGTGGCACTTCGGCACGCAAACTAGGAAAGAAAATGTTGTTTAATGTTGGCATCCTCAATTCAATTCCGTGCTGGCATGCACGTCGACTCCAAAGTGAAGAATGCAAGCTGCCAGCTTTTTCGATGCGTGCCGACTTATGTCATGCGCAGTACGTTAAAAAATTAATTTATTTAATTTAGGTTATCCTTGCGTTCGGTATTTTGCTCAAAGAGCAGAGTGGAGCTGTAATCACGTGACCCAGCGAGCGCACAGAGCAGTTAAACGCTGTATCGGAGGGCTCGAAATTTTATTAAACGAACGTGAATGAGCTTGCACCGAGTACACTTTTTGAATAAACGGACGGTAAATTTATGCTCAGAGAACTCAGATCAAAATACCGATAGCACTGTATGTGACCGTACTACACGCACAGCAGACTGAAAATTGACAGCATTGAGGATGGGTATAAATTTTCCAGCACGCGTGCCAAAGTGGCACTTCGCTACCAGATTGATTGAGGATGTAGCTTAACTCTAAACCGTTTATAAATTAACAGGTGCTTACTCGGAGCGTTACGCTGGAATCGTTCAGGAATCGAGAGTTGACGTGCCCATCACCCAAATTAAATACCCCACTCAGAGGCGAGTTCAGGAATGACACACCCAGTGTGAGTGTGACACCGGTGCGACGCCCTAGCTGTTCAAAAATGCTAGACGGTGCTATGGGCCCAATGGCCAATTGTCAATTCAGGCACACTCTGTGCGTTATTTCTGAACTCGGCCCTGGAAATGGGTTGAAAAACGCCTCGTGGTTTTTACCGTGTTTGACGTTGGCATTTAGCGCAACACCCCAATAGGCTCGTACAGCATATTTTTTTTATTACATATTCTAAAAGAGCGTATTGAGTTTAGCAGTTGTGCAAAATTTCATAATTTTCCGAGCCCTTGTTCATATTTAAATAAATTATCAAAAAGCTCCAAATTTGAAAATTTTGAAACACGCGGTGACGTCACTGCATCTCTCACGTTGGTCGTGTGACGGCTTTTAGCCCGTCTTGACTCGAGAGATGACGTCATACCATCTCTAAGCGATGAATTTCTGAGGCATAATGTTTTATTATTCAAAGCCGCATAACTTTTTTAATATTTATCCAATTGCGCTGAATTTTTTTTTGTGTGCTATATGTGAGTAATACTCCATAAAAATATCAAAAAAGGTGGTTAATGAAACCTCACTGAACGAGCCTATTACGTTTAGAAAAGGCGCACCCAGAGTGCACTCCAAGTGATGACGTCAGAACACACTGACAAACAACTACTCTACCTTCACACTCCATTTCTGAACGCGCTCCAGTTCATGTCGCGATGCGGATAATTCTCTAACCTCAAAAAATTATTATTATTTAAGTAAATTAAAGTGGAAACCAACCGAAAAAAAATGTGTTATATTATTGAAAAAAATAAAATTCACAAGGTTTTTATTGTCAAAAATTATAGAGAAGATAAAGATTCAGCTCGAAAACACTTTCATTGAAGTAGTTTTTAATACCCAGAAGCGCAATAAACGAAACTACATATAGTCGGGGAGCTGGCGTCGAAAATATGCAAGAGTTTTCGCAAGGCTCATATTTTCAGAATGAGTAGCATTTTAGTACTACAAAGCTAGGCTACAGTCAGCAGTTCCAGTTCCGGGACACCTGGCGCTGAGATGCGCGCAAAGGTGTATTTTTAATCAACACCTCGCAACAGTTTTCGCAAAGCTGAAAATTTGCAAAGAGCATGCGAATATAATGTAGAACCATAATTTAACAGTCAGACAAAGAAATACGGGGACACGTAGAGTCAGCGCGACTTTGAAGTGGTCAAAAAAATGACGTCACCGAAAGTGTTTTCGCATGGCTGAAATTTGGCAAGGTAATAGTAAAAACAATATATTTATTGAAAAAAACAGTCAGACACTTCTATGTCGGGACCCCGCCAGTCAGCAGTCGATTAAAGTGATATAGGTGGTAGCGCGCGTCAATAGGCATATATCCATGTCGAATAATAATTTCACCAAAAGTGTTTTCGCATAGCTGAAATTTGGCAAGGTAATAGTAAAAACAATATATTTATTGAAAAAAAACAGTCAGACACTTCTATGTCGGGACCCCGCCAGTCTGCAGTCGATTAGAGTGATATAGGTGGTACCGCGTCATTAGGCATATATCCATGTCGAATAATAATTTCACCAAAAGTGTTTTCGCATAGCTGAAATTTGGCAACGTAATAGTAAAAACAATATATTTATTGAAAAAACAGTCAGACACTTCTATGTCGGGACTCCCTCAGTCAGCAGTCGATTAAAATGATATAGGTGGTAGCGCGCGTCAATAGAATTTTACTCTATATACATATATCCATTTCGATGAATAATTTTCTTTTTATAATTTAAATTATTTGGAATCGGAAACGGTAAAATAAAATTGTACATGCAGTTAAAAAGTTTGCGGTTAGAAAAAAGCCCGATTCGTATAAATATTACTTGACCATTTAATCAGCAGTACTGTGATAGTATACCTATAGTAATTAAATAAATTCAGTTTTAATTATATTTATTGTAGTTTCATTAAATACTTATAATCATCGCCGATTTTATAAAATACAAAAAAAAAAAATTCTAATCACATCTGCCGCTTCCCTTCCCCTAATCTCGACCTAACAGTACCATAATGAAGTTTCCGAATTCGAATGCATATACGCCTTATTCAAGTATACGCGCTTACGCTTGCAACTTACAGGTTTACACTTACTCATTAAGAGAAAAAAAAATGTATTTTACCGTTTCCGATTCCAAATAATTTAAATTATAGAAATAAAATTATTCATCGAAATGGATATATATAGAGTAAAATTCTATTGACGCGCGCTACCACCTATATCACTTTAATCGACTGCTGACTGAGGGAGTCCCAACATAGAAGTGTCTGACTGTTTTTTTCAATAAATATATTGTTTTTACTATTACCTTGCCAAATTTCAGCTATGCGAAAACACTTTTGGTGAAATTATTATTCGACATGGATATATGCCTAATGACGCGCGCTACCACCTATATCACTCTAATCGACTGCTGACTGGCGGGGTCCCGACATAGAAGTATCTGACTGTTTTTTTCAATAAATATATTGTTTTTACTATTACCTTGCCAAATTTCAGCTATGCGAAAACACTTTTGGTGAAATTATTATTCGACATGGTTATATGCCTATTGACGCGCGCTACCACCTATATCACTTTAATCGACTGCTGACTGGCGGGGTCCCGACATAGAAGTGTCTGACTGTTTTTTTCAATAAATATATTGTTTTTACTATTACCTTGCCAAATTTCAGCTATGCGAAAACACTTTTGGTGAAATTATTATTCGACATGGTTATATGCCTATTGACGCGCGCTACCACCTATATCACTTTAATCGACTGCTGACTGGCGGGGTCCCGACATAGAAGTGTCTGACTGTTTTTTTCAATAAATATATTGTTTTTACTATTACCTTGCCAAATTTCAGCCATGCGAAAACACTTTCGGTGACGTCATTTTTTTGACCACTTCAAAGTCGCGCTGACTCTACGTGTCCCCGTATTTCTTTGTCTGACTGTTAAGTTATGGTTCTACATTATATTCGCATGCTCTTTGCAAATTTTCAGCTTTGCGAAAACTGTTGCGAGGTGTTGATTAAAAATACACCTTTGCGCGCATCTCAGCGCTAGGTGTCCCGGAACTGGAACTGCTGACTGTAGCCTAGCTTTGTAGCACTAAAATACTACTCATTCTGAAAATATGAGCCTTGCGAAAACTCTTGCATATTTTCGACGCCAGCTCCTGGACTAATAGGAAAATATTTGAGACTGCGGTGCTTTCTTATACAGATATCGAATTCAAGAGGCATTTTCCTATCAATTACTATTAATCGAGGTTTATAAATATATAAGCTGGGTTCGGCTATTCAGCACGGAGTTAGAGTGGAGTAAGAACAGATTTTTTTCACGTGATCTAGGAGTGATTAGAGTAAAAAATTAATACACGAACGACCGGAACGGTCGGAGCAACAATGTCAAACAGCTGATTTGTTTTGTTTTGAAACAACAGTCAACCATGACTTTATAATAATGTTCCTCCCAATTTTTTTTTCACATTTGTCTGATGCTTTTGCCTCTGTTCAACTTTGTCAAGGAAATTATTCCATCATGTTTATTACATTCTAAAATCAGATCAATTATTTTACTCGATGATTTCACCCATATGACACACTAGGTCAAGGATAATATACTAGGTGTGTTCGGCTTGCTCACTCCGTGCACTTCGAGTGACTCCATTCGCACTCCAGTCGTTCGGGTTAAGGTTCGGGTATTGGTTTTTACCGGGGGTGACTCCATTAGCTCTGTTGACTCCACTCCAACTCCGCGCTGAATATCCGAACCCAGCTACTAAGGATTGCTTATCAGCCTCGTTTTTGGTAATCGCCGCCATTTCTACTGAATTCCTTTTATGCATCGAGTTACACTGTTATCTATTTTTTAAACATTACCGTCCTTACCTAAAAAGGGCTTCTTGCACCCCCCGCGAATTTGGTGCATCAGGGGAAAGGGGAATGCATTATGAGCGACTCGAGTGTTTAACGCACTTTTAAACGTTCATGCAAGCTTTTGACATTAAGCCGCTCTGAGTAAAGGCCAAAACCCACTAGCAACACGCCACGTCATGCTTCGCCACGCCACGCCATGTGACGAAAATTTATGCGTATATTCTTCCATTTATTTATATGTGCTGCGTACACACTTGCCATACGCGATACCACGCCATGGCACGCCACGCCATCCGTCCATTTGCACACAAACTGTCTCACGTGAACCTGTGTCACATGGCGTGGGGTGGCGTGGCGTGTTGCTAGTGGGTTTCGGCCTTAACTCAACAAGTAAAAGAAATACAGTAATTGATGTCAGCATTTGCGACGTCATTAACAAGTCGTCAGCTGTTTGCACTAGACTAGAGGTCGTAGTTTACAATTCCAATTTATGATGAAAAATATTATTCAATTTTAATTAACATAATAGACGAAGAAGAGGAAGATGAAAACCAGATCTAAAAAAAGTTTTAGAATGTTAATCAATGTAGTAAAACCAAGTATGCATAAAGAAAAAACCCGCGGAATCATTACCTGTAGTGCAAACAGTTTACGCCAAGGCGAGAAAGGACACGCTGCCTACGTCACAACTGGTGATTTGGCGTGGTGGGGGGCTTCAGATTTGTTCCACACAGGCCTTAGGCGGATAGGCTTTTCTGTAGTAGTAGTGTGTATCATCCGTGCCACTACGTACCCGGAATTTAAAGCAAATCCCGGTAATGAATGTAGTCGTTGGCGCTTTCTGTTTTAATAAAGTTCAACTTAACCTAAATTTTTATGTTTTTAAACAACTCTAAATAGTTTACTATCGTCTGATTGCAGATTTTACTTCTAATTTGGGATGAGTTGTTCGACATTCGACATTTCCGAACCCAAATCGTTTGTATAAGGTATCTCGAACCTAAACTAACTTTCATAGTTTGAAATGTTTCAAAAAAGTGATAAAAACATCAATAAACTAACCCAAAATACAACAACGTAGCTATAGCTTTTACATGAGGTGGGTTCGGCTTGCTCACTCCGTGCACTCCGAGTGACTCCATTCGCACTTTAGCCGTTCGGGTTAAGGTTCGTGTATTGCTTTTTACCGTATTAGGGGTGACTCCATTAGCTCTATTCACTCTGCTCCAACTCCGCGCTGGATAGTTGATCCCAGCTATTGGGGGGGGGGGGTTAGAGCAGTGGCGGCTCGTGGTCTATGCTGGAAGGGGTTTCAATTTTAGACTAAACGATGTATAGGTAACCTGGCGTAGCATAGCCAGAGCTGTTCTGAGTACAGGCAAAATGTACTCGGGTATGGGTACAAGTACTTAGCATAAAATGTACTCGAGTACAGAGTACAATTACATTAAAAAACACATTTTAGTTTACTATCAATTCAACAATTTTGAAATTTGGTTTGGTTAGCCAGAGTCCAGAGTTTAAGAGTCCAGAGTCCAGAATTTCCAAATTTATGGTCACAAACACAGTAACCCTTTTCACGTGGCTCCGGTTTAACAAACCGCAACATACCGCTCAAATTCGAGTGGTAGGTATCCTTCACGTCACTTTGTAACCGGGTTAGAAAACGGATTTTCATTTCTTTAACCGTTTTGTAACCCGGTTAGTTAAACCGGAGCCACGTGAAAAGAACTTTTGTCACAGTGCACAGAAAAGTTCAATAATTTTCGCTTGCAAATTACAACGATCAACGGAACGCATGCTAAGCATCTGTTATTGTACGCTAAACAAGAAATGCCTGAAAATTGGTCATATTGTAACATAATGTCAGGTCTCAACTTATCTGGAAATGTACTTGTGGCCAAATAAATGTGTACTTAGAGTCCAATAGTTTTACTCCGTAACTGCAAATGTATTCGAAAACAATGAAAATACCCGGGTATAACAAATGTATTCGAGTAAAAACGCATATAGGTACGCGGGTATTCTAGAATTTACTCAGTACAATAAAAAGTACTGGGTATTTTATATATTCTTAAGCAGTCCAAGTACAAGTACCATCGTCACCAAAAGTATCTGGAATCTGGGACACAAATAATGCCTAATGATCTCCTGGACTAATTCTACTGTCATTCATTTCAATGCATTATATTCATAGTTTGACAAATATTTGACAATAAAATTCATATAATAGGACAACAGCTAATGTGATGCTGTCCCAGTTACTTTTGGTGACGATGGTACATGATTCAAAAAGTTATCTTGGCTCGAGTAACGAGTGAGTAAAAATGTACTTAAAGTACAAGTGAAGAGTACTTGTACCCAAGTACCGCACAGCTCTGAAGCCTAAGATATCGCCAAAGGCAAATTATTTTTTCGGGTGCCGCACGCAGAAAAACGTTTATTTTTCTTCAAAAAATCATTTAGTTGAATGGGGGGAATTCGAACCTCCAAAACCCTCCCCTTATAATATACGTCTTTGCCAAAATACCAATCAGCCGATAAAAACAAAATCAAAACATCGGGATTCATTTAAATCCCGGTTCCTAAGTGTGTCATATGGATGACGTCATCAAAACTACCGGTAATAAATGTGTTATCGGTACCGGGATTCTAGACACAGCGTTCCCGCATCCACATAAACGATTTTTAATTTTTTGTAACGTAACAACAACCACAACGTGACAACCACTAATCTAGTGACAACACAACCACAAGCTTGACAATTTACACATTTCATTTCTGCGCTTGCTATTCACTTCTAAAAAATTCCTTTTTCGAGGTGGAATTTTCGGAGTGAACTCCATTATTACTCCACTCCGTATAGTTGAACACTTAATGGAGTCACACCTAATACGCTAAAAGGCAATACCCGAACGGTTGGAGTGCGAATGGAGCCGAACCTACCTTCAGTCAGACAACATGGATAGAATTGACCTTTTCAATTTAAAACCCTCTCTCTCTGGCGTCTAACTGTCAGACGCCAAAAGAGTATGAAAACAACGGTTGACAGCCGCTGACAGTGGTTTGTTGACAAGACTTTTGTACATGTGGAAACTGGAAACTATTATTTCTTCGGTCTTTTCAATGTTTTTTCCTAACAATAATGATTGTGTAGTGTGCCTTTTTGTAAAAATAATTCCTATTTACCGGCGGAGGTGTCTTTCCATAAGTTTCCATCAAATCCTACATTTCTCAAATTTTGGATACATAAAATCAGAAAGAATACTCGCAAAAAAAAAGGAAAATCCACGGCCTATCAAGTATACACAGTAATCCACGTTCAAGTTTAGTTTGCAGGAGCTGTTTGCTTCCAAAATAATCCACCGCTTTCTCCATAGCGAAGTTCTGCAAATAAAGTAGTGACATTTCCCACATTTTCTTTCAAAACACCCAATACACACTGGCATTGACAAGCAAGCAAATTTTGGCAGGAAAATGATTGTTTTCATACTTTATTGTCCACCTCTTTTAATTGAAAACGTCAATTGTAGGGTAAGTAGTTCTAAGCAAAATTCATATAGTAACAGCCAAACGAAACAACACTGTTGCCGCCTTCCCATTCTGTACTTGTTTATACCTCCTCTTGAGAAACTGTGTCTTGAGCAGGTATAGGTGGTAATGCAAGATTGGGCACCCTACACTGAAATTACAAACGCCTTACACTATTTGCACTAACTGCATAACAAATGCCTTAGTGCAGAAAAGTGTAAATTATTGTGCACCAGTGGGAGCATAATAAACAGACCTATAATTACTGTATTCCTTTTACCCGTTGAGTTCTCAATGTCAAAAGCTTGAATGTTCTTTTTAAAGGGCGTTAAGCACTCATAGTGAGTGCATCCCCGTTTCCCTTGATGGACCAAATTTGCGAGGGATGCAAGAAGCTCTTTTAGGTAATGACGGTAATGTTAATATTAAAAAATAATGATAAAATTTGAATTGTGTGTTTTAGAGTGACTCCGAGGAGCTCGTTCGGTGTAACTCGATGTATAAAAGAGTTGAGTTTGGAATGGAATTTTAGTGCAGTGCTAGTGCGGTGTTCGTTTAGTATAGTGTTGCGTCATGTGATGAAGGTGTAATCGGCGGTGTAACACCAAATACACCGTCACTTTGTAACGAGTGAACGGTGTCCCACCATATTTACATCATTTGGACACCAAATCATTTCCAAATGCAAATAAAGTGTACACTAAACTTACTCCTACCAATTAACGAACGCCACAGTGTCAATAGTGTAAAAAGTGTCGACACTTTCTCGCACTAACACTGCACTAAAATCCCATTCCGAACCGAACAATCCGAACTCACCTTGAGCGCTTTCTTTTATTCAGCGTTGGATCTATCGGTGAGCAGTCTAACTTTGTCTAGTTCATGTAAAATCGGAATGGCTGTCTCATAATGTTGGCAGCAGATGTATCCATTGTTGAATAAAAGAAAGCGCCCCTTCTTTCGTCTTGTCAAGATTTTAAAACTGACAGTCTGACACTGACACTGACAGCAGCAACAACAAAAAAAAAAAGAAAAAATGTTTAATTTATTTTTAAATTTAAAAAATCACTAATTACTAAACAACATGTAATTAGCTTGAGGGGATTCCGACAATATGTCCGGTTGTTACAAACGCGTAAACTTTTACGATTTGTGCCGCCTCTGCGCCCAAAACATCCAAAAGAACAAAATCAAAATATTCGAGGAGGGCCCCAAGAGCGATTTGCATGCGAAAATCAAAAAATGCCTGGCAATAAACGTAATTGTTTCAACAAATCATCTACAATTCATTAACTCAATCAATTCCAGGTCAAAGAAGACGATTTCCTGCCAAAAGTGATTTGCACAAAGTGCATAAAGTTGCTTGAAATATGCAACGCTTTCAGAGAGGGCTGCGTCAATTCTGAAACGATGCTTTCAAGCTACTTCAAAAACTATAGACACACTGAAGACTTTAAAAAGTCAGGCAAGGTTTACATCAAAGACACAGTAAAATCAGACATAATTGACCCAAATCAATCCCTAAACAAAAATCCCTCGACAACTCCAAGCAAAATTACAGTTTTTCAATCTAAAATCCTTCCTCCAGCAGCCCCTATTACCAAAGCAAAACCCATAAATAATTCACCTAAACCAGTAGTTTCAAATAAGAAAATAAAGATGCAAGACACAGCTTTAATGCAAACAATGCAACTCGATTTTATTAATGAGGCCCTCAAAAAGGCTGTGCAACAATTGCCCAAAGAAATTTTAAATAAAGTAATTGTTAATTCTAATGGGGAAGTTATTAATTTATCACCACCAGATTCTTTAAGTATTGAGGCACCTCAATTGCCTCAAACTGTTATAAAAAACAAATTAAAAAAGAAACCTGTAGTCAATAATATAATAGAGATTGATTTGACTAAAGAGGATAATAATGGGACAGAGAAAGAGGTTAATAAATCTAATAATGCTCCTGTGCAAAATCCTACAGTTATTTTTCCAGTACCCCAATATCAGGTAATAACTAATAAACAAATAAAACTTAAATTGATTTAAAATTATTGTAGAACAACATTTACCCAAATGTCCCAACTTCAGTTATAAACGTAATCTGTAGCAACCCTATAGAAGAAAATGCTGCTGTTGCCTCAATAAGTCAACCTTCTAGCATCAACATGGAAGATCTTCGAGGTGGCACTCAGCCTTTTGTACCCAAACCCAAGCACACTAAACCTAAGGTTGAAGAACCCTCAGCCAAAATGCACACTTGTGAAGTGTGCTCAAAAACATTCAAGAGACGCGAGCATTTGTATCAGCACGTCAAATTGCACACTGGCTTTAGGCCATACCAATGCACCGACTGCAAAAAGACATTTGTCAGGAAAGAGCATCTTTTGCGCCACATGGTCTTGCATTCTGGCGAGAGGAATTTCAGCTGTGATATTTGCAGTAAGAGTTTTTCCAGGCATGATAATTTACTCAAACATATTCGTACGCATAATAAAGAATCAAGTTACACTTGCGAAATTTGCCAGAAAATTTTTCTTGTTAAGCATTACTATGATTTGCATAGGGGTGAGCATGGCAAGTGTTTTTTAAGAAGTAATAATGTTTGTTGAATATTTGGCTTAATAGTCCGGTCTGGTTTGTATTCCTGTGTGATTTTTTGGTATGCAAGCAAGCGGTTTTTTTTAAAGAAATTCTAATGCCCTAAGGTGTAACTGTTTTCAGTCGGAACGCTATAGAATGTGTCAGTGCCGTGCAGTTGACATAAATGTCATTACCTCATTTTCAATTTTTATTATTTTTTCTACTACTGTGTGTAAAGTACTCACTTACTCACTTCACGCACTATTCAGAAGACGTAAAATTTCACTTCACGCAAAGTAATTCACTTCACACACTAGTGCGTAAAGTAATGTCAATGACAAGTGTCAACACTGTCAATTTGGCATTTTTCTGGTAAATCACTTCACGCACTAGTGCGTAAAGTGAAAATTCTTTACGCACTAGTGCGTAAAGTATTTGACTAAATTTATTTTTTTTACACATATTTGATTGGTAGTAGAAAAATTTTTGTATGCAATACGTGCGTAAAGCACTTTTTTTCACTTATGTGATTGTCAAAATTCACGTTCGTGAAAAAAGGTTCACTTTACACACTTGTTGCATAAATAACTATTTTAAATATGGTTATTTAGTGGTACCGTTGTTAGATCTGTCCCTAATTTGTCCTTATTTATGTAGGAACATATCAAAAAAGAGAAAAAACAACCGAGATAGATGATAGACTGCGTATGCGCATAATTTAAAGTTGAAAAGCAATTATTCACAACATTTGAAATGTTTTAGAATATACAGGCGCTTCTTCATTTTCGACATCGCTACTTGCTCCGCGATTTGAGTTATTGATAGATTTATTCATTTCGTAAAGGCGGTTACACACGGACGTGGATGGCTTGATACATAGAATCTGTTTTTTTTTTAAAGATAATTCCCCAAGTCAAAAATTTAGTAACTATGTTGGCAACATAAGCCTTTTCTACATAAAGAGTTTGAGAGATTGACAATTTTACATTGTATTGCCAACATAATGTCATTTTGACTTTTATCTTTAAAAAAAAACAGATTTTTTCTACTACTGTGTGTAAAGTACGCACTTTACGCACTATTCAGAAGACGTAAAATTCCATTTCACACACTAGTGCGTAAAGTAATTCACTTTACAAACTAGTGCGTAAAGTAATGTCAATGACAGATGTTGACACTGTCAATTTCGTATTTCTCTGGTAAATTACTTTACGCACTAGTGCGTAAAGCGAAAATATTTCACGCACTAGTTCGTGAAGTATTTGTCTAAATCTATTTTTTTACACATATTTGATTGGTAGTAGAAAAAAAATTGTATGCAATACGTGTGTAAAGCACCTTTTTTCACGAATGTGAATTTTGACAATCACATGAGTTACTTTACACACTTGTTGCATAAATAACTATTATATAAACTATATATAAACAATATATATATATATACAACAACGTCCATGTCACCTTTGTACAGACGCTCGCACAGAACTGTCAGTCTTGTTACTCTTGCTACAGTATTTCGAGTGTGCATGTGCATTTTTATTCTCATCAGTGGAGCTATCTTTGTTCAGTGAATGGAAAATGACAATGACCAACATAGAATGGTGGATCCATCGGTAAAATTTGATGAGAATAAAAACACAGGGTGCATACAAAATTTCTAGCGATTCCAGAATTAATTTGAGTGTCATTCTACAGTTTTTGTTTGCACATTCATGTATGTGCGTACATGTTTTCAGACATTCACGTCCGTATGTAACCGCCTCTTGACATGAAAAGAGTTTTGTATACAGGGTGTCCCAAATTCGAGGGTGAGCATTGAGATATCGGAAACTATTAGAGATACGAGGTTGGTTAAAAGTGGTAAAATCATGACAAAGTTGTGCAATTTTATGACCAATGAAATGCAGTTTTGAAATTTGAAAAATTCCGAATACTTCTGAAGATATTCGGAAAAAAACCAAAATTTTGCAAAATCATTTTTATTTTTTCCTGAGTCTATTTGAAGAGCAGTGTCACTTCATCATTGTCACTTTTTTCTTATTACAAGATGGTACCATCATATTTAAAATCTGACGTCTCGTCTTTGGGCTACAATCATCAACTTCATTTTTTTAAATACGGACCCTTATTTTTTATTTTAGCTCCTCGAGGTTTCCTCAGACCTTAAGGAAGCCTTGAGCGGTTAGAATTGACGTCACCATCTTCTCAAATAGAAGCATGTGTCCATTCTAAACTCAAGACCTCCAGGGAAAACTCAAGTTTTGATTGGTAAACGATGATTTATTTCCAAAAGCCAGTAAAACAGCATTCCAAAAGGCTATCTAAAATTTTTCTTACCCTTTTCATAGGAACTTATTCCTATGGTGATAAAGAAATAGTTCTTGAGTTCTCTCCTATTCCAGTGTAAAAATAAGTTTCGAATCCAAGTTTGTAAATTGTAGATTGTATTTTTGAAGTCGTTACATCTTGTTCCAGCTGCTCAAGCACTGCTTCCTTTTTGCCAAAACCAAAACGTCAGTATTGGGAAAAAATATGTTTAATATTCACATATTTTGTATTGATAAATGCATAGCATGTAATATAAGCTTTGTCGCTTGCTCCTTCTTGATCAGAAACTAAACTGCTAGACAAATGTAACTTCAAATTCCAATATTACGCGAACTAACAAAGATACCAGTGAGCAGTTTGCGAAAATAAACTTTTGAATTTCGCAATCACTCATTGATATCTTCTTCAGCTCGCGTAATATTGGAATCCAAAGTTAAACTAAAAATTCACTTGTTCCGCTTCATTTGTCCAGCAGTTTATTTAGTTGTGTTGAAATGCCTGTTTTAAATGATAATATATTTTGTTAACAATAATTTGCAGTAAACAGCGAGGTTTCGCATAGTTCCATGGTCGTGCGCTATGTTCGTCTAAGCATGTTCTATCGCTCATGGGCGTACGCATATAATTTCTAAAATTATATAAAATGTTAGCAGTAATCATGATTTTGTATATTTTATGTCAAACATGAAATTAAAGTGAAACAAATTGTAACGGCGTAATAGGATGCCTCTAAAACCGCTCAAAAAATCATTTGATCTTATTTTCCCGTACTGTACGCATCTGACACATAAGTTGGCGTTCCGACTGGACTTGGAAATTCTTTATGATACAAATTTTAGTTTAAAAAAAAACCGCTTGCCTTGCATACCAAAAAGGCACACCGGAAACCAATTTTGAACAACTCGTACAGGACTATAACTACAGATTTAAAATGGTTGTAGTATGTTCCTACTCTAGAGGATTTTATTATTATACAGGGTTTTTTTTTTGGATGCTTATGATCTCAATTTAATAAGGTTTTTTTTTGGTTAAACCAAAAACAAATCAATTAAGTAGGTGTGGGTTATGTTCTATTAATAGTCTATAAGTTAATTTAAGTAAATTTCTAGTCATTCTGATAAAACTAAAGCTGATTGGTTTATTCACTTTCTTAGGTATGTTCCTGCAAAAATCACAGTCAGAAAACTAGTTTCAACCAATGAACTGGTTTGTGATTTCTGCAAAAACAAATCTCTATTGGTCAGCTAAGTTATTTTTGAACCAATATAAACTGAATAAACCAGATCTACGTAGAATACTGTAAGTAAACTGTATCCATTAAAAAATAAATAGTTAACTTTATTTAAAATAAAATATAAAACATTCTCTATTGCCACGTTCGTTTTAATCCTGCAGTGTGATCAAATAAAACAGGATTCCTAAACTCTCCCTGCATATCAACCATGTAATGGAATTTATGGTTTTTGACTTTCAAAGGAAGAAATGCTACTGATGCGGATCTGGCTTGGGTGGCACTGATGTTGTTCACATCTAAAGTGAACATTCGGTTTTTGCCAAAAGGTCCATAAGTGACAATTGTGGCTTCTTTTCCACCTTTTCTCAGGATCAGATATTTTACTGCTCTAAGAGTGTAGATCCAACTTACTGAAAGAATACCCCAACCTGAAATGAATAAACTGTGTTGGTTGTTCATTTATACTGTACATACAATGTTTTTGATTTTGTATAGTTATATTTGAGTATTTACCTATCAAAAATGATACAATTGTAAAACTGTTCTTCCACTTTGACTCTCCAAAATTGATTCTACGCCACCAAACATCGTCGCTACTTTTATCCACTGGAACATCTTTTAAGGTTTGATAGGCAGTTAATGCCAAATAATTCCAGAATCCAAACTGGACTATACCAAAAAAGTTAATTACTTTAAAGGATTTTTCGTTATTAGATTTGTACAATATCACGTCTTTTACTACGTTTGTGTTCACGTCTAGGGTATGTTGTTGGCTAAATAGTCTGTGAAATTGAATTTGGGGTTTTAGTTTTAAGTAAATTTTTATTAAATTGTTCATATTTGTTTAGTTTTCGAAATTTTATTGAGGTTGGAATCCATTAAATCCAATCAAACCCTTTTCATGTGGCTCCACTTTAACAAACCGCAACATACCGCTTAAATTCGAGTGGTAGGTATCGATCACGTCACTTTGTAACCGGGTTAGAAAACGGTATGTCATTTCTCTAACCGTTTTGTAACCCGGTTAGTTAAACCGGAACTACGTGAAAAGAACTATTAAAGCGGTTTTCAACTGGGGCGCATTCACGATTCGACAACCGTTTTAGGCCCACGTTGTACAATCTCTAGGTTTGTTTTTTGTGTTGTTCGGAGCAGCACTTCCTGCTCTAGGGCGTTCGTTTGTGAGCTTTTTATATGGTTTTTCTGCTGTTAGTGCGACACAAACAAACAAACCTTCGGTTCAAAACAAAGTTTCAACTGAACTCGACTGGTACTTGAGCTTTCTTATTTAAACCGTGCGTTCGGTATTTTGATCTGAGTTCTCCGAGCATAGATTTACCGTTCGTTTATTTAAAAAGTGTACTCGGTGCAGGCTCAATCGTATTCGTTTATTAAAATTTCTGGCACTGTGATACAGCGTTCAATTGCTCTGTGTACGCTCGCTGGTCACATGATTACGGCTCCGCTCTGCACGCGCTCTGCACGCGCTCTGCACGCGCTCTGCACGCGCTCTTTGAACAAAATACCGAACGCAAGGAAAATACATTGCTGTCAGCTATTAATGGCCGCGTTCACCAGATACAAACGTTGATAAACGCCTTGCGATTGTTCTGCTGCGCTACGTTCAATTTGTGTTGAAACCAAACATCAAATATGTTTTATTTTTTTTTACAAACGGTCGCCATTTTTGCAAACATAATTTCAGTGTTTATAATTTCAAACACTTTGTGTTTTGTGTGAGGAATGATACAAGTCACTTTATACACTATTGACACTGTGGCGTTCGTTAATTGATAAAAGTATCAGTTTGAAACTTGAAACTGGTTCAAAACTGTTTTGAAACAGTACATTCTCGCGATAAACTCATGACGTCACGTCAAAATTGGTTCAAACCGTTTTGAAATACAATCCAATCCACGTTTTCAACCCATTTTCTCGCGCCGAGAAATTATGACGTCATGGTGACATTACTTAAACCCAGGTTTGAAAAATGTTTAGAAACATTTGAGACGCGAGAAAACGCCTCTTATTTACGTTTGGAAATAACTTGACGTCCGAATGGTGTAAAGACGGTGGGACACCGTTTACTCGGTATAAAATGATGGTGTATTCGGTGTTACACTGCCGATTAATCCTTCATCACGTGATATAACCGTGAACTACACGAACACCGCACTAAAGTCCCATTCCGAACTCAAATGACTGTGGTGACGTGACCGTGACATTTAGAGGGTAACGTTCTATCACTAGTTGTAATCCTTTCACATCTAGGAGGAGCTCCGGAACAGCTCCGGGGCTTCACGCGCTTATTACTTTCGAAAAGTGTTTGTTGCACCACGCATCTGTTCGCTGCAAATCGGGGGCGACTAAACACCGGAGCGAGTAGCTCGAGTGTTTCAAACTCGTGAAAGGAATACAACTATTGAAAAAATTAATCGTTCAGCAGAACTAAGACCAATTAACAAGCGTTTAGCGGTTAGAACAAAAACAATAGAAAATTCGTAAACAACAGAGAGCGGGAAAATTGTGACAGGTGTAAACTGAAATATTAAAGTTGTTTTGTTAATATATTTTTTTTATTGATAACCTATTTTACTTATTTAAAGTACTCCTCAGCGTGTTTAAATCCAACATTCAAAAACGCGCGTGTTTTAAAGTTACCAATGACAACATCAACAACCCGAGAAAGGTTTAAATGTCAACTTTTTAATTATTGATTTGTCAGGAGTAGATACTTTGTATATAACGTCAAATAAAATATAACAAATGTTAAGCACGAATTCAGCATTCTACAATTATTAGTAATTTATGAGCTGCTTTCGGGTGCCGCCATTTGAGCGCTCCCGAGTTACTCCAAAGTACTCCGGCTACTGTTGCACCCGTTTGCGTGCAAAACGCATGGAGTATGACAGGTCACTGACAGGTGTGAAGTGTTCTAGGAGCACCCGAAAGCGGCTATGGTTTGAACGTATACCAATAAAAAAAAATAGTGTAAAGTATTCGTGGATAACTGGTCTTTAAAACACTTGCTCTATTTCGAGAACTCCGGCTGTGCCGTCGTGCTGGAAAAATCGCGCGTGTTTTAAAGACCCTAAATCCACTTATACTTCATAATAACGTCATCACTTGACATACCGCTACTAATCGTTTTGTAACCCGGTTAGTTTAAACCGGAACCACGTGAAAAGGACTACTCATTTTATCAGTTTTGACCAAAGGCGTTTTCTCGCGTCTCAAATGTTTTAAAACATTTTCCAAAACTGGTTTAAGTAATGTCACCATGACGTCATAATTTTTAGGCGCGAGAAAATGGTTTGAAAACGTAGATTGGATTGTATTTCGAAACGGTTTGAACCAAGTTTGACGTGACGTCATGGGTTTATCACGAGAATGTACTGTTTCAAAACAGTTTTGAACCAGTTTCAGAAAAGTGGACGCGAGAAAACGCCTCAGACTTGTTCCAAGAAAATTTTCAAGGATGCATTCAACATTTACCAATGAAAAATTGTGCATATTCTTTTGAGATTGTGCACATGCCTAAAAATGACGTAAGTGACGTACAGTGACTCTATTATTCACAGTGGCGACAATTGCTGTCTCATTTTTGATTGGTTCTGAAATCCCATATATTTAAATTGAAAACGAGGCCATCTTGTTTCCACCTATTGCTTATTTCAAATACGATTTTATGGGATTTGCGTGAACATCCATCATAAAACATGGAAAACAACGTATTTGATGGACCTAATAGAGAGTTCTCGTGCAATCCAAATTTCAAATACCGTAACGCCATTTGATAAATATGACAGTTATTACGGTATTAGCATTAGGGGAGCCCGCTATCTAACGGAACTTAGCGGATGTCTTACCGTAACGCTATGCTATGTCAAAACTAGTTTACGCTTTATTTATGTCTGCAAAAACAGCAACTTTTAATAATTCTTGCATAAAAACGGCCAAGGGAAAATTAATCAAGCTCAGGAATCTTCAGGATAAATAAAAGTTAGAATACAAGCAAACAAGCAAAAAAAAAGGTGGGTTAGATCACTCAACTCAGCTGTCAAAATGTAAACAGAATAAGGGATTAGAAGATTTCTATTGTCGCCACTGTATGTAAAAGATTTATGGCCGTTTCCACCAACCATTTTAGGGGAGCCCTAACGATAAGTATTCCCTAAAATGACATTTTTACATGGAGAAATGTCAGTTTAAGGCATACCTATCGTTAGGGCTTCCCTAAATTAGTTGGTGGAAATGGCCATTACCACTGTAAAGTGACGTACAGTGACTCTATAACCCACAGTGGCGACAATTGCTGTCTCATTTTTGATTGGTTCTAAAATCCCATATATTTATATTGAAAACACCGCCATCTTGTTCCCAACCCCTTGTTACTTTTTAATATGAATATATGGGATTTAGGTGAACATCCATCATAAATCATGGAAAATAACGTATTTGATGGACCTAATAATGGTCATCAAATACGTCGATTTCAATTTTTTATGATAGATGTCCATTTGAATCCTATATATTAATATTTAAAAGTAACAAGAGGTTGGGAACAAGATGGCGGCGGGACCTCTATTGTCGCCACTGTATGTAAAGGTTTATTTAGCCACTGTAAAGTGACGCAATTAATAGCGCCATCTCTTGGGTTTTACAGAAAGCAGGGGTAGAACTAGTAGAAGATCTACAAGTTGTCGAAAAATTGATATTTATAGATGGCGAAGAAATAAAATAAAAATTACAGTGACTCACGATAAACGTTTAGCACTGTTCTCCAACAGACATCAGAGAGAACCGTTTCAGAACTAGTAATTTCCAGTTGCAGAATGCAGTCTATCATTGTCATTGATCCTCCTGACCATACGCTACGTACCTAGGGATGCCACCTTGGAAAGTAAGTTGAACCGGGGAAAAAAAAACCCTTATTAACAAAAAAAGCTGAACAAAAATCTTACAAGTCTGATAACAGATACACTATACACAAGTCTCCCCTGGCATCACCGGATGATGCTTCAGGGTTGCTAGTTCTAGTTGAGACGGTTGGAGAGGGATATTCAAGAATTATTACACACTACACAGGATAGGACAACCATAATATAGCCATCCACATATGGCTTCTGTAGATTAAATCTCAAGCCCCCCACCACGCCAAAGCACCAGTGATGACGTAGACAGTGTGTCGTTTTTCGCCTTGACGTAGGGTGTTTGCACCACAGGCTATGATTCCGCTGACTTTTTTTATGCATACTTGGTTTTAGTACATTAATGGCGACGAGATTAATCGTTAGTCAAGTCATTGTTAGCAAACAACAACCTCAGATTGTGTCACACAAAAACAATCTCGAATTGACATTGACACAATCTGAGGTTTTTGTTAACTAACAAGGACTTAATTAACGATTGATCTAGCCGCACTAAGCAACGTTCTAAAACAACCCTTTTTAGATCTTGTTTGCATCTTCCGCTTTGCCCATTATGTTATTCAAAATTGAATAATATTTTTTATCATAAATATATATTGGCCGAGTTCGTTTTTGTCATCTTTTTCGTCCATTTGCTCCGAAATTTTGACAGGCACGTAACTGGATGAGAGTGTTTCAATTTACAAATCACGTGCCTGTCAAAATTTCGGAGCAAATCGACGAAAAAGATGACAAAAACGAACTCGGCCATTTTAAACTACGACCGCTAGCGCAAACAGTTAACGACACAGTTGATACGTCGACAACGGTGCAACACCATATAATCTGGATTCCAAAAATCGAAACCGATGAGCAATCCTACAGTAGTGTGTAATATCCTTGAAGGAGAGCAGGAACAGTATTGCGCTGTTGCCAATTCCCGTCACGACAGGATAATGTTGTGACAATCGGTGCTCAATCAAAGTTGGACAAAGGGAAAGTTTCATAATTTTTCTATAATTTTAACAATAGCCTATTATAAATCAAAACCTTACTTTTTCAACAAAATTATTATACAAGAATTTTGCTTAATATATGGTCTTTTAAATGTGAAATTAATTTTTTATACACGTTGAATCAATAAATATACAGGGTGTCCCAGGGAATACAGTCCACCCTGATTTATTGGATTTGGGATGAGAATCTGGAAAAACGCTCGGACACGTCCATTTTTGATTTGAGGGGGAACTATTTTTCAGTTTTTTCCATCCCTGTAGATTCAACCCCCCACATTTGAATAGGGGATAGAGCCAGATCCATAGAGAGGTCGTATCTTATCTCTTTTTTCTACGAATGTGCGATTTTGACCACTTTCCCGCACTCATTTTAATTCAGAAAGTGTCACTTTCCTGCATTCAGTGCGGGAAAGTAACTTTGTAACCAAATTACCTTCATCATTACCTGTTTTTTATCAGTCAATTTAAAAAGAGAATAAGTTCACGACCGCTATTCCCTATTCAAATTTGGGGGGTTGTTGTTCCCCTAGCTAAGGGGTTGAAGCTACGGAGATGAAAAAAACTGAAAAATAGTTCCCCCTCAAATCAAACATGGACGTGTGGGTGTGTTTTTCCAGTTTCTCATCCCAAATCCAATAAAATCGGGGTGAACTGTTTTCCTTGGGACACCCTGTATTTATATAGAGGTTTATTTTATTATAAAGTTTGAAGTCCATCTGAATATTTGAAGTATTTTTCAGAAGCTTTTAAAGGTGATTTGATAAAAAGTTTACAAGATTTTCTTGCATTTAAATGAGAAACAATTTATAATTCCATTTCTGAGCTTAAAATCCACTTGTAGTTTGCTTTCTTTGATAAAAAGACCCTACTCAATAAATCCTGAAAGTTTGAAGTCACTTTATGATTAGGTACTTGAAGTGTTTTCTAAATATCTACCTATCCGTATAAGTAGGTAGGTACCAAAGTTTGAATTTAAAAAAGCCAATCAAAGCGGACTTTGGACTATCACATGGTTTTTAAGTCATCTTAAATGGGGACATGAACCAGATAGGTAATTGATGTTTATTTTTATTTACAGTTTATTTTTAAATCAAAAATAATTATATTATCATTATCATTACCGCAATGCTTGCTTGACGAAAAGTAAATATAATGTCTTTTAATTATAGATATTTATTATAATAAAATATAAGCAAAATACATGTATTATAATTGTTTGTCAGGAAACAATTACATAATAATTAATTCGTCCCGTGAATCATGAATAATTAATTTAGTTGTGAATATAACTCAAGAAAGAATAAAGGAAAAATTAAACTTCAAAATACAAAGAAAATGTAACTGCTATATTTATTGGTTTTTAAGCTCATTCATAAGTTCACCAATCATCTTTTTGTTAAGAGCTAGGCCTTCTTTGTTAAGCTCGTACCAAGATTCTTGCTCCATTCTTTCAATGTAAGCCTTTAAATGCGGGAATTCAGCGTAAGGAGTGAAAATATCGAAACATGTAATTGTAGTGACCACGCTGAAATCGGCAATAGTTAAACTATTGCCGGCAACGTATTTGGTTTGGTTCTTTTCCAAAACGGCGTCCAGGATTTGGAAGGCTTCTTTAAGATCTTTGATTTTTTCTTCTGTTGGTAAGATTTTTTGGAACAAAAGCGGTTTCTACAGTAAATATTATTAATATTTATAACACATAATTAATATAAAAATAAATAAACTTACAGATATCAACAATCCTCTAATAAAAAGAACGCTAGAGTCTAAATGCAGTATATGATCAATTACAGCTCTAAGTCTGCTGTCGTTTTTTGGATACAAAGAATCGTCTTTGCCGTATTGGTTTACCAAATAGCCCATAATAGCGTGACTGTCGGCCAGTAAAAATCCATCGTCTTCTTCTAGTAGAGGAACAGTATGTTGAGGATTTTTCTAGAAAATTATGGCTGGTTTATACAACATTTGCATAGTCGTAATCATAATCATAGTTAAAAAAAAAAAAAAAAAACACGTCACGATTTTGTAGTCATCCAAATCGCATTTCAAAACGAAGGTCAGTTACAATAATTATTTACTTACCTTCAAATATTCTTCTTTTAAATGATCCTTACTCAATACATCAACAGGGATCAATTCTAGTTCGACGTCCAAAACTTTGGCACACATAAGAACCGCTCTTACAGGTGGGCTGGCAATGATACTGTGTAATTTAGGAGCCATTTTTAATTAAGGTTGGGGGCCAACGATGGAATGAGGCAGTTTATACAAAAATATCGTTATAATATATTTTTAAAGTAGGACTCGAGAGAGAGCGCAGAGTGGGATTAGATTGACCTTGCCTTTATTGTTGCATCAAATTTGTTTGAAATCGTTTCTGTATTCCGGATTATTATTAATAATTGTGTAATTTATAAGAGCCAGGAGTAAAAATAAGAAAACATCGAATCAAGAGCCTGGAATAGAAAAAATTATAAAACTTCAAGAATTTGAATTGAAAGAGAAACATTTTCTTGATTATGTTTCCTTATTATTACTTACGGGTCAACTTTCGTTTAGCAGAAATCAGCTATCAGAAAAGAAAATAGAAAAATACCTTCAAAATGCCTCCATAAAAACGAAAACACACAAATTTTCCTACGGAAATGCTTCATTTCCATTTTCCGGACTTTAGAATAGCTGAAATCAGTTATGTGAAAATTTTTTGTTTGTTTGCATTTTCAACATTTTTCTGAACATACAAATACAGAAATTTTCCTGCGGAAATAAGCTGTTCCCATTTTCCGGAAAAATTTAAGAGTAGGTATTTAGAATAGTTGAAATTAATTACGTGAAAAATTGATATTCCTTTGCATTGTAAACATTTTTCTGTATGTAAAAAAGGAAAAATTTTCTCACGAAAATGCATAGATTCTATTTTCGAAACCATTCAAAAAACGCCTCTTCCCTACCTTTGATAAAAAAAAAATGAGGAAAATGCACATTTTCCATCAGAAAATTAATATATTTATAATTGACGATTTGGCCCACCCTTCGAAAATCAACTACAAAAATTCCCTATTATCGGTTGGTCGCAATCAGCGCGCATTCTTGTCAACCAGTACACAGTACACTTATAACCAGTAATAAACGGACTGTAAACCAAAAATATGCAAATTAACCCGTCCACCTGATGCGTACTAGTCCTTGAATATTAATCCAAAACCGCGCAACACAAAACAGCGAAAAAATGTTTTTGAACAATTACGGCGAAAATGGAAGACCGCGCAAAACAAAACCGCGCAGAATACATAATAGCGAAATAGTTGAAACGCTTTGGGTCGAAAACCATATACTTAGGTTGTTGAAGTTATTGGAAATTTAATTTGGAAACGCTTCCTAGTTACAAATTCAGATCCTCTTCTCAACCTTTGACACAGATCAATAAATAATATCTATTAGGCATTCCAGGTTAATGTCATAACCGATCCGCCATATTAGTTTGGGGGGCACACAAAAGCCAAACATAACCTGATTCAATGTTAAACCAAGAATTTTCAATCTATTTTGTGAAGATGCCTTCTTTTTGCTGCGTTGTTGGGTGCTCTAGTAGAGCGGAAAGAGATAAAGAAAGGTTTTTCAGGATCCCAGCAGCATTAAGAGATCTAGGGAATCGTCTAAACGAGCTAAAAAAGGAACGACGAAATCTGTGGATTAAATGCCTCAAAAGGAGAGATTTAACTGAAACGTTTCTGAAAAATGCTCGTATTTGTTCAAAACATTTTGTTAATGGTAAGTATTATGACTGTCTTGTTGTTAAAATACAAAAACACATTTATATCGAAAAATTGGTTTGTTTCTACAAGTAATATTTACTTTTAATACCTTTTAGGTAGTCCAGCAGAACTTGAATAACCCTTTATACGCCTTCAACTGCAAGCCTGTGTAGTAACTGTGGGTGTGGGTCAAATATTCGGATAAATCCAAAATTGAAACCTCTGGCAACTCATTGATACTTAAAGTAAACTCATTAGGTAGAAGTTTATAAGGATCTATATTGGCAATTATTTGTATTTTTTGGTCATACCGACATTTCACATCACTAGCTAACGATGAATAATAGTCAATGTTAGCCATTCTACCACAAAAACAACTTAAAACTTATTGAAAGAATTTAACAACGCAAAAATTCGGAAACACAATCTGAAAGAACGGTGTAAATACTGATCTAGGCTTTGTTTGCCCCCCAGCGGACCTGTCAAAGTCACGTGACCTGGAATGCCTAATTCTTATCAGCTTAATATCACAATCGCTCGACTTATTGTTATTGAGTATTTTATTTTGAAAATTAGATTTTTTAATAACAGATTTAGACTAAATATTCAATAAATTTCCAGCGACAAACATATTAATTTGTTCCTCAAAAAAATCGGGAAATCTGTCATTTAAAAATGGGGTTTTTGGAGATCCCTATAAAGTTGTTTAATTCTGAAATTGAAATATTTTTCTTGCAGTAACGCTTTTTTATCTAAATATCTTTAAAACATTTACTATACAATTTTGTTATTTAAATTTGGTTTCTGGAGGTCTTCATATTAAGGCGATAATAGCAGATATCATTCATTAATCTGTATCAAAGGTCGAGAAGAAGATGGAAATTTCCGCCTAAAACAGATCCTGCATATTCCATAGAGACCTGAGACCTTCAAAGATGATTTCTAAGTTCGGTATTGACATTTTCACGATTGATGCAGCAAATCAATAAATATAATATGTATTTTTTTCTCTGATTGTGTATATTAAAATTGCATTGGATTTCAACAAACAAAATAAGAGATGTGATGAGGTTTCGTCTCCTTGATACATAATTAGATTGATTCTTGGGTATAGGAAAGTTTGGTTAGGAATTAAAACAATTTTTCTCCTGGCAACGTTTCGTAACCTTTAATTGTTACTTTTTCAAGCCCTACAGAACAAGCATTCAGTCAAATATAATAAAATCTTTTATCTAATAAAATAACTTACTCAGAAACTAGTTTTACAACCGTGGATGTTCATTGAGTATACTCACGAAACGTTGCCAGGAGAAAAATTGTTTTAATTCCTAACCAAACTTTCCTATACCCAATAATCAATCTAATAAAATAAGAGATGCACGTTTCTGTCGTATAGAAAGGAAAATTTATTTTAATACTTTGCGCGGTTTTGAATGTAAACCCTATTTAGAATTTTGCGCGATAAAAGATATGAGCGGTTGTGACAAAAGCGATTTTGGACAACGCGGTTATGGTCTTGCGTGGTTTTCAGTAGGCAGTGATGTCGCGCGCGGTTCGTGTTTTCGCGGTGGAGTCCGTGAACCGTAACGAAACTAACCGAAAATATGCAAACTAACCCAAACTAACCCGTCCACGTAATGCATGCTAGTCCTTGTATATTGAATTTAGAAAAACAACAGCGCTCTTCGCACGCTTTGTTATTAACCAGTACACCTATAATAGTTATTTATATTACTAGTAAGGTATGAGCTTCATTACAGTAACGAGTGGGGAATATTGCCAAGACAAGGTCGTAGATCGTGTCGTGGTAATCACACGAGTGGTGTTATGAGAGTTAGCGTACGTGTGATATACAACATTTTATGTACGACCCAGATTTTTTTTCATGTATTCGAAATGGTTTTAATTTTTCACAGGATTGGATTATTTTTATAATTTTTGATTAATGAATTTTAAAAAGTGCCGTTTTTAATAATAAGCTCTTACAGTGTAGCTCGTAGGAATAGTACATAAACAGTATTAAACGAGCTGTAATGAAACTAACCCGTCCACGTAATGCGTACTAGTCCTTGTATGTTAATATTGAATTTAGTAAAGGTTCGTCGAAGGTGAATAGAATTCTTGTGGCGCCAATTTCACTGTTTGATCTAAGCCGCCATAGTGATTGGATTGCCCTATTATAACCTTATTACAAATTACAACCAAACAAATGAATAATTATGATGTATTTCCGCAATAAAATTTTCACGTTTTTTATATTCAGAAATTTTTTTTAAATGCAAAGGAGCATCAATTTTTCACGCAATTGATTTCAACTATGTACCTATTTTAAAATCTGATGAATTTCTATGAAAAATAGAAACAGCAAGGAAACAGCTTATTTCCGCAGGAAAATGTTTATGTTTTTTTATTCAGAAAAATGTTACAAAATGCAAAGCAAACAATTTTTTCAATGTAACTGATTTCAGCTATTCTAAAGTCCGGAAAATGGAAATGACGCATTTCCGCAGCAAAATTTATGTGTTTCTGATAAAAGGAAGACTTTCTGAAAACAACTGTAACAACATCTCTTATATACCTGATTTCAGCTAAACGAAAGTTGAGCCTTACTTACTTATTTTATACCAGTAATTTTTTCTATTCCAGGCGGTAGACTCTCTGAAATAATTTGAGGTCTTTAAATTGTTCTGAGGCTTTTCAAAATGCTGCTAAAGTGTTTTAGAACATTCTAAATGGCTTATTTGAAGTTCTAACTTGACTTGAAGAGTTCTAGAGCATTTTAGAAGTTTTTCAGTAATTTCTAAATTGTACTGACAGATTTTTCGAGAGTTCATCTAAAGGGTTTCCAGCTCTAAATTGAATCCTAATTGTTCTAAAATAACTTATTTGAAGTTTCTAAAATGCTCCTGAAAATCCTGATTTGGATACTTATTCAAGGTTTAAAGTTCTACAGCAATTTAAATTCGCTCTTGAATGCCTTCTGAAAGGCGTTTTGTAACTGTCAACCTGAATCCTAAAATTCTGGCACTTTTCAAAATATTTCTGGAGATTCTAGAGTATTTAAGTGTTTGAGTGTTTTGAAGCGTCCTGAAATGGGTTTCAAACTTCTGAATTGTTCTAGAACGCATTTGGAAATTGTAAATCGATTTTTGAATGTCTTAGAGGTGAGTGGATGAGGTGCTTTGAGTAACTATCATATCAACCGAAGCACCCAGAAGGGCGCACAATAGATCTATGCAGGTCGCAGTGTAACAATACCTTCATTTATTCATTCCAGGATTGGTTATTGGACTAGTTTTTGGTAATAGGGTTAGGGTACTTGCATGAAAAATTATAGTTATTTATGTATCAAGGGAATTATGAGTGTGTTAATACCCCAGGGCAAAGTTTGTGTCCCGAGGGCCTTCGGCCCGAGGGACACCAATTGCCCGTGGATATTAACACCTGATAATTCCCGTGGTACCTATATAGATAATTTTATTTCCTACTGAATTTACTGTATTTTGCCAATTTTTAAATTTTTATAAAGAAATAAACCATAAACCAAAATTTCTATTTTTTGTTAAAGTTTCACCTATTCAAGGTAAAAGCGGCCCACTGAACATGCAATGTTACGAAAGCCTAATGAATGCAATATTACTCTGATATGTTCTGATCTTAGTTTCGCAACATTACAATGTAATATTGAATTATTTTTGACACAACATTACGTTAATAAATTATAAAATGGAATATCCTTGAAATTTTAACGTATATTAGAAATTATAACTTGTACGCAAATTAACATTGTAAATATGCATTTAAATTGAACTGGTATAATTTTTGCAATGTTATAATAACTACCAAATGTAAACTTGCTGCAAAATTGGAAATATAACTTGTAGGTAAGGTTACATCGCAAAGATGCCTTAAAGTTGTGTTGATATTATTTTGCAATGTTATAATTTAATATTGAATGTAAACTTGCTGCAATATAGCAGAAATAATATATTGGAAAATCGAAAGCTTTGCCGCCATTAATAACGATCGGAACGACATCGGGGATACGAACTAAACCGAAAGCAAATCGACGCCATCAAGTTGCTGTTTGTCGTTTGAGTTGAGTGCTGTGTCTGCTTGTTGAATGTTGTGTCTCTGATAAAGCGAATCTCGGCTAAATTTTTGGTGTTTGTGTTGGGATTATGTATTGGATCGGTTCAGGTAGTGCTTTGCTTTTTGGTTATTTTTATTATTCAGTTTTTATTTTAGAATCTGTGGAAATGAAATAAATATACAGCGATTACAATGGATGAGGATTCAAATAAGGTGAGTAAGGTTTGCATAGTCAATAAATACTTTTTACAAAAATACTGCGGAATGGGGCCCCTTTTTTGTAAACCGTAAACTCTTTTTTTCATACCTACAAATCCCGTATTATTATTATATTACTTATTATGATTTTACGATAATATTTTAGTTAGGATCAAAAATATCGTAAACCGTTTGGTAGGTAATGTCCAGAAAGAAAGTGGCTACGACAGGGAATAATTATTATAATAAAAATACAGAACTACTCCCTGATTTTGTTTTTGTTTCAGGTGACAATATAAGTAGCAGCTATGGTAGCAGCCAGTACCTACTTCGTCCTGTGTGTCAACCAATCTAAAATTTCGCTTTTTTTTTCTGTTTAGAATTTTTATTTATTTTGCTTTGAGATATTACTTTTTACGTTTTGTTTTTCACCTAAGTATATTTTTTTATTGTGAGTATTATAGATATACATAATATACCTACCAACCTTTTTATTTTGTTTTCCAAAAACTTGTACTTTTATTCATAATAAAATATCTACCTAATATATGATTATGGGTTTCAGGCACAAATTTTAACAGCTTGTTTTTAGAACAAGTTGTTATTTTAACAGCTTGTTTTTAGAACAATTAAGCTGTTAGAGTTTATGCACCGCAACTCAAATCTCTCTGTATAGGTACATACATAGCATTTACAGTTGCAACATTACTTTTTTATTTCAGTAAAGTTGCGAACCCAATATATTTGTAATAAAAATGCAATATTGCAGTAAACTTACTAATAAATTGCAAGTAACCCTAAGGTATATTTGAATTTGTAACCTTACACTCGTAAGTTTGCTGAAGTTTTGATCTAATATTCCAGTAATATTGCTGAAAGGTTATCATTTATAAGCCTTGCATTTGTAATATCCCTAAGGTTGTTTCAGTACTTGCCGCAATACTGCGTCAACGTTACAGTAAACTTCAATATAACCTTACAAGTTTGCAGTGGAATGTTACCTCATTATTACTGTAATCTTATTTTGTTCAGTGGGGGGAGTTATGGAAATCCTTACCTTAACTCCTTTGGGAGTTATGAGATATCCTTAACTCCCGCGCGGGAGTTATGAAATCCTTAACTCCCTTGGAAGTTGAAACTATGTTTATGATTATCGTAACCATGCTTAATAATTCAGTAGGAAATAAAATTGATTATTGTTTATTGCAAACTGTAGGAAATCGGTGTAAGAAAATTATTTCTTCGCCATCTATAAATATCAATTTTTCGACAACTTGTAAGACGTTCTACCCCTGTTTTCTGCAAAACCCAAGAGATGGCGCTATTAATTGCGTCACTTACGTCATTTTTAGGCATGTGCACAATCAATATGCACAATTTTTCAATAGTTGTATACCTTTCACACCTAGGAGGAGCTCTGGAACAGCTCCGGCTCCGGAGCTTCACGCGCTTATTCCTTTCGAAAAGTGTTTGTTCCACCACGCATCTGTTCCCTGCAAATCGGGGGCGTCTAAACACCGCAGCGAGTAGCTCAAGTGTTTCAAGCTCTTGAAAGGAATACAACTATTGGTAGTTAAATGCACTCTTGGAAATTTTCTTGGAACAAGCCTGGTCAAAACTGATAGAATGAGTAGTCCTTTTCACGTGGCTCCGGTTTAAACTAACCGGGTTACAAAACAATTAGTAGCAGTATGTCAAGTGATAACGTTATTAAAAATGCTACTCGAAAACAAACGGTTAAAAAAATGTTTTTAAAATTTAAGCAATCCAACCACCTGTTAAATATTTATAATAGGTTGATTAACCTTCTAGTAATACAGAGTTCTCATGCCGTCTAAATTTCAAATACCGTAACGCTATTTGACAAGTATGACAGTTCTTACGGCATTAGCGGAATCCGCTATCTAACGGAACTTAGCGGTTGCCTTACCGTAACTCTATGCTATCTCAAAACTAGTTTACGCTCCATTTATGTTTGCGAAAATAGCAACTTCTAATAATTTCTCCATAAAAAACACCAAGGGAAAATTAATCAAACTCAGGAATCTTCAGGATCAACGAAAGTTAGAAAACAAGCAAAAAAAGTTGAGTTAGATCACTCAACTCAGCTGTCAAAATGTAAACAGAATAAGGGAAGGGTGTGTCTTCGTGTCCGAGAACTATAAAATACCATATGTGAAATACCGAATCGTTAGCGGTACCGTATTAGCGTAGCGTCTGAGGCACGAGAACTTTCTAATTGCACCAAAATTTCCCGTGTATCTAAAAAAAAAAGTCCCTTTGATTTATTTTAACTTTAATTGCTTCCATGTTCGTCGATTGATAGGTAGAAACTTTAAAATATTAACAAAACACAACTTAATATTTCAGTTTACACTTGTCACAATTTTCCCGCTCTCTGTTGTTTACAAATTTTCTATTGTTTTTGTTCTAATAACCGTTAAACTTATAACCACAGCTAACCATTTCGCCGAGCAGGTTAGAGAAATGACACCGTTTTCTAATCCGGTTATAAAGAGACGTGTTCGATACCACTCGAATTTGAGCAGTATGTTCCGGTTTGTTAAACCGAAGCCACTACCATCACTAGAAATTTGTAACAAACCTTTCGTGACACCCTGTATATCATTGGAAAGAGCAATAAATTCTCTAAAAATCCGTGCAAAATTGAGCTTGATCGCTCAAATAGTTTTTGAGCAATTGAGACTCAAAGTTGGCTTTTAGAATTCAGAAAAAGTACACTTGGAAAAAAAAACTCGATTTTTTTATTTTTCAGTTTTGCTCAATTTTGACTTTACCAATCGATACCATCTCTCTCCCTCTGTATAGTTTTTTTATCTGGAGTAGTTTTATCTCTCTTGTTCTCGTTTTTTTTTTGTTCTATATTTTTCATTCACTTACTTAGCTTACTCTGGAGTACTCTAAAGTAGCTTACTCCAGAGTACTCTGGAGTAGCTCACTCTAGAGTAGTTTACTCTAGAGTACTCTGAAGTAGTTTACTCTAGAGTATTCTGGGGTAGTCTACTCCAGAGTACTCTGGAGTGGCTTACTCTAGAATACTCTGGAGTAGCTTACTCTAGAGTACTCTGGAGTAGCTTACTCTAGAGTACTCTAAAGAAGCTCACTCTAGAGTACTCTGAAGTAGCTTACTCTAGAGTATTCTGGATTATTCTGTAGTAGTTCACTCCAGAGTACTCTGGAGTAGCTTACTCTAGAGTACTCTGGAGTTGCTGACTCTAGAGTAGCTCACTCTAGAGTAATTTCCTTCGGAGTATTCTAGAGTAGGCCACTCCAGAGTCTAGAGTAGCTTATTCGAGAATATTCTAGAGTAGCTTACTCCAGAGAGCCTTATTTAAGAGTAGCTTATTCCACAGAACTCCAGAGTACTCTAGATTAGAGCAGGTTATTATCGAGTACTCTGGAGAACAGCCTACTCCAGAACTTTAGAGGAGGCTACTATAGAAACCTCTCATGTAGCCTGCTCCAAAGTAGTCTAGAATTATCTGCTCTAGAGAACAAGCTACAGATAGATAGATAAAAAAAGATAAAAAAAATCTAAGAATAACAGTGAAATCCGCACCCCTCTATGACAAATAATATCGCAGATACGGCTCTATGAAGGTACCACATCTAACCCTATGACGTCACGAAAGCTCAAGCAACGCACGAGAAAGTAGAGTTAATTAAATTTACATATGTTTTTTCTGTGTTACCTGCAATAATTTAAACAAAAACCACTCACGGGTGCCGAGAACAATCAAATTAACATGCGGAGCGCAACTGGAAGAAGTTTTCGTGACGTCACGAGAGTGTCGTCCACACTTTAAAGCGGTATATCTCAGCGATGGTTTATCGTAGAATAACGAGGTTCGAACAGTTATTCTTTATTCTTAGATTTTTTTACAATAAAACTTTAATTTTTGGCGCACACTTCCTTTAAGTTCAATTGTTTTGGAAATATTGACAGTTGAAAATTGACTTTTTGCAACTTTGACAGGTTCACAGGTTGTAAAACGTAAACGATTAATTTTATAGCAAAACCGATTTTACATTCATGTCTTAAATTTTCATTATCATTTGACACTAACTTTGAATTTAATCCATGATTGAAAATTACAATTAAATTCAATCTTTGGTTAAACTCAACAGTGGTGTCAAAGGATGAAACGCTAAAAATGAGAATGTGAAATCAGTTTTGCTGGAAAATTAAAAAGTCGAATTTCAACTGTCAATATTTCCAAAACGGTTGAACTTAGGTATAGTGTATATCACATGAAATCTGCTTAGAATTTTACGTAGAATCCGAATATTCAATAATTCAATTTTCAAAAAATATATATTTTTTAGTTTTTTAAACTTTCTGCAATACCCTGTATGAACAAAACTATGTTTTCTGAGAACTATTTCTCAAGCTATACACCTTTCCTATTTACATTTTTTTTATTTAACATAGATATCAAAATTTACAGTACTATACTGCATCAATCGCCAAAATCAAAAGCCGCCATCAAATTATAACCGAAAGGCAGTCAGAATCATCTAATCATAAACAAACAGTTGAAATAATTTGAATTTGTTGAAATTCAAGAACTTGGAATAGAAAAAACATGGATGATGTCCTCTTGTATACCAATTTTTACCTAATTCTTCTCTAATTTTTTTATTACTATACATACTTTGTTTATTTTTGATTCTCCAGAAAAATGGTCAAGAGGATTATCTAGCAATAAAAAAATACCATTTTATAAATCCATAAATTTTATTAAATTAGATAAAATAACAAATTATTATTAGAAAGAAGCTGAAATTATGGAATAAAAAATGTCTTAGAAACTAATACTGATGAATGCTATTTTACAAAAGTCTCTCTTCTTTTCAATAACTTGGCAACTGCATTCAAGATTTTTACAAAAAAAATATTTTTGTCTTTGGTATTTTGACTGAAATTATATAAGGTACTAATATTTTATAATAATTCGTTCTTACTTTACATAAAATTTGTATATTCCTAACATTCGATTATTGGGTTCACAAGAACTATCAACTACCCTTTTACAAAGGGCATTATTGAAAAACAAAAAAAAGCTATCACAAATCTTATTTTTTTTCCTTATAAAGTGGACAATCCTTTGAATATATCAGGTTATTATAATATAGTTATAGTATTTTTTTTTTTAAATTAATAAAATTTTAAGTTGCATCTTCTGTTTTACTAGTAGTATAGCCGAAAAATAAATTAGCACTGTATAAAAATATATTATCCTGCCTTGCGCAAAAAAGTAAATTAAATATAGCAACATTTATAATATTAACTCATTTAAATCATAAATATTTCATTGTTGTGCTGCAACAAAAATTGGGTAAACATATTGATGGGTCCTATAGCGGCTAAGGACATTGACACAAGCTCAGACCAGACTAAATTTGGTCCAAACACCACCGCCAAGTTTTGTGCATTCATTTTGTTCAAATCTGAACGTTCCATTACCTGAGAAGTATTCATTCAATTGAGGATTTTCCAAAAAAAAAAAAAAACTCACCCTTGATAAAAACCCAATTATGTATTTAAGGACTTTATAATTGTCCTCTGGTAGTTTTTCCATTACTAATATAGACACATTTCTTAGTTGTTCATCTTTACTCCAGCCTGAAATAATTTTTTCAATCAAATTTGCTTGAAAACATGAAAAATTATTATGTACTTTGAAACTGCATAATCTCATCATAAAGCTCAAAAGTGAGCAACGGCTCCCTCAAATCCCTGAGAAACTTTTTCAGAAGCACTGCAGCCTCGTGAGGGTCTTCAAACACCAAGGCTTGTCCACTGTTGGCCACATCTTTAAGGGCCCGAACTTTAAGGGCGTTTGCTGAACGACGAAAAATCCCTTCAGTTTCCAAAGCGTCTGGTTGTTCCAGATATTCTACACATTGTTTGACTACTGGAGGTATTGTGACATTATAGTGATCTTTGATGAATTGTAGGGTAACTCCAAATTGTTGAGTGGGTGTTAGAGGTGAATCAGTTGCGGTTGGTACAGGGTAGTTGCCATTCATTTTTTTATCGTACCTTTAATTGATTTATTTATTATAGAAAAATTAATTATTAATAACTTACTCAATAACTTCATAAGGAATGTCTAATTTATCCAAAGACACAACATCGTTTAGCTCCTTGAGGCTGTAAATGTAGTTTAGCTTTTTGCCAAACTTGGCACTAATCAATGGTTTGAATATTTGCGAAACAAACTTTAAAAAGCCAGTGGGATGTATCAAATATAAAGCTTTGAGGTTTTTTTTGTAGTTTCTATCAAAGGCTTTGTAAGCTTGCACTAGCCAGCCTAAGCTTGGCTTGTTTTTGCTGGTCAACCCGTAATGAAAATACATCAAGCTGTAGTCTTGTTTCACATAAGATTCTAATGTGTATTTCAGGTAGCTGAAACACAAGGTTTGTTAGAGGGAGTGAGTATTTATTTGGGTGGAAATTTACTTTAAAAACAATCCATGATCGATTTCTTTAGCAGGTGGCAACCTGGAAGCATAAAGCACAATCACCTTTCTTCCCACTGCATCATCGCCTTTTACATCTACTATATTGTATTTAGCAATTTCACTAAATTTCTCTAAGCCAACTGATTCACCAACCTAGTAATTATTCAAATTAAATTCCAATAATTTATTTCCTACAGTACAGTTATCAAGGGGTAAACCACTATTCTAGAATTTGTGCAAACAATTCCTCAAAGGGGATTTTTTTACGCATAATTCCTCAAAATTCCTGCAAATTCCTCGAGATACCCTATCACAAATTCCTCCAAATACCCCACCACAAATTTCTCCAAATACCCCACAAATTCCTCTAAATTCCCTGCAAATACCTCCAAACCCCTCTTAAATTTCCCATAAATGTATTCTACAAATTCCTTAAAAATCCCCATAATTGCTCGTGATAAGAAATTTATTTTTTCTATTTTTATTTCGCTTAGTAAAAATACAAGAGCAGTTTATCAAATAGGATTGAGAGTATGATTCAAAGTTTTCCTGGAAAACTAATGAAAGGAAAATTTTGAAACTTTTTGTATGTAAAGAGGAAGGTGAGAAGCTCATTTTCCCAAAATTTAAAATCTTTTCAGTAGAAAATAACAACATGAAAAATCTTGGAAATCAACCTACAATAATTGAAATAATTAAAAATACTAACTCACACAATTCAAAGATTTTCTGGAAAACTAGTGAAGGAAAAATTTTAAAACTTTTTGCATGTTAAGAGGAAGGGGAGAAGCTCATTTTCCCAAAATTTCAAATTTTTCCAGTGAAAAATACCAACATGAACAATCTTGGAAAGCAATCTCTAATAACTGAATCAATTGAAAATACAGTCTTACATATTTCAAAGTTTTCCTCGAAAACTCTTGAAGGGAAAATTTTGAAACTTTTCGCACGTAAAGAGAAAGGAGAGAAGCTAATTTTCCCAAAATTTCAAATTTTTCTAGTGGAAAATGCCAATATGAAGAATCTTGGAAATCAACCTACAATAATTGAATTAATTAAAAATACTGTCTCACACAATAAAGTTTTTCTTGGAAAACTAGTGAAGGAAAAATTTTGAAACTTTTTGCATGTTAAGAGAAAGGGGAGAAGCTCATTTTTCCAAAATTTCAAATTTTCCAGTGGAAAATGACAACATGAACAATCTTGGAAATCAACTTACAAAAACAGAAATAATTGTTAATACAGTCTCACACAATTCAAAGTTTTCCTGGAAAACTAATTAAGGGAAATTTTGAAACTTTTTACATGTGAAGAGGAAGATCAGAGGCTCATTTTCCCAAAATTTCAAATTTTTTCAGTAGAAAATAACAACATGAAGAATCTTGGAAATCAACCTCCAATAACTGAATTAATTGAAAATGCAGTCTCACATATTTCAGAGTTTTCCTGGAAAACTAATCAAGGGATAATTTTGAAACTTTTTGCGTGTTAAGAGAAAGGGGAGAAGCTCATTTTCCCAAAATTTTAAATTTTTCCAGTGGACAATAACAACATGAACAATCTTGGAAATCAACTTACAAAAACAGAGATAATTGTTAATACAGTCTCACATAATTCAAAGTTTTCCTGGAACACTAATTAGGGGAAATTTTGAAACTTTTTACATGTGAAGAGGAAGATCAGAGACTCATTTTCCCAAAATTTCAAATTTTTCCAGTAGAAAATAACAACATGAAGAATCTTGGAAATCAACCTCCAATAACTGAATTAATTGAAAATACAGTCTCACATATTTCAGAGTTTTCCTGGAAAACTAGTGAAGGGAAAATTTTGAAACTTTTTGCATGTTAAGAGAAAGGGGAGAAGCTCATTTTCCCAAAATTTCAAATTTTTCCAGTGGAAAATAACAACATGAACAATCTTGGAAATCAACTTACAAAAACAGAAATAATTGTTAATACAGTCTCACACAATTCAAAGTTTTCCTGGAAAACTAATTAGGGGAAATTTTGAAACTTTTTACATGTGAAGAGGAAGATCAGAGGCTCATTTTCCCAAAATTTCAAATTTTTCCAGTAGAAAATAACAACATGAAGAATCTTGGAAATCAACCTCCAATAACTGAATTAATTGAAAATACAGTCTCACATATTTTAGAGTTCTCCTGGAAAACTAGTGAAGGGAAAATTTTGAAACTTTTTGCATGTTAAGAGAAAGGTGAGAAGCTCCTTTTCCCAAAATTTCAAATTTTTTCAGTGGAAAATAACAACATGAAGAATTTTGGAAATAAGCCTACAAAAACATTATTGTTTTGAATTTTTTAAATTTGGACCTGTAAATCATGGAGTGTAGTTTTGAGAGAATTTCTTTAATGAAAATGAATTTCCAACATTCAACACAAAATTAGATTTTTTTTTTTAAATTTCCATTTATTATTATACAGTGAAACTTGAATTTTCTTCACAAACAAATAGGTTTCCACAACCTCACCATGTATTTTTTTCTCCGTAAGTCGAATTTCTAATCTCTATAACTCGAATATTTCTAAAATTCGAACTAAAATTTAGTGGCAACCATGGGGACAACTAAGCGTAACTCGAATTTTTCGGGGAAGCACCTACTGCATTTAGTGCACATGGGGAAAATACCGATTCTTAATAACCAGCGGCGACAGATAGACTTGTCTTGGTTTATATAATTTATTAACTACTTTTTAGTAATACACACATAATCCAGCCTATGATGTATTCTCTCCTGTTATTTTAACACTTGTGTTATAGCTCAAAATCTATACCTGTCTCTATTTTTACATGTAGAATAAACAGTGACAGATAACTTAACGTTGCTGTTAAATACCAGAAAATGATACATCATAGGCCTGAATATGTATTCAAATATCCTTAATTTTATGTATTTTTCCATAAATCGAATTTTCTGTAACTCGAACTCGCCTTCCTGTCTCTTGAAGATTCGAGTTAGGGAAGTTTCACTATATATCTTAATAAGAATGTGAACCTCAGTGACGTCATGCATGACTCTACAATTTCCTTTAAATTCCTCATAAATTTCTCAAAAATTCCTCTAAATTTTTCTGAATTCCCTATAAATTCCCCAAATTTTCATAAATTCCAATGAGTTCCTCCAAATTCCCCATAAATTCCGCCAAATTCCCTACATTTTTGGCAAAGGTGGTTTACCCCTTGACAGTTATACAATGGGTCAATGTGCAACAAGTATGTAAAATGATTTAATGATATTTTTTGTTTCCATTTCAGGCTTTTGAATGTTTGATTAAAAATCTAAGGGCCTGGGAAAGTAAAAAATTAACATGTAAGAAAAGAGAAATTTGAGAATGGAATAATCAAAAATTGACATAAAGGAAAATAAAATTTTAATGTAGCAAAGGATTCTTTTGGAAAGGTTTTATCTCAGGTTTTATATTTTTGCATTCTTCTAATCTCCATATTGGCAATACATTGAAACCTTAGGGACTGTAAAAATGAAGAATCTATGGGAAATGTTTTCATTAAAATGATCTACCTACTACATAGAAGCAATCTCCATAGAATTAATAATTAAAATCTTACTTCAGGATAAGATGAAGTTGTGAAGGCAAGACTGTCAAAATTCTCATCTCTGGCATCGGCAAGTTCCTCCTCATAGTTTTCGTCTATGAATTCGGCAACAGGGGAAGTACCCATTGCCATTACCCCATTGGGTTCTACGTGAATGAAATCTGCTACGTTTTTATTGATTGTATATTGTTCCCAAACACAAAAACTCTTACCTGATATCGAACCGGAATTCGGCGTTTGTTGCAATTCGGAATCGTCAAACTCCAAATTCGGTTCGTAGTCGTGATAATCTGATAAGCTAGGATACGGTTCTTCATTCTCAGCGATATTGCTTACTAAGATAAGATAGGTATTTTTTAGGTGGAAAATTAATTGATTTTGTTTATACGTACCTGGACCACTTTTTGTTGGACTAAATTTATCCATAATTGCCAAAGAAATTTAATGAATTCAAATTAATGTAAACATTTCACACACACCCTCAAATTATTGGTTTGTGTAGTTTAGTTTATCCAACTTAAATAACAATTTTGTAGTAGGTGAGTTAAATTGAATTATTCAAGGTTTTTGATTTTATAAGACAATAATTAAAGAAGGTGTTTTTCTATTTAATTTTAAAATCACTTTTGTTATTTTGCTTGGCTGTTTGTAAATAAATTGAAGGTGAAGGCAAAATGTTTGACATTTGACATTGGGAGTGCGTTCGAAAGCACCCTGGGCGTCACACCGGGTGCACACCAGCCGTTCGAAAATGAATTGGTACAAACTCCGGTTGACTTTCACGCTAGTTAGAATTAGAAAATAACCGGGGTGCTACCCAGTGTGCACTCTTTCTTAACTAACTCTGCCGCTAGGTAAATTTCACTTCTGTCATTTTTGTCAGTTTTTCATAATAGGCCTATTCGGGTTTGAAAAAAGGACGGTTCTAGAACGTTCAAAGCAATCGCATAGTTTATCACTGTAATTTGAAGGAAATTTGTGATAGCCGAGCCATTGTCATTCTGTTTGTTGATAAACTGTGCGATTGTTTTGACCCATTCTAGAACCGTCCTTTTTTCAAACCCGAATAGGTCCATATATGTATGTAAATCTACTATATACTTTCAGATTCAGTCGGCTTTATTTGTTCCACTTTCCGTTTCTCGGAAGTTGTTAATATAGGTACAGAAGTGGTACAAACGGATAAGTGAAATGCGCAGAACACTGGACCTAAATGTGTATGTATGATTTTATTATGTTAGGTTATAATTATACCTCAGTGCGTTCGAGAACACACCAGTTAAAATTTACTCTTCTGACCACGTGACCATATACCTACTCTCACCCTTGGGTAAAATTTAACCCTTTTTCGAACGCACTCTAGGGAATACTTATCGATAGCTATGTTCCGTTAAGGGCTCCACACACTACGTTCTGTCTTGTCGGTTTTCATCGTCGCATAACAACGTCAGGTGGGTTCGGCTTGCTTACTCCGTGCACTCCGAGTGACTCCATTCACATTCCAGCCGCCGGGTATTGGTTTTTGGCGTATTAGGGGTGAATCCGTTAGCATTCGACTATACGGAGTGGAGTAAATGGAGTTCACTCCAAAAGTTCCACCTAGGAAAGAGAATTTTTTAGAGTAAGCATGCGCAGAAGTGAAATGTCTAAACTGTCAACCTTGTTGTGTTGTCACGTTGTGGTTATTAAAAAAATTAAAAATCGTTTATGTGTGGATGCGGGAATTGGTAAAATCATCGAGTAAAATAATTGATCTAATTTTAAAATTTATTAAACATGATGGAAAAATTTCTTTGACAAAGTTAAACAGAGGCAAAAGCATCATATTATTCATTATTGTGGAGGAATTGAAGTTCAGTGCACGGAATCCGCCCCGAGTCACGGTCAGCGTTGCCAGACTCTAAATATGGAAGTGTGGTACACAATGCTCAAAAACTGTCGTACAGGGACGTACGCGTCATGAATACTTGTAGTACACATATTACCTTACGTTTTTAGTACATATATATTTACTAGAAAAAATATGATTTGTTTGAGAGCGTAAAATGTTGAAAACTTGAACTAGACCTTACAACAACAGGAGTATCTGATTATGCTGGGTTATGTAATTTGTCAATCAGAATCTAGTGAGATATAAATAGGTACTATATAGGAGGCCGAGTTCGTTTTTGTCATCTTTTTCGTCGATTTGCTTCGAAATTTTGACAGAAGCGTGACTGGATCAGACAGTTTCAATTTACAAATAACGTGCCTGTCAAAATTTCGGAGCAAATCGACGAAAAAGATGACAAAAACGAACTCGGCCATAAACTGATAAACTGTCAATTGTGTCATACTCTACTCCCCTAACTCCATCCTCATCAAATTTTGGGCCTGCGAGTGACGTCACTATCAGCAGCTTATAGTGATGACATCACCCGCAGACCTCGATGGAATACTCGCGATTCAGGCTGTGCTAGTGAGTTTGTGAATTTTTTCGTCGATTTTAAATGTAGAAAAAATAATTTTCGGTCTGTTTTCTCACAAGAAATTAAGTGTTCTTGATGATTCTCGAGTATCCCAGAATTTGATGGTGAGAGAGTTGGGGGAGTATGGTATGACACAATTCACACATCACATAATCAAGCATAATCGATAAATTATGCTTGATTGATTATCCTCGCGAAAAATTGCCTATAGACTGTTTTCAAGCCACAAGCTTTGAAAATCTGTCATAGATTTTTTACCCAATTTGGCCAACACACATAAGAAAAAAAGGAGAATGTAGAAATGTGGTACATATTACCATAAAATATTACCAATCACCCCAATATTTCTAAACTGTGGTACTTTACCGTACTACCGTACGCATTGATTTTCTTGTAACGAATATGCCCTAAACTGTCGTACAAATACCACACCTGTCGTACGTCTGGCAACGCTGGTCACGGTTGACTGTTGTTTTCAAATAACATAAATCAGCTGTATGACAATTTTGCTCCGACCGTTCCGGTCGTTCGTGTATTAATTTTTCACTCTATTCACTCCTAGATCACGTGACAAAAATATGTTCTTACTCCACTCCAATTCCGTGCTGAATAGCCGAACCCAGATCTAGTGTTTCATCGTCAGCATGCCTGAGTCGTTTTTCAATCACGCACTTTAAGCACTCAAGAGCTGCTCTAGAGCGCCCCGGACTGTTCATAGGTGTTCCAGTGCATTAGAGTTTCACGAAACTGAACTGTTCGTTTTTCCTCTGCTGCCTAGTCTCAACTTCCAGCAATTTCATGGCTGTATCAAAAACACGACACTTAAAGTAGGGTGCGTTCCAGTGACACAACAGTTGCTTGGAGCACCCGAGTGAGAAGGGTGTGGAGCACCCTAAATTTCGTCACTGAAAAGCGGCTCTATTTTCACTCATACTACCTACGCGATTTTTTTTTTTTGGCAATTGGACCCACATACAACGGTTTTGGAACGAAATGTTGAAACGTCGTGCCAAAAATCAACCACGGACTTAATTTTTAAATCGACAATGAGACACGACAGTTTTCTATTACACTTCGGTTTTTAGATCATCGTGTTTTATCGCGGCGATGAAAACCGACGAGAAAGAACGTAGTGTGTGGGCAAGGATAATACACACTACTATCCTCATAAGGCCTGTGTGTAACAACAATCGGAACAGCGTACAGCAAATTCAGTACTGGACAGTAGTTGATATCGGAACATATTCGAAGCTTGTTGGTTGTTCTGTATCCGTAAATCCAGAGTACACTTTGTACTAAATTTACTGACGGATTGCAACCTGACTAGGCACTAACTGTGCCAGCTCGAACTGCATTGACTCTGAACTGACTGCAATCATTCAGTATACAAAATTTGCTACCCAAAAGCAACTTACCTGCTCTAAATCTTCTCCGTTTCGATTCCAACTTTGTATCCGTAAATCGAGTGCACAAATGTACCAGCGCTGAACTAACTGTACTGACTCGGATTGCAAACTGATTTTACCTCTACACTAACTGTGTCAGCTCGAAGTGCTTGTTATTAACTTGCGTTCGGTATTTTATTTTGCGGAACCGTAATAACGTGATCAGCGAGCGAACAGTGGAACTCTGTTTTAGAGTGCCCGAAATTTTAATAAAAGAACGCGAATGAGCCTGCACCGAGTACACGTTTTAAATAAACGAACGGTAAATTCAAGCTCAGAGAACTTAGATCAAATACCGAACGCACGGTTAAAAGTTGTATTCGTTTCACACCTACTGGAGTGCGTTTAGAAATGGAGTGTGAAGGTAGGGTAGTTGTTTGTCAGAGTGTTCTAACGTCATCACTTGGAATGCACTCTGGGTGCGCCTTTTCTGAACGTAATTGGGGTGTTGCGCTATATGTCAACGTCAAACCTGATAAAAACGTCGGGGCGTTTTTCAACCCAGTCCCGGGGTAATTTGAGCGCACTCTGGGCACGTCAACTCTCGACTTCTGAACGATTCCAGCGTAACGCTCCGAGTAAGCACCTGTTAATTTATGAACGGTTAAGAGTTACTCTAGTATCACTCTCACACCCAGAGTGCTATTTCTAAACGCAACCCTGTAGAAAAAGCTCCGGAACAGCTCCGAGTGTTACCCGCCGTAAGGTGGGTTTATTAAAAAAAAATTAACACCTAAACTAGAATTAACTTCTAGGTTTTTTCAAATAGTGGCTAAATCAACCAAACGATTCAAATAATTCTACGAAAGCTAGAGCATCTGTTCCTTTCAAATCGGGGTCAACTAACACCTAACACCGGAACGAGTAGCTCTAGTGTTCTGAACTCTTGAAAGAATACAACTATTTGACTCTGAACTAACTACTAACTGCAATCATTCAGTATAAAGCTGGAGTTTCATGCATCCGTTTTTCCGACGAAAGATGTCCGAAAAACATTCTATTCTGACATAATCGTATAAAAATATGTCAAAATAGAAGATTTTTCGGACATATTTCGTCGAAAAACGGATGCATGAAATTCCGGCCTAATTTGTAGTTTTCGAACACACTCCCAAAATTAAATGCAATGTTGTCTGATTTCACTATCCCCAGTTTATAAAGTTACTTTATTTACTTCCCCAAAATATTGTATGAAAACTATGAATTCTTAAACTAAATCTTCTTGCAATAAATCCCTATAATTCAATTGCAATAAATTACTTATTAATTTATATTATCCTGAAAATCAATTTGGCAACGTTGCAAACATTCATTCTACCTTGATGAATGGGTATCCCACTAGTTTTACTATCCATTCAAAGTTGGGTGCTTTTTCTCGATAAAATAAACTGTTTTTAAACAAAAACAGCTTCTACTTAAAATTGAGGCCCCATTTATTGAATTTCCAGTTAAAAATGCCCATTAAAAACACCAAAATGATCAAAAAGTGAGGCGCAACAGGTGCATTGATCCCATGGACCACCATAATCATCTGTCAGAAATTTTTCACCATGAATTTGTGTAAATTTTAGTGTTTTTCTGGAATTTTTGAGTGTTTTTGTGGTGTTTAAACAATAAGGAACCCAATTAGGCTCTTCATTTTACTTAAAATGATCCATTCAAGGCCTTAAATGAGATTTGTATTGAAAACATTGGTGGACTACTGAATGAAGTTGTTACACATTTTGGGAATTCTGTCGTTTTAAAAGGTAGGGCCTTTTTTCAGGTATTTTAGACATTATTATTACATACCTTATACATTATTAGGGCTTTATAATAAAGTCTCGAACTTTATTAGTTATCGAAAAAAAAAAACATACTTTAGGCCTAGTTTATTCATCTTCAGATAAACTTACTGGTAACTGTCTACAAGATAAATTTACGAATCTATAATCCACAAATAACTAGCTGACTAGTAAGTTCATAGATTGCATTTTTATCTGTCAGATTGCATTTACTGGCCCAAAAGTTTATCAGAAAGTGAATAAACCAGGCCTTAAAAGAATTTTGGTAATTTCTTATCAGTTTAAACTGTTAATAATTTTTTAGTTTAGAACTGACAATTAGGTATAAGGTATAATTATTGACATTATTGTTACTGACAATTAACTATAATTGTCACTTGGATCTGACAATTAGGTAGGTAAATATATTGTCACTCAGAAATAATAATTAGCCATATTTGCTACTTGGAGTTGACAGTTAAATACCCTTAGAACAGACCTCATTAGCCAAAATTATCACTCTGAGCACCTCAATGCTTTGACTGACATCAGCGGGCCGATCCTCGAGCCAGGGAGTAGAGCTCCTCGAGAGAAAAATTTGTTCGTCTTTATCATTCTCATTTACTTTTCGATTACGTTGACAAAGACAAAACATTCGTTCTATCGGGGAGCTCTTCTCCCTGGCCCGAGGATCAGGCTTCAGACTAGAAAGCGAAATCCTGGCAAATAGAACAACCGTGAAGTTTCTTGGGTTGCACATTGACACACAACTGAAATTTGACTCCCATATTGACCATTTAAATAAAAAATTGGCAAGCGGATGTTACATTGTTAGGACTGTAGTACAGGAACTTGGCAAAAAAGAAGCTAAAACAGCTTATTATTCACTACTAGAATCACACATCAGATACGGGATAGCTTTCTGGGGTTACTCTACGCAAAAATCTATACAGTCTGTATTTGTGCTACAAAAGAGGGCCCTACGTTATCTTTGTGGGAAACCACTCAAAGTATAGAGTACGGTTCACTGACGACTGAACGACCAGAAGACTGCGATTTCGGCGGTTGTGACATCACAATTTCCTGCATAATTGATCTTCACAAGGAATTTTCTCAGAATACAGGACTGCGGTTTTCACGAGAGATCTTAGAATTTTTTTCTTGATTTAAGTAGCTTAAGTCGTTTTCTAAGGTCACACCCCCTTTAAGGAGTGACCGAGGGGCGGTTAACTCATCAAAATCCGTATACAAGTTGGTCAAAATCCCAAAAAATCTTGTAAAATCTGCTTAAAATCCCTAAAAATCTTTAAAATCCTTAAAAATTTATCAAAATCCCTTAAAATCTCTTAAAATCCTATAAAATCCTACAAAATCCCACAAAATTTTATTAAATTTAAAAAAATCTCGCAAAATCTTAAAAAATCATTGAAATTCCTAAAAAATATTCTAGTGATTATGGAATAATTTATGAACGAACTGTCAAATTAGGCAGCCATTACAGTAGCTGCGTCATGTTAGCCCCCTATAACCGAATTTAATAATAACTTTTTTGGTAGAAATCAATTGTGCTAGAATCGAGCAAAATTGTGCTGCCAATAATAGGAATTGTGCTATTTTGGTAACTGAGTTATTTACAAAAAAGTAGAGGGGGGCTAACTTGACGCTCAGCCTTCCCATTTTTTTGAATTCCGAATTTAAAAAAAGTGTTTTCCTTGAGAATCGGAATTGTGCTGCACATATTTTCCCTCATACATCGTTCCATCATTCCATTTTTTGTTTAAACATTATGGTGGGGCTAACTTGACGTTCACCCCTTCATTTTTTTGAATTTTCATTAAAAAAAAAAATTCCTTGCGAATCGGAATTGAGTTGCACATATTTTTCTTCCTACTTTATTCCAACATCCCATTTTTTGTTTAAACATTACGGCAAGGCTAACCATCAGGTCAGCCCCATCGTTTTTTAAAATTTTCATTTAGGAAAAAGTGATTTTCTTGAGAATCGCTGGAATTGTGCTGCACATACAGGGTGCCCTTGTTCAACTGGTCAAAAATGCTTGGGTATATGTATAAGGGAACCATAGAGAAGTAGTTTGAGATAGTACACCGATGGTCGGAAGTGCGTCGTTTCCAAAATACAGGGTGTAGAAATTTAAACAACCCCCTTTCATATCATCTGACTGAAGGGATAATGCTAGGCTGTTCAAATTTTCAGGTACTATTGATGTAGGAATAATATTTAAAAATTCGTTTAATGCACCTCCATTTTCTACCTGGAACCAACCCAAAGAAAAAAAAATAAAATTTTAAAACAATTTGTATCAATTTTTATTTTTTTTTTGGGTGGTTCCACCAGGTAGAAAATGGGGGTGCATTATATGAGTTCTTAAATATCATTCCTAAATCAATAATCCTTGAAAATTTGAACAGCTTAGCATTAGCCCTCCAGATAATATGAAAGAGGTTTGTTTAAATTTCAACACTCTGTATTTTGGAATCGACAGACTTCCGACCATCGGTGTCCTATCTCAAACTACTTCTCTATGGTTCCTCTATATACCCGAGCATTTTTTTGACCAGTTGAACAGGGACACCCTGTATTTTTTCTCTTACTTCATTCCAACATCCCATTTTTTATTTATGCATTATGGCGAGGCTAAATGGTCATTTATATCCACTGATCCACTCAACTTAACTCAATGTTACGGACAATTATAATTAACATATGAAACTGAGAAGGAGTGTGTCTATAATGAAGCTAATTTTCCTACATGTTATCACTAATGACATTGATAATACCAGACCAGGGGCTATTTGCATGGCTATAACTTAAGGGATATTCGGTCTAAGTGTAGCTTTGAATGTGACTTTTGTTTCCAGTGTTTTCACAAGATTCACACAAGTAGGAGGAAAAATATGTGCACCACAATTTTGATTCTCAAGGAGAACATTTTTCTATTCTGATCATCAAGTTAGCCCTGCCATAATGTTTAAATGTTGAAATAGCACAATTCCTAATATTGGCAGCACAATTCAGCACAATTCTAGCACAATTGAATTCTACCAAAAAAGTTATGAAATTCGGTTATGGGGGGCTACCTTGACGCAGCTCATTATAGTCGGCAGTGATGCTATCAAATCTGTAACTTTGTTGGTAACACAAGCCTTTTCTACATAAAAAATTTGAAAGCATTGACAATTTTACATTGTATTGCCAACATAAGTAATGTCCTAATGTCATTTTGACTATTATCTTTAAAAAAACAGACTTTTACACTGGAGGAAAAACCACTATAAATCTTTAGTTCTAAACTACTTCTACTGTAAACAAAGCTGTAAGCTGTAATATACACTGTATTATGTTTATTTTGAAGTTTATTTATCATCAAATCACAAAAGCATGTTGTTATTAGCTTAGATTAAACGACTATTTCAGCTTAATATATTATAATAGCAACAGAGGATCTTTCAAAATTTCCAAAAATCCTTTAAAATCTCCAAATCTCGAAACCTAGGCAATTGTAAAAGAGTAATAAATCTATGATACTGACTGTTTCCCAGTTATTCGAACTATATGTTCTAAGTAACAGTTATACCCTCAGTTATACCTAATTGTCAGTTCTAAAAAATCATTGTGGCCTAAATCAATTTATAATTGTTTAAACATAACGTCGCCTTCCTTACAAAGGGACTTACGTATCTCAAAAAAGTGCTAAATTGAGTTAGGTTCTTGGGAGCTACCCTCTAGAACGCGTATCTCAAATATAGGTAATCTCAAAGATACGCCTTTTTTAGTATTAGGCCTATCTAAGATTTGGCACGAAAATAATCTCACAAAATATCTGTACTTTTTTCTCTCCTGAAAAATCAAAAAATGTAAGGAAGGCGACGATAGTACTCAATTATATTGAACTATGTAGAAGCAAAATTGTGTTTACAATAATGGTTTTATCACCAAATTATTAAGTAATAATAATAATAATGAAGATTATTAGGCCAAATATCAGTTAAAACTCCTTTTTGACTTTTTATTCTAATGTCTTGAAACAACTTATCACAAGTAATCTTTTCTCTCCAGCCTAAACTGATGCCTCCAATTGATTCAATCCAACCCCGGTACCTCTGCTCCAGTTCTAATGGTTCTCAGGCAAAGACAATCTAAAATGTCATCAGAACAGCCCCTCAAAAAGAAACCCAAACATGCCGACGATCCCGCAGAGCCTGACGAAACTGACTTCATTTGCAACAATGGAGTGCAGTCCAATTTGCAAGCCCTCCACCTCACGGTCAACGAGGACGATTTGGAGTACGGTAATAGAAAAAACTTTATTAGTGACAGTGATAAAAGTGAAAACGATAGTAGTAGTACCAGTAGCCAATCAATACCTCCAGCTCCAAATATAATTATTAATTTGGAAGTACATTCTGATGATGAAACACTAAACACTTTTCAGCAACACTTAATCAAACAATGTTTGTGTGGCATGGAAGAAACAATTTTAACTGAACAACACAATGTGATTTTACTAGAATGGCCTCACAGTAGGATTTTACAATTCTTATCCAACCTTCAGTTGTTGTTTGATGTTTATCTCAAACAAAACAACAAAGGATTTATTTGTTCAAAAATCATCAGTAACTGTGAAATGGTCCAGTTCAATCAATGTAATTTAATAGAACAAATAATTTCTTTAAGCGAAACTAGAAATAAGTGTGTACATTATTTAGCAGCCAGAGTGCTCAGTAGTTTTTTAATAATGGCCAAAACTAACATCAACAATGAATGGATTGAAACTATTTTAAGTTACTTGACTAATGAATCTATTAACTACACTAAATTGAATTTTGCACTCGAAATAATCAAACGCGTAGTTGAATGGAAAGATATTGAAATTCATGTGCTCGAAGACACTGAACAAAAAACTTCAAATAATTCTAGTTGTGTCAGGGTGCCTTTCAGTGACTCTGAAAGTTTCGATACTTCAGGCATTAAAGGCCTCATAATTAAAAGCCTTGAATCAAAATGGCCAGATTTGATTCATAAAATACAAACTTTGATTTCTAATAATTCTTCTGTTGAGATTCAAACTTGTATTTTGACTTTTTTAACACTTTGGGAGGGTATTATATCAGTTAAGGCTAATTTAAGTGTGATTGATATTAAGCCTTTTTATGCTCACTTGGAAACTTTTATAGGTATGCTGAATAATAATTTACCGCCGATAATTTGGAATCAATTATTGTCTTTATTTAATGAAGTGTTGTGTTATGGTAGTACATTGGCGTTGCAAGATATGGTTCCTGATGATACTTGCCAATTGGCTCATTTAATTGTAAGGTATGTTAAGGATTATAGGTTGCTGGATAGTTTGCCTTTTAGGCGAGAGCCTGGCAATACTGTTAACAGTTTTGTGGGTACTATTCCAAGCACTGATCCAAATCAGTCAAATGTGGACAGAACTTTGCTTCAAAAAATGGTTTTGTTGGTTTTGAAATCTGTTGCAGTTACTATAAAGGAGACTAGATCTGATAGTTCAGATTCCAGTGTTGGATCTGATGATTATGATTTCTATCAAGATATGCAGCTGATTGAAAGATCAATAAGAGATGTTTTGAAAAAAGTTGATGCTTTTATTAAAAATGCTTCAGATTTTCATCCTGAGACACCTTTTAGTAAAACAATGGTGCATTTGTTTAATGATCAAGATAATTATCTAATTGAATCAATGGTTTGTACTTTGGATATATCTGTGGGTATTTCTTATAGGAACGCAGTTTTTCCTGATTTGGCAACAATGATAAACCCTATTCATTCTTTTATAGAATTTTTAAAGATTTTTAATCACGATTCAGATGTGCTATTGGACTATCTAGTTGGTAGTGAAACGTGTTTTTTGCTTTATCTGTTGCGATTTCTCAAATATACAAGACGAAATTGGACGAAATTTGTTAGCAGTTGTGTTGAAGGTAACACATCTAGAAGTAATGAATTGGACGATACCATGGCAGTGTTGATAAGGTTGAATATGCAAATCAATCGGTTGGTTTCCAGAGATCTGTTTCCTTATAATATTAATCCAATTTTAAGACTGCTTACTGTTTGTGAAAGTTTGTATGATGGCAATGAGTATAGTTGATGATCAGTGGTGTATCTACCGGTGTGCCATGTGTGCAGGCCCGGGCCCGTGAGCTCCATAGCGAAACTGCAAAAAAAAAAAAACGTAAAAAAATCGAGATTACACCAAGAAAAAAAAAGTAGCTACAGAAACTTCAACATACTGAAACAGGAGATCCTTCCAAGACCCAAAATAGGAATTCTAGGCTTCAAAAATTTTTCGCATTTAAAAAATTTTCGGATGGAAAATGCGGCCCTGATGTAATTTTGACGCGTTGCTATGACAAAAGTGACAGAATCTCAGACAGAAGTGTCGTAACAATATGGCGGAAGTGGGATATGCTTTTTTCTCCTTATGTCGCCTCCTTATTATTCTACCTCAATGATTTTTCCTTAATTTTGTTTAAATAAGTCAATTTTCTTTGAATTTTTCCTGGAGTGATTTTTCACTGGAAAATTTCGAAATTTCCCTATAATGAGCTCCTCACTTTTAAAATTTTCCCTTTAGCAGTTTTCCAAAAAAAAATTTAAATGTGAAAGGATGAATTTTGCTTAGAAAAGTCAATTTTCCAACATTCCTTAGAGTGATTTTTCACTAGAAAATTTTGAAAATTTCCTATAATGAACTCCTCATTTTCTTCTTTCTTCTGGACAAATTTCACAAGTTTTGCTTTATTAGTTTTCCAGAAATAAATTAAAATGTGATAGTTTTTCTTAATTTTACTTGAAAAAATCATTTTTTCAGAATTTTTCCTGGAGCGATTTTCCATTGGAAAATTTTGAAATTTTCTTATAATGACTTTCCTCTTTTTCCTCTTTTGCTAATTTTCTAGGAAACAATTGTGAGAGGATGAATTTTCCTTAATTTTACTTGAAAAAGTCATTTTCCAGAATTTTCCCTAGAGTGATTTCTCACTGAAAAATTTCGAAATTTTCCTATAATGAGCTCCTCACTTTCCTTTTTTTCTTGGAAAATTTTCAAAATTTTCCCTCTGCCAGTTTTCCAGAAAAAAATTAAAATGTAAGAAGTGAATTTTCCTTAATTTTGCTTAAATAAGTCAATTTTCCATAATTTTTCCATGGAGTGATTTTTCATTCGAAAATTTTTGCAATAATTTCTGTAATTTTCATAGTTTTTCGTAATGTCCATAATTCTCGTAATTTTTCGTTATTCACGTAATTTTTCATAATTTCCATTTTTCGTAGATTCTGTAATTTTTTGTAATATTGAGAAAATTTCCGTAATTTACAAATAATTCCTGTTATTTTGAATAACTTTGAGTAATTCCTGCATTTTTGGAATAATTCCTGTAATTCCCCAATTTTTTTGTAATTTCAGAATATTTTTTGAAATTTTGAATTATGTATATAATTCCTATAGTTTTGAATTGATAATTTGAAAAATATAAGAATTGCAAAAATTTCGGAAAATTTTACGAAAATTACAAAAATTTCAAAACTACAAAAAGTTACTAGATTTTTAAAAAATTATTAGAATTATAAAAATTAAAAGAATTAAAAAATTACGAAAATATTTATTAAAGAATTACAAAAATTGAAAAATATTAGAAACTAAGAAAAAATTAAAAAATTACCGAATTTGCGAAGATTCCTCAAAAAATTACAGAAATCACAAAAATTAGGAAAATTATAAAAATTCCATTAAAAAATTACGGAAAATACAGCAATACGGAAAATATAGAATTAATAAAAATAAATTAAAAAATTATAGAAATTTCAAAAATTACAGGGATCGCGAAAAAATGAAAAAAATCGGAAAAATTGCAAAAATCACGGGAATTTTGAAAAATTACGGGAAATTGAAAAATTACATAAAATACGGAAACTACAAAAAAATAACAAAAATCATTAAAATTGCAAATATCATGAAAATTTGAATTGCAAAATTACGAAAAAAACCGGGAATGGAAATACTTATGTAATGTAAATTATTTTAAAAAATTACGGGAATTTCAAAAACTACGTGAAATTGCAAATTACGGAAATTACGAAAAAATTACAAAAATTACGAGGATTACAAAAATCACGGGAATTTCAAAAATTATGTAGAACTGCGAAAATCATGGGTAAATTGCGAAAATTAAATTTGAAAAAAATTAGGAGAATTATAAAATTACGAAAAAAATCACGGGAACTTCAAAAATTATTAAAATTTCAAAAACATTGGAAAATAACGTATAACGGAAAAGTAACAAAAATTACGAGAATTGCAAAAATTACGGAAAATTTAAAAAGTTACGGAAATCACCATTATTAAAAACTAAAAAGCAGATTTATAAAATTTGAGTACATATTACAAAAGCAATGGAAATTATTGGCAATTTCAAATATAACGTAGAACTACAAAAGTCATTGATAAATTACGTAAATTACAGGAATTATAAAAATGAAAAATAACGAATTTTACAAAAAATCACGGAAATTTCAAAAAATACGGGAATTACAATTATTGAAAAATTAGGAGAATTATAAAATTACGAAAAAAAATCATGGAAATTTCAAAAATTATGTAAAATTACGAAAATTATTGGAAAATTACGTAATATGGAAAAATATTAACAAAAATCACAAAAATTTCAAAAAATCATGGAAATTACATTAATTATTAAAAAAAATTGAGAGAAGAATTATAAAATTAGAAAAAAATCGAGTATTACGGAAAACAATGAAAATTATTGAAAAATATTACGCGAATTTCAAAAATTACGTAAAATTGCAAAAAATTATTAGAAATTACGTTTTACGAAAAAATAATAAAAATCACGAGAATTTCAAAAATAACGGAAATTTCAAAAACTTACGGGAATTATCATTATTGAAAAATAAAATAAAGAAATTACGAGAATTGCAAAAATTGCAGAAATTACGAAAAATTTCAGGATTAAATTTTTAAAAAATTATGGAAATTAGGAAAGTTACGAAAATTCTGGAAATAAATCACGGAAATTTATTAACAAATTGCAAAAATCGAAAAAACCTATGATGATTTTCAAAAAGTTAGAAAAAAACAAAAATTACAAGAATCAGGAATTACAATTACAAAAATTATAAAGACCGGGAAATTATAAAATTTCAAAAAACGTCCAAGAAATTTAAAAAATTACGACAATTGAAAATTACGAAAACTATCAAAGTTACGAGAATTATAAAAAATTACAGGAATTACGAAAAAGTTACGGGAATTACGAGAATTAGAAATCACAAAAGCTTTCGGGAAATGATTTTGAAAAATGCCCAGAAAAAATACGGAAATTACGGGAATTACCTACTAATTTTTGAAATATACAAAAACGTGGAATTATAAAAATAACGGAATTTTCTGAGAAACTACGGGAATTAAAAAATTACGAAAAATATAAGAACTATTTGAGAAATGACAGGAATTAAAAAATTTCTAAAGAAAAATTACGGAAATTACGAGTCTTCGAAAATTACAAAATTTGCTACAATGAGCTCTTTATTTTCTTCTTTTTCTGGAAAATTTTCACAATTTTCTTGCCAGTTTCCCGGTTGTAAGAGGGTGAATTTTGCCTAAAAAAGTCAATTTCCCAGAATTTTTCCTGGTGTGATTTTTGACTGGAAAATTTTGAAATTTTTCTATAATGTGCTCCTCACTTTTCTTTTACTTCTGGAAACATTTCATAATTTTCCCTTTGCCAGATTTCTAGAAAAAAATTAAAATGTAAGAGGATGAATTCTCCTTAATTTTGCTGAAAAGTAAGTTTTTCAAAATTTTTCCTGGATTAATTTTTTACTGAAAAATGTTGAAATTTTCGTAAAATGAGCTTCTCATTTTCCTCTTATTCCTGGAAAATTTTCAAAATTTTCTCTTTGCAAGTTTTCTAGAAAAAAATTAAAATGTAAAAGGGTGATTTTTTTTTAATTGCTTAAATAAGTCAATTTTTTAGAACATATTTGAAATTTTAGTCGTAAAAAAAAAGAATCATCCTTTGTCGTTTGTACATGATATTTAAGAACACCCTGTATAATACGCAGTTAATTAATTTATATATTTGGGACTCCAATGATTTTTTAAGAGATGGAGCACCTTAAGATATAGAATAAACATAAACATTGACAACATTGTCTGATCTTGTTCGATGACGTCATCTTAAATGAATATAAGATAAAAACCGTATATTTTAAGGAAAGTCTTGATTTTAACAATAATAATTGCGAACGTGCTCTATGAATTAATCAACGAGAAATACTTTTTTCTAAATTATGACGTCATCGATGACGTAAATAAGTACAAAAAGTGCAAAAAAATACATAAAATAATTTGGTTGCACTAATTTTTTATTAAAGTGTTAGGTAGTGCTATGGTGGGATGCCGAATAGGCGTGCTAATTTTTGCTTTAGGGGTGCTTAGCACTCCAAGCATTCCCCTAGTTGCGCCTATGGTGATAAATTTACCTGCACCTGTGTACCTCGGATTGTGAACAGGATATAATTATTCATACCACTTTTGAAAATGGTGAATTCACAATTCAACGTTTAAATAAAAAATTTTAGGAGTGTTTTTTGAACGACTTTTGGGTCGAAATTTGGGTTAGTTTGGGGGGCTTGTGATGGGCCCGCAGAAATTTTGGCACACAGGCCCGGAGCTGGGTTGATACGCCACTGTTGATGATTTATAGTTGATGTTCTAGAGTGTTTGTCTGGCTTTCAGGGTACAATTTCAAAACGTGTTTAGGGCAAAAATTATTCAAGCTCAGAGTAGATGCTTTATAATGTCTCTAACTCTTACAAATTTTAAAATCCTTGTTCTTTGCAAGCAGAACTTAATTTGTATGTCAATGATTTCAAAGCTCTAGAACCTTTAATAGCTATTATTATTTTCTTGTATATGATACAAAGAAAAATTCATGTTTCACCACTGCCACTATGTAGTTTTAAAATAGGTGCCATTAGTTGATTATGAAAAATTCTTGCCAGAAATCCAACACGTAAAATTATGTCTAGTGTTATTGTACAAATATTATTAGATTAATTTATTTTAACATTATTATTTTAATATTATTTATTTTAGCTAAATTTTAATCAATTGTGTAGGTATACATTTCTTGTCGTTTGTAAGTTTTTAAATAAAGTTTTAGAGAATTAGGTTTCCAAACAATTTAATGTTATTTAAACTGTAAATAAATATTCTAAATTATTTTTTTATACAATTGTATATATGTACTAATTTTGTATTTAAATAAAAACAATAGAAATTTGTGTATGTAGTTTTATTAAAATATTAAAAACTAAACTTTTGCCAGATAAGATTCAGATAATCCATCTACTCAAAAATCATATAATATTGCCCCACCTTTTTACTCCTGGATCATCCCGAATAGAAACTCTGGCAGCAGCGAACTTCATATTGATTTTTCTTCGTATTTTCTGGCAGAAAATGCCCTCCTGTTGGAAAGTGGGAGAGCAGTCGAACATCGGTCGGTGCCGCATCAAGAGGCACAAACGCAGCAAAAAACCATGCCGCATTTTACCGACTACCAATTTTCTACATAGTTTTTATTTAGGTTTGTGTGGTGGTTGTTTTCTAATTCCTGAAATAGTTTTCAGGTGTTGAATCCTATCATAATAAGTGCAGTTGGATTTGTGTTCTGAAAAATGTGATGATAAAATTGAAAATGCTCAGTTAACAGGTAGCCTTATTAAGTTTACTAACAAAAACTATGCATAAGAAGATTAAATTTCTATACAATGGGGCTAAAATTAAAACGAAATATAAATAGAATTATCAGCCTACTAAAACCAACCGCATTAACACATGAACAAAATTCATTTAGATGCATTTAAAATTATTATACAATTTTTATTAATACATCTAAGTGGAAAAACCAAAGAAGCAGTTTATAGGTATACCATTTCAACTATGTGAGTAGTAAAATTGAGATTTCACTGGTTTTAGAGCATTATTAGATTTTTCTTGAACCAAATCTAAACTGATAAAATACATTCACATTTGAAAACTATTTTGAAGGACAGGCGTTTCGCTTGACCAGACCGGCGATTATTGTAATATCCGATTTGTTTTCAGATTCTAGATTCAAATTAGAGAAAATGTCGCCTAAACTTTACGGTAGCGACATGAACGAGGGAGTGAGAGCTGTACTACTAACAGCTAGAGCTTTAAATGTGGAAGTTCTTGTGGTCGATGTTAATATTTTTTCTAAGGACAACGTTGAAAAAGAACTTGTAAAGGTAATATATATCCTCTAATAATACATATTTTCCTGAGCATGTCCAGTACCTACCCAGTACTTTGATTTGATAGAACATTATTCTGGGTGTGTTAAATTTTCAATTTTGAACCTCAGTAACTTGGTAACATGTAAGAGCTATTAATAGAGAATTTAATACTCTGTGATTGATAAATAATTAATAATATCAGAAAGTATAATATATGCTCTTGTAAGTTGATTGAAAACTGTTTCCTATTCCATTTACTCCAAATTGAAACTTTTTTTCCTTATTTCTCTTCCTCTTTTAATTAAACATACTATTTTGCATATAAACACCAGCCAAACGTTGAATAAATAAATTATTTTTTTTATGCCTTATACTTTTTGGATAGTAATTTATTTTAATATTCGAAATGTTGCGATCGATTAGCAAGATTCCTTTGGGAACTTTTTGTTAATTAATGTTTCAATCCACTCTCCCTCACTAAAGTTTATTAATAGTATATTTCTCATCCCAGTCATTTCTAAACCGGCCACATTTCAATGCACCAGCAATAATTATAACTTTCTATGCAGCTATTTTTTTTTTTCAGAAGCAATTTGTCGCATTGCGGCATTTAGCGATCACATTTAACATCCTAAATTATCGTAATATAATGTGGTCTAGATAAACTCCTAAACTTCACAAATCTGATTTGGAAAAATATAAGAATTGTCTATGTAATAGCATGACTTGGAATAGATTAACTCACTCGTTTTCAAATCAGAATTCGTACTTTGAACGACTCATCAATGAGTTAATTACTGAAGCGGATTTCCCTCATTACTCTGGTTGACTCATTTATAAATTAAGTGGTTTAGAAATGACTCAAAATCCGCAGCATTATTTCATTTATTGATAAACTAAACTACGCGTCAATCGAACTCGAACACCCCAATTTTTGGTTACTTTTTGAAAGGCTATAACTCAAAAACTAGTAGGCCGATTTTGTTCAAATTTTCATGAGTGAAAGGATGCTCTAATTACTATTTAATTTCCAGTTCTTAACAGATTTCCTGCCACCTGCTAAAAGATACAGGGTGAAACATGAGTAGGCGATTTTTTTGCGAAAGTTTGGGTTCACCCCATTCTGCTGGAGGGAGGGTTAAATAGATTTTTGGTATGCAGTTTAGAAGAGTACCTTAGTACCACGGGACGTCATTGAGATTTTTTGAATATCGCAGCCCACTACGATTTTATCTTGAATTATGTGATTTTATGTAAAATATAGCTATTGACGTCATTATTTCTTTCGAAACAGACACTACAATTATGGCGCATATGGAAACACACTTTAAAACATATTATACAGGGTCATACAAAAATATACAGTGTGTCTATTTGTCTAACCAGAGGTATCTTGCTTATTATTAAAGATATGAGGTCGGTTGAATTAGGGCAAAGTCGCACAATTTTATGGCCAATAAAATAGGGTTTAACACCGGCACCGCTGCTTATAGACATTGCAGGTGGTAAACCAAGAATTACTTCGGTCCGGGATGACAACAGAATTCTTTTACCAGTGCGACAAAACAGAGCTCTCAATTCTTCGCGAATAAGGATCGCGTTAGAAATTGAAGCCTCAAAATCAACAAAGACGTCTCCATGAGAGAAATTTAAGAGCCAGACAATGTCCATTATTAAAAGCAGTCCATCGAAGAGCACGAATAAACTGGGCTAATATTCATAGACAATAGACACTGGGGGGGGAGTGGCTGAATGGTAGGGATGTTTGTTTGTCGATGAATGCAGATACACGCTGTATTAGAATGACGGGCGTGTATTAGTATGTAAAGAAACGCGTGAGAGCTACAGAAAAGAATGCATGGAAGTAAGAGAGGCTTTTGGTGGTGGTGGCGTGAGAGTTTGGAGGGGGGGGGGGGGTTATTTATCGGAATGGGTAGACTGAACTGGTAATTTTAATGAGAGAAAGTATGAATGAAAAACGGTACCGTGATTTGTGTGTAAAGGCGTTTACACACGGACGTGGATGTCTGAAAACATGTACGCACATACATGAACGCGCGAAGAAAAAAAATGTGTATGCAGAATACCATCGCATTTTTGAATGTGCAAGCGGTAGAAAGACGGTCAGGTGAATTTCTACGCATCAATCGAACTCGAACACCCCAATTTTTGGTCACTTCTTGTAAGACCATATTTCAAAATCTAGCAGACAGATTTTGTTTAAATTTTCAGGAGTGAAAGGCTGCTCTAATTGCTAATTGATTTCCATTTGCTAACAGATTTCCGTCCACCTGCTGAAAGATACAGGGTGAAAAATAAGTTGGCGATTTCTTTACGAAAGTTTGGGTTCACCCCATTCTGCTGGAGGGAGGATTAAGTAGATTTTTGGTATGCAGTTTAGAAGAGTATCTTAGTACCTCGGGACGTTTTTGAGATTTTTTAAATATCGCAGCCGACTACGATTTTATTATGAGTTAAACGATTTTATGTGAAATATAGCTATTGACGTCATTATTTCTTTCGAAACAAACACTACAATTATGGCGCATGTGGAAACACACTTAGAACATATTATACAGGGTCATACAAAAGTATATAGGGTGTTCTGATAAGTATTTCCGGATGGTTTTTTCAATTCAAATGAAAAGGAAACTAGGAAACATTTAATACTTTATAGTAATAAGTAACATGATCGTTAACAATCATACGTAAAACACAATATCCAACAAATAGCCATCGCGACTCCTCTCACAGCACACAATTCTTTTGCCAACATTTTCGATTACATCTGTGCACATTTCCGGTGGTACCTCACGAATAATGCGCCGAATCACATCTTTCAACTCTTGAATTGTTTGGGGATTGTTCACATACGCTTTTCTTTTGATGTAAGCAAAATGTCACACAGCAAGATAAACCATTGACTTATCGCAAACACGATTTGGAAGGTAAACTTCTTTCAAGAAATGGGGATGTCAATTCGCCGCCTAGATCTTGCGATCTAACGTCACTAGACTCTTTTTGTGGGGTTACATCAAAAGCAAAGCGTATTCTAACAATCCCCCAAACAATTCAAGAGTTGAAAGATGAGATTCGGCGTATTATTTGTGAGATACCACCGGAAATATGCATAGATGTGATCGAAAGTTTTGGCAAACAAATTGTGTGTTGTGAGAGAAGTCATGGTGGCCATTTGTTGGATATTACATTTCACGTATAATTGTAAACGATCATGTTACTTATTGCTATAAAGTATTAAATGTTTCCTAGTTTGAGAAAAATATCCGGAAACACTTATCAGAACACCCTATATAGGTACTTTTGTATGACCCTGTATAATATGTTCTAAGTGTGTCTCCACATGCGCCATAATTGTAGTGTTTGTTTCGAAGGAAATAATGACGTCAACACCGGCGTATACAAGGGGGGGGGGGGTAATGGGGGTAATTACCCCTCCCCAAGATCGTTACGATGGACGAAAAAAATGTACCCTACACCTAACAAATAAATCTATTTTTTATATTTTTACTTTTCAGCAACTGGCCCTAACTTGTTTTCTAGTTTGCACAGTGTCCGCACTGCCCGGCGCATGCCATAGCGAATTCTATTCAAAGGGATAGTGCACACTGAGTGTATTCATATCTTTCTCTACTAGCTTGCATAAGAGATAAATAAATTTTTTGTAATAATCCTACCAATAGAATTCGCTATGCCTATAATTGAAAAGTTTTAGGCGATTCTCATAGCGAATTCCATTGGTAAAATCAGTGCGAAAGAGTGTATTTTTATCTCTTTCTTATATAAGCTGGTAGAATAAGATACGAATACACTCGGTGCGCACTAACCTTTATTCCAATGGAATTCGCTATCAGAGTTCGGTTTCGTTATTTGTTGGTAGTACAGAACATATTTACCTAACAAGTGCGAAAAATGAATTTTTCCGCACGAGTCTGTCGTTCACCCAAAGACGCGTAGCGGAATTCGGTGAAGCAGCCAAGTTCGGAAGACAGATTTTTCGCATGTGTTAGGTACAATGGGTTTTTTACAGACGTGCGGAAATAAGTAGGTACATATACCCAAGGATGATACACACTACTATTACTACAGGATGGCTTATCCTCATAAGGCCTGTTTGTAAAAAATCCCCCTCTACCCCCCTTAGCCAAACAACCAGTTGTGACGTAAGCAGCATGGCGTTTCTCGCCTTGACGAAGGCTGTTTAAACAGCTGAAAACTTAGTTATGACGTCGACAATGGTTGAAAACAGTTGAAAACCAATATGGCGGCGATTACCAAAAACGAGAAAGAGTTGTTTCAGAATATTAATTAATGTAGTGGAACCAAGTTTTGCATAAAGGAAAAGCCCGCAGAATCATAACCTGTGGTACAAACACCCTACGTGAAGACGAGAAACGACACGCTGTCTACGTCATCACTGATGATATTTTGGCATGGCAGCGGCGGCTTCAGATTGAACTACACAGGCCTTATGAGGATAGACTATCCTATAGTAGTAGTGTGTAGTATCCTTGCAGGAAACTGAGGTACAAAACAGTGGCGGCTCGTGCCTTTGGAAAGAGGTGAAGCAGACCAAGTAGCACCACAGGTAAACATATGACTGGCAAACAAGGTAAACAAAAAAGTTTGTTCAAATAATAACTACCACACAACCACTTATATTCCGTATACCATTCGTTGCGACATTTCCGCGTAAACGCTCTGTCTTTGGATTTCGAAATTTTGTTTATATTTAGTACAGGCAAAGGTCTATTTGAACTTGAAAAATCCTTTTTTATCTTCATTCGTCCACTGCGAAAATTGTTTTTCCAAAAAAACACACACCGGATCATATTCTGGAAACATGACGAGACGAACCGGCAAATAATAAGAGAAAAATAGGTAACGAATTCAACTCCGTAAAATCAAAATTATACGAACGTCAGGAGCAACAAACTGCGAGACGCGCACAAAATCGCAGCCTCAAATAATAATATATTCAGCTAATCGGCGTCGGCGTACGAGCCGTTTCCATGGCAACCGACGGGTGGTAGGAAGCGGTCCGACCGATTCTTGAAATGCGCGTCAAGTGCCTTGGAAAAACGTGATCTGAATGCTCAGTGTTCATTTTTCCACAGTTTAATTCTTTTCAACGGTTTGTGGCGTTCGGCGACTAGGACCAGAACCGAAATTAAAATTATTTGAGAAATTTGAATTTCAATATTTTATCTTATTGCAAAATGGTTTGATTTATTTAAAAGTTATTAACTTATGTTAATTTAAGGTGAAGCGGCGCTTCACCTGCGTCATGCGGCGAGCCGCCACTGGTACAAAAGTAACCTCTTTTCCAGGAACCAGTAATTAGTAATTCGATTACTTTCGGAACGCTTTTCTGTAGTTGCCACATTTTTATTTTTCGTTGAGGAATTATGATCAGGAGCATTAACCCTCAGATTTGACTGGATTTATGCCCGATTGCACCATCTCTCTTAACTGAGGCTTAACGATAACTATCCCTTAAATTGACAGTTTTGCATGGGAAAATGTCACTTTAAGGAATAGTTATCTCTAAGCCTCGGTTAAGAGAGACGGTGCAATCGGGCATTACGATTTAACCCATTTCCCAAAATCCCAAAAAAAAATACTTGCTTCTTGATGTTACAGATTGGTTACCAAGATCGTGTGTCAAAATCGTGTAATTGTGAAAAATGAAAGCGTGTAAAAACGTGTAATTTTACCAGCATATCGTGCAATTTCACAAATTCAGATTGACAACACTGCCTTGCATATACCTACATAATTTGTAGTCATTTATTGATTTTTTTTTGACAGCCATGCGGAAAAGATTTAGATTTTTCCGCACCGATATCCGTGCGGAAAAAAATTCGCCGCACCGTGCGAGAAAATCGATTTTCCGCACTGTTTAATTGTCCTCACTCTCGTGGAAAATTTTTTTTTTGAAGGCTCAAAGTAAACGTTTTTGGGCGTGGCACCCGGGAAAAAATGGGCTGATTACCCCCCCCAGACGCATGGGCTGGATACGCCGGTGGACGTCAATAGCTATATTTTACATAAAATTGTTTAACTCATGATAAAATCGTAGTCGGCTGCGATATTCAAAAAATCTCAAAAACGTCCCAAGATACTAAGGTACTCTTCTAAACACTGCATACCAAAAATCTACTTAACCCTCCCTCCAGCAGAATGGGGTGAACCCAAACTTTCGTAAAGAAATCGCCAACTTATTTTTCACCCTGTATCTTTCAGGTTCATTAATTAGCAATTAAAGCAGCCTTTCACTCCTGAAAATTTAAGCAAAATCTGTCTGCTAGATTTTGAGTTATGGTCTTACAAGAAGTGACCAAAAATTGGGGTGTTCGAGTTCGATTGATGCGTAGAAATTCACCTGACCGTCTTTCTACCGCTTGCACATTCAAAAATGTGATGGTATTCTGCATACACATTGATATTTTTTTTCGCGTTCATGTATGTGCGTACATGTTTTCAGACATCCACGTCCGTGTGTAAACGCCTTTACACACAAATCACTGTACCGTTTTTCATTCATACTTTCTCTCATTAAAATTACCAGTTCAGTCTACCCATTCCGGTAAATAACCCCCCCCCTCCAAACTGTCACGCCACCATCACCAAAAACCTCTCTTACTTCCATGCATTCTTTCCTGTAGCTCTCACGCGTTTCTTTACATACTAATACACGTCTGTCATTCTGATACAGCGTGAATCTGCATTCATCCACAAACAAACATCCCTACCATTCAGCCACTCCCCCCCAGTGTCTATTGTCTATGAATATTAGCCCAGTTTATTCGTGCCCTTCGATGGACTGTTTTTAATAATGGACATGCTGTCTGGCTCTTAAATTTCTCTCATGGAGACGTCTTTGTTGATTTTGAGGCTTCAATTCCTAACGCGATCCTTATTCGCGAAGAATTGAGAGTTCTGTTTTGTCGCACTGGTAAAAGAATTCTGTTGTCATCCCGGACCGAAGTAATTCTTGGTTCACCACCTGCAATGTCTATAAGCAGCGGTGCCAGTGTTAAACTCCATTTTATTGGCCATAAAATTGCGCGATTTTGCCCTAATTCAACCGACCTCAGATCTTTAATAATAGGCAAGATAGCCTCTGGTTAGAAAAATAGACACACTGTATATTTTTGTATGGCCCTGTATAATATGTTTTTAAGTGTGTTTCCACATACGCCATAATTGCAGTGTCTGTTTCGAAAGAAATAATGACGTCAATAGCTATATTTTACATAAAATCGCATAATTCAAGATAAAATCGTAGTGGGCTGCGATATTCCAAAAATCTCAAAAACGTCCCGAGGTACCAAGGTACTCTTCTAAACTGCATACCAAAAATCTACTCAACCCTCCCTCCAGCAGAATGGGGTGAACCCAAACTTTCGCAAAAAAATCGCCTATTCATGTTTCACCCTGTATCTTTTAGCAGGTGGTCGGAAATCTGTTCAGAACTGGAAATTAAATAGTAATTAGAGCATCCTTTCACTCCTCAAAATTTGAACAAAATCGGCCTACTAGTTTTTGAGTTATAGCTTTTCAAAAAGTGACCAAAAATTGGGGTGTTCGAGTTCGATTGACGCGTAGTTTATTTCAAGCAAAATACTGACCTGAAAATGAGTGATTCTGAGCTACCTTCACTCCTTATTCTGATCTATGTTCTAAATGGCTTATTGAAGATCTAAAGTGTTCTAACTTATTGGCTTGAAACGTTCTGGAGCATTCTAGAAGTTTTTCAGTAAATTCTCAATTGTTCTGACAGATTTTTAATAGTTATTTATACACCAAGTGAGTTAAATGACTGTTTATTCATGAGAAGAAAGTTTTTTTTCGAATGAATAAACATTTTAACTCATGTGATGTATACAAAATTTTATACCATTTTGTATGGAAATTTAAAAAATAAAGTACAAGGTAAATGCCGATGAGAGTGAGTTAAAAGTATTTTAAATCACTGAGATGTAAGATTTTTAGTTGGGCAGAGTGACTTAAAATGCCGAGAGTGAGTTAAAAACTTTTTAAGTCACTGAGGTGATAAACGTCTACTTACCTTTATATTGTTATGCGTTCAATAATGTCAGTTTTAAACGTCAAAATGGAATAAAAGTATTTTATCCAACACATGACAGTTATGACTGTTATTATTAATGTCATTTTAGACAAGTAATCTATCAAATAACACACTAGTGTGTTATAATTCATAACTCACTAGTGAGTTATGGATTATAACTCACGTTCATATTTAAAGTAGTGTTCTATTTATTTATTACTATTACAAGCAGAATTCACATTGATATTAGAGACTTTTTGCACCTCTTATTTTGCCATTCCGTTGTCGTTATCGTTATACTGAGTATGCGCAGTAGCTAAAAAATCTTCGTAGACTTTGGCTATACCTATGGTGATGATAAAACTGTGTGGATGCCATATTGAAGAAAATTGAATAGATTTCATCCCGTTTTAATAAATAATTAATTAAAGTCATCTGAAATTCTGAAAAACTAAGTGTGGATTATCATTTTGATGTTATGAAATTGGTTTACATCCGAAGGTGCAGACACAGTTCATAGCCCAGAGCCAAAATAGAAATAACGGAAATATGTAAACGTTAGGCGATGCAAAATCTCTGATTTTGAAGGTCGTGGTAATCCTTATCTGATCCAAAAACTGCTGTTATTTTAAGGGGTGCAAACAGTCTCTATTGAAATTAAAGGAAATTAAAGATTAACAGTTTATTCGAATTTAAAATCATTCTATTCGTTGGCGTTGGTTCATTGGAACCAGACGCTCCCATATCGGTATACAGTTGCTGATAGTGCTGGAAGACGCCGACGCATAGAAACTCATATTTTTTTTTGTATTATCTAATAAAAAAACGATTTTTTCTACTTGTTGGATAAAACTTTGTATGCCACTCGTGTGTTAAGTTTCCTAAGTCACTTGAGAATTTATACCACTCGGCCTGACGGCCTCGTGGTATAAATCTTTCTCGCGTGACTTATTTTCAACATAACACACTAGTACCATAAATAACTATTAGAGCCCTATTATTGTAGCTCCAAAGTTTCCTAAATTAGTTTAAAAGGGTTCTGAAATGTTTACACTTCTAAATTGAATCTTTATTGTTCTGAAATAACTCTGAAGTTTCCAAATTGTTCCAAAATGCTCCTGAAAATTCTGATTTGGAATTGAACTGTTTTGGATGCTTATTAAAGATTTAAAGTTCTACAAAAATTCAAATTCTGAAATGCGTTTTATAACTCTTAACCTGATTCCTAAAGGTTCTGGCACTCTTCAAAATGTTTCTGGAGATTCTAGAGTGTTTTGGAAATTGTAAATTGGTTTTTGAATGTTTTGGAACATTCTAAAATGGTTCTGAAGTTTACAAATTGTTCTGAAGCGCTGCAGAATGCTTTTGGAACTTCTGAGTTGAATTTTAAGTGTTTTGAACTTTCCAAAAGGCATAGGTACTCATTTACTTTCAGATCAGAATCGTATGTACAGGGTATTTGATTATATTTAAGTCCATACCAAAAAAATTAAATACAAAACTCAGACAGTTTTTCTCTATATTTTCTTTTAACGTTATCAGAAAAAACAAAATCGGAAAATGGAGAAATATTCGGTAGGTCTAAGAATCGGTCGTAATCTGTTTTTTATACCCCTAAAGTGATAAGGGTGGACCACCACAAAATTTTAATTTTTATTTTTTGGACAACATTTTTTATTTTTGTTTTTTTCAATATATCGAGTTAATGATCTACTAATAAAGCTGAAAATGTTTTAATCGATCTGAAATCCTACCGGATTGAGAATAGAACGTTGGAAAATTTGAATGCTAAATTGACAAAAGAATTTTGAAGAGTTAAAATTAAACACAAACCACCCTATAACGTTAAGTATGGGTATCGAATGAATACTTGAACTAAATGTATCAGATACTTTGGCACTTATGTGTTGAGATTGTTGGGAATTTAGGCATTCCAAGGACCTGTAAAAAAGTGCGTTGTGAGCGGAAGTTCATTAACCTGTATATGAAAGATCTGTGTATATAAGAGTATGGAATTTGAAGCTTTTTAAAGTGCATTTTGTGGTTGTTTTGTGAATGAACTCTGTATATTCTTCAATTTTACTGACTTCATTAGTGTTTCTTCCAATTAAAAATGTCACAAACGTGTCTTGTAGTTGATTGTGGAAGTAGTTTCAACAAGGTAACAAGTATTTCCGGTTTTTTTTCAGTGAAACGGTTAATGGAATGGAACTCCATCACTCATTACTATCTAATTCATTGATTATTAAACTCAAGCATGATTTTGGTGAAATAAAAAATGTCTAATTTAAGTGATAACATTGTTTATAGATATAAACTGCTGGAAATTCGATACGCATAAAGAAATTTTTTGCTTATTTTTGAAGTCAAATATCTTAGAAAGTATAAAAGATATTTGATTACGGTTTGAAGCATATTGGGGCGCATTGCTTGGTATTCAAGGTATATGGTATCGTGCTGATAAACAGAAACGTTATCTTCAACATACAGGGTGGACAATAAAACAGTGTAAAGTTTGACAAATTTCAGGGCGTAGCCATTTTTTTCCTGCTTTTTTTCTGGGTTTAAGAAGAATCAGTAGTTCAATGGTGAAAAACAACTTGAAGGGTTTTTGAATAAATCTCGTAGTTTTGCAGAAATTTCAGTTTAACTGAAAAACGACTTTCATCACCCTGATTATCTTTATCTCAGTTACTCAAAACAATTTTTTTCATTATTTATGGTTCAACGTTTTCGTCTTTTTTTGTTTTAAGAAGATTGTATACAGGGAGATGTTGTACCCATACTTATACAAGGTGGTCCATTTAAATTGAGACATTTCAATATCTCGAAAATGGCGCGTTTTTGAAAAAAAAAAAGTTCAATGATGTCTTTAGTTCAATGGCCCACCCTGTATACCTATTGTATATCGTGTGCTAGAAACTTAAAATTACCAATTTTTCATTGAATATGAAAATTTTGCGACTAAATAAAAGAAAAAGTAAAGTTTTTTTTTTTTTTATTGAAGATAATTTAATTCTCCAAGTCAAAAATTTAGTAACTATGTTGGCAATACAAGCCTTCTCTACGTAAAAAATTTGAAAGCATCGACAATTTAATATTGTTTTGCCAACATAATGTCATTTTGACTTTTATCTTTAAAAAAAAAACAGACTTTAAAAATTCCGCGCTTTTGCGAACGAGAATAGAAAATTTCCTCAAAAAGGCAAAAAGGGGATAATTCCGTCAAGCTGGCAACACTGTGGCTGGCTCGTTATCAAACGCAAAGATATCAACAAAGCATTTGAAAGGTTGGATATAGGCCCCGCCCCTTTCCAATCAGATGCGAATGATATCAGCAGGGCATTTAATTGGTTAGTTGAGTCCCGCCCCTTTCCGGGATTTGTGTATCGTCAAGGTATTTGATTGGTTGTTTCCTTTTCAACCCTTTCCAATGGCCCCGGCCCACCTACAGTGACTTCACCTTTTCAAATAGAAATTCGGTACCGGCGCCATATTCTTGCAAATTTTGAATATGAATAAAAAGCCACGCCCCTGCCACCATATTTTTGCAAATTTTTTGATGTTTACTCAGGTATTATTATTAAATATTATTATTATCTAAATATATATTTATTTATTCTTTATTTTTAAATTTTTCCATCTCATATTTTGTCCATTCCCGGAACTTGAATTTTCTTCCTTGAACTGACATTTCTCCATGTAAAAATGTCATTTTAGGGAATTCTTATCGTTAAGGGCTCCCCTAAAATAGTTGAGGTTTATAATGCTTGATGCGTGAGGTATATAATGACTTTCTCTACCGGGAAAGAGATTTTTTTTCACTACTGCTAGGGCCGGTTTCTCAATAGCGAGTCACTCCCGGGTTGGTTTTAACTCCAGGGTTAACGTGTCAAATTGCAATGTTTACCTTGGAGTTAGCTTAACCCGGAGGTGATCTGCTCAATAAAAACATGACAATATCCTTGCGTCATGACGTCATTTTCATTATTAACCTAGGTATTTTTTCATTATTTTCATTATTAATCTAGGGAGAGAAATTCAATTTTTTCCTAGAAAAATAGATTGAATAATGACTATTTCTCAGGTTAGTACATAGTGAAAAAAATGTTTATCCAAAACCATATTTGCTTTTAATAGAGTCAGTTAATCAGTAGGTACCTACCTCCAATATTACCACCATACAAGTTTTTCGCCATCATCTTAGGGCTTATTCAATTCAATATTGTTATTGGATGTTCAATAAGTATTTGAAAGCCTTGAGAAATATTGGGTTTTCAGTAAAACGCACGTATCACAGTGCCAGAGAAGAAAATTGCGCTTGGTTTCGTCCTTAGAAAATTGTATAATTTTCATAGATTCAATATTTGTATTCAAGGAAACAGGCGACAATAATAGATCTCTTGGAAGGTTTAAGCCAGAGATTTATCTCATTTTCATACCTTATTGCTTAGAATAGGACATTTCAAGTAATTTTCCAGAGCGAAATTTATTCATCAATTTTTCATGCCTCAAAAAATTCAGATTACGTTTTGGTAAATTGATGCAATATTTCGTTTTCCAATCATGATTTCCTTTGCTTTATTATCGCGTTTCCGCCTATACCCATTCCTATTAAAAAGGAAATTCTCATGCGGATTTCTTTCTTTCAAGTGCTTCTTCACAAAAATTATCCACTAAGCAATTTCCTTTGAATTCCATAGGTACTTACTCGAGAATATGAAAGACGTAAACAAGACTATATTATATTGATTGGTATAAATTTGCAAATATACTGAGGGTCTCAAATAATCCATTATTTTGTAACTAAAAATATCTTTCCAAGAGCCTGGAAGGAATTGACAAAGTTTATTCGAGTTTAGAATTCAATTTTGCAGATATTTTTAGACAATAAAAACCCAAATATTTGTTCTTCTAATTATATCAAGTGAAGAATCCAAACCTTGCAAGAAACATCTATTTTTAGCCAGACAAATTTATCATGTTCCAGGACTAAATAAAAACTTTACTTTTAGATTAATCCAGATTACACAATACCGACTCTAGTAGATGAAGATTTTATTAGTTGGGACACTCATGCTATTTTAAGCCATTTAGTGGACAAATACAGTAGCAGTGATGCTTTGTACCCAAAAGAATCAAAAGATCAAGTGGCTCAAAAACTGATGTTCGAATCTGATACTCTTAGACCAAGAGTTGATAGCATAATTGTAAGTAATTTTGTCTATATATATATTTAAATCTCATTAATTATTATTGTAGCAAGCAACAGTAGTAGAAAACGAAAAAGAAATCCCAACAGAAAAAATAAGTGCAATTACCGAAGCCTACAAACAGCTAAATAATTTTCTGGAAAACAAAAATTACTTAACAGGCGACAGCTTAACGATAGCCGATTTGTGTTGCGTTGCCACAGTCAGTACCGCCACGGTTATAACTCCGATTTCAACTGAAAAGTACCCGAATTTGTCGCAGTGGTACCGCACCTGCAAAAATCTGGATTACTACGAAGAGGCCAACGGTGTGGGGCTGAACAAGCTGGACGCTTTGGTAGAACAGAAACTGGGCAGGCCTCGAATAAAGGAGCTTTGCGAGTAGCCCTAATTTTGTTTTTGTGAATATTTTTGTGATACTCTTTATACTACATTTTTTTGTTTTCTTTAGTTTGGATGCATATCTAAATAAACGCACAAATTCTGGTCTTATTATGGGTATTTTTATTATTGGACAAAAATCTTTAAGGATTCTATATCTGAGCCTCAGATTTAAGTACTTCTGATCTGTTTCATTTGGAGATTAAAGTTCATTTCACGAGACGGAGATAGTGGAAGTAGACAAACTTTGACAGGTAAGTCGAATTTTATTGGCGAGAAAAGGTCTTAGGTTGTTTTGTATTTCTATTCTCTGAATATTTCTTTTTTTTTTCGATTTTCCAATTTCAAAATATATGGATTTTCTTGTACAGGGTGTTTTTTTATATATTGATACCCCACCTACAGCCTTTACCTTTACAGGTAGATGAAAAGTGTAAATACAAAAGTTGTGCAGTATTGACTAAATTTTTAGAATTCATGGTCAGAAATAAAAATTGAATGTCAGAAATGTGAGATATTGCATTCTTTCAGCTGTTTTCAAATGGTATGCGCTATATTTGGTTCTATATATTCTTGAAGTGCATGACAGATTGCTCAATCAAATATAGATAGGAACATTGAAGAAGAATATAGAATGAAATATAGGGAAAAAAAGGTGGAAGCATGCAAAATTTCACATTTCTGACATTCGAAATTTTGTTTCTGACCATGATTTTTGAAAATTCAGTTAAAACTGTAAAACTTTTGTATTTACACTTTTCTTCTACCCGTAAAGGTAAAGGCTGTAGGTCTGTCCATATATGAAAATACACCCTGTAGGTACCTACCTCAGACCTACCAATAATTGGATTATTGTGGAACTTATGGATGGAGCTCTGCGGGACGAGCGCAGCGAGTTCCGCAGCCATCAATTCACCAATATACTGTTGAACTGTTCAAGTATAAGGCAACTCACATTTGAGTGAATCAGGTTAGTATCGTAATTAAACAACTTATTGATGAATAGATGGCTGCGGAACTCGCTGCGCTCGTCCCGCAGAGGTCCACCCATAAGTTCCGCAACAATCCACCTGTTTGTACTTGAATAATACTTGTCACAATATATTACTAGTTTGGTAAAGTAACATTTACTAATTCCTGTTAAAAGGCAAATTGACAAAAAGTGGATAATATTACAAATTTTGACTTTATATAATAAGTTATTGTTTAATTACAAATAAGTGGATTATTGTTGCGGAACTTATGGGTGGACCTCTGCGGGACGAGCGCAGCGAGTTCCGCAGCCGTCTATTCACCAATATACTGTTGAACTATTCAAGTATAAGGCAACTCACATTTGAGTGAGTCAGGTTAGTATCGTAATTAAACAACTTATTGATGAATAGATGGCTGCGGAACTCGCTGCGCTCGTCCCGCAGAGGTCCACCCATAACTGGCCGAGCAAAAGGATTATAGATTGCGTTTTTATCCGGCAGATAATCCTGATAGTTTATCAGAGGGTGAATAAACCGGGTCTTAGTTTCTCCCTTTATATTAATCTTATATGACAAATGTTATAGATCAGGACTAAACATCTATCTACTACAACTGAATGTTGGTACCTATTTCCAATGTTCCTGCTATGTATGAACTAAGCAGGCGATTTCTAAACACCGGAATATCTCTGGAAATTCAATGGTCGCTAATTAGCGGATTAAAGCACATTTGAAGTATTAGTGAAGCACTAACCATCTATCTACAACTAAATGTTGGACGTTCGTGCTTCCAATGTTCCTGCTACGTGTGAACTAAGAAGGCGATTTCTAGAAACTGGAATATCTCAAGAAAATTCAAGGTTTGCTAATTTGGGAATTGAAGCACTAACGAAGTACTAACTATTTATCTGTAACTGAACGTTGGTGCTTTCCTTATTGTTCCTGTTGGGTGTGAAGTAAGCAGGCGATTTCAAAAAACCGATATATCTCCAAAAATACAAAGATAGGTTATTTGAGGATTGAAGCATATTGAAGCACTTACGAAAGCGCTAAGCAATAACGTAAAATTTAATTTTTGTGCTTCAAGTGTGCCTGCCTACTTCATAGAGTCCAATTCAATAGAGATTCACTGTGCATAATGCATGTTGATATAATATGGTTCAAGATTTCTATCAGATATTAGAATCGGATATGACATGTTAGAAATAGAATTTTTACAGAACATAGAACACAATACACATTCCAACATACTAAATAGCAGGAAAATTAGCTGAATATTGATATTGTGCCGAGTTCTTCGAGCAACTCGATTTTGATAGGAAAGTAGACAAAGAGCATTTCGTATCAGAATCTATTGACCCTATCAGTAAAGGAAAATTGTCTTGTGAAGAAATCCACAAAGCAAGTTTTTAGTGCCTAAGGATAAATTAAGAAAATATGATATAGGAAGATGTTATTGCTTACAGCTTACAGATCTGAAAGAAATCACACTTAAAGGTGTAGAAAATCATTAGCTCATGAAACAGATAATTGTCTGAATTTCCTGGAAGTTAGAAGCAGCTATCAGCAATTGTCAGCTTACTGGAATATAAATGAGAATTTGAGCTATGAAGATGTCTCCGTTCAAAGAAAGACAACTCGTAATTTCAAAAGAAACCGACATGTGGCATTACTGGTATTGTAGTCTTCAAGGTATTGAACATTGAGACCTAAACTTGTGAGTTATGTGAAATTTCTTTCTAAAAGGAGACCACGATGTTTAAGTTTTCAACATCATGTGCATTTTAAGTGTTTCTGCTGATTTATTAAGCTGTTGCGGAAAGTTGATCGTTTATCATCAAATCGTTTGCCAATAGTCAGCAATTCAATGACCATAATGGAACAATTATTATTGGCAAATAGGTATTGGTTTCCCTGTAAGAATGAGGACAATGGACTTCAATAGTTTGTAAGTTTGGATAATGCCAGAGCTAGATGTGTCTTACAATCCACCCGTTTGTACTTGAATAACTTGTCACAATATATTACTAGTTTAATAAAGTAATATCACTCATTCTTGTTGAAAGGCAAATTGACAAAAAGTGGATAATTTTACAAATTTTGACTTTATAATACAAATAAGTGGATTATTGCGGAACTTGTGGGTGGACCTCTGCGGGACGAGCGCAGCGAGTTCCGCAGCCATCTTTTCATCAATATACTGTTGAACTGTACAAGTAAGGCAACTCACATTTGAGTGAGTCAGGCTAGTATCGTAATTAAACAACATATTGATGAATAGATGACTGCGGAACTCGCTGCGCTCGTCCCGCAGAAGTCCACCCATAAGTTCCGCAACAATTCACCCGTTTAATTGTACTTGAATAACTTGTCACACTAGTTTGGTAAAGTAACATTACTAGTTCCTGTTAAAAGGAAAATTGACAAAAAGTGGATAATCTTACAAATTCTGACTTTATACACGAAAAACTTTCCAGCCAGATTTTCTCAGGTGTTAGATGTTTAATCAAAAATCACTTGGACACGTCAATTTTTGTTTTTTGGGGGACAATTTTTTTTTGGTATTTTTGCCCACTAGGTACTTGTCAACCCCTAAATGGGGGCGACAGATACCCTCAAAATTTTAATAGGAAAGGGGGGTCGAGTGATACGTCATTTGGTAGATATTTTTATTAAGATTTTATTCCCCAAGTTTTAAGTTGCTACTATTTACCCTGCCGAAATGATGGCTTGTCAAAGTTAGGAAAAATGCTTCTGTGTGGTTTTCACCATTTAATAACAGAACACAGAACAAAAGATTTTCAAGGGTATCTATCCATATAGTAATTAAATACCATTGGTATTTAATTGAAGTATGTATTGTCATTCAACAGTTCAGCTTAAAATGGTTCGTTTTTATTCACTCGAAAAATCTCTTGTGTTATTATGGGGTGAAAAACACACAACTTTGATAAGCTGTCATTTCGACAGGGTAAATAGTAGCAACTTGAAACTTTAGGAATACAATCTTAATAAAAATAGCTATCAAATGGCGTATCACTCGACCCCCCTTTCCTATTGAAATTTTGGGGGTACCTGTCACCCCCATCTAAAGGTTGACAGGAAGGGGGTGAAAATACCAATAAAAGATGTCCCCCGAAAAACAAAAAATTACGTGTCCGAGCGATTTTCTATTAATAACCTAACACCTGAGAAAACCTGGTCGGGAAGTTTTTTGTGCCCCACCCTGTATAATAAGTTATTGTAGACTCAGAGTGTAAAAGTCCTACGACTCTCACTTAAATACGGGTTGAATCAAATAGCTGAAATGAAATATGGCTCTGGTTTTGAACCAAAGTATCTACATATATACACAAAAGCAGAATTTGTTAGGATCCACACGCGAATGTGACGTCACGTCTACGTTTTGTTGTGAACACTAAAGACTGATATCTTTTGATAGAAATCCGGTAGAAAGGCAAGGTTTTCGATGTTGTTTTTGGATACGACACCAAAACCTGTTGACTCGTATGACAACCTAACAATCCTTCTCTGGATTTTTACGCTCCGCCTGTTTATTTACCTCTACTATCTTGTTTCGTGAAATAAACTTTACTTTAATATATTTTATTTACAATCTGTAGTCCAACGGTACAGGTAAATTTATTACCTCTGTCCCTATCAAATAGCATTGTGATAAATTTTACTTGTACCTTTGGACTACAGATTACAGATTGTGAATAGACTATTATAGATCCCTTCCAATTCTTTCCTGAATCTAAATTTTCAAACAACTCATTCATTTATTTCAACAGACACAAAATAGCCATAAAGGTTGATGACCCCCTGAGGCAAAATCCCCAACAAATCCATCAGTCGCTGGATTATTCTGAGGGTAATTTATCGTAGAAACAGGTTTTTGAACGCTGACGTAATTGGGGGAAAATGAGGGTGAAACTTAAATTCCTTAAAACGTAGAAAGGACTAAAGTTAAGGTAACTACTTTAGTTAGAATAAGGTAAAATTCAACTTAAATGCAGGTACAAAATAAAAAAACAACTTTATTATAATTTAGAAGATAAATTTGTCATAAGTTCCCTAAACAACTGACTGCCCTTCTCGTTGATACTGTAATAAGGCAATTGCTTCATTTTCTCATTCCAAGCTGTTATTTTGGGATGTTTTTTCGCGTCCACCGGACAAAAAACTTCAGCATTGCTTAAGGTAGCAACAATACTAAAGTCAGCTATAGTCAGTTGCTCTCCAGCTACAAAAATCCGTTTTTGCAAAATCAACTCCAACAAGTCGTAAACCTCAGCCAGTTCTATTTTCATTTGGTTAAAGTCGGCTGATTTGTCTTGCATGAAAATAGCATTCTAAAAAACAATTTTATGAAAATCAAGCATTAAAGTAAAAAAAATAAAATAATTACATTAATTCTTCCTACTCTTGCAAATAAATATCCAGTATCAAAGTGTGCCATGGAATCGACAAGGGCCCTTTTTTGCGGATCTTTCGGATACAAAGCATCGTTATCGGCATATTTGTTTACCAAATAAGCATTGATAGCGTGGCTGTCGTACAAGATAAAATTCCCGTCTTCCAGCATTGGAACTGTGTGCAGAGGATTTTTCTGAAAGTCACCAATTTATCAAGAATTTTTAAAGTTTGTGTTCGTATTTTTTACCTCGACATATTCGGGTTTCAAATGGTCCAAGGCTACCAGATTTACGTTGATTATTTGAATTTTGTCTTTCAATCCTAGAGCTCGTAGAGTGAGGATTGAAGCTCTAGCTGCGGGACTTCCCAGTGTAGAGTAGAGTTTTAAAGCCATTTCTATTGTGGTTTATTAATAAAATCGGTATAAGCAACACAAGAAACTAGAAATAAAATGATTACCTATATTAAAAATTATTTTGTACTAGAAAGTATTTATTGCGTTTGCCAGCACTACAAAATGATTACAAAGATTTGTACCCGGGTTTTGTACAATTTTAAAAGCAGCCCAATCTTGTTTTGATGCAATTAAATATTAAATAAACGAGTTTGTTTTTCAAGATTACAAGCATTTGAACATTGCACTTTGGGCAAGCAACGTTGTCGTTTCTAGCTAAAATTATTGAAACGTGAAATCCCAGTTTTCCGCATTAGTGGGAACAAATATTAGTGCGGAAAAGCGGCTCTTTCCGAACTAGTTACTTTGATAATATATGCTATGAAAAATCATCAGCAAATTTAATAAATGATATTATTGTAAATAGGGCTTTATTGTTTATATATTGTTTTTTTTCCTGTATTTGTCTGTTTAGCGCAAGTTCAAATTATCATTAAAAAAGCCGCCTTTTTTCCACTGTCGGTAACGAAGAAACTTGCATTCAAACAATGTTCACTCTGTTATGGCGTTTTCCATTTGTCGAACCAGTGCAAAAAAAAAAATGTATCTTTATCCTTACATGTTAGATGCTTTTAGAAAAAGATGCGGATAAACTCAGTGCGCACTGATTGACAAATGGAAATCGCCATTAATTGCTGTCCGTAATCACCGGCGGCGCTCAGAAAACCTCGTGGGTACAGTGACTCTATAACCCACAGTGGCGACAATTGCTGTCTCATTTTTGATTGGTTCTAAAATCCCATATATTTATATTGAAAACACCGCCATCTTGTTCCCAACCCCTTGTTACTTTTAAATATGAATATATGGGATTTAGGTGAACATCCATCATAAATCATGGAAAACAACGTATTTGATGGACCTAATAATGGTCATCAAATACGTCGATTTCAATTTTTTATGATAGATGTCCATTTAAATCCTATATATTAATATTTAAAAGTAACAAGAGGTTGGGAACAAGATGGCGGCGGGACCTCTATTGTCGCCACTGTATGTAAAGGTTTATTTAGCCACTGTACTCGTGGGTGCTGATGTTCATGCACCGGCATTCATGAAGGGAGGGCGAACAGCCCGCCAGTGCAGTGTTGCCAGAATTGAAGGATTTCCTTCAATATGAAGAGTTTTGGTCTAAAATTTTGACTACTGAAGGATTGAAGGTTTTTATCAGAATTTGAAGGATTTTGAGGCAAATTGTATGTTTAACAAATAGTCCAATCATTTCACCAACAAATTTAATTTTTATTGAAACAAATTAATTAGTTGCATGAAAAAAAATACGAAACGCCAATTTTTGCTACGCCACTGCTCAGTTAGTGTGCTGTAGCCCAGGCTTTAGATTCAAAATTCAATAAAAGAATTTCGTTCATGTTAGTCAAGGATAATACACACTACTAGCATAGCCTATTCTCATGAGGCCTGTGTGGAACAAATCTGAAGCCTCTCATCACGCCAAATCACCGGTTGTTACGTAGGCACCACGCCTTTCGCGCCTTGACGTAGGCTGTTTGCACTACAGGTTATGATTCCGCGGTCTTTTGCTTTATAAATATTAATCAAATTTAAATATTTTCCATCATAAATTTAAATTCTAAACTACTACCATTAGTGCAAATAACTGACGACTTAGTTATAACGTCGGTAATAGTGACAAACCAATATGGCGATGATTACCAAAAACGAGGCCGATAAGCAATCCTTAGTAGTGTGTATTACCTTGCATATGAGTGTTTTTTTCTGGTAAATTATTTTGTTGTGCCGGCCACACGCCACTGTTTTACTGTTTTGAAGGATATGAAGGGTTTTAGCCAATCAGTTGAAGGAATGTCGTCAAAAAACTCTGGCAACACTGCGCCAGTGGCGAAAAAACTTCTCTAGAAGCTACGTCCAAAAACGTAAACCAGCATTCTTTAATTTACATTCGGACGAGTGTATGTGGGAATGGTAATACATTTCAAAAAACGTAATTCACACCTTTCCATATTCGTTTTCCAGCTGCGAGAACTAGTGTTGCTTGGTGCTTATGTAAGTTTTTTGCGGTGTCTGCTAAAATTGGAAAAAAAGGACGGCTATAAGGGTAAAGAGTAGAGTGTTTTCACAGCTATCAGAACAATACCCACTTCTACCACGTAAAAGCCCTCCTCCGTCATAGCCCACCATTAATCTATTTCCAAAAGGCGCCGCCGATCTAGAGATTTTCCCACGGTATCGAAAAACTTCCTAGGCTAAAGTGCCCCCAGCTATTAGACTAGCAGATTCACAAGCAAAATATTTATTATTGCAATAAAATTAATGCACCTATTCATGACCAATACCCACCTCACAGCTATCGGAGCAATACTCACCTCCACTACGTCAAAAAGCTTCTACTCTGAAGAGGTATCTCTTTCCATATCCCTTAACTTTCTTGAAAATTAAAGAATATTTCAACTATTCCTGGATTTGTATACGTCAATAGTATTCTAAACTCCATGAGATTAATTTTATTGCAATAATAACATTTTGCTTGTGAATCTGGTAGACCACTTACGTAGTAGAGGTGGGTATTGGTCCGATAGCCGGGGGCACTTGAGCCTGGGAAGTTTTTCGATACCGTGGAAAAATCTCTAGATCGGCGGCGCTTTTGATCTGAAATTTTGGGGATTTGACCCGGGCCAACCCCAAAATTGACGAATTCGAATACAAATGGAAGAATTGGTTGAATATTCTTTGGTTTTCAAGAAAGTGAAGATATATAATAAAGTGCCATCTCAGGGTAAGAGCCTTTTGAAATGGATCAATGGAGGACTTTACGGAAGAGGGTACAGTGAGGTGGGTAAAGTCCGCCTTACGAGTCTAGCACTACGACGTCTGAAGAGCAAGGGAACATAACGCCATTCATTTCAAGCTTTATGCTGCCTGTCATAGATGAACGTGCAACGTTTTTGAATATTACTTTTTCCTTATAAATGTAGGTGTATAATATAAATAAATATTAAGGTATTTCATATTGGAAGTCAAATAAGCAATATTGCAATTTTTTTATCCGCATTCTTTCCATAGTGCTAGACTCGTAAGGCGAACTTTAGTGGTATGATGGCTGTGCTGGAGGGGAGTTTTTACGTGGTAGAGGTGGGTATTGGTCTGATAGCTGATAGCTGTGAAAACACTCTACTGTAAAGTGTGGAAAATTCTCCTGCAGATATTCTTTTCCAAGCAGCATATACCGAACATCTGCGTTTTACGCTGTTCTTCATAAAAGATTTCTGATTTTCTTCATCTTCTTCTTCTATACAAAGTACCACCATGTTCTGATATCAACTGCCAGTACTGGATTTACTGTGCTGATTTTACTGTCAGGGTACTCTTGTGGTCATTCAGTACTGAATCGACTGAATCCAGTGTACCTACTGAAAATAATATCGGAACGGCGTCCAGTAAATTCAGTACTAACCAATGAACTATAGCTAAAAACTGGAATGTGCACACATTGCCATATCTGCCAAAAAAATGAAGCCATGAAAGACAGATGCCACAAGGGGGAATGTTGTTTTTTTCTGTTGTTCGCCGACATATGACGTTTTCGAAAGTTTTGTCATATTTCCCTTCACAGGTTTCATCAATTGGAATACGTGTTGGAAACAATTTTCGCCATTTAACATAATGAGTGCGACAAAAACAGGTATCCCCTTTGCAGCAGCCGCAGTAGGCTTCACGTTCGTCCTTATGTGTTCGCATTCCAGTTTTTGGTTATAGTTCATTGGTACTAACAGAGTTAATATCGGAACATAACCTATATAAGGCTATGGTCCAAATATAACCAAACGTTAACCATTAGCTCTGTTCCAACAGACATGAGAACCGTTCCAGAACCAATAATTTCCAGTTGCCCACCTATTTTTCAATAAGTTGAACGTTTTTCCTAATTGACAAATGGATTGATCGACTGGAAATTACCGTTCTAGAAAGGTTTTCATGTCTGCTGGAACAGAGCTAAAGTAACCGAATCGGTCAACAGATGTTTACTGAAAATTCCGGTTACTTTGGGGAACGCAAATATGGAAATAAAACATAATTGACAGAAGCTACAGATAAAACCTTGATAAAACCAACAGAACCGACATCCGATGGCCGATAACTATTTAGACATTTGGTTAACCAGATTTTAGGAGCCCGCGGTACAAAATTAACCAGTTTTTCAGGAACTAGAGAGGATTATCAGTTTTTAAGTCTATGCTCGTGGGTGCTTTGCACCCAGTGTTCAGGCCTCGTGGGTGCTCGAGCTCCCGAGCACCCACGTAGTCGGCGCCCCTGATGTAGATCGATACTGGCAGGTACTGAGGTCCCATTCGGGAGGGCTCTTAGCTATTGTTGTTATTTTGAGCCAATGTCTCTAGAATGATCCTTCAATTTGTTTGCTAGGATATTCGCTCATCAGGCTGAATACCAAAAATTAAAATCCCAGCACAAAAGACATTTTTTAACTTTTTAATTTACTTTTTATCTGCGTTGTTCACAATATATGACAATGCAAAAAATAATACATAAATAAATCTAATTTTCAAAAACAAAATAACATTTTTCTATGGAGTATTGAATATTATGCATAGTATGCATCCATTTTCTATTGATCAATGTGAATGATTACTCATACAGTGAGTTTTTTTTCATTACTTCATTGTTTTCAACCAATGAAAATAGCCTGGTCTCATTACTCCATTATTTAAGAGCCAATCAGAAAATTTGACAAGTTGACAACATACTTCAACCTTTCAATAGGTCATTTTGACAACTGATTTGGACAAGACTTGTGCTAACCAAACCTTACTTTATCCTCCAGCTGTCAGAATTGTCAACAAATTTTGTTACGAAAATTAAATAAAAAATCGCATAACTCGTGCCTATTATCTAATAATCATAGAAAAAGTATAGTATTCTACTCGTGAGTGCTATTACTCACTCGGACGACTTCATCCTTCGTGAGTAATAGCCATCATTACCCGCTCGTTGAATAATATACTATTATTTAACTGACCTGTGAATGCTTCTTTTGACAGGCAAACTAATCACAAATTGGATTGAACAATCAATTTAATACAAAATGAAAATTAAATAATGAACAATGGCGGACAAGCGGCTTTTTCCCTGGTCTCTCATTTTCTATCTACCCTTTGGTACCTACGATTTTCCTGTGGCGCGCCACTGTTCTCAAAAACTTTACAGCGCATACATGGTTGCAACATTTACCATTTGCTTTTCTAAAAAAAACGTTTTTAAAAGTTAAGATTTGAAGAAATAATATTTTAAATAGGCAGTTTTCCTCAATACTTCTGGAGACTCAACATAACATCAGAAATCATTTTCAACCAATCAGTTGCAAAAAAATAATCACATGTTTACTGTCACTTTATCGAACTCAAATACAAAAGGGTGAAAAATTCAAATTATGAATGGAACATGCGCAGATCCATTTTCATATAAAAGTTAAACCAACTTTCCTAATCTTATGTTATTAATGCTAGTTATGTAAAAAAGAGTTATTTCAATTAAATAAATCATGCCATTGTTTCAAAAACCTGTTCATTTAAATTAAATAATTATTTGTTTAGTCAAAGTAAAAGATCCAGCAAGAAGTTAAATAAATATTGACAAATTTTCAAATAAACATTTGTTTCGCATATAGGGAACAAATATGTTGTTGAATAAACTCCATTTTTATTACAATTAAATTAAAAAAAAATTTCAGTGCATAAAACATTGAAAAATGCGGCAACTATGCGTAATAAAAATGACATTTGATTTAAAATGAAAGAAAGTTTATTGGATATTGGTTAATCTTGCTTTGTTTGGAATGATCTTGATTATAGAGGAGTTGAGGTTTTTAATTTTGAAAAATATTTAGTCAAATACCCATAGTGCATCAAAATCCGTACAAAGATCGCTTTCTTTCCTAATAGACGGATTTTTGGTTCAATTCACAAACTACCTATATATATTCAAAATTTTGAAGATTTTTTTCATCAACCCCTAAGTGCCATACTGCACCTCCGTACTAATTTTGAAACCAAATAATGGACACAAGACTTTTATAAAGAAAAAGAAAATAGTGCCAGAATTAATAAAAAAAACTGTATATTTATTGTTTCTTAATTGCACTAATGGTATCTTGAACTGCTTTTCGCAACATAGCCAGGCCTTCCTTATTAACTTCGTACCAAGGTTGCTGCTGCATTCTTTCAATATAGGCCTTAAGATGCGGGAATTCAGCGTAGGGAGTGAAAGCATCCCAAGACGTAACCGTCGTGATTATACTAAAATCAGCTATGGTTAAATTATCACCGGCAATGTATTGGGTTTGACTCTTTTCCAAAATCGCGTCCACGATTTTAAAGGCTTCTTTGAGTTCCTTGATTTTTTCTTCAGTCGGGAGGATTTTTTGGAACAAGAGCGGCTTCTGCAATTATATATTATCTATTTATTTCAGTGATTAATAAAAAAATGAATTAAACTTACAGATATGGCCAATCCTTTAATAAGAAGAACACTAGAGTCTAAATGTAGCTTGTGGTCAATGACTGCTCTAAGCCTGCTGTCGTTTTTTGGATATAGAGAATCGTCTTTGCCATATTTATTCACCAAATAACCCATGATGGCGTGACTGTCAGCCAAGACAAATCCATCGTCGTCTAAAAGAGGAACAGTGTGTTGGGGATTTTTCTATTTAAAAATAAGTTTATTATTAAATATCTATGCAAATAAATTTTAATTTCTTACCTCTAAATATTCGCCTTTTAAGTGGTCCAAATTGAACAAATCAACAGGGATCAATTCGAGTTCGAGGTCTAAAACTTTGGCACACAGCAAAACGGCTCTAACTGAGGGACTACCTGGGATACTGTATAATTTTGGAGCCATTTTTACTAAGACTTGTTTGCGAGCGAACGATCAAATAATAATGTGTTTCGAACCTTGAAACTCTGAGTTTTATTAATTTGTTATTAGTTATTATCTCATCAAGGTTTTATATAACAGTAATTTTTAGCAAAGGATGACCCAAACTTTTGTCTATTGGATGAGATGGCAGTTTTTAGTCATTAGATGAGATAGTAATTATTTGCTTTTGATTCAACAAATATTTGATTTATTAAGTAAGTGCCTGCAATTATTTAGTAAATTTGTAGATTATATTTTAGTAACTTTTATCTACAATTACATAATTTAAAACATATACTTAAGATGCAATTTATTTGTGAATAGTCAAACCGTAGGTAAGTGCAAATGAGCTGTAATTTTCAGGGATTGTAGTCCTTTGAAAATGATGGAATTCAGTGAAAGATTCAGGTTTCTATCTATAATAGAAAAAAAGTTATGACTTTTCAAAGTTTTCCAAAAAAATCATAAGGGGGGTACCTTCTTACTAAAACGATGAAATTTCAATTTTTTTTTTGTCGAGATTTTGTATCCTAATGGTCAATCAACATACCCCAAACTCCATACACTAAATTATTTTCAGATTTGAAGCCGAAATCTATGAAAAAAGGCACTCAGAAAAATTGAAAAATCGATAAATCACCCCAAATTGCTTAGCACGATTTTATCTCAGGAACTACAAGTGCAAATGAGCTGAAATTTTCAGGAATTGTAGCCCTTTGAAAAAGATAAAATTCAGTGAAAGATTCAGGTTTCTATCCATAATAGAAAAAAAGTTATGACTTTTCAAAGTTTTCCAAAAAAAATCATAAGGGGGGTACCTTCTTACTAAAACGATGAAATTTCAATTTTTTTTTTGTCGAGATTTTGTATCCTAATGGTCAATCAACATACCCCAAACTCCATACACTAAATTATTTTCAGATTTGAAGCCGAAATCTATGAAAAAAGGCACTCAGAAAAATTGAAAAATCGATAAATCACCCCAAATTGCTTAGCACGATTTTATCTCAGGAACTACAAGTGCAAATGAGCTGAAATTTTCAGGAATTGTAGCCCTTTGAAAAAGATAAAATTCAGTGAAAGATTCAGGTTTCTATCCATAATAGAAAAAAAGTTATGACTTTTCAAAGTTTTCCAAAAAAAATCATAAGGGGGGTACCTTCTTACTAAAACGATGAAATTTCAATTTTTTTTTTGTCGAGATTTTGTATCCTAATGGTCAATCAACATACCCCAAACTCCATACACTAAATTATTTTCAGATTTGAAGCCGAAATCTATGAAAAAAGGCACTCAGAAAAATTGAAAAATCGATAAATCACCCCAAATTGCTTAGCACGATTTTATCTCAGGAACTACAAGTGCAAATGAGCTGAAATTTTCAGGAATTGTAGCCCTTTGAAAAAGATAAAATTCAGTGAAAGATTCAGGTTTCTATCCATAATAGAAAAAAAGTTATGACTTTTCAAAGTTTTCCAAAAAAATCATAAGGGGGGTACCTTCTTACTAAAACGATGAAATTTCAATTTTTTTTTTGTCGAGATTTTGTATCCTTATGGTCAATCAACATACCCCAAACTCCATACACTAAATTATTTTCAGATTTGAAGCCGAAATCTATGAAAAAAGGCACTCAGAAAAATTGAAAAATCTATAAATCACACCAAATTGCTTAATACGATTTTATCTCAGGAACTATAAGGGCAAATGAGCTGAAATTTTCAGGGATTGTAGAACTTTGAAAATGATGGAATTCAGTGAAAGATTCAGGTTTCTATCTATAATAGAAAAAAAGTTATGACTTTTCAAAGTTTTCCAAAAAAATCATAAGGGGGGTACCTTCTTACTAAAACGATGAAATTTCAATTTTTTTTTTGGCGAGATTTTGTATCCTAATGGTCAATCAACATACCCCAAACTCCATACACTAAATTATTTTCAGATTTGAAGCCGAAATCTATGAAAAAAGGCACTCAGAAAAATTGAAAAATCGATAAATCACCCCAAATTGCTTAGCACGATTTTATCTCAGGAACTACAAGTGCAAATGAGCTGAAATTTTCAGGAATTGTAGCCCTTTGAAAAAGATAAAATTCAGTGAAAGATTCAGGTTTCTATCCATAATAGAAAAAAAGTTATGACTTTTCAAAGTTTTCCAAAAAAATCATAAGGGGGGTACCTTCTTACTAAAACGATGAAATTTCAATTTTTTTTTTGTCGAGATTTTGTATCCTAATGGTCAATCAACATACCCCAAACTCCATACACTAAATTATTTTCAGATTTGAAGCCGAAATCTATGAAAAAAGGCACTCAGAAAAATTGAAAAATCGGTAAATCACACCAAATTGTTTAATACGATTTTATCTCAGGAACTATAAGGGCAAATGAGCTGAAATTTTCAGGAATTGTAGAACTTTGAAAATGATGGAATTCAGTGAAGGATTCAGGTTTCTATCTATAATAGAAAAAAAGTTATGACTTTTCAAAGTTTTCCAAAAAAATCATAAGGGGGGTACCTTCTTACTAAAACGATGAAATTTCAATTTTTTTTTTGGCGAGATTTTGTATCCTAATGGTCAATCAACATACCCCAAACTCCATACACAAAATTATTCTCAGATTTGAAGCCGAAATCTATGAAAAAAGGCACTCAGAAAAATTGAAAAATCGATAAATCACCCCAAATTGCTTAGCACGATTTTATCTCAGGAACTACAAGTGCAAATGAGCTGAAATTTTCAGGAATTGTAGCCCTTTGAAAAAGATAAAATTCAGTGAAAGATTCAGGTTTCTATCTATAATAGAAAAAAAGTTATGACTTTTCAAAGTTTTCCAAAAAAATCATAAGGGGGGTACCTTCTTACTAAAACGATGAAATTTCAATTTTTTTTTTGTCGAGATTTTGTATCCTAATGGTCAATCAACATACCCCAAACTCCATACACAAAATTATTCTCAGATTTGAAGCCGAAATCTATGAAAAAAGGCACTCAGAAAAATTGAAAAATCGATAAATCACCCCAAATTGCTTAACACCATTTTATCTCAGGAACTACAAGTGCAAATGAGCTGAAATTTTCAGGAATTGTAGCCCTTTGAAAAAGATAAAATTCAGTGAAAGATTCAGGTTTCTATCTATAATAGAAAAAAAGTTATGACTTTTCAAAGTTTTCCAAAAAAATCATAAGGGGGGTACCTTCTTACTAAAACGATGAAATTTCAATTTTTTTTTTGGCGAGATTTTGTATCCTAATGGTCAATCAACATACCCCAAACTCCATACACAAAATTATTCTCAGATTTGAAGCCGAAATCTATGAAAAAAGGCACTCAGAAAAATTGAAAAATCGATAAATCACCCCAAATTGCTTAACACCATTTCATCTCAGGAACTACAAGTGCAAATGAGCTGAAATTTTCAGGAATTGTAGCCCTTTGAAAAAGATAAAATTCAGTGAAAGATTCAGGTTTCTATCTATAATAGAAAAAAAGTTATGACTTTTCAAAGTTTTCCAAAAAAATCATAAGGGGGGTACCTTCTTACTAAAACGATGAAATTTCAATTTTTTTTTTGTCGAGATTTTGTATCCTAATGGTCAATCAACATACCCCAAACTCCATACACTAAATTATTTTCAGATTTGAAGCCGAAATCTATGAAAAAAGGCACTCAGAAAAATTGAAAAATCGATAAATCACCCCAAATTGCTTAGCACGATTTTATCTCAGGAACTACAAGTGCAAATGAGCTGAAATTTTCAGGAATTGTAGCCCTTTGAAAAAGATAAAATTCAGTGAAAGATTCAGGTTTCTATCCATAATAGAAAAAAAGTTATGACTTTTCAAAGTTTTCCAAAAAAATCATAAGGGGGGTACCTTCTTACTAAAACGATGAAATTTCAATTTTTTTTTTGTCGAGATTTTGTATCCTAATGGTCAATCAACATACCCCAAACTCCATACACTAAATTATTTTCAGATTTGAAGCCGAAATCTATGAAAAAAGGCACTCAGAAAAATTGAAAAATCGATAAATCACCCCAAATTGCTTAGCACGATTTTATCTCAGGAACTACAAGTGCAAATGAGCTGAAATTTTCAGGAATTGTAGCCCTTTGAAAAAGATAAAATTCAGTGAAAGATTCAGGTTTCTATCTATAATAGAAAAAAAGTTATGACTTTTCAAAGTTTTCCAAAAAAAATCATAAGGGGGGTACCTTCTTACTAAAACGATGAAATTTCAATTTTTTTTTTGTCGAGATTTTGTATCCTAATGGTCAATCAACATACCCCAAACTCCATACACTAAATTATTTTCAGATTTGAAGCCGAAATCTATGAAAAAAGGCACTCAGAAAAATTGAAAAATCGATAAATCACCCCAAATTGCTTAGCACGATTTTATCTCAGGAACTACAAGTGCAAATGAGCTGAAATTTTCAGGAATTGTAGCCCTTTGAAAAAGATAAAATTCAGTGAAAGATTCAGGTTTCTATCCATAATAGAAAAAAAGTTATGACTTTTCAAAGTTTTCCAAAAAAATCATAAGGGGGGTACCTTCTTACTAAAACGATGAAATTTCAATTTTTTTTTTGTCGAGATTTTGTATCCTAATGGTCAATCAACATACCCCAAACTCCATACACTAAATTATTTTCAGATTTGAAGCCGAAATCTATGAAAAAAGGCACTCAGAAAAATTGAAAAATCGGTAAATCACACCAAATTGTTTAATACGATTTTATCTCAGGAACTATAAGGGCAAATGAGCTGAAATTTTCAGGAATTGTAGAACTTTGAAAATGATGGAATTCAGTGAAGGATTCAGGTTTCTATCTATAATAGAAAAAAAGTTATGACTTTTCAAAGTTTTCCAAAAAAATCATAAGGGGGGTACCTTCTTACTAAAACGATGAAATTTCAATTTTTTTTTTGTCGAGATTTTGTATCCTAATGGTCAATCAACATACCCCAAACTCCATACACTAAATTATTTTCAGATTTGAAGCCGAAATCTATGAAAAAAGGCACTCAGAAAAATTGAAAAATCGATAAATCACCCCAAATTGCTTAGCACGATTTTATCTCAGGAACTACAAGTGCAAATGAGCTGAAATTTTCAGGAATTGTAGCCCTTTGAAAAAGATAAAATTCAGTGAAAGATTCAGGTTTCTATCCATAATAGAAAAAAAGTTATGACTTTTCAAAGTTTTCCAAAAAAATCATAAGGGGGGTACCTTCTTACTAAAACGATGAAATTTCAATTTTTTTTTTGTCGAGATTTTGTATCCTAATGGTCAATCAACATACCCCAAACTCCATACACTAAATTATTTTCAGATTTGAAGCCGAAATCTATGAAAAAAGGCACTCAGAAAAATTGAAAAATCGATAAATCACCCCAAATTGCTTAGCACGATTTTATCTCAGGAACTACAAGTGCAAATGAGCTGAAATTTTCAGGAATTGTAGCCCTTTGAAAAAGATAAAATTCAGTGAAAGATTCAGGTTTCTATCCATAATAGAAAAAAAGTTATGACTTTTCAAAGTTTTCCAAAAAAATCATAAGGGGGGTACCTTCTTACTAAAACGATGAAATTTCAATTTTTTTTTTGTCGAGATTTTGTATCCTAATGGTCAATCAACATACCCCAAACTCCATACACTAAATTATTTTCAGATTTGAAGCCGAAATCTATGAAAAAAGGCACTCAGAAAAATTGAAAAATCGATAAATCACCCCAAATTGCTTAGCACGATTTTATCTCAGGAACTACAAGTGCAAATGAGCTGAAATTTTCAGGAATTGTAGCCCTTTGAAAAAGATAAAATTCAGTGAAAGATTCAGGTTTCTATCTATAATAGAAAAAAAGTTATGACTTTTCAAAGTTTTCCAAAAAAATCATAAGGGGGGTACCTTCTTACTAAAACGATGAAATTTCAATTTTTTTTTTGGCGAGATTTTGTATCCTAATGGTCAATCAACATACCCCAAACTCCATACACAAAATTATTCTCAGATTTGAAGCCGAAATCTATGAAAAAAGGCACTCAGAAAAATTGAAAAATCGATAAATCACCCCAAATTGCTTAACACCATTTCATCTCAGGAACTACAAGTGCAAATGAGCTGAAATTTTCAGGAATTGTAGCCCTTTGAAAAAGATAAAATTCAGTGAAAGATTCAGGTTTCTATCTATAATAGAAAAAAAGTTATGACTTTTCAAAGTTTTCCAAAAAAATCATAAGGGGGGTACCTTCTTACTAAAACGATGAAATTTCAATTTTTTTTTTGGCGAGATTTTGTATCCTAATGGTCAATCAACATACCCCAAACTCCATACACAAAATTATTCTCAGATTTGAAGCCGAAATCTATGAAAAAAGGCACTCAGAAAAATTGAAAAATCGATAAATCACCCCAAATTGCTTAACACCATTTCATCTCAGGAACTACAAGTGCAAATGAGCTGAAATTTTCAGGAATTGTAGCCCTTTGAAAAAGATAAAATTCAGTGAAAGATTCAGGTTTCTATCTATAATAGAAAAAAAGTTATGACTTTTCAAAGTTTTCCAAAAAAATCATAAGGGGGGTACCTTCTTACTAAAACGATGAAATTTCAATTTTTTTTTTGTCGAGATTTTGTATCCTAATGGTCAATCAACATACCCCAAACTCCATACACTAAATTATTTTCAGATTTGAAGCCGAAATCTATGAAAAAAGGCACTCAGAAAAATTGAAAAATCGATAAATCACCCCAAATTGCTTAGCACGATTTTATCTCAGGAACTACAAGTGCAAATGAGCTGAAATTTTCAGGAATTGTAGCCCTTTGAAAAAGATAAAATTCAGTGAAAGATTCAGGTTTCTATCCATAATAGAAAAAAAGTTATGACTTTTCAAAGTTTTCCAAAAAAATCATAAGGGGGGTACCTTCTTACTAAAACGATGAAATTTCAATTTTTTTTTTGTCGAGATTTTGTATCCTAATGGTCAATCAACATACCCCAAACTCCATAAACTAAATTATTCTCAGATTTGAAGCCGAAATCTATGAAAAAAGGCACTCAGAAAAATTGAAAAATCGATAAATCACCCCAAATTGCTTAGCACGATTTTATCTCAGGAACTACAAGTGCAAATGAGCTGAAATTTTCAGGAATTGTAGCCCTTTGAAAAAGATAAAATTCAGTGAAAGATTCAGGTTTCTATCCATAATAGAAAAAAAGTTATGACTTTTCAAAGTTTTCCAAAAAAATCATAAGGGGGGTACCTTCTTACTAAAACGATGAAATTTCAATTTTTTTTTTGTCGAGATTTTGTATCCTTATGGTCAATCAACATACCCCAAACTCCATACACTAAATTATTTTCAGATTTGAAGCCGAAATCTATGAAAAAAGGCACTCAGAAAAATTGAAAAATCTATAAATCACACCAAATTGCTTAATACGATTTTATCTCAGGAACTATAAGTGCAAATGAGCTGAAATTTTCAGGGATTGTAGAACTTTGAAAATGATGGAATTCAGTGAAAGATTCAGGTTTCTATCTATAATAGAAAAAAAGTTATGACTTTTCAAAGTTTTCCAAAAAAATCATAAGGGGGGTACCTTCTTACTAAAACGATGAAATTTCAATTTTTTTTTTGGCGAGATTTTGTATCCTAATGGTCAATCAACATACCCCAAACTCCATACACTAAATTATTTTCAGATTTGAAGCCGAAATCTATGAAAAAAGGCACTCAGAAAAATTGAAAAATCGATAAATCACCCCAAATTGCTTAGCACGATTTTATCTCAGGAACTACAAGTGCAAATGAGCTGAAATTTTCAGGAATTGTAGCCCTTTGAAAAAGATAAAATTCAGTGAAAGATTCAGGTTTCTATCCATAATAGAAAAAAAGTTATGACTTTTCAAAGTTTTCCAAAAAAATCATAAGGGGGGTACCTTCTTACTAAAACGATGAAATTTCAATTTTTTTTTTGTCGAGATTTTGTATCCTAATGGTCAATCAACATACCCCAAACTCCATACACTAAATTATTTTCAGATTTGAAGCCGAAATCTATGAAAAAAGGCACTCAGAAAAATTGAAAAATCGGTAAATCACACCAAATTGTTTAATACGATTTTATCTCAGGAACTATAAGGGCAAATGAGCTGAAATTTTCAGGAATTGTAGAACTTTGAAAATGATGGAATTCAGTGAAGGATTCAGGTTTCTATCTATAATAGAAAAAAAGTTATGACTTTTCAAAGTTTTCCAAAAAAATCATAAGGGGGGTACCTTCTTACTAAAACGATGAAATTTCAATTTTTTTTTTGGCGAGATTTTGTATCCTAATGGTCAATCAACATACCCCAAACTCCATACACAAAATTATTCTCAGATTTGAAGCCGAAATCTATGAAAAAAGGCACTCAGAAAAATTGAAAAATCGATAAATCACCCCAAATTGCTTAGCACGATTTTATCTCAGGAACTACAAGTGCAAATGAGCTGAAATTTTCAGGAATTGTAGCCCTTTGAAAAAGATAAAATTCAGTGAAAGATTCAGGTTTCTATCTATAATAGAAAAAAAGTTATGACTTTTCAAAGTTTTCCAAAAAAATCATAAGGGGGGTACCTTCTTACTAAAACGATGAAATTTCAATTTTTTTTTTGTCGAGATTTTGTATCCTAATGGTCAATCAACATACCCCAAACTCCATACACAAAATTATTCTCAGATTTGAAGCCGAAATCTATGAAAAAAGGCACTCAGAAAAATTGAAAAATCGATAAATCACCCCAAATTGCTTAACACCATTTTATCTCAGGAACTACAAGTGCAAATGAGCTGAAATTTTCAGGAATTGTAGCCCTTTGAAAAAGATAAAATTCAGTGAAAGATTCAGGTTTCTATCTATAATAGAAAAAAAGTTATGACTTTTCAAAGTTTTCCAAAAAAATCATAAGGGGGGTACCTTCTTACTAAAACGATGAAATTTCAATTTTTTTTTTGGCGAGATTTTGTATCCTAATGGTCAATCAACATACCCCAAACTCCATACACAAAATTATTCTCAGATTTGAAGCCGAAATCTATGAAAAAAGGCACTCAGAAAAATTGAAAAATCGATAAATCACCCCAAATTGCTTAACACCATTTTATCTCAGGAACTACAAGTGCAAATGAGCTGAAATTTTCAGGAATTGTAGCCCTTTGAAAAAGATAAAATTCAGTGAAAGATTCAGGTTTCTATCTATAATAGAAAAAAAGTTATGACTTTTCAAAGTTTTCCAAAAAAATCATAAGGGGGGTACCTTCTTACTAAAAAGATGAAATTTCAATTTTTTTTTTGGCGAGATTTTGTATCCTAATGGTCAATCAACATACCCCAAACTCCATACACAAAATTATTTTCAGATTTGAAGCCGAAATCTATGAAAAAAGGCACTCAGAAAAATTGAAAAATCGATAAATCACCCCAAATTGCTTAACACCATTTTATCTCAGGAACTACAAGTGCAAATGAGCTGAAATTTTCAGGAATTGTAGCCCTTTGAAAAAGATAAAATTCAGTGAAAGATTCAGGTTTCTATCTATAATAGAAAAAAAAGTTATGACTTTTCAAAGTTTTCCAAAAAAATCATAAGGGGGGTACCTTCTTACTAAAAAGATGAAATTTCAATTTTTTTTTTGTCGAGATTTTGTATCCTAATGGTCAATCAACATACCCCAAACTCCATACACAAAATTATTCTCAGATTTGAAGCCGAAATCTATGAAAAAAGGCACTCAGAAAAATTGAAAAATCGGTAAATCACACCAAATTGTTTAATACGATTTTATCTCAGGAACTATAAGGGCAAATGAGCTGAAATTTTCAGGAATTGTAGAACTTTGAAAATGATGGAATTCAGTGAAGGATTCAGGTTTCTATCTATAATAGAAAAAAAGTTATGACTTTTCAAAGTTTTCCAAAAAAATCATAAGGGGGGTACCTTCTTACTAAAACGATGAAATTTCAATTTTTTTTTTGGCGAGATTTTGTATCCTAATGGTCAATCAACATACCCCAAACTCCATACACAAAATTATTCTCAGATTTGAAGCCGAAATCTATGAAAAAAGGCACTCAGAAAAATTGAAAAATCGATAAATCACCCCAAATTGCTTAACACCATTTTATCTCAGGAACTACAAGTGCAAATGAGCTGAAATTTTCAGGAATTGTAGCCCTTTGAAAAAGATAAAATTCAGTGAAAGATTCAGGTTTCTATCTATAATAGAAAAAAAGTTATGACTTTTCAAAGTTTTCCAAAAAAATCATAAGGGGGGTACCTTCTTACTAAAAAGATGAAATTTCAATTTTTTTTTTGTCGAGATTTTGTATCCTAATGGTCAATCAACATACCCCAAACTCCATACACAAAATTATTCTCAGATTTGAAGCCGAAATCTATGAAAAAAGGCACTCAGAAAAATTGAAAAATCGATAAATCACCCCAAATTGCTTAACACCATTTTATCTCAGGAACTACAAGTGCAAATGAGCTGAAATTTTCAGGAATTGTAGCCCTTTGAAAAAGATAAAATTCAGTGAAAGATTCAGGTTTCTATCTATAATAGAAAAAAAGTTATGACTTTTCAAAGTTTTCCAAAAAAATCATAAGGGGGGTACCTTCTTACTAAAAAGATGAAATTTCAATTTTTTTTTTGTCGAGATTTTGTATCCTAATGGTCAATCAACATACCCCAAACTCCATACACAAAATTATTCTCAGATTTGAAGCCGAAATCTATGAAAAAAGGCACTCAGAAAAATTGAAAAATCGGTAAATCACACCAAATTGTTTAATACGATTTTATCTCAGGAACTATAAGGGCAAATGAGCTGAAATTTTCAGGAATTGTAGAACTTTGAAAATGATGGAATTCAGTGAAGGATTCAGGTTTCTATCTATAATAGAAAAAAAGTTATGACTTTTCAAAGTTTTCCAAAAAAATCATAAGGGGGGTACCTTCTTACTAAAACGATGAAATTTCAATTTTTTTTTTGGCGAGATTTTGTATCCTAATGGTCAATCAACATACCCCAAACTCCATACACTAAATTATTTTCAGATTTGAAGCCGAAATCTATGAAAAAAGGCACTCAGAAAAATTGAAAAATCGGTAAATCACACCAAATTGTTTAATACGATTTTATCTCAGGAACTATAAGGGCAAATGAGCTGAAATTTTCAGGAATTGTAGAACTTTGAAAATGATGGAATTCAGTGAAGGATTCAGGTTTCTATCTATAATAGAAAAAAAGTTATGACTTTTCAAAGTTTTCCAAAAAAATCATAAGGGGGGTACCTTCTTACTAAAACGATGAAATTTCAATTTTTTTTTTGGCGAGATTTTGTATCCTAATGGTCAATCAACATACCCCAAACTCCATACACAAAATTATTTTCAGATTTGAAGCCGAAATCTATGAAAAAAGGCACTCAGAAAAATTGAAAAATCGATAAATCACCCCAAATTGCTTAGCACGATTTTATCTCAGGAACTACAAGTGCAAATGAGCTGAAATTTCCAGGAATTGTAGCCCTTTGAAAAAGATAAAATTCAGTGAAAGATTCAGGTTTCTATCTATAATAGAAAAAAAGTTATGACTTTTCAAAGTTTTCCAAAAAAATCATAAGGGGGGTACCTTCTTACTAAAACGATGAAATTTCAATTTTTTTTTTGGCGAGATTTTGTATCCTAATGGTCAATCAACATACCCCAAACTCCATACACAAAATTATTTTCAGATTTGAAGCCGAAATCTATGAAAAAAGGCACTCAGAAAAATTGAAAAATCGATAAATCACCCCAAATTGCTTAGCACGATTTTATCTCAGGAACTACAAGTGCAAATGAGCTGAAATTTTCAGGAATTGTAGCCCTTTGAAAAAGATAAAATTCAGTGAAAGATTCAGGTTTCTATCTATAATAGAAAAAAAGTTATGACTTTTCAAAGTTTTCCAAAAAAATCATAAGGGGGGTACCTTCTTACTAAAAAGATGAAATTTCAATTTTTTTTTTGGCGAGATTTTGTATCCTAATGGTCAATCAACATACCCCAAACTCCATACACAAAATTATTTTCAGATTTGAAGCCGAAATCTATGAAAAAAGGCACTCAGAAAAATTGAAAAATCGATAAATCACCCCAAATTGCTTAACACCATTTTATCTCAGGAACTACAAGTGCAAATGAGCTGAAATTTTCAGGAATTGTAGCCCTTTGAAAAAGATAAAATTCAGTGAAAGATTCAGGTTTCTATCTATAATAGAAAAAAAGTTATGACTTTTCAAAGTTTTCCAAAAAAATCATAAGGGGGGTACCTTCTTACTAAAAAGATGAAATTTCAATTTTTTTTTTGTCGAGATTTTGTATCCTAATGGTCAATCAACATACCCCAAACTCCATACACAAAATTATTTTCAGATTTGAAGCCGAAATCTATGAAAAAAGGCACTCAGAAAAATTGAAAAATCGATAAATCACCCCAAATTGCTTAACACCATTTTATCTCAGGAACTATAAGTGCAAATGAGCTGAAATTTTCAGGAATTGTAGCCCTTTGAAAAAGATAAAATTCAGTGAAAGATTCAGGTTTCTATCTATAATAGAAAAAAAGTTATGACTTTTCAAAGTTTTCCAAAAAAATCATAAGGGGGGTACCTTCTTACTAAAAAGATGAAATTTCAATTTTTTTTTTGTCGAGATTTTGTATCCTAATGGTCAATCAACATACCCCAAACTCCATACACAAAATTATTCTCAGATTTGAAGCCGAAATCTATGAAAAAAGGCACTCAGAAAAATTGAAAAATCGATAAATCACCCCAAATTGCTTAACACCATTTTATCTCAGGAACTATAAGTGCAAATGAGCTGAAATTTTCAGGAATTGTAGCCCTTTGAAAAAGATAAAATTCAGTGAAAGATTCAGGTTTCTATCTATAATAGAAAAAAAGTTATGACTTTTCAAAGTTTTCCAAAAAAATCATAAGGGGGGTACCTTCTTACTAAAAAGATGAAATTTCAATTTTTTTTTTGGCGAGATTTTGTATCCTAATGGTCAATCAACATACCCCAAACTCCATACACAAAATTATTTTCAGATTTGAAGCCGAAATCTATGAAAAAAGGCACTCAGAAAAATTGAAAAATCGATAAATCACCCCAAATTGCTTAACACCATTTTATCTCAGGAACTATAAGTGCAAATGAGCTGAAATTTTCAGGAATTGTAGCCCTTTGAAAAAGATAAAATTCAGTGAAAGATTCAGGTTTCTATCTATAATAGAAAAAAAGTTATGACTTTTCAAAGTTTTCCAAAAAAATCATAAGGGGGGTACCTTCTTACTAAAAAGATGAAATTTCAATTTTTTTTTTGTCGAGATTTTGTATCCTAATGGTCAATCAACATACCCCAAACTCCATACACAAAATTATTCTCAGATTTGAAGCCGAAATCTATGAAAAAAGGCACTCAGAAAAATTGAAAAATCGATAAATCACCCCAAATTGCTTAACACCATTTTATCTCAGGAACTATAAGTGCAAATGAGCTGAAATTTTCAGGAATTGTAGCCCTTTGAAAAAGATAAAATTCAGTGAAAGATTCAGGTTTCTATCTATAATAGAAAAAAAGTTATGACTTTTCAAAGTTTTCCAAAAAAATCATAAGGGGGGTACCTTCTTACTAAAACGATGAAATTTCAATTTTTTTTTTGGCGAGATTTTGTATCCTAATGGTCAATCAACATACCCCAAACTCCATACACAAAATTATTCTCAGATTTGAAGCCGAAATCTATGAAAAAAGGCACTCAGAAAAATTGAAAAATCGATAAATCACCCCAAATTGCTTAACACCATTTTATCTCAGGAACTATAAGTGCAAATGAGCTGAAATTTTCAGGAATTGTAGCCCTTTGAAAAAGATAAAATTCAGTGAAAGATTCAGGTTTCTATCTATAATAGAAAAAAAGTTATGACTTTTCAAAGTTTTCCAAAAAAATCATAAGGGGGGTACCTTCTTACTAAAAAGATGAAATTTCAATTTTTTTTTTGGCGAGATTTTGTATCCTAATGGTCAATCAACATACCCCAAACTCCATACACAAAATTATTTTCAGATTTGAAGCCGAAATCTATGAAAAAAGGCACTCAGAAAAATTGAAAAATCGATAAATCACCCCAAATTGCTTAACACCATTTTATCTCAGGAACTACAAGTGCAAATGAGCTGAAATTTTCAGGAATTGTAGCCCTTTGAAAAAGATAAAATTCAGTGAAAGATTCAGGTTTCTATCTATAATAGAAAAAAAGTTATGACTTTTCAAAGTTTTCCAAAAAAATCATAAGGGGGGTACCTTCTTACTAAAAAGATGAAATTTCAATTTTTTTTTTGTCGAGATTTTGTATCCTAATGGTCAATCAACATACCCCAAACTCCATACACAAAATTATTTTCAGATTTGAAGCCGAAATCTATGAAAAAAGGCACTCAGAAAAATTGAAAAATCGATAAATCACCCCAAATTGCTTAACACCATTTTATCTCAGGAACTATAAGTGCAAATGAGCTGAAATTTTCAGGAATTGTAGCCCTTTGAAAAAGATAAAATTCAGTGAAAGATTCAGGTTTCTATCTATAATAGAAAAAAAGTTATGACTTTTCAAAGTTTTCCAAAAAAATCATAAGGGGGGTACCTTCTTACTAAAAAGATGAAATTTCAATTTTTTTTTTGTCGAGATTTTGTATCCTAATGGTCAATCAACATACCCCAAACTCCATACACAAAATTATTCTCAGATTTGAAGCCGAAATCTATGAAAAAAGGCACTCAGAAAAATTGAAAAATCGATAAATCACCCCAAATTGCTTAACACCATTTTATCTCAGGAACTATAAGTGCAAATGAGCTGAAATTTTCAGGAATTGTAGCCCTTTGAAAAAGATAAAATTCAGTGAAAGATTCAGGTTTCTATCTATAATAGAAAAAAAGTTATGACTTTTCAAAGTTTTCCAAAAAAATCATAAGGGGGGTACCTTCTTACTAAAACGATGAAATTTCAATTTTTTTTTTGGCGAGATTTTGTATCCTAATGGTCAATCAACATACCCCAAACTCCATACACTAAATTATTTTCAGATTTGAAGCCGAAATCTATGAAAAAAGGCACTCAGAAAAATTGAAAAATCGATAAATCACCCCAAATTGCTTAACACCATTTTATCTCAGGAACTACAAGTGCAAATGAGCTGAAATTTTCAGGAATTGTAGCCCTTTGAAAAAGATAAAATTCAGTGAAAGATTCAGGTTTCTATCTATAATAGAAAAAAAGTTATGACTTTTCAAAGTTTTCCAAAAAAATCATAAGGGGGGTACCTTCTTACTAAAAAGATGAAATTTCAATTTTTTTTTTGTCGAGATTTTGTATCCTAATGGTCAATCAACATACCCCAAACTCCATACACAAAATTATTCTCAGATTTGAAGCCGAAATCTATGAAAAAAGGCACTCAGAAAAATTGAAAAATCGATAAATCACCCCAAATTGCTTAACACCATTTTATCTCAGGAACTATAAGTGCAAATGAGCTGAAATTTTCAGGAATTGTAGCCCTTTGAAAAAGATAAAATTCAGTGAAAGATTCAGGTTTCTATCTATAATAGAAAAAAAGTTATGACTTTTCAAAGTTTTCCAAAAAAATCATAAGGGGGGTACCTTCTTACTAAAAAGATGAAATTTCAATTTTTTTTTTGGCGAGATTTTGTATCCTAATGGTCAATCAACATACCCCAAACTCCATACACAAAATTATTTTCAGATTTGAAGCCGAAATCTATGAAAAAAGGCACTCAGAAAAATTGAAAAATCGATAAATCACCCCAAATTGCTTAACACCATTTTATCTCAGGAACTATAAGTGCAAATGAGCTGAAATTTTCAGGAATTGTAGCCCTTTGAAAAAGATAAAATTCAGTGAAAGATTCAGGTTTCTATCTATAATAGAAAAAAAGTTATGACTTTTCAAAGTTTTCCAAAAAAATCATAAGGGGGGTACCTTCTTACTAAAAAGATGAAATTTCAATTTTTTTTTTGTCGAGATTTTGTATCCTAATGGTCAATCAACATACCCCAAACTCCATACACAAAATTATTCTCAGATTTGAAGCCGAAATCTATGAAAAAAGGCACTCAGAAAAATTGAAAAATCGATAAATCACCCCAAATTGCTTAACACCATTTTATCTCAGGAACTATAAGTGCAAATGAGCTGAAATTTTCAGGAATTGTAGCCCTTTGAAAAAGATAAAATTCAGTGAAAGATTCAGGTTTCTATCTATAATAGAAAAAAAGTTATGACTTTTCAAAGTTTTCCAAAAAAATCATAAGGGGGGTACCTTCTTACTAAAACGATGAAATTTCAATTTTTTTTTTGGCGAGATTTTGTATCCTAATGGTCAATCAACATACCCCAAACTCCATACACAAAATTATTCTCAGATTTGAAGCCGAAATCTATGAAAAAAGGCACTCAGAAAAATTGAAAAATCGATAAATCACCCCAAATTGCTTAACACCATTTTATCTCAGGAACTATAAGTGCAAATGAGCTGAAATTTTCAGGAATTGTAGCCCTTTGAAAAAGATAAAATTCAGTGAAAGATTCAGGTTTCTATCTATAATAGAAAAAAAGTTATGACTTTTCAAAGTTTTCCAAAAAAATCATAAGGGGGGTACCTTCTTACTAAAACGATGAAATTTCAATTTTTTTTTTGGCGAGATTTTGTATCCTAATGGTCAATCAACATACCCCAAACTCCATACACAAAATTATTCTCAGATTTGAAGCCGAAATCTATGAAAAAAGGCACTCAGAAAAATTGAAAAATCGATAAATCACCCCAAATTGCTTAACACCATTTTATCTCAGGAACTATAAGTGCAAATGAGCTGAAATTTTCAGGAATTGTAGCCCTTTGAAAAAGATAAAATTCAGTGAAAGATTCAGGTTTCTATCTATAATAGAAAAAAAGTTATGACTTTTCAAAGTTTTCCAAAAAAATCATAAGGGGGGTACCTTCTTACTAAAACGATGAAATTTCAATTTTTTTTTTGGCGAGATTTTGTATCCTAATGGTCAATCAACATACCCCAAACTCCATACACTAAATTATTTTCAGATTTGAAGCCGAAATCTATGAAAAAAGGCACTCAGAAAAATTGAAAAATCGATAAATCACCCCAAATTGCTTAACACCATTTTATCTCAGGAACTACAAGTGCAAATGAGCTGAAATTTTCAGGAATTGTAGCCCTTTGAAAAAGATAAAATTCAGTGAAAGATTCAGGTTTCTATCTATAATAGAAAAAAAGTTATGACTTTTCAAAGTTTTCCAAAAAAATCATAAGGGGGGTACCTTCTTACTAAAACGATGAAATTTCAATTTTTTTTTTGGCGAGATTTTGTATCCTAATGGTCAATCAACATACCCCAAACTCCATACACAAAATTATTCTCAGATTTGAAGCCGAAATCTATGAAAAAAGGCACTCAGAAAAATTGAAAAATCGATAAATCACCCCAAATTGCTTAGCACGATTTTATCTCAGGAACTACAAGTGCAAATGAGCTGAAATTTCCAGGAATTGTAGCCCTTTGAAAAAGATAAAATTCAGTGAAAGATTCAGGTTTCTATCTATAATAGAAAAAAAGTTATGACTTTTCAAAGTTTTCCAAAAAAATCATAAGGGGGGTACCTTCTTACTAAAACGATGAAATTTCAATTTTTTTTTTGGCGAGATTTTGTATCCTAATGGTCAATCAACATACCCCAAACTCCATACACAAAATTATTCTCAGATTTGAAGCCGAAATCTATGAAAAAAGGTACTCAGAAAAATTGAAAAATCGATAAATCACCCCAAATTGCTTAACACCATTTTATCTCAGGAACTACAAGTGCAAATGAGCTGAAATTTTCAGGAATTGTAGCCCTTTGAAAAAGATAAAATTCAGTGAAAGATTCAGGTTTCTATCTATAATAGAAAAAAAGTTATGACTTTTCAAAGTTTTCCAAAAAAATCATAAGGGGGGTACCTTCTTACTAAAACGATGAAATTTCAATTTTTTTTTTGGCGAGATTTTGTATCCTAATGGTCAATCAACATACCCCAAACTCCATACACAAAATTATTCTCAGATTTGAAGCCGAAATCTATGAAAAAAGGCACTCAGAAAAATTGAAAAATCGATAAATCACCCCAAATTGCTTAGCACGATTTTATCTCAGGAACTACAAGTGCAAATGAGCTGAAATTTCCAGGAATTGTAGCCCTTTGAAAAAGATAAAATTCAGTGAAAGATTCAGGTTTCTATCTATAATAGAAAAAAAGTTATGACTTTTCAAAGTTTTCCAAAAAAATCATAAGGGGGGTACCTTCTTACTAAAACGATGAAATTTCAATTTTTTTTTTGGCGAGATTTTGTATCCTAATGGTCAATCAACATACCCCAAACTCCATACACAAAATTATTCTCAGATTTGAAGCCGAAATCTATGAAAAAAGGTACTCAGAAAAATTGAAAAATCGATAAATCACCCCAAATTGCTTAACACCATTTTATCTCAGGAACTACAAGTGCAAATGAGCTGAAATTTTCAGGAATTGTAGCCCTTTGAAAAAGATAAAATTCAGTGAAAGATTCAGGTTTCTATCTATAATAGAAAAAAAGTTATGACTTTTCAAAGTTTTCCAAAAAAATCATAAGGGGGGTACCTTCTTACTAAAACGATGAAATTTCAATTTTTTTTTTGGCGAGATTTTGTATCCTAATGGTCAATCAACATACCCCAAACTCCATACACAAAATTATTCTCAGATTTGAAGCCGAAATCTATGAAAAAAGGCACTCAGAAAAATTGAAAAATCGATAAATCACCCCAAATTGCTTAACACCATTTTATCTCAGGAACTACAAGTGCAAATGAGCTGAAATTTTCAGGAATTGTAGCCCTTTGAAAAAGATAAAATTCAGTGAAAGATTCAGGTTTCTATCTATAATAGAAAAAAAGTTATGACTTTTCAAAGTTTTCCAAAAAAATCATAAGGGGGGTACCTTCTTACTAAAACGATGAAATTTCAATTTTTTTTTTGGCGAGATTTTGTATCCTAATGGTCAATCAACATACCCCAAACTCCATACACTAAATTATTTTCAGATTTGAAGCCGAAATCTATGAAAAAAGGCACTCAGAAAAATTGAAAAATCGATAAATCACCCCAAATTGCTTAACACCATTTTATCTCAGGAACTACAAGTGCAAATGAGCTGAAATTTCCAGGAATTGTAGCCCTTTGAAAAAGATAAAATTCAGTGAAAGATTCAGGTTTCTATCTATAATAGAAAAAAAGTTATGACTTTTCAAAGTTTTCCAAAAAAATCATAAGGGGGGTACCTTCTTACTAAAACGATGAAATTTCAATTTTTTTTTTGGCGAGATTTTGTATCCTAATGGTCAATCAACATACCCCAAACTCCATACACAAAATTATTCTCAGATTTGAAGCCGAAATCTATGAAAAAAGGCACTCAGAAAAATTGAAAAATCGATAAATCACCCCAAATTGCTTAACACCATTTTATCTCAGGAACTACAAGTGCAAATGAGCTGAAATTTTCAGGAATTGTAGCCCTTTGAAAAAGATAAAATTCAGTGAAAGATTCAGGTTTCTATCTATAATAGAAAAAAAGTTATGACTTTTCAAAGTTTTCCAAAAAAATCATAAGGGGGGTACCTTCTTACTAAAACGATGAAATTTCAATTTTTTTTTTGGCGAGATTTTGTATCCTAATGGTCAATCAACATACCCCAAACTCCATACACAAAATTATTCTCAGATTTGAAGCCGAAATCTATGAAAAAAGGCACTCAGAAAAATTGAAAAATCGATAAATCACCCCAAATTGCTTAACACCATTTTATCTCAGGAACTACAAGTGCAAATGAGCTGAAATTTTCAGGAATTGTAGCCCTTTGAAAAAGATAAAATTCAGTGAAAGATTCAGGTTTCTATCTATAATAGAAAAAAAGTTATGACTTTTCAAAGTTTTCCAAAAAAATCATAAGGGGGGTACCTTCTTACTAAAACGATGAAATTTCAATTTTTTTTTTGGCGAGATTTTGTATCCTAATGGTCAATCAACATACCCCAAACTCCATACACAAAATTATTCTCAGATTTGAAGCCGAAATCTATGAAAAAAGGCACTCAGAAAAATTGAAAAATCGATAAATCACCCCAAATTGCTTAACACCATTTTATCTCAGGAACTACAAGTGCAAATGAGCTGAAATTTTCAGGAATTGTAGCCCTTTGAAAAAGATAAAATTCAGTGAAAGATTCAGGTTTCTATCTATAATAGAAAAAAAGTTATGACTTTTCAAAGTTTTCCAAAAAAATCATAAGGGGGGTACCTTCTTACTAAAACGATGAAATTTCAATTTTTTTTTTGGCGAGATTTTGTATCCTAATGGTCAATCAACATACCCCAAACTCCATACACTAAATTATTTTCAGATTTGAAGCCGAAATCTATGAAAAAAGGCACTCAGAAAAATTGAAAAATCGATAAATCACCCCAAATTGCTTAACACCATTTTATCTCAGGAACTACAAGTGCAAATGAGCTGAAATTTCCAGGAATTGTAGCCCTTTGAAAAAGATAAAATTCAGTGAAAGATTCAGGTTTCTATCTATAATAGAAAAAAAGTTATGACTTTTCAAAGTTTTCCAAAAAAATCATAAGGGGGGTACCTTCTTACTAAAACGATGAAATTTCAATTTTTTTTTTGGCGAGATTTTGTATCCTAATGGTCAATCAACATACCCCAAACTCCATACACAAAATTATTCTCAGATTTGAAGCCGAAATCTATGAAAAAAGGCACTCAGAAAAATTGAAAAATCGATAAATCACCCCAAATTGCTTAGCACGATTTTATCTCAGGAACTACAAGTGCAAATGAGCTGAAATTTCCAGGAATTGTAGCCCTTTGAAAAAGATAAAATTCAGTGAAAGATTCAGGTTTCTATCTATAATAGAAAAAAAGTTATGACTTTTCAAAGTTTTCCAAAAAAATCATAAGGGGGGTACCTTCTTACTAAAACGATGAAATTTCAATTTTTTTTTTGGCGAGATTTTGTATCCTAATGGTCAATCAACATACCCCAAACTCCATACACAAAATTATTCTCAGATTTGAAGCCGAAATCTATGAAAAAAGGTACTCAGAAAAATTGAAAAATCGATAAATCACCCCAAATTGCTTAACACCATTTTATCTCAGGAACTACAAGTGCAAATGAGCTGAAATTTTCAGGAATTGTAGCCCTTTGAAAAAGATAAAATTCAGTGAAAGATTCAGGTTTCTATCTATAATAGAAAAAAAGTTATGACTTTTCAAAGTTTTCCAAAAAAATCATAAGGGGGGTACCTTCTTACTAAAACGATGAAATTTCAATTTTTTTTTTGTCGAGATTTTGTATCCTAATGGTCAATCAACATACCCCAAACTCCATACACAAAATTATTCTCAGATTTGAAGCCGAAATCTATGAAAAAAGGCACTCAGAAAAATTGAAAAATCGATAAATCACCCCAAATTGCTTAGCACGATTTTATCTCAGGAACTACAAGTGCAAATGAGCTGAAATTTCCAGGAATTGTAGCCCTTTGAAAAAGATAAAATTCAGTGAAAGATTCAGGTTTCTATCTATAATAGAAAAAAAGTTATGACTTTTCAAAGTTTTCCAAAAAAATCATAAGGGGGGTACCTTCTTACTAAAAAGATGAAATTTCAATTTTTTTTTTGTCGAGATTTTGTATCCTAATGGTCAATCAACATACCCCAAACTCCATACACAAAATTATTCTCAGATTTGAAGCCGAAATCTATGAAAAAAGGTACTCAGAAAAATTGAAAAATCGATAAATCACCCCAAATTGCTTAACACCATTTTATCTCAGGAACTACAAGTGCAAATGAGCTGAAATTTTCAGGAATTGTAGCCCTTTGAAAAAGATAAAATTCAGTGAAAGATTCAGGTTTCTATCTATAATAGAAAAAAAGTTATGACTTTTCAAAGTTTTCCAAAAAAATCATAAGGGGGGTACCTTCTTACTAAAACGATGAAATTTCAATTTTTTTTTTGGCGAGATTTTGTATCCTAATGGTCAATCAACATACCCCAAACTCCATACACTAAATTATTTTCAGATTTGAAGCCGAAATCTATGAAAAAAGGCACTCAGAAAAATTGAAAAATCGATAAATCACCCCAAATTGCTTAACACCATTTTATCTCAGGAACTACAAGTGCAAATGAGCTGAAATTTTCAGGAATTGTAGCCCTTTGAAAAAGATAAAATTCAGTGAAAGATTCAGGTTTCTATCTATAATAGAAAAAAAGTTATGACTTTTCAAAGTTTTCCAAAAAAATCATAAGGGGGGTACCTTCTTACTAAAAAGATGAAATTTCAATTTTTTTTTTGTCGAGATTTTGTATCCTAATGGTCAATCAACATACCCCAAACTCCATACACAAAATTATTCTCAGATTTGAAGCCGAAATCTATGAAAAAAGGTACTCAGAAAAATTGAAAAATCGATAAATCACCCCAAATTGCTTAACACCATTTTATCTCAGGAACTACAAGTGCAAATGAGCTGAAATTTTCAGGAATTGTAGCCCTTTGAAAAAGATAAAATTCAGTGAAAGATTCAGGTTTCTATCTATAATAGAAAAAAAGTTATGACTTTTCAAAGTTTTCCAAAAAAATCATAAGGGGGGTACCTTCTTACTAAAAAGATGAAATTTCAATTTTTTTTTTGTCGAGATTTTGTATCCTAATGGTCAATCAACATACCCCAAACTCCATACACAAAATTATTCTCAGATTTGAAGCCGAAATCTATGAAAAAAGGTACTCAGAAAAATTGAAAAATCGATAAATCACCCCAAATTGCTTAACACCATTTTATCTCAGGAACTACAAGTGCAAATGAGCTGAAATTTTCAGGAATTGTAGCCCTTTGAAAAAGATAAAATTCAGTGAAAGATTCAGGTTTCTATCTATAATAGAAAAAAAGTTATGACTTTTCAAAGTTTTCCAAAAAAATCACAAGGGGGGTACCTTCTTACTAAAAAGATGAAATTTCAATTTTTTTTTTGTCGAGATTTTGTATCCTAATGGTCAATCAACATACCCCAAACTCCATACACAAAATTATTCCCAGATTTGAAGCCGAAATCTATGAAAAAAGGCACTCAGAAAAATTGAAAAATTTGATAAATCACCCCAAATTGCTTAACACGATTTTATCTCAGGAACTATAAGTGCAAATGAGCTGAAATTTTCAGGGATTGTAGTCCTTTGAAAATGGTGAAATTTAGTGAAAGATTCAGCTTTCTATCTATAATAGAAAAAAAGTTATGACCTTTCAAAGTTTTCCAAAATGTAAATCATAAGGTAGGTACCTTCTTACTAAAACGATGAAATTTCAATTTTTTTTTTGTCGAGATTTTGTATCCTAATGGTCAATCAACATACCCCAAACTCCATACACTAAATTATTCTCAGAAAAATTGACAAATTGATAAATCACCCCAAATTGCTTAACACGATTTTATCTCAGGAACTACAAGTGCAAATGAGCTGAAATTTTCAGGAATTGTAGCCCTTTGAAAAAGATAAAATTCAGTGAAAGATTCAGGTTTCTATCTATAATAGAAAAAAAGTTATGACTTTTCAAAGTTTTCCAAAAAAATCATAAGGGGGGTACCTTCTTACTAAAACGATGAAATTTCAATTTTTTTTTTGGCGAGATTTTGTATCCTAATGGTCAATCAACATACCCCAAACTCCATACACAAAATTATTCTCAGATTTGAAGCCGAAATCTATGAAAAAAGGCACTCAGAAAAATTGAAAAATCGATAAATCACCCCAAATTGCTTAACACCATTTTATCTCAGGAACTACAAGTGCAAATGAGCTGAAATTTTCAGGAATTGTAGCCCTTTGAAAAAGATAAAATTCAGTGAAAGATTCAGGTTTCTATCTATAATAGAAAAAAAGTTATGACTTTTCAAAGTTTTCCAAAAAAATCATAAGGGGGGTACCTTCTTACTAAAACGATGAAATTTCAATTTTTTTTTTGGCGAGATTTTGTATCCTAATGGTCAATCAACATACCCCAAACTCCATACACTAAATTATTTTCAGATTTGAAGCCGAAATCTATGAAAAAAGGCACTCAGAAAAATTGAAAAATCGATAAATCACCCCAAATTGCTTAACACCATTTTATCTCAGGAACTATAAGTGCAAATGAGCTGAAATTTTCAGGAATTGTAGCCCTTTGAAAAAGATAAAATTCAGTGAAAGATTCAGGTTTCTATCTATAATAGAAAAAAAGTTATGACTTTTCAAAGTTTTCCAAAAAAATCACAAGGGGGGTACCTTCTTACTAAAAAGATGAAATTTCAATTTTTTTTTTGTCGAGATTTTGTATCCTAATGGTCAATCAACATACCCCAAACTCCATACACAAAATTATTCCCAGATTTGAAGCCGAAATCTATGAAAAAAGGCACTCAGAAAAATTGAAAAATTTGATAAATCACCCCAAATTGCTTAACACGATTTTATCTCAGGAACTATAAGTGCAAATGAGCTGAAATTTTCAGGGATTGTAGTCCTTTGAAAATGGTGAAATTTAGTGAAAGATTCAGCTTTCTATCTATAATAGAAAAAAAGTTATGACCTTTCAAAGTTTTCCAAAATGTAAATCATAAGGTAGGTACCTTCTTACTAAAACGATGAAATTTCAATTTTTTTTTTGTCGAGATTTTGTATCCTAATGGTCAATCAACATACCCCAAACTCCATACACTAAATTATTCTCAGAAAAATTGACAAATTGATAAATCACCCCAAATTGCTTAACACGATTTTATCTCAGGAACTACAAGTGCAAATGAGCTGAAATTTTCAGGAATTGTAGCCCTTTGAAAAAGATAAAATTCAGTGAAAGATTCAGGTTTCTATCTATAATAGAAAAAAAGTTATGACTTTTCAAAGTTTTCCAAAAAAATCATAAGGGGGGTACCTTCTTACTAAAACGATGAAATTTCAATTTTTTTTTTGGCGAGATTTTGTATCCTAATGGTCAATCAACATACCCCAAACTCCATACACAAAATTATTCTCAGATTTGAAGCCGAAATCTATGAAAAAAGGCACTCAGAAAAATTGAAAAATCGATAAATCACCCCAAATTGCTTAACACCATTTTATCTCAGGAACTACAAGTGCAAATGAGCTGAAATTTTCAGGAATTGTAGCCCTTTGAAAAAGATAAAATTCAGTGAAAGATTCAGGTTTCTATCTATAATAGAAAAAAAGTTATGACTTTTCAAAGTTTTCCAAAAAAATCATAAGGGGGGTACCTTCTTACTAAAACGATGAAATTTCAATTTTTTTTTTGGCGAGATTTTGTATCCTAATGGTCAATCAACATACCCCAAACTCCATACACTAAATTATTTTCAGATTTGAAGCCGAAATCTATGAAAAAAGGCACTCAGAAAAATTGAAAAATCGATAAATCACCCCAAATTGCTTAACACCATTTTATCTCAGGAACTACAAGTGCAAATGAGCTGAAATTTCCAGGAATTGTAGCCCTTTGAAAAAGATAAAATTCAGTGAAAGATTCAGGTTTCTATCTATAATAGAAAAAAAGTTATGACTTTTCAAAGTTTTCCAAAAAAATCATAAGGGGGGTACCTTCTTACTAAAACGATGAAATTTCAATTTTTTTTTTGGCGAGATTTTGTATCCTAATGGTCAATCAACATACCCCAAACTCCATACACAAAATTATTCTCAGATTTGAAGCCGAAATCTATGAAAAAAGGCACTCAGAAAAATTGAAAAATCGATAAATCACCCCAAATTGCTTAACACCATTTTATCTCAGGAACTACAAGTGCAAATGAGCTGAAATTTTCAGGAATTGTAGCCCTTTGAAAAAGATAAAATTCAGTGAAAGATTCAGGTTTCTATCTATAATAGAAAAAAAGTTATGACTTTTCAAAGTTTTCCAAAAAAATCATAAGGGGGGTACCTTCTTACTAAAACGATGAAATTTCAATTTTTTTTTTGGCGAGATTTTGTATCCTAATGGTCAATCAACATACCCCAAACTCCATACACAAAATTATTCTCAGATTTGAAGCCGAAATCTATGAAAAAAGGCACTCAGAAAAATTGAAAAATCGATAAATCACCCCAAATTGCTTAACACCATTTTATCTCAGGAACTACAAGTGCAAATGAGCTGAAATTTTCAGGAATTGTAGCCCTTTGAAAAAGATAAAATTCAGTGAAAGATTCAGGTTTCTATCTATAATAGAAAAAAAGTTATGACTTTTCAAAGTTTTCCAAAAAAATCATAAGGGGGGTACCTTCTTACTAAAACGATGAAATTTCAATTTTTTTTTTGGCGAGATTTTGTATCCTAATGGTCAATCAACATACCCCAAACTCCATACACAAAATTATTCTCAGATTTGAAGCCGAAATCTATGAAAAAAGGCACTCAGAAAAATTGAAAAATCGATAAATCACCCCAAATTGCTTAACACCATTTTATCTCAGGAACTACAAGTGCAAATGAGCTGAAATTTTCAGGAATTGTAGCCCTTTGAAAAAGATAAAATTCAGTGAAAGATTCAGGTTTCTATCTATAATAGAAAAAAAGTTATGACTTTTCAAAGTTTTCCAAAAAAATCATAAGGGGGGTACCTTCTTACTAAAACGATGAAATTTCAATTTTTTTTTTGGCGAGATTTTGTATCCTAATGGTCAATCAACATACCCCAAACTCCATACACTAAATTATTTTCAGATTTGAAGCCGAAATCTATGAAAAAAGGCACTCAGAAAAATTGAAAAATCGATAAATCACCCCAAATTGCTTAACACCATTTTATCTCAGGAACTACAAGTGCAAATGAGCTGAAATTTCCAGGAATTGTAGCCCTTTGAAAAAGATAAAATTCAGTGAAAGATTCAGGTTTCTATCTATAATAGAAAAAAAGTTATGACTTTTCAAAGTTTTCCAAAAAAATCATAAGGGGGGTACCTTCTTACTAAAACGATGAAATTTCAATTTTTTTTTTGTCGAGATTTTGTATCCTAATGGTCAATCAACATACCCCAAACTCCATACACAAAATTATTCTCAGATTTGAAGCCGAAATCTATGAAAAAAGGCACTCAGAAAAATTGAAAAATCGATAAATCACCCCAAATTGCTTAGCACGATTTTATCTCAGGAACTACAAGTGCAAATGAGCTGAAATTTCCAGGAATTGTAGCCCTTTGAAAAAGATAAAATTCAGTGAAAGATTCAGGTTTCTATCTATAATAGAAAAAAAGTTATGACTTTTCAAAGTTTTCCAAAAAAATCATAAGGGGGGTACCTTCTTACTAAAAAGATGAAATTTCAATTTTTTTTTTGTCGAGATTTTGTATCCTAATGGTCAATCAACATACCCCAAACTCCATACACAAAATTATTCTCAGATTTGAAGCCGAAATCTATGAAAAAAGGTACTCAGAAAAATTGAAAAATCGATAAATCACCCCAAATTGCTTAACACCATTTTATCTCAGGAACTACAAGTGCAAATGAGCTGAAATTTTCAGGAATTGTAGCCCTTTGAAAAAGATAAAATTCAGTGAAAGATTCAGGTTTCTATCTATAATAGAAAAAAAGTTATGACTTTTCAAAGTTTTCCAAAAAAATCATAAGGGGGGTACCTTCTTACTAAAACGATGAAATTTCAATTTTTTTTTTGGCGAGATTTTGTATCCTAATGGTCAATCAACATACCCCAAACTCCATACACTAAATTATTTTCAGATTTGAAGCCGAAATCTATGAAAAAAGGCACTCAGAAAAATTGAAAAATCGATAAATCACCCCAAATTGCTTAACACCATTTTATCTCAGGAACTACAAGTGCAAATGAGCTGAAATTTTCAGGAATTGTAGCCCTTTGAAAAAGATAAAATTCAGTGAAAGATTCAGGTTTCTATCTATAATAGAAAAAAAGTTATGACTTTTCAAAGTTTTCCAAAAAAATCATAAGGGGGGTACCTTCTTACTAAAAAGATGAAATTTCAATTTTTTTTTTGTCGAGATTTTGTATCCTAATGGTCAATCAACATACCCCAAACTCCATACACAAAATTATTCTCAGATTTGAAGCCGAAATCTATGAAAAAAGGTACTCAGAAAAATTGAAAAATCGATAAATCACCCCAAATTGCTTAACACCATTTTATCTCAGGAACTACAAGTGCAAATGAGCTGAAATTTTCAGGAATTGTAGCCCTTTGAAAAAGATAAAATTCAGTGAAAGATTCAGGTTTCTATCTATAATAGAAAAAAAGTTATGACTTTTCAAAGTTTTCCAAAAAAATCATAAGGGGGGTACCTTCTTACTAAAACGATGAAATTTCAATTTTTTTTTTGGCGAGATTTTGTATCCTAATGGTCAATCAACATACCCCAAACTCCATACACTAAATTATTTTCAGATTTGAAGCCGAAATCTATGAAAAAAGGCACTCAGAAAAATTGAAAAATCGATAAATCACCCCAAATTGCTTAACACCATTTTATCTCAGGAACTACAAGTGCAAATGAGCTGAAATTTTCAGGAATTGTAGCCCTTTGAAAAAGATAAAATTCAGTGAAAGATTCAGGTTTCTATCTATAATAGAAAAAAAGTTATGACTTTTCAAAGTTTTCCAAAAAAATCATAAGGGGGGTACCTTCTTACTAAAACGATGAAATTTCAATTTTTTTTTTGGCGAGATTTTGTATCCTAATGGTCAATCAACATACCCCAAACTCCATACACAAAATTATTCTCAGATTTGAAGCCGAAATCTATGAAAAAAGGCACTCAGAAAAATTGAAAAATCGATAAATCACCCCAAATTGCTTAACACCATTTTATCTCAGGAACTACAAGTGCAAATGAGCTGAAATTTTCAGGAATTGTAGCCCTTTGAAAAAGATAAAATTCAGTGAAAGATTCAGGTTTCTATCTATAATAGAAAAAAAGTTATGACTTTTCAAAGTTTTCCAAAAAAATCATAAGGGGGGTACCTTCTTACTAAAACGATGAAATTTCAATTTTTTTTTTGTCGAGATTTTGTATCCTAATGGTCAATCAACATACCCCAAACTCCATACACAAAATTATTCTCAGATTTGAAGCCGAAATCTATGAAAAAAGGTACTCAGAAAAATTGAAAAATCGATAAATCACCCCAAATTGCTTAACACCATTTTATCTCAGGAACTACAAGTGCAAATGAGCTGAAATTTTCAGGAATTGTAGCCCTTTGAAAAAGATAAAATTCAGTGAAAGATTCAGGTTTCTATCTATAATAGAAAAAAAGTTATGACTTTTCAAAGTTTTCCAAAAAAATCATAAGGGGGGTACCTTCTTACTAAAACGATGAAATTTCAATTTTTTTTTTGGCGAGATTTTGTATCCTAATGGTCAATCAACATACCCCAAACTCCATACACTAAATTATTTTCAGATTTGAAGCCGAAATCTATGAAAAAAGGCACTCAGAAAAATTGAAAAATCGATAAATCACCCCAAATTGCTTAACACCATTTTATCTCAGGAACTACAAGTGCAAATGAGCTGAAATTTTCAGGAATTGTAGCCCTTTGAAAAAGATAAAATTCAGTGAAAGATTCAGGTTTCTATCTATAATAGAAAAAAAGTTATGACTTTTCAAAGTTTTCCAAAAAAATCATAAGGGGGGTACCTTCTTACTAAAAAGATGAAATTTCAATTTTTTTTTTGTCGAGATTTTGTATCCTAATGGTCAATCAACATACCCCAAACTCCATACACAAAATTATTCTCAGATTTGAAGCCGAAATCTATGAAAAAAGGTACTCAGAAAAATTGAAAAATCGATAAATCACCCCAAATTGCTTAACACCATTTTATCTCAGGAACTACAAGTGCAAATGAGCTGAAATTTTCAGGAATTGTAGCCCTTTGAAAAAGATAAAATTCAGTGAAAGATTCAGGTTTCTATCTATAATAGAAAAAAAGTTATGACTTTTCAAAGTTTTCCAAAAAAATCATAAGGGGGGTACCTTCTTACTAAAAAGATGAAATTTCAATTTTTTTTTTGTCGAGATTTTGTATCCTAATGGTCAATCAACATACCCCAAACTCCATACACAAAATTATTCTCAGATTTGAAGCCGAAATCTATGAAAAAAGGTACTCAGAAAAATTGAAAAATCGATAAATCACCCCAAATTGCTTAACACCATTTTATCTCAGGAACTACAAGTGCAAATGAGCTGAAATTTTCAGGAATTGTAGCCCTTTGAAAAAGATAAAATTCAGTGAAAGATTCAGGTTTCTATCTATAATAGAAAAAAAGTTATGACTTTTCAAAGTTTTCCAAAAAAATCACAAGGGGGGTACCTTCTTACTAAAAAGATGAAATTTCAATTTTTTTTTTGTCGAGATTTTGTATCCTAATGGTCAATCAACATACCCCAAACTCCATACACAAAATTATTCCCAGATTTGAAGCCGAAATCTATGAAAAAAGGCACTCAGAAAAATTGAAAAATTTGATAAATCACCCCAAATTGCTTAACACGATTTTATCTCAGGAACTATAAGTGCAAATGAGCTGAAATTTTCAGGGATTGTAGTCCTTTGAAAATGGTGAAATTTAGTGAAAGATTCAGCTTTCTATCTATAATAGAAAAAAAGTTATGACCTTTCAAAGTTTTCCAAAATGTAAATCATAAGGTAGGTACCTTCTTACTAAAACGATGAAATTTCAATTTTTTTTTTGTCGAGATTTTGTATCCTAATGGTCAATCAACATACCCCAAACTCCATACACTAAATTATTCTCAGAAAAATTGACAAATTGATAAATCACCCCAAATTGCTTAACACGATTTTATCTCAGGAACTACAAGTGCAAATGAGCTGAAATTTTCAGGAATTGTAGCCCTTTGAAAAAGATAAAATTCAGTGAAAGATTCAGGTTTCTATCTATAATAGAAAAAAAGTTATGACTTTTCAAAGTTTTCCAAAAAAATCATAAGGGGGGTACCTTCTTACTAAAACGATGAAATTTCAATTTTTTTTTTGGCGAGATTTTGTATCCTAATGGTCAATCAACATACCCCAAACTCCATACACAAAATTATTCTCAGATTTGAAGCCGAAATCTATGAAAAAAGGCACTCAGAAAAATTGAAAAATCGATAAATCACCCCAAATTGCTTAACACCATTTTATCTCAGGAACTACAAGTGCAAATGAGCTGAAATTTTCAGGAATTGTAGCCCTTTGAAAAAGATAAAATTCAGTGAAAGATTCAGGTTTCTATCTATAATAGAAAAAAAGTTATGACTTTTCAAAGTTTTCCAAAAAAATCATAAGGGGGGTACCTTCTTACTAAAACGATGAAATTTCAATTTTTTTTTTGGCGAGATTTTGTATCCTAATGGTCAATCAACATACCCCAAACTCCATACACTAAATTATTTTCAGATTTGAAGCCGAAATCTATGAAAAAAGGCACTCAGAAAAATTGAAAAATCGATAAATCACCCCAAATTGCTTAACACCATTTTATCTCAGGAACTACAAGTGCAAATGAGCTGAAATTTCCAGGAATTGTAGCCCTTTGAAAAAGATAAAATTCAGTGAAAGATTCAGGTTTCTATCTATAATAGAAAAAAAGTTATGACTTTTCAAAGTTTTCCAAAAAAATCATAAGGGGGGTACCTTCTTACTAAAACGATGAAATTTCAATTTTTTTTTTGGCGAGATTTTGTATCCTAATGGTCAATCAACATACCCCAAACTCCATACACAAAATTATTCTCAGATTTGAAGCCGAAATCTATGAAAAAAGGCACTCAGAAAAATTGAAAAATCGATAAATCACCCCAAATTGCTTAACACCATTTTATCTCAGGAACTACAAGTGCAAATGAGCTGAAATTTTCAGGAATTGTAGCCCTTTGAAAAAGATAAAATTCAGTGAAAGATTCAGGTTTCTATCTATAATAGAAAAAAAGTTATGACTTTTCAAAGTTTTCCAAAAAAATCATAAGGGGGGTACCTTCTTACTAAAACGATGAAATTTCAATTTTTTTTTTGGCGAGATTTTGTATCCTAATGGTCAATCAACATACCCCAAACTCCATACACAAAATTATTCTCAGATTTGAAGCCGAAATCTATGAAAAAAGGCACTCAGAAAAATTGAAAAATCGATAAATCACCCCAAATTGCTTAACACCATTTTATCTCAGGAACTACAAGTGCAAATGAGCTGAAATTTTCAGGAATTGTAGCCCTTTGAAAAAGATAAAATTCAGTGAAAGATTCAGGTTTCTATCTATAATAGAAAAAAAGTTATGACTTTTCAAAGTTTTCCAAAAAAATCATAAGGGGGGTACCTTCTTACTAAAACGATGAAATTTCAATTTTTTTTTTGGCGAGATTTTGTATCCTAATGGTCAATCAACATACCCCAAACTCCATACACTAAATTATTTTCAGATTTGAAGCCGAAATCTATGAAAAAAGGCACTCAGAAAAATTGAAAAATCGATAAATCACCCCAAATTGCTTAACACCATTTTATCTCAGGAACTACAAGTGCAAATGAGCTGAAATTTCCAGGAATTGTAGCCCTTTGAAAAAGATAAAATTCAGTGAAAGATTCAGGTTTCTATCTATAATAGAAAAAAAGTTATGACTTTTCAAAGTTTTCCAAAAAAATCATAAGGGGGGTACCTTCTTACTAAAACGATGAAATTTCAATTTTTTTTTTGGCGAGATTTTGTATCCTAATGGTCAATCAACATACCCCAAACTCCATACACAAAATTATTCTCAGATTTGAAGCCGAAATCTATGAAAAAAGGCACTCAGAAAAATTGAAAAATCGATAAATCACCCCAAATTGCTTAGCACGATTTTATCTCAGGAACTACAAGTGCAAATGAGCTGAAATTTCCAGGAATTGTAGCCCTTTGAAAAAGATAAAATTCAGTGAAAGATTCAGGTTTCTATCTATAATAGAAAAAAAGTTATGACTTTTCAAAGTTTTCCAAAAAAATCATAAGGGGGGTACCTTCTTACTAAAACGATGAAATTTCAATTTTTTTTTTGGCGAGATTTTGTATCCTAATGGTCAATCAACATACCCCAAACTCCATACACAAAATTATTCTCAGATTTGAAGCCGAAATCTATGAAAAAAGGTACTCAGAAAAATTGAAAAATCGATAAATCACCCCAAATTGCTTAACACCATTTTATCTCAGGAACTACAAGTGCAAATGAGCTGAAATTTTCAGGAATTGTAGCCCTTTGAAAAAGATAAAATTCAGTGAAAGATTCAGGTTTCTATCTATAATAGAAAAAAAGTTATGACTTTTCAAAGTTTTCCAAAAAAATCATAAGGGGGGTACCTTCTTACTAAAAAGATGAAATTTCAATTTTTTTTTTGTCGAGATTTTGTATCCTAATGGTCAATCAACATACCCCAAACTCCATACACAAAATTATTCTCAGATTTGAAGCCGAAATCTATGAAAAAAGGCACTCAGAAAAATTGAAAAATCGATAAATCACCCCAAATTGCTTAGCACGATTTTATCTCAGGAACTACAAGTGCAAATGAGCTGAAATTTCCAGGAATTGTAGCCCTTTGAAAAAGATAAAATTCAGTGAAAGATTCAGGTTTCTATCTATAATAGAAAAAAAGTTATGACTTTTCAAAGTTTTCCAAAAAAATCATAAGGGGGGTACCTTCTTACTAAAACGATGAAATTTCAATTTTTTTTTTGGCGAGATTTTGTATCCTAATGGTCAATCAACATACCCCAAACTCCATACACAAAATTATTCTCAGATTTGAAGCCGAAATCTATGAAAAAAGGTACTCAGAAAAATTGAAAAATCGATAAATCACCCCAAATTGCTTAACACCATTTTATCTCAGGAACTACAAGTGCAAATGAGCTGAAATTTTCAGGAATTGTAGCCCTTTGAAAAAGATAAAATTCAGTGAAAGATTCAGGTTTCTATCTATAATAGAAAAAAAGTTATGACTTTTCAAAGTTTTCCAAAAAAATCATAAGGGGGGTACCTTCTTACTAAAACGATGAAATTTCAATTTTTTTTTTGTCGAGATTTTGTATCCTAATGGTCAATCAACATACCCCAAACTCCATACACAAAATTATTCTCAGATTTGAAGCCGAAATCTATGAAAAAAGGCACTCAGAAAAATTGAAAAATCGATAAATCACCCCAAATTGCTTAGCACGATTTTATCTCAGGAACTACAAGTGCAAATGAGCTGAAATTTCCAGGAATTGTAGCCCTTTGAAAAAGATAAAATTCAGTGAAAGATTCAGGTTTCTATCTATAATAGAAAAAAAGTTATGACTTTTCAAAGTTTTCCAAAAAAATCATAAGGGGGGTACCTTCTTACTAAAAAGATGAAATTTCAATTTTTTTTTTGTCGAGATTTTGTATCCTAATGGTCAATCAACATACCCCAAACTCCATACACAAAATTATTCTCAGATTTGAAGCCGAAATCTATGAAAAAAGGTACTCAGAAAAATTGAAAAATCGATAAATCACCCCAAATTGCTTAACACCATTTTATCTCAGGAACTACAAGTGCAAATGAGCTGAAATTTTCAGGAATTGTAGCCCTTTGAAAAAGATAAAATTCAGTGAAAGATTCAGGTTTCTATCTATAATAGAAAAAAAGTTATGACTTTTCAAAGTTTTCCAAAAAAATCATAAGGGGGGTACCTTCTTACTAAAACGATGAAATTTCAATTTTTTTTTTGGCGAGATTTTGTATCCTAATGGTCAATCAACATACCCCAAACTCCATACACTAAATTATTTTCAGATTTGAAGCCGAAATCTATGAAAAAAGGCACTCAGAAAAATTGAAAAATCGATAAATCACCCCAAATTGCTTAACACCATTTTATCTCAGGAACTACAAGTGCAAATGAGCTGAAATTTTCAGGAATTGTAGCCCTTTGAAAAAGATAAAATTCAGTGAAAGATTCAGGTTTCTATCTATAATAGAAAAAAAGTTATGACTTTTCAAAGTTTTCCAAAAAAATCATAAGGGGGGTACCTTCTTACTAAAAAGATGAAATTTCAATTTTTTTTTTGTCGAGATTTTGTATCCTAATGGTCAATCAACATACCCCAAACTCCATACACAAAATTATTCTCAGATTTGAAGCCGAAATCTATGAAAAAAGGTACTCAGAAAAATTGAAAAATCGATAAATCACCCCAAATTGCTTAACACCATTTTATCTCAGGAACTACAAGTGCAAATGAGCTGAAATTTTCAGGAATTGTAGCCCTTTGAAAAAGATAAAATTCAGTGAAAGATTCAGGTTTCTATCTATAATAGAAAAAAAGTTATGACTTTTCAAAGTTTTCCAAAAAAATCATAAGGGGGGTACCTTCTTACTAAAACGATGAAATTTCAATTTTTTTTTTGGCGAGATTTTGTATCCTAATGGTCAATCAACATACCCCAAACTCCATACACTAAATTATTTTCAGATTTGAAGCCGAAATCTATGAAAAAAGGCACTCAGAAAAATTGAAAAATCGATAAATCACCCCAAATTGCTTAACACCATTTTATCTCAGGAACTACAAGTGCAAATGAGCTGAAATTTTCAGGAATTGTAGCCCTTTGAAAAAGATAAAATTCAGTGAAAGATTCAGGTTTCTATCTATAATAGAAAAAAAGTTATGACTTTTCAAAGTTTTCCAAAAAAATCATAAGGGGGGTACCTTCTTACTAAAACGATGAAATTTCAATTTTTTTTTTGGCGAGATTTTGTATCCTAATGGTCAATCAACATACCCCAAACTCCATACACAAAATTATTCTCAGATTTGAAGCCGAAATCTATGAAAAAAGGCACTCAGAAAAATTGAAAAATCGATAAATCACCCCAAATTGCTTAACACCATTTTATCTCAGGAACTACAAGTGCAAATGAGCTGAAATTTTCAGGAATTGTAGCCCTTTGAAAAAGATAAAATTCAGTGAAAGATTCAGGTTTCTATCTATAATAGAAAAAAAGTTATGACTTTTCAAAGTTTTCCAAAAAAATCATAAGGGGGGTACCTTCTTACTAAAACGATGAAATTTCAATTTTTTTTTTGTCGAGATTTTGTATCCTAATGGTCAATCAACATACCCCAAACTCCATACACAAAATTATTCTCAGATTTGAAGCCGAAATCTATGAAAAAAGGTACTCAGAAAAATTGAAAAATCGATAAATCACCCCAAATTGCTTAACACCATTTTATCTCAGGAACTACAAGTGCAAATGAGCTGAAATTTTCAGGAATTGTAGCCCTTTGAAAAAGATAAAATTCAGTGAAAGATTCAGGTTTCTATCTATAATAGAAAAAAAGTTATGACTTTTCAAAGTTTTCCAAAAAAATCATAAGGGGGGTACCTTCTTACTAAAACGATGAAATTTCAATTTTTTTTTTGGCGAGATTTTGTATCCTAATGGTCAATCAACATACCCCAAACTCCATACACTAAATTATTTTCAGATTTGAAGCCGAAATCTATGAAAAAAGGCACTCAGAAAAATTGAAAAATCGATAAATCACCCCAAATTGCTTAACACCATTTTATCTCAGGAACTACAAGTGCAAATGAGCTGAAATTTTCAGGAATTGTAGCCCTTTGAAAAAGATAAAATTCAGTGAAAGATTCAGGTTTCTATCTATAATAGAAAAAAAGTTATGACTTTTCAAAGTTTTCCAAAAAAATCATAAGGGGGGTACCTTCTTACTAAAAAGATGAAATTTCAATTTTTTTTTTGTCGAGATTTTGTATCCTAATGGTCAATCAACATACCCCAAACTCCATACACAAAATTATTCTCAGATTTGAAGCCGAAATCTATGAAAAAAGGTACTCAGAAAAATTGAAAAATCGATAAATCACCCCAAATTGCTTAACACCATTTTATCTCAGGAACTACAAGTGCAAATGAGCTGAAATTTTCAGGAATTGTAGCCCTTTGAAAAAGATAAAATTCAGTGAAAGATTCAGGTTTCTATCTATAATAGAAAAAAAGTTATGACTTTTCAAAGTTTTCCAAAAAAATCATAAGGGGGGTACCTTCTTACTAAAAAGATGAAATTTCAATTTTTTTTTTGTCGAGATTTTGTATCCTAATGGTCAATCAACATACCCCAAACTCCATACACAAAATTATTCTCAGATTTGAAGCCGAAATCTATGAAAAAAGGTACTCAGAAAAATTGAAAAATCGATAAATCACCCCAAATTGCTTAACACCATTTTATCTCAGGAACTACAAGTGCAAATGAGCTGAAATTTTCAGGAATTGTAGCCCTTTGAAAAAGATAAAATTCAGTGAAAGATTCAGGTTTCTATCTATAATAGAAAAAAAGTTATGACTTTTCAAAGTTTTCCAAAAAAATCACAAGGGGGGTACCTTCTTACTAAAAAGATGAAATTTCAATTTTTTTTTTGTCGAGATTTTGTATCCTAATGGTCAATCAACATACCCCAAACTCCATACACAAAATTATTCCCAGATTTGAAGCCGAAATCTATGAAAAAAGGCACTCAGAAAAATTGAAAAATTTGATAAATCACCCCAAATTGCTTAACACGATTTTATCTCAGGAACTATAAGTGCAAATGAGCTGAAATTTTCAGGGATTGTAGTCCTTTGAAAATGGTGAAATTTAGTGAAAGATTCAGCTTTCTATCTATAATAGAAAAAAAGTTATGACCTTTCAAAGTTTTCCAAAATGTAAATCATAAGGTAGGTACCTTCTTACTAAAACGATGAAATTTCAATTTTTTTTTTGTCGAGATTTTGTATCCTAATGGTCAATCAACATACCCCAAACTCCATACACTAAATTATTCTCAGAAAAATTGACAAATTGATAAATCACCCCAAATTGCTTAACACGATTTTATCTCAGGAACTATAGGTAGGTGTGTAATTTATAGGAAAATAAGTAGTATAATTAGGGATTGAGGGGTAAACCACCTTGAAAAATGTGCACATCAGAATCCCACAAGAAGTTTTCAACGAGAGATGTCTCAAAGACATCTTCTATCATGTTTTTTTTTTTGTTTTCAGACGTTCAGACGCAATGCAGACCTAAAAAAGACGTCTTTGAAACTTTGTATGCTGTCCTGGTCTGGAACTAGTGGAACTAGGTATAATTTCTAGGAGGAGAAAGAACAGACTTTATATTAAGTAATAAAAACTCAGTTGAAAATGTTGATTTCACAAAAATGTGTATAATTATCGAAATTGAAGGAAAATTTTTGTGATAACGAAATATAAAAGCCCTTCACGATTAGATGCTATGGCTTTTAATCAATAGATAAGCTAGATTAAAATAACAATTGCCTAAACACCAAATATCTGGTCCAAAAACAAAAATGTCTCTCAAAATATATGGTGCTTCTGCTAGTCCGCCTTTTAGGGCCGTTTTGAAGTGCGCAAAAGTCTTGGAAATCGATTTGAAAGTGCAAACAATCGACTTTATTAATGGAGAGCATTTAAGCCTTAAGGTAGCCCTTTACTAAAATGAGTAAAATTGTATTTACTGAAAAAGAAAATAAAAATATCTTCTCACAGATAAATCCCCAACACACTATTCCTTTACTAGAAGACGACGGATTTTTTTTTGGCAGATAGTCACGCAATCAACGGCTATTTAATAGGAAAATTTGGCAAGGAAAATGATCCTTTGTATCCGAAAAACGACATAAAACGTCGAGCTTTGATTGACCACCGCTTACATTTGGATTCCAGCATTATTGCTGCAAAAGGCCTACAAATAACTGTAATCAATTACATCAAATTAATACCTACTGCCTTTATCATTTTGATAAGTTTTAGAGGCCTTTGAACTATCACAGGCTCAAACCCACTCAGCAAAGTCTGGACGATCTAAAAGAAGCCTTTGGATTTTTAGAGAAACAACTTGATTCAAACTACATAGTGGGAAAAATACCTTGTCTATAGTTGATTTTAGTATTACCACTAGTGTAACTAGCTGGGGCTATTTTGTGCCCAATTGGCCTCAAGAATTTCCAAAGATTAGCGCTTATATTGAGAGGATGAAGCAGGAAGAATGGTATCTGGTTAATGAGGAGGGACTTGAAAAGCTTCATTATCTTTTTGGTGAAGTGCTTAAGAAATTATAATGAATTTTTTGTAGCAAATAAATTATTAATTGAACTAATTTGGATTTTTATTAAAATTAAATACAATTTTTTTCCCTTTTTCCTGTTCTACAGGGTGGTTATTTATTAAGTGTGCAACATATGGGGATTTTTTTTGATAATAGCACGCTCTCATTTGACAGCTGTTCAAAATAATCAGGGGCAGTGGCGGATTTACCCATATACGCTAACTACGCTGCAGCGTAGGGCCCCGGGCAGCCTGGGGCCCCGCAGCGGCCCTCTCTACATTTAAAAAAAATATGTTAAATTAATTTAAATCTTAAAAAAATAAAAAAATTAAATAAATAAATATAGAACTATTATGACAGAAAAAAAGCGAGAAAAAAAGATTGCAATAAGTGGGAAAACTTTCAATTGAAAGTAAGTGAGCCGCACAAGTACCATCTCTAGCATTACTTCTAGAGAAAACAAGGAAAAATTACAAAATTGTATAGTGTGATCCTTGTAGACTGGCGACTAAAGAATAGTACCATAGAGAAACAGACTAAAACTTTTTAGTCTGTTTCTCTATGAATAGTACTCACTCATTTTCCGAAGACATCTGCAAATATTTTTGCAAATCTGCAAATTGACCGCAAAATGACTACGTTTATATCACATGTTGTATCCAGATACTAAGTAGATTAAGGATAGTTATTCCATATTCGTTTATTTCATAACTACCTATTAAATGAATTATCCTTTCTCAAGCACTGTTAAAAGAGCAAACGCAAATTGCTTTGTGTCTACTTCATTTTATGGTAACCAGTGATACACTTTCTAGGTTTTTATTAGGTTTAAGCTTAGAACAGCTAATTTCCTAGATGGGAGGAGTAGGAACATGGAGTCGGAAAATGAAGCCGTTTTTTTGCAGGTATTTTGAGATCCAAAATAATGGCGGTATAGCAAATTCAAATTACTCAAAGTTGTATTCCTTTCACACCTAGGAGGAGCTCCGGAACAGCTCCTGAGCTTCACGCGCTTATTCTTTTCGAAAAGTGTTTGTTGCACTACGCATCTGTTCCCTGCAAATCGGGGGCGACTAAACACCGGAACGAGTAGCTCGAGTGTTTCAAACCTTTGAAAGGAATACAACTATTGCTTTACCTGTCAATTAGTGTACAAACACCTGCCTAAAGCCTAGTACTCATAACTGCGAAATTCGCATTTTTTTGACATTGCGTTGACAATTTGACGTTTTATGCGTGTATCAAACGTCAAATTGTCGAAGCAATGTCAAAAAAATGCGAATTTCGCAGTTATGAGTACTAGGCTTAAGACTGGCTTCACTTCAAGTTTTATAACAAAATGGCGCGTTCCTACTCCTTATGTCCGTAGGACAGTGCTTTACCTGCTCTAAGCAAGTTTAGGTCATTTTTTCTTGAAGTTAGCAACAAACTTTTTAAATCCGAGATTTGAGGTGTTTATTTTACATTTGAGATAATCCATTTTAAGTCCAATTCTAGAAATTTGGGAAATTGGATTAAGTACTCGGATCCGGATAAACTCTCTTAATCCCGGGTTTTTATTTCAGAATTCTTAATCCTTCTTAATAATCCAATCCACTGAGTATCCAGATACAACTTGTGAAATATACGTAGTCATTACCTATATTTCCTTAATAAAATGAATAGTCGTAGATAAAGCATAGTATTTGACTCGCGTATAATGACTGTTACACTTGCCTGCGGCTCGTATTATATAGCCTACATTATACGCTCGTTAAATAATTTACTATTATTTTGTCCTTTGTATTTTAAAAAAAATAGGGGGTAGGGGCCCCATAAATTATGTAGCGTAGGGCCCCATAAATCGTAAATCCGCCACTGATCAGGGGTTAGATTGTGCTTTAACCACACCATACTTAAAGACCTCATGCAAAACTTCGACAACGTATCATTCGTTAATCGAGAACAAAAGTATCGGCCCTTAGAATGGTTGCAAGTCAAACAGCATTGTTTGTTGTTAGAAAGATTTTTTCAGGTAATGACCAACGTGAATACAGGGACACTACGGTCCAGGACCGTAGCTAGAGTCAAATTTATAATAGGGCATGACAAATTTGACATAGGGCATACACTACTTGCCCCCCCACCCCTTAAATTTTTTTATGGGTAAACAAAATGGGGCTAATGGCGCCGATGGCAAATTTTTCGACAAAAGCCATGTTCATTTTTATCATCTTTCTCGTTGATTTGCTCCGAAATTTTGAGAGGCACGTGATTTGTAACTTGAAATTGTCTGATCCAGTCACGTGATTGTCAAAATTTCGGGCAAATCATCGAAAAAGAATATATATGGGTAGGGTTGATGACGCATCTGATTTGGGGTAACTTATAGAGATTTGCATTATATTGAGGCACCCCAGATGACGTCATAAAGTTACCAGGCAACCTACCTCTCTCGTCTCTATCAAACAACCTTGCAATAAATAACATCTCTGGCAAGTAAACAAAATGGCGCTGATTCTCGCGCCGGCCGCCTAGGGCCATTCGCACTTTTTCAAAACAAAAAAACTTCCTCTGTGCAAACGTCAAACATTGTTCATTACATTGACTACGTTCACCAGAACCAAAACGGGTTGTAAACAGTTTACAAATACCAACAGAATACGTTGGGTAAACTCTTCGTTCTGCTAAACGATTCAACTTTCTAAATGATAGTACGTCACCCTCTGAGTCAGAGATATCTGAGTGTCATGTCACCACACAAAATACAAAAGGTCTTTTCGGAAACGCTGATCCGATTAATCAGATCACCAGCTGATATCCTTGGTTTTTTTTCAATCGTATATTCGTTGAAGGAAGATACAAGACAAACAGCTGGTGATCGGGTTAATCGGATCAGTGTTTCCGAAAAGGCCTAAACTGTTGAAAATTATAAAAACTCTTAAATAATGCTTGCAAAAATGGCGACCGTTTGCAAAACATGTTTGGTTTCAACACAAATTCAACGTAGCGTTCAGCAGAAAAATCACAAAGCGTTTACCAACATTTGTATCTAGTGAACGCGGGTATTCGGGCGACTTAGGCGTTTTCGGAAACATTTATCTTCGCTTACTCAATTTCAGACCTATCTACTTCAGGCATTAGGTATCTACTCTTTTTTTTTCTAGAGAAACCTTAATGAATGTTGATTTTTAAAGGTAGGGCATCATCATTTAAAACATAGGGCAATGCCCCCCCCCCCCCTGGCTACGGCCCTGCTACGGTCCCTGTTTGGGAATCGGCCCACTGAGTAGTGGACTCAGGCTTCCTGTGCCAATCCTTGACGCGCTTCGTCCTTGTTTGGACTCATCAGAAGGACATAGGCTGAAGCTCCCTGTCCAAGCAAAATTGAACTTCGTTGACCAGTCAGAAACAACTACTCCGAGGGCAAATACCCCTACCGGCGTTGAACTACACTGATTGGTCTGAGCTTTCGTTTTCTGACTGGTCAACGAAGTTCAATTTTGCTTGGACAGGGAGCTTCAGCCTATGTCCTTCTGATGAGTCCAAACAAAGACGAAACGCGTCAAGGATTGGCACGAGAAGCCTGAGTCCACTGCTCTGCTCAGTGGGCCGATTCCCAAACAGGGACCGTAGTGTCCCTGTATTCATGTTGGTCATTACCTGAAAAAATCTTTCCAACAATTTCCATTGCCAACCAAAGCTCAGACCAATCAGTGTAGTTTAACGCCGGTAGGGGTATTTGCCCTCGGAGTAGTTAATTTCTGACTGGTCAACGAAGTTCAGCATTGTTTGTGTCCTGATTGATCATTAAAACACAAAATCTCAACATAAAAAAATTCCGAAACCGTAGGGCGAGGAATTTTGTGATTACGAGCCCGAAGGGCCAGGGTCGTTTTAAAATGCAGATCCCGGCCCTCCGGGCTCGCAATTTAAAAAGACCCCGGCCCTTCGGGCTAGCAAAAAAAATATGACAATGCCGCTTATAATACAACAAACGTCAAAAAATCCCGTCTTTCTAACCCCAATTGTCACTAATTTCCGTTTTAGAGCTTAGTACTCATAACCGCGAATTTCGCATTTTTTTGACATTGCGTTGACAATCTGACGTTTTATGCGTGTATCAAACGTCAAATTGTCGAAGCAATGTCAAAAAAATGCGAATTTCGCAGTTATGAGTATTAGACTTAAGGCGGGTATTATAAAAGTACTTTGAGTTAACTTGAAGTTAACTTCTGGAATTACACGTAGGTAATTCAAAAAAATTAATTTCAAGTTAACTGTCAAAGCAGTTTTATAATACCCGCCCTTATTCGCATTAAATTAAAAACACGGCAACCCTGACAAATAAATGCACCAACCTTAGCGCAAACGTCAAAAAAAATGACATTTAAAAATCGATGTGGGTCAAGGTTGTTTGAAAAAAGTAGATTGCTTGTCTGCCTGATAACTTTATGACGTCATCTGGGGTGCCTCAACATAATGCAAATCGCCATAAGGCACCCCAGGGCCCAGATGCGTCATCAAGATACCCATTACCAGGCAACCTAATAACTTTCACGAGCCTGGGATGTAGGCAGGGCCGTAGCTAGAGTCAAATTTAAGATAGGGCATGACAAATTCGACATAGGGCACACACTACTTGCCCCCCTCCACCTCCCTAAATAGGTAAACAAAATTTTTCAGTAAATTATCAAGGTTCAGGTTGTATGGTAATGGGTAAATTGATGATGCGTCAAGGTATGTATAATGTATGGTAAAGTAATGGGTAACTTGATGACGCATCTGATCTGGGATACCTTAAAGAGATTTACATTATGTTGAGGCACCACAGGTGACGTCATAAAGTTACAAGGGCTGGGACTCTGTAACGGATAGAGATATTTTCTCCATCTCTATTGACGTCTCCTCTCTATTAATTTCGACAAGAGAGAAGAAGACAGCTAGTGCCATAGCGATAGGGATAACGATCTCTATCCGTTACAGAGTTCCAGCCCTGGCATCCTACTTCTCTTGCCTCTATCAAACAACCTTGCAATAAATAAAATCTCTGGCAAGTAAACAAAATGGCGCGGCCGGCCGCCTGGGCCACTCGCAGTCTTTCAATAAAAAAAAAACTTCCTCTGTGCAAACGTCAACCATTGTTCATTAGATTTAGGCATTTTCGCAAACATTCATCCTCGCTTACTCGATTTCAGGCCTATAATCTACTTCAGGCATCATCTACTCTTAAATTTTCTAAAGAAACCTTAATGTATGTTGATTTTTTAAGGTAGGGCATTATCATTTAAAAGATAGGGCATTGCCCCCCAATGCCCCCCCCTGGCTACCGCCCTGGATGTGGGCCTTCCCACCTACACTGCACTACACTACATTTAAACCAATGAAATATTTATCCAGCGACAATGTGAGTATTGTGAGAATTGACCTTTAATGTATTTAATTTAAAGCAATTCTCGCTAAAAATATTTCAAATTCATTTACAAATTCAAAGATTTAAACCTATTTTATCTTGTAAAGAATTCGATTTTTATTAAAAATCATCAATTACACATTAAAATTGGTAGAATATTGATAAACTTATAAGTTGTTTTGTGATTAGAAGTAGAAGTTTTCCAAAATACCCATTTTCGTGTGCAAAGTAACCTTTTGCACACACAATTGAGTGCTGGAAAAGGCTATTTTTGATTCATTATACCCTTTTACGTGTTTTGCATGCGATAAAGTATCACTTTGCGCACTTGTTATTGGAATAATACCCTTAAAATGATCCAATACCCTTACAGGTTGTTTGTTGTTTATTTCTTCTGGTTATTGATAGATGGCGCTAGTAACGAAAAATAGATCCTGCCCAAGTAGGCCTTGGAATTTGTCTTTTTTCAATGACGCGAGATAGAAAGAGATGCAACTAATCTGAAGGTGACTTAGGTTTTTTTGACAAATAATAATTTTATTCGGGGCGATGACGTGGAAGCGTGTGCCTCGTGCCGGATTTTCTCGTCGATTTTCTTGGAAAATTTAGTGTTTTTTCGGGAAATTTTAACGCGAAAATCGTGATAAAGTGTTCGTCGTAGTGTTTCGCACTTAATTGGCACACGCGCCACCGCGAAATTCGCAAAATCGTCATTTTGCAGACTGGGACTTGTGTGGACTTGTTGCTCAGTGAAGCCTGCCCAACTTTGGAACTTGCAGTAAGTGATTTTAACAGATTTACTTTATTTGCGTGTGCAAAGTAGGTTTTTTCTGCATTACTTAATACTTTGCACACTAGTTGAGTTTTGCGTGCAACAAAGTAGTATTTTGTGCACTTGTAAAGGTACGCACACAAAGGAGGCAGGTTAGGTTAATCAGCGCCTACAAGTCATCTCATTAGTACACAATGAACGCCGGTTTTTGGCCAGTTTAAAAGCAACTTATTCCGTACTACAAAGCTGTGTATATCCTATTCACAATCCGTAGTCCAAAGGTAGAGGTAAATTTATCACCTTTCCCTATCAAATAGCACTGAAAAGTGATACATTTTACCTTTACCTTTGGACATCGTATTGTGAATAGATTAGTTCATCTTCAATCTTCAAATGAAGACTTTTTATTGACGGAAGATACATTTCTAAGGATGCAATGCACCAAGCAAGGTATAGGTACGCTACATCCAGTAAATTGTGAACAAAAACTTCATGGTGAATATCATCATTTATTCTAATCTTGAAATGACACATTGAACGCCCTGTATATTTTTGCATTTTTGAAATTCTTAGAAAATTAGCTTCACAAATATATCAAACACTATTTGAATAACAAAAATATACAGGGCATTCCATTTGAAAAAAATACCTTTTTGGCGCACCCTGTATACCTATGACGACAAAAAAATATTGTTGTAGCGCTTAAGGATGCAATTTACCAAGAAATTTTCCAACTTAAACATGCCCTTTTAATTTCAATAATAAGAAAGTTACTGAGTGTTCCAGTTATAAACAAATACCCAGTACCACAATGCATTTCTTCGAAAAATCGCAGAAATCAGTATGTATACAGTATAGGTTTTTCACCTAATAAAATTTGTACACCGATTAACAGTACTGACTGAGATATTTCCATGTATTAACAGATATTTCTATGTAACTAATGACAAGTTATTGCCAACTATTTCCATGTATTAACTATTAACAAAATATTCCCACATATTGCCAGGTATTTCCCTAGTATTATCACATATTGCCAGGTATTTCCCTAGTATTATCACATATTGCCATGCTAGTGACAAACTAAAATCAAATTTTTAACTTGCCAGAATTCTAGGTATTGACATATTTACAGGTATTTACATGTTATTAATGGGTATGTTGAGCAGGTAAAGCACTGTTCTACGGACATAAGAAGTAGGAACGCGCCATTCTGCTTATGAAACTAATGTGAAGCCAAGTTTTTGGCAGGTGTTTGGCACCAAAATACAGGTAAAGCATTGAATTGCCTATACCGCCAAGAACGGCTTCATTTTCCAAATCCAGGTTACTACACCTCTTTACCTTTACCTGCTCAACCAATGACATTTAGTCATATAAATAAAGTAAAGTCGAGCAAATGCTTTTACTTTACCTACGTCTCTTTTTGCTGCATTAAAGCTGAATATGTTTATCTCAAAAAACTTGAGCAAAAGCTTTTGCTTCTGTTTTATTCGTATGAGCCATTGTATCAACCAATGACATTAACATTCAGGGTGTTCCTAAATATCATGTACATACAAATGAAAGGGGGTGATTCCTTGGTTTATTTTATGACTTAAATTTCTTATAAACATAGGTCCGCAAATGCTTCATCACCGATCTACAGGGTGTTGAAATTTTAATATTTTTTTAGTTTTTTCTTCATAGCTCCTGCAATTTTTGAGGGATTTAGCTCAAATTTAGAATATAGGTTACGCAATAGGAGCTAAATGATTGCACATGTCAAGCGCTTGTCAGAATCTACAGGGTGATGCTTTTTCAGAGGTCATGCCCTCTGAACTCTTTCGCAATGTGCTGCTGGTCGATTCCAAGAAACAAAATAATGTTTCTACCTTATTTAAAAACTGTTTGTGATATGTGATGATATTTAGGAACACCCTGTATATTGCCTAGATATCTACAAGTATTGACATATTATTACTTACATTATTAACAAGTAGGTATTGCATAGTATTAACACTATTGACATAGTATTTACCTGGTATGTATTGACATATTTATAACCAGTGATTTGTACACCGATAAACAAGGTGAAAAACCCCTCGACGTACCCTTATGCTTGTGATTCGAGTTGCGATTAATGTGAGCTCTGAGATCAGCGATAACCTAACTCTTTCCAGAATTTTTCCGACCCTTTCCAGAAATTTCCAGGCCTTTTCCAGATTTTATCCAGCCTTATACAGACTTATCCAGTCTTTAGCAGACTTTATCCTGACTTCTCTGGACTTCTTCCAAAAACTTACTCTTGTTGCAGGTCCTTGTCTCAAAAGTCCCTACCCCCCTACCTCCTACCCATCATCTCCCTTCTCCGACTCTGTGACAAATGCAACATAAAAATTTCGAATTTCATACCCCATACTACGTGCCCACATTTTCAATGGTAAAAATCCCATATTATGTTGTACACCTAAATAACCACACTTATATGAGTTACATAATGATACGTAAATAATATGTTTTTTCAAAGGGCTGATGAAAAGGACAAAAAAATGAGCTGATGAAACAAAACAAAAAGTAATTAAAATCTATTTTTTATTTTTCTCAAGATCTCTTTTACTCATCATGTGCTACAACGTTTTGTGAATTGATTTATACATTAATTAAACAAACAGAAAATTAAGTAATAATTAATAAAAATCAGTCTAGATACCGAAAACGGTATTTTCTTTTTTTTTTTTTTGACAAAAATAATAAGTGTCCAAGATTTAATAATTTTTGACACCCACCCATTGGATTAAATAAACATCTTGTGGATGTCAAAATATATAAACCCGGTATATATACAACCAGTTTTTGTTCTTGAGTATCACTAATATTTCATTTACGCTAACTAATTATTAATAATTATCATTGTAAATAATTGGTTTATAAAAAAAAATCTAAGTTAATATATGATATAATGCAGGGCAGGGATACAAATTTAAATGTTAGAGGAGGATATGTATACTTATACGTTTAGAGGGAGAAAGTTTTTATTATTATTTTGTTTTGGAAAAATATATAAATTTGTTAACAATTTAATAATAAAAGGATTTTCCCGAAAAAAAATAAGACAAAAAACATCATATTCCAAGTTAATGGATAACAAAGTACAAAAAAAATATATAAAAGTCAGCATTAAGAGTTGTTGACATTTAGTTATACTTAATTATGAGATAAATCAAGGCAAGACATAAAAGTTGTTAAAAAAAAAACAGACAAAAGTGACAAAAAATACAAAAAATTGAACATTTAAAATACTGATTCGCTAATAATTGTTGTGCACATCAGGGGCAGTTTACTATACAATTTCCATATATTCTCTCCCTTATGTTAGGCACATAATTCACACGTTTTTCTTGCTAATTTTATCGGTTTGCTTAAATTTACATTTTACAACGGATTGCATTTTTTAATAATTTTCCCCATCAAATTTGCCTCCTAGCAATGATGGCAAAGTCGAAAACAGAAGAGCTCGCTGGACGATGCATGGGGGCAGTTATTGTCATCTTCTGTTAACAATTATATTAAGAGAATGCTGTACCTACAGTGCAAAATATCGCTATCTTTAGACATCTTTTGGGCTCATTGATTGGTCTTTAGAATCAAAAATTTTAGATATTAAAATGACCTCGAGTATAAAGCAAATTAATATAAAATCTGCAAAGTAAAGTTAAATTATGTATTTGGCTTTTATACACAGACACATTAATTTATTGATAAAGCCAGCATCCTCTTAACAATCAAATTAACAACTTAGTTTGTGTAATGATCAAAAGATCCTAAATATTCGAGAGCTGCTCGATAACAAAACTGGTACTGATCCTAAAGCAAAAATATTTAAATTAATTTAAATTTTTTAAAGTTTTTGATTGGTTACCTCTGTTTGTACCATGGCAGGCCTCTGAGTCCTCAATATCCTGGCAGTTTGGAACACATCTACCACCCCTTCATATTGCATTCTTTCCAAAACTATACTCAACGTTATAAATACACCAGTTCTTCCAACACCAGCACTGAAATGCAAATTATTGTTCACAATTGTTATAAAAATATATATGTATTTATCGAGGGGTGGCTAACTGGTCAAAATCCGTGTACAAGTTGGTCAAAATCCCAGAAGATCTACTCAAAATCCCTAAAAATCTTTGAAATCCTTAAAAATTTAACAAAATCCTACAAAATCTAATAAAACTAGTGAAGGGAAAATTTTGAAACTGTGTGCATGTAAAAAGGAAGGGGAGAAACTCATTTTCCCAAAATTTTAAAATTTTTCCATTGGGAAATAACAACATGAAAAATTTTGGGAATCAACTTACAAAAACTGAAATGATTGTCAATACAGTCTCACACAATTCAAAATTTTCCTGGAAAACTAATTAAGGGAAAAATTTGAACCTTTTTGCATGTGAAGAGGAATGTCAGAGACTGATTTTCCCAAAATTTCAAATTTTTCTAGTGGAAAATAACAACATGAAGAATCTTGGAAATCAACCTACAAAAACTGAACTAATTGAAAATACAGTTTCACACATTTCAAAGTTTTCCTGGAATACTAATGAAGGGAAAGTTTTGAAACTTTTTGCATGTAAAGAGGAAGGTGAGAAGCTCGTTTTCCCAAAATTTCAAATTTTTTCAGTGGAAAATAACAACATGAATATCAGAAATCAACTTACAATAACTAAATTAATAAAAAATACTGTCACACAATTCAAAGTTTTCCTGGAAAACTAGTGAAGGAAAAATTAAGAAACTTTTTGCATGTAAAGAAAAAGGTGAGAAGCTCATTTTCCCAAAAATTTCAAATTTTTCCAATGGAAAACAGCAACATGAAGAATCTTGGAAATCAACCTACAAAAACTGAATTACTTAAAAATACAGTGTCACACATTTCAAAGTTTTCCTGGAAAACTAGTGAAGGGAAAATTTTGTAACTTTTTGCATGTAAGGAAAAAGGTGAGAAGCTCATTTTCCCAAAATTTCAAATTTTTCCAGTGGAAAATAACAACATGAAGAATCTTGGAAATCAACGTACAATAACTGAATTAATTGAAAATATAGTCTCACACATTTCAAAGTTTTCCTGGAAAACTAGTGAAGGAAAAATTTTGAAACTTTTTGTATGTGAAGAAAAAGGTAAGAAGCTCATTTTCCCAAAATATTAAATTTTTCCAATGGAAAATAACAACATGAAGAATCTTGGAAATGAACCTTCAATAACTGAATTAATTGAAAATACTGTCTCACACAATTCAAAGTTTTCCTGGAAAACTAGTGAAGGGAAAATTTTTGGAACTTGTTGCATGTAAAGAAAAAGGTGAGAAGCTCATTTTCCCAAAATTTTAAATTTTTCCAGTGGAAAATAACAACATGAAGAATCTTGGAAATCAACCTGTCAAAAACTGAATTAGTTGATAATACCGTCTCACAAATTTAAAATTTTTCCTGGAAAACTAATGAAAGGAAAAATTTGAAAATTTTTGCAAGAGAAGAGAAAAGTTAGAAGCTCCATTTTCCCAAAATTTCAAATTTTTCAAGTAGACAATAACCGAGGGGCGGTTAACTGGTCAAAATCCGTGTACAAGTTGGTCAAAATCCCAGAAAATCTAGTAAGAATTACCTATTTAAAATCCTTAAAAATCTTTAAAATCCATAAAAATTTAACAAAACCCCACAAAATCGTATAAAATCCTACAAAATTTTACTGAAACCAAAAGAAAAAAATCCTGCAAAATCTTATAAAATCATTAACATTCCTAGAAAATATCCTTTGGAATTGGAATCCCCAAAAATTTGTTAAAACCTCTAAGTACACTTTAGAATCTCTAACAACTTTTCAAAAACCCCTAAAATGCTCCAAAATCATCTGAAATCTCAAAAATCTTCTAAATTCCTGTAAAATCGTGTGAAGATTTTCAAAATCCTCAAAATCCTACAAAATCCATAAAGATTCAAATCTGTGTAATTATTTTAAGGAGTTAACTAAACCTCGGAGCAGTTAATTGGTCAAAATCCGTTTACAAGTTGGTCAAAACCCCAGAAAAACTCGTAAGATCTACTTAAAATCCCTTAAAACCTTTAAAAATTCAACAAAATCCCTTAAAATCACTTGAAACCGCATAAAATCCTACAAAATTCCTTAAAATCACTTGAAATCGCATAAAATCCTACAAAATCTCATGAAATTTTATTAGAACAAAAAAAAAAGAAATGCCGCGAAGTCTTATAAAATCATTGAAAATCCTAAAAAATATTTCCTTTAAAATTTCCAAAAATCCTTTGGGGTTCCCAAAAATTCGTAAAAATCTCTGAAAACCCTTTAGGCAGAAAAACCCTTCAAAATCCTTTAAAATGCTCCAAAATAACCTAAAATCTAAAAAATCTAAAATCTTTTAAAATCCTGTAAAATCGTGTGAAGATTTGTGTACATATTGTAAGGAGTTAACCACCCCTCGGTATTTATGTACCTGCAATGTACAGTGATAGGACCGTCTTGTCCGAATTGTTCCTTAGTCTTGTGCACCTGTCCAATGAAATCGATGAAACCGTCTCCGGACTTTGGTACTCCTTGCTCGGGCCAATCGGTGAACTGGAATTGGCGCATCGTTCTAGAAGAACCATCGCGCGCGTCCGTAACTTTAAATTCGCGCAAAATGTATTGGGGCATGTTGTACTCGGCTATCGGGTCTACCACGTAACATCCGTAACGAACCGAGCGGTCGCTTGGCCAATATTGATGACACTTTTCCTATGTAAAAATAATCATGTATTTATTAATTAAATAAACTGCTGGACAAATGAAACGGAACAAGCGAATTTTTAGGTTAACTTCAAATTACAATATTACGCGAACTGAAAATAATATCAATGAGCGGTTTGCGAAAACTAACTCTTAAATTACGCAAATCATTCATTGATAACTTCTCCAGTTCGCGTTTTATTGGAATCCAAAGTTAAATTAAAAATTCGCTTGTTCCGTTTCATTTGTCCAGCAGTTTAGTTAGATTTTATTCTTACTCTTCCCATTTCCTTAAGTTTAGTCAGCATTACAATAATGGTAGAGTTGTGTTCCCAAAGCATGCGCCATAAATCGTCAGTGGTGTCGGGTAGAGGACCTTGGGTGGCGATGTACGCTTTCCGATACCGATAACCATCGATGAAACTACCGTTTATGTAATCGGAACCTTCCATGTTTCTTATTGCTTGCAGACAAACCCGCGTACTTTCGTAAGGTAGGATATGTACTAATCTGGAAACGTAGAGAATTGGAAATGTAAAGCCACCTTAAGGAATTTAAAACAACAACATGTGATTATTCTCTTGCAGCTGATTGGTTGAAAATTATTTCTTATGTCATGTTGAATCTCAAGAAGTATTGAGAAAAATCGCCTATTTAAAATATCATTTCTACAAATCAACTTTTTGAAAAGTTTCCCATAGAAAAGCAAATGGTAAATGTTGCAACCATGTATGCGATGTAAAGTTTTTGAGAACAGTGGCGCGCCACAGGAAAATCGTAGGTACCGAAGGGTAGATAGAAAATGAGAGACCAGGGAAAAAGCCGCTTGTCCGCCATTGTTCATTATTCAATTTTCATTTTGTATTAAACTGATTGTTCAATCCAATTTGTGATTAGTTTGCCTGTCAAAAGGAGCATTCACAGGTCAGTTGAATAATAGTATATTATTCAACGAGCGGGTAATGATGGCTACTATTCATGAAGGATGAAGTTTGCACTACGAGCCGCAGGCGAGTAGTGTAATCGTCCGAGTGAGTAATAGCCATTACTCACGAGTAGAATACTATACTTTTTCTATGATTAATAGATAATAGGCACGAGTTATGCGGTTTTTTATTTAATTTTCGTAAAAAAAATTTGTTGACAATTCTGACAGCTGGAGGATAAAGTGAGGTTTGGTTAGCACAAGTCAAAATCAGCTATCAAAATGACCGATTGGAAGGTTGAAGTATGTTGTCAACTTGTTGAATTTTCTGATTGGCTCTTAAATAATGGAGTAATGAGACCAGGCTATTTTCATTGGTTGAGAACAATTAAGTAATGAAAAAAATATATACATAATATATTGTGAACAACGCAGATAAAAAGTAAATTAGGAAGTTAAAAAACGTGCTGTCTTTTGTGCTGGGATTTTAATTTTTGGTATTCAGCCAGATGAGCGAATATCCTAGCAAACAAATTGAAAGATCATTCTAGAGACATTGGCTCAAAATAACAACTATAGCTGAGAGCCCTCCCGAATGGGACCTCAGTACCTGCCAGTATCGATCTACATCAGGGGCGCCGACTACGTGGGTGCTCGGGAGCTCGAGCACCCACGAGCATAGACATAAAAACTCTCTAGTTCCTGGAAAACTGGTTAATTTTGTACCTAGGGTTCCTAAAATCTGGTTAACCAGGTTATGTTCCGATATTAACTGTGTCAGTACTGAATTTACTGGACGTCGTTCCGATATTATTTTCAGTAGGTACACTGGATTCAGTCTATTCAGTACTGAATGACCACAAGAGTACCCTGTTGAAATTGTAATGGCAAATGACAGTAAAATCAGCACAGTAAATCCAGTACTGGCAGTTGATATCAGAACATGGTGGTACTTTGTTTAGAAGAAGAAGAAGATGAAGAAAATCAGAAATCTTTTATGAAGAACAGTGTAAAACGCAGATTTTCAATACATGCTGCTTGGAAAAGAATATCTGCAGGAGAGTTTTCCAAACTTTACAGTAGAGTGTTTTCACAGCTATCAGACCAATACCCACCTCTACCACGTAAAAACTCCCCTCCAGCACAGCCATCATACCACTAAAGTTCGCCTTACGAGTCTAGCACTATGGAAAGAATACGGATAAAAAAATTGCAATATTAATTCGACTTCCAATAAGAACTACCTTAATATTTATTTATATTATACACCTACATTTATAAGGAAAAAGTAATATTCAAAAACGTTGCACACTCATCTATGACAGGCAGCATAAAGCTCGAAATGAATGGCGTTATGTCCCCTTGCTCTTCAGACGTCGTAGTGCTAGACTCGTAAGGCGGACTTTACCCACCTCCACTGTACCCCCTTCCGTGAAGCTCCTGCCCTGAGGAGGCATTTTTTACCCACCTGCACTGTAAACCCTCTTCCGTAAAGTCCTCCATTAATCTATTTTCAAAAGGCTCTTATCCTGAGATGGCACTTTATTATATCCCTTCACTTTCTTGAAAACCAAAGAATATTTAACCAATTCTTCCATTTGTATTCGAATTCGTCAATTTTGGGGTTGGCCCGGGTCAAATCCCCAAAATTTCAGATCAAAAGCGCCGCCGATCTAGAGATTTTTCCACGGTATCGAAAAACTTCCCAGGCTCAAGTGCCCCCGGCTATCAGACCAATACCCACCTCTACTACGTAAGTGGTCCACCAGATTCACAAGCAAAATGTTATTATTGCAATAAAATTGGAGTTTAGAACACTATTGACGAATGCAAATGCAGGAATAGTTGAAATATTCTTTAGTTTTCAAGAAAGTGAAGGGATATGGAAAGAGGTACCTCTTCAGAGTAGAAGCTTTTTGACGTAGTGGAGGTGGGTATTGCTCTGATAGCTGTGAGGTGGGTATTGGTCATAAACAGGTGCATTAATTTTATTGCAATAATAAATATTTTGCTTGTGAATCTGCTAGTTTGATAGCTGGGGGCACTTGAGCCTGGGAAGTTTTTCGATACCGTGGGAAAATCTCTAGATCGGCGGCGCCTTTTGAAAATAAATTAATAGTGGGCTATGATGGCTATGCTGGAGGAGGGCTTTTACGTGGTAGAAGTGGGTATTGTTCTGATAGCTGTGAAAACACTCTACTCTTCACTCTTATAGCAGTCCTTAGTTCCCGTAGCTGGAAAACGAATATGGAAAGGTGTGAACTACGTTGTTTCAAATGTATTACCATTCCCTTCTTAGACACTCGTCCGAATGTAAATTAAAGAATGCTGGTAAACGTTTTTGGGCGTGGCTTCTAGAGAAGTTTTTTCGCCACCGGCGGACTGTTCGCCCCTCCTCATAAATGCCGGTGCATGAACATCAGCACCCACGAGGTTTTCTGAAACCCGCTGATCTACATATTATATACTTACCTATTTTTGTGCTTATTGCAAGGTAAGTTTGCAGTAACGAAACGTGAAGAATCAGTCTTAATGTTGCCTAGCTTTTTAAATTCGTGTTCCATTCCGGTGATATTTTCGCCCAATTCAAGCTGCATCAGTTTCTGGATGTGCGGGTGCAAATTACGAGCCGGTACCTCGGTAGCGCCACAAATGTAAGCCTGTAAAGAATCCACAATAAAAATTCAACAAACCTCATCCCCCAAAATCAAGCTTACCTCTAAAAGTGAATCGTGAATGAAAATGTACTGATCCTCAGTTTGCACCATATAATTCCTCTGAGCCCGAAGACAAGTCACGTGCCCGTAAATATCGACAGTCTTCTCGTGCCTCATCCGTTCCAGCATCGAATCGATGACAATAAAACACCCGGTCCTGCCCACGCCCGCCGAACAGTGCACCAAAATAGGTCCGGCGTCCATCGGATTCAGGCTGCGCACCCGCCTCAAAAATTGCAAGAAAGGAGCCGGATGATCGGGCACCCCGTGGTCCGGCCAAGCAGTGAACTGCAGCTGTTTAACTTCTCGGCTATCCGAGTATCCGTCCTTTTGGATTTGGAATGTGCGTATGCAATAAGTGGCGAGCTCCTGCACGTCCGATATGGTTACGGACATCGAGCCGTAGACTTCGGTGCCTCTCGTCGGCCAGTACTGATCGCACTTGATCCTGGTGCGTTCCTCCAGCTTAGTCATCATCACCACCGTGACCGATTTAAGCTCCCAGCACATTCTCCAAAAGTCGGCGAACGTTTCGGGCAAAGGCCCTTGCGTTGCCACATAAGCATTGTGCTTCCTATACCCATCACAGTAATTGGCATTAATATAATCAGACCCTCTACGCCCATCTTCAGTTGGCAGTATCACGCGACTATGATCATAAGAAATAACGTTAGCGTATCTATTTTTCGGCTTGTTGACGTCCATATTAGAAAACTCCCAAGTAAAAGTCTGACCCGGCTCGATACTCTCATATTCCTGCGAAAACTTAAGATTGTCGTTGGCCTTCAGTCGTTCAATATGATTGGAAAGTTCCGACACAGGAATCGGAGGGTGCGATATCATGGCGGGAGTTTGGAAGTTCAAACGTCTCTGTTCCACCGGGTCACTAGGAGCCGAGCTGGTGTTTAAGTCGGCTGAGATTAAGGGCTTTGTGACGGCCGCCTGATCGGGAGCTTTGCACGGTTGCCTCCTACGACGCAGTATAAACAAAGCGACCAGGATCGAGCACAGAAGGACTGCCGCTATCACCGGACCGATGACCCAAAGGTAGGTGGCTTCTTTTCTTTGCGAGCTGACTTTCACGTCGTTGTCGGTGGGTGCGTTGGGGTTGGGCCTGATCGGAGGCTCTCCTGGAGGAGGAGGACGCATGTCCAGGGAGAGGAATTCGGAAAATGGACTGCTGGTGTAGAGGTGTTTTTGAGGAGTGTCTACAACCTGTGGAATAGAAATTAAAGTTTTTTGTTGGGAAAATTACTTTGAAATGGAATAAAGTTTCCACTTTTAACACATTCTAGGATAGTGGTACCGTAATAGAGCGGCCAACGAATATAAGGCTGTTATAGCGTTGCGAACAGATGTAAAGTCTGATATCCTTTTTCCTGAAAACTTTAGAAAAGGTGCAGGATGAGTGGATTAAGGAGGCGGCGCTCAGGACTAACCCCCCCTTAACCCCTCAAAAGATAGACTAAAGAGATCTTTGAATTTGAACTTGACACTGATGATAATATTTTTGGAAAAGTAATGCAAAATACCAGGCAACTGTTTTATAAATCATAATGACCACTCCATTAAGGTACAACCCTGTGACTTTTACTTACCGCTCTAACAAAAATCCTATATCTCGTGCCCTGCTTCAACTTGAAATTCGTCAGTCCCTCCTTTTCCTCACCAGTGCCCAAGTGAAACGTATACGGTATACTCCTTTGCGGAAATTTGGCAGCTATATAAGGCAAGGTCGAATCGTCGGACACCCTCTTGATATTATCCAAAAGATCGTCAGTCAAAAATTGATCGGGATTCTTTTGTATGGTCGATTTGTCTTCGGGTACGACCACTAAATAGTAGTGACTGATAGGACCGTATTCCTCGGAGGCTTGCGGTAAGATTACGTGAATTTCCGCGTTGACTACCCCATAGAAATCGGGCTTTACCATTGGCTGTGGAGCTGCCATTTGCGTCGTGACAGTGATTTTGGTTGGAGGACGGTACGAGTCATCGCTAGGTATGGCGCTCACGTTAACATTATATGTCGTAAAAGGACTCAACTCGTTTATCGTATGCGATTTGACGTCATCGTTTAAAATTATTTCGACTCTCGGTATGTTTTGGGTTTGGGTAATGCCTTGCGAGTCTACAAACTCTTTGATGGCATCAAAAGATATTTTGTATTTGACAGGATTTAGCCTGATTGGGGGCGACCAAGATAAGGTCATCGAGTGAGTAGTGACTTCGTGGGCTCGCAGGTTAAGGGGCACGTCTTCGGGTTTTACTTTGACTGTGTCTTTTTCTGATAGTCTTCCTAAGCCGTTTTTTGTTCTAACTGCTACAGCAATGGCGTATTGTGCGTACTTTTCTAAATTGACTAAATCGGCCGAGTTGGTTAGGCCCACGGTTTTTTGTTGCCACTCGTCCAAGTCCTCGACGGCAGTCATTGTGTAAAATATTTGATAGCCAATGACTTTGTTACGGGAAGGAACAGGTTCCCACCAAACTTCCACGCTAGATTCTGAAGTAGCTACTGCTTTCACTGCCATCGGGGCTCTGCCTATATCTTTTTCGGTTTGAATTGTTTGCTTTTCGCTGTTAGGTCCGGTTCCTTGATTGGTGTAGGCCCTAACATGAAACACATATTCGGTGTTTTCTTCTAAGTTGGTAAACACCGCTTTGGTTTTGGTTACATTACGGAAAATTACGTTGTTGTGATCGGATTTTTTGTGAAACTCAATGTCGTACTTTACTATTTGACCGTTACGGTGGTTTCTGGTTGGTGGGTCCCAAGTTACGCATACCACGTCGGGGGTTTGGAAGCGATAAGTTATATTTGTAGGGGGTCCTGTGGGAGGTCCTTCAGGGGTGCGTAAATATTTGATGGATTCCTGGCCTATGCCGATGTGGTTTAGGCCTGCGACTCGGAATTCGTATTCTACGCCTCGTTCCAAGTCGTTGATTCGGTAGCTAGTGCCTGAACCTTTCAAATGGACATCTTTCAGTAGTTGGTCTTTGACTCCGTACCGCAAGCGGTAGCCTTTTAGTTCGCCGTAGGTTTGCGAAGGCCTAGACCATTCCAGCTCGATTGTCACTGCCGGGTCTCTTTCGATGATTCTAAAAATACTTAGTTAATTAATAAAAAAATTTTGTGCTCAAGTGTATACTTTAAGGTGAGCGCAGGCCGATTGGGGACACCTCCAGGCGTTCTCACTTCAACCGGAGTACTCCGATCGCCGTCTCCTTTTCTGGTTAAAGCAGCCACTTGGATGTTGTAAGTGGTATCTGGTTGAAGGCTGCTAATGTTTAGTTCTAGCGTTTGATCACCGAGGACGTTAAAGCGCATCGGTTCGTTTAGGAAACTTTTACTCTAATGGGCGCAAAATAGATGTTAGAATTTTGTCGTTAAGAAAAAGAAACGCAAATGTATTTCCATTCAATAACCTGATTATAGCCCTTAAATAAACCCAAACAAAGAATAGGCTAGGAAAGAGAGGTTGAATCTCGCAAACTCGACACAAGTTATTTGTTTTTTCTGGTAGGACAAGGGCTACTTATTATGGGTCCAACTTTTTCCAACAAAATTTCACCCTTTTCATCCCTCTAAAAGAGTTTTTTGTGGTTTTTCCGCAACGTATGCAATAAAGTTCCAAAGTTAATTATAAAGTCAAAAAGTTTTTCTAGTAAAAATCACTCAAGTTTTTAGGCATTAATTGTTAATTCACTTCTTATCCTTCAGAATCATTGATGAAAATTAAAAAAATATTAACCACTTAAGTACTTACAGTTAACTTTTCACACGTAAAATTACTTTAATTAATTACTCAAAATTTTCTAGAGCCCGCACATAAGTTGAACGAATTTCAAATGTTATTTCTTTCACAATTTTCCGTACTTTTTCTAAGTAAAATCGAACGCGTTTTCTCCGAGACCTTAATAAGAACTTTTCGCGAATTTCAACCCTTTTGACTCATTAGGTACTGTAGACTTTAACGCAAACTGGACTGGACTGCTAACAACTGGCAACTCAACTGACAACTGCTTTCCACTTCTAAAACCGCGGTATTTATATTTAATCGATCCCCCCAAATTTCTTCTAAAACCGTGGTATTTATATTTAATCGATCCCCCCAAATTTCTTTGTCCATGACAATTAAGATGATGCAATTTCCTTGAAATTTTTATCATTTTTTAGTTTAAAAATCGAATAATTATGTCGCAATATCCTGATTTATCGAGGTAAATATTCAAGAATGCCATAAATCATTCGATTTAATTATTATGGTGGCCTCACTTAAAAAATTCATTGATATTATGATTTAGAGGAGATGACATCACGCGGCTGACGAAATAATATAAGTTCGAATGTATTTGGGGTCACGGTAATTTGTTCCATTTTTAATTTATCGATACTGATTTGGAAATACCGGAAATTCAGTTTTTGATTATTTGATAATATTTAATTTTTACAGTAAAGACATTGTGATTTACGGGTCTAATTTCTGGATCATTACATCAGGCTGTTCAAATTTTCAGGGATTATTGATGTAAGAATTACATTGAAAAATTCGTATAATAAACCCCTATTTTCTACCTGGAACCTCACGGAAATAATACGAATTTTGACCAGAGCCAAAAGCTACTGACTACTAGACAAGATAAAGAAAAAGGTAACGTTTTACTTAGAATGGTAAATGTTATTCTTTATGGTCTGAATGGTACTCTTTGTGACGAGGCATCGACAGTTACTCTGATTAATGAGTCACTTCTTGAAAGTCTACGAATACAGGGGAAACGAGAACCTTTCTGCGTGCAGTAGACTAACGAAGTTGTAAGAACCACTGAAGATTCCGTATGTTTTGATATTCCTGTATTAGCTAATTACCAAACAGTTTAAATTAAGAAAGGTTAAAAATCTTGCTCTTCCAAATCAACACGTTTTGAAAAGTCATTGGCAACATTTTTCACATTTAGCAGGTTTACCTATTCAAGACATAAATAATCCACCTTTGCTTTTGATTGGCCAAGATAATATACGATTGACTGTACTTAGAAAATTTGTTCAAGGCCCTGTTTATTTACCTATAGCTACTCAGGCTGGTCACTCGACCCCCCCTGGAAATTTCTTAAATAACTGAATGTCCGAATCCGAATGTGTTAGTTCGTGAATCTTTAAATCAGCTTTCCATTTAAATTTTGATTTGCAAGTGTCACATTCAAAAGGATAAATATCCGAGTGTCTTGAAATGTCATGAATTACTTTTCTTCAAATTTTGCCTTGCAAGTGTCACATTCGAATGGATAAATACCCGAATGTGTTAGTTTGTGTATCTTCAAGTCGCGTTTCCGTTTAAATTTTGATTTGCAAATGTCCCATTCAAAAAAATTAAATATCCAAGTGTATCAATATGTGTTCCTTCAAATCGCCTTCTCTTTTCAATTTTGCATTGAAAATGTTACATTGGAAATTCTTCTCATCCGAGTGTGTTAATATGTGGCTTCTCAAACTACGTTTGTGTTCAAATTTTGCATTGCATGTGTCACATTTAAAAGAATAAATATCAGACTGTGTTAGTTTGTGTCTCTTTAAACAGTCTTTTCCTTTGAATTTTGCTTTGCAAATGTCACATTCAAAAAGATAACTATCGAAGTCTGTTGATATGTGACTTTTCAAATTACCTTTTTGTTTAAATTTTCCTAATTTAAATTTTTCTTTAAATTTTGCATTGCATATGTTGCATTTAAAATTCTTCTCGTCCAAGTGTTAGTTTTTGTCTCTTCAAACTGCCTTTTTTTTTTTTAAATTTTGCTTTGCAAATGTTGCATTTAAAATTCTGATTCTCCTTCTAGAATGATAATTTAGACTGAAGTCCCTTTTTACGCATAAAAAATTTATTCAATTGATTTTGACCCCACCACTTTTTACCCACCTGCACTGTAAACCCTCTTCCGTAAAGTCCTCCATTATTCTATTTTCAAAAGGCTCTTACCCTGAGACGGCACTTTATTATATATCTTCACTTTCTTGAAAACCAAAGAATATTTAACCAATTCTTCCATTTGTATTCGAATTCGTCAATTTTGGGGTTGGCCCGGGTCAAATCCCCAAAATTTCAGATCAAAAGCGCCGCCGACCTAGAGATTTTCCTACGGTATCGAAAAACTTCCCAGGCTCAAGTGCCCCCGGCTATCAGACCAATACCCACCTCTACTACCTAAAAACTCCCCTTCAGCACAGTCATCATACCACTAAAGTTCGCCTTACGAGTCTAGCACTATGGAAAGAATGCGGATGAAAAAATTGCAATATTGCCTATTTGACTTCCAATAAGAAATACCTTAATATTTATTTATATTATACACCTACATTTATAAGGAAAAAGTACTATTCAAAAACGTTGCACGTTCATCTATGACAGGCAACATAAAGCTCGAAATGAATGACGTTATGTCCCCTTGCTCTTCAGACGTCGTAGTGCTAGACTCGTAAGGCGAACTTTACCCACCTCCACTATACCCCCTTCCGTGAAGCTCCTACCCTGAGGAGGCACTTTTTACCCACCTGCACTGTAAACCCTCTTCCGTAAAGTCCTCCATTAATCTATTTTCAAAAGGCTCTTACCCTGAGATGGCACTTTATTATATCCTTTCACTTTCTTGAAAACTGAAGAATATTTAACCAATTCTTCCATTTGTATTAGAATTCGTCAATTTTGGGGTTGGTCCGGGTCAAATCCTCAAAATTTCAGATTAAAAGCGCCGCCGATCTAGAGATTTTCCCACGGTATCGAAAAACTTCCCAGGCTCAAGTGCCCCCGGCTATCAGACCAATACCCACCTCTACTACGTAAGTGGTCCACCAATAATCCCTGGAAATTTGAAACAGCCTAGCATCAGCCCTTCAGATGATATGAAAGGGGGTTGTTTAAATTTCAACACCCTGTATATCTTGAACGGGTAACTGTTTTTAAATAAAACATATATCAAAAAATCGGCAAATTATTTATTTATTATTATTTATTTATTTATTATTATTTATTATATTAATTATTTGCTGTATGGTTTGTGGTGGATTTGCTTTATTGTTCAGTAAAAAAAAATTAATTTCCAAAATATCTTCTTTTCAAGGTCATTCAACTTTAGAGCGCAACCCCGACTAAAGGGTAGGTAATAGACATATGCTGTCGCTGGATAAATTGTAGAGAATTAAGCCCTCTTTTATTTGCTATGAAGGTATTTTTTTGTGTGCTACGTTCTGGAAAAACCACAAAAAACGATCAAGGGTGAAAATTTTGTTGGAAAAATTTAGACCCATAATAAGCAGCCCTTGTCCTATACCAGAAAAAAAATAAAACAGAACTTCCTGGCCTAGAATGGAAATACGTACTAGAGTTACTTATAAACCAATTACCTCTTCTTTAACTTCCTGTACGTGTACGTGATACCCCAAAATAATACCGTTACGGTCTCTGATTTGTGGCGGATTCCAATTGACTTTTATGGTGGTCGAATTAATGGGTGTTACTTTGACATCCTGAGGATCGCCGGGCACTGCGAAAGCGTTTACTTCAATCAATACTCGGATCAATATTTGTTTGGTTTATTTGAAAATGTTTTTGGTTGTACATGCTGGCACATCACACGTTTTTCATGTAAAACTTTTAATTTTTTCGTTGTTTAACATCCTTTATTACATTTGAATACCAACACACGAAAAAAAAAAATATAGTTACCTCTTCCAGTAGAGTTTTTGCCAAAAAAAAAATTATTAGGGAGTTCTAGTTTTTGTTTTTTAAACCTATTTTGTTTTGGGGGGGGGGGGGGGGGCTTGCTTGTTTCAAAAACTCAAAAAGAAGCACAAAAAGTCTACAAAAATCTCTAAGAAAAAACGTCACTACTAGCACACAACAAAGAAAAATACTCACTCCTTTTGTCTGTGGTACCGCGTTTAGCAAAAAGTCAAGAAAAATATAAAATAGAGGGTGTATCATGAAAAAAATCTTTTTTTACAGAAAAATTTCTCCTGCTACAAAAATGCTTGGAGGCTTTCAAAAAACAAACGCCGTTTATAATACTCACACACATGTAGTGATTTTACTTGTGTTAAAAAAAAACCGTGTCCAGCTGTAGTTTTCATCTGTAGCTGTAATTGGTAGTAGTCACTTGCACGCCTTTGAGTATATGTATAAGCAAAAAAATCGAAGGGGGTATGACATGAGCACCAAAAATCGTCATATGGCTCATGCAAAAAAAATGTACATACCACAGTATATTGGTATTCAAATGCGCAAAGTGCTTTATTTTTAGTATTGCCCAAGCGCTGATGACTGTCGAGTAAATAATCACAAAGCAACTAGAATTTTTATAAAATGCCCTTTTTTCCACAAAACACACAATAATATGGACATTTTTGGACATTATTATGGATTGTCTTCTTCTATATTTGGGTGGATTACAAAAATAATGCCAGGTAAAATAAATGTAGATTTGGTTTAGGAGTAGCTACTTATAAGCAAACATTAAATAACATATTTCCAACTGTTTGTTGATGAAATTACATGTTTATTAAATGGGAATTTTACTATAATACCAGCGGAAATTGAACAGCGTCAAATATGCGAACTAATGTTTCTATTCCATTGCAACTGTGTAATTCCATATCGTTTTTTCTTTCCTCTTCACTTCAGATCGAAATGCTCTTTTGCCAACCAATACATTTACTTAAATCTAATTACAAAATATTCGTTTTGGAAACACTAAAAAATTATTTAGATAAATGGAAAGTACATTTCACTAAACTAACAAGTTGATTTATTCACAGGCAGTAGTAAGTAAATTATTTTCAGTAGATTACTGATTTGGCCACTGATATACTGATATCAATGTAAATTCTACTGATAAAAGCAGTTGTCATTATTTACCTGCTTTTCATGATATTTTTTAAATTAAAATCTTGTATGAGAATGTTACAGCAATAACTTCATATGCGACCTTTGGGCTAGGACTTCTAAGAGTGTCCTCTGAACGACGTCTGCCCGATTACTCCAATTAGTCTAGTTGTTTCTGACCATGGATTCTAAAAACTTAGCCAATACTGTACAACTTTTGTATTTACACCTTTCATCTACTTGTAAAGGTGAAGGCTGTAGGTGGGGTGTCAATATATAAAAAAACACCCTGTACTTGAACAATAGTTTATTATATAAAGTCAGAATTTCCCAAGCAGCACTCCCATGTTGGGCCAATATTGGGACAATAACTAGAATTTATTGGCCCAAGTCAGATTCTCTATGTTGGCTCAATAAAAGATGTGGACACTGCAATATTTGTCCAAGAACGTATGTCAATATATACCCAAAAATAAATATCAACGTTGGTACAATAACGTAACCAAATCTTGGCCCAAAAAGAAATTATCAATATCATATCAAGAACTTTATGCATTATAGAGCCAATTAAAATTACCAATATTGGCCGGAAGACGTATGTAAATCTTGGCTTTTTATTATATTTAATTAGGGTAACGGACCAATTATAAGGACCGACTGAGAAGTGTTTTCTCTCTGCCGGACCATCCGTGGACCCGTTTCGCTGTATCACAACTCATCAGCACGGTTAAGTCCTTACAGGGTTCCGCAGAGAGAAAACAACCAATTTTTGGCTTCATTCCGGAACCAGGTTTAAGACAGGTAAACTGAAGACAGAGTCTCCATCTATTTTTTGGTCGGCACACCAAGTGCACAAATTAGTATGTAAATATTGGCCCTTCATTGGGCTTTTCAAAAAGTATCAATATTGTGAAAAAATTGAAAATAACTATTGGGTGTACAAAGTTTTTGAAGTGAATATCAATAAAAAGTTGAATGCCAATATTGAATTAATATTATATTACAATATTGTTTCGATAATATAAAATGTAATATTTGGCCAATTTTTTATAAATCAATACTGTAGTGAGAAGTCTTGGGCCAATATTCAAATTACTGAAAAGTTAATTAATCTATGAAAACAATATTGGTACAAGATTATTTTTAAATATTGTTTCAACATAGTTAAAACCCACGTTGTCCCAATATTGGTACTGTGTTGATTTAGTAACAAAAATGAATAAATATTGGCCCAACTGAAAAACGATGTTAACCCAATATTATGTGCTACTTGGGTTGTAAGATTATCCACTTTCTGTCAATTTGCCTTTTAACAGGAATAAGTAATGTTACTTTAACAAACTAGTAACATAATGTGACAAGTTATTCAAGTACAAACGAGTAGATTTTCGCGGAATTTATGGGTGGACCTCTGCGGGACGAGCGCAGCGAGTTCCGCAGCCATCTAATCATCAATATGATGTTTAATTACGATACTAACTTGATTCACTCAAATGTGAGTTATTCTCATTAGTTTAAAAACTACATGTTTCAGGTGAATGTTTTACTTGGACAGTTCAACAATATATTGGTGAGTAGATGGCTGCGGAACTCGCTGCGCTCGTCCCGCAGAGGTCCACCCATAAATTCCGCAATAATCCACTTATTTGTACTTGAACAATAATTTATTATATAAAGTCAAAATTTGGAAGATTATGATTATTCACTTTTTGTCAATCCGCCTTTCAGCAGAAATTAGTAATGTTACTTTACCAAACTAGTAATATAATGTGACAAGTTATTCAAGTACAAATCAATGAATTGTTGCGGAATTTATGGGTGGACCTCTGCGGGACGAGCGCAGCGAGTTCCGCAGCCATCTACTCACCAATATATTATTGAAGTAAGACATTCACCTGAAACATGTAGTTTTAAAACTAATGAAAATAACTCACATTTGAGTGAGTGAGGTTAGTATCGTACTTAAACAACATATTGATGAATAGATGGCTGGTAAAAAGAGGTATGACACGACCCCTATTCCCTATTCAAATTTGGGGGGTTGTTTTCCCCATAGCTAGGGGGTTGAAGCTACGGGGATGAAAAAAACTGAAAAATAGTTCCCCCTCAAATCAAACATCGACGTGTCCGAGCGTTTTCCCAGATTCTCTTCCCAAACCCAATAAATTGGGGTGGACTGTTTTCCCTGGGACACCCTGTATTGGTAAGTAGATGGCTGCGGAACTCGCTGCGCTCGTCCCGCAGAGGTCCACCCATAAATTCCGCAATAATCCATTTATTTGTAATTGAACAATAATTTATTATATAAAGTCAAAATTTGTAAGATTATTATTATTCACTTTTTGTCAATCCGCCTTTCAACAGAAATTAGTAATATTACTTTACCAAACTAGTAATATAATGTGACAAGTTATTCAAGTACAAATGAGTGAATTGTTGCGGAATTTATAGGTGGACCTCTGCGGGACGAGCGCAGCGAGTTCCGCAGCCATCTATTCATCAATATGTTGTTTAATTACGATACTAATCTGACTCACTCAAATGTGAGTTATTCTTATTAGTTTAAAAACTACATGTTTCAAATGAATGTCTTATTTGAACAATTCAGCAGTATATTAGTGAGTAGATGGCTGCGGAACTCGCTGCGCTCGTCCCGCAGAGGTTCACCCATAAGTTCCGCAATAATCCACTTATTTGTACAGGGTGTTTTTTTATATATTGACACTCCACTTACCTTTTTTACCTTTACAGGTAGAGAAAAAGTGTAAATACAAAAGTTGTACAGTTTTGGCTGAATTTTTAGAAATCAGGGTTAGAAACAAAATTTAAATGTCAGAAATGTGAAATTTTGCATGCTTCCAGTTTTTTTTAAATGGGACATCCTAAATTTCATTCTATATTCTTGAAAAACACAATGCCCCGATTTCAAAAATATATAGTTTGTTTATATTTGATTGAACATTCTTTATATTCGGCTCCAAAAATTGTAAAGATACTATCCCACTATTGATTTTGTGAACTATTCTACCTGTACAGATGAAAGTTGTCAGTAAAATTTAAGGTAGGTACTTGGTTTCCCTGATAGTATTTTTAAAATTTTTAGAACCAAATATGTTGGAGCCGGCTCAACCAAATATAGACAAACTAGGTATATAGTTTTAGAATCGGGAAATCTTATTCTTCAAGAATATAGAACCAAATATAGGGCATCCCATAGGTAGTACATAATATATTTAATAGGAATATCTCATGTGTCTTAATCTTAATAAACTATTTCTCATAAGTAGTACATATTGGTGTTTGATTTTCTAATGCAAGTTTTCATAGTCTAATACACGTCTAATGATTTAATAATTTGAAAAAACGTAGTTAAAATAATTAATTGAGTACCCTAATGGTTTACCCCTTTAATAAGGCAACTTATCTACTGATTTCTACTGATATTTAGACTGGTAATCTACAAAATATGACCTGACAACACTGTTTCCAATAGGTACAAAAACATTCATTTTTGTGTATTGATTGTGTAAAATCTTTTCTCTGATAACTACAACTTACATTTCCTAATAATGCATATTTTTGTTTCAGATTTAATATTACAACATTACAATCAGGTAAGCGTTTTTTGCATGACCTTAATCCCAATACCATTTTATTTTCTGTAATAAGGACTCAATTAAGTCGCATCCACACTACAAATAAATCTATGTATTAAATTATGGCCCAAAAATGTCCATATTTAATCGAAAAAATTTAAAAACTAAATCGCTCACTCCATTCGCACGTCAAAATCAAACTTTTTGGTGCCTTCATCAAAATACACACAAAGTGATTGAAAAGAGATGTGCCATTTTAGTGCGCATGTCACCTACTACTGCAGTGAGGTGCTCAACACAAAAAAAAAGAGGAAGTCGAGGAAAAACAGGACTCGTTTGATTTTATTCAAAAAATTGGGAAAATAATCAAATAATAATCAACACATGCAAGGACTGGTGCTGTAAAATCGAAAAAAAAAAAAAAAAATCGGTGCCGATTCGTGACTGAAAAAATTGTGCCATTGCAAGTGCAACTGTGAGACAAAACTGAAAGCAATCATTACATGTGAACGTGAGTAGCTAAAAAAATTTCAAAAAAATAAACAACTATATGAAAAATAAACAACTAAATTATTTCAAAAAACCTCGTTGGGTGCTCCTGCAAACGCTTTTGTAGACAGAAAAAAAAAAAAGACAAAAATATCAATTATTATTATTAATACAACAAATTGTCTGGTCTCATCCCCCATCAAAAAATCAATCAGGGCTAGCTGTAAAAAAAAAAATTACAAAACCAGCATCAAAAATTCCTTCGGTTAGGGCGGGCTGCAATGGTTAAAAAATCAAAATATATAGTCACATTTTTAAGTACATATCTCTTAACGATATGCCAAAAAAAGAAAAACTAAAATAAAATAGGAAATAAAGGATAAAGGATTTAAATCTTGAAGGGCTTACTCTCCTGTTTGTAAGCTTGATGATTTGGAATTCAATAATAAATAATTAATATCGATACACGTTAATTTGTCTTCATGATTATTATGTTTTTACCATTGGGTTAGTTTGGGTGAAATGAATGTAGGACAATTAACGTGTAATGTATAAAACCAAGATCCTGATTTTGCTTTGGAATGCTCAAAAATTGAAACAATTTGTATTTCTCATAATAAATATAGTTGGTTGCATATTGGAGAATTTTCATACAGAGGTGGAATTTGTTTTTTGTTACACTGTTACAGATTTTCGAGAGTTGTTTTGGGTTCGAACAACTACAAAAATTGATGAAATTCCACACAATTTTGGTTCATGACTTTTTACCATAACTTATCGGATAAGATAGTTATGAGCTATCAAATATTGCAACCCAAGAAAGTCGATAACTTTGAAACGACTCAATAAATTTGGTTGATCTTAGGTTCGTTGGAAAGAGTCTGGTTAGTAGGACTGACTTTACGGGTGGATATTTAAAAATAATTGAGTTTTTCTAATTCTCTTAAATATACCGTTCCACTCGAAAATTTCAAAAATAATTAAAAAAAATCAACTGTTTTTAAATATCCACCCATATGGGACCCTAAGCTTTCTACCTACGTTAGCCAATTGGTCTGCTATCGTGTTGCCTCGGATGTTTGAGTGTCCTGGGATCCAGAATATTTCTGTCTATTGTGAAATCTGGATCTATGTTCACCTATTGCCATTTCCCGCTCTGGAGCTTTATTTCTTGATTTAATTTTTCCTTTTGGGAATATTCTTATTGTTGTCCAAATTTTCTGTAATGGTGTATTTCTATTTATATTTACACAATATTCCTTTTCTTTGAATTTCCTTCTTTTCTGAGCACTGACCCTCTTCACTTGGATAAAATTTCCCATTGAATATTCATTTATTTAATTGATATTCTTCATCCCACCATCGAACTAGACTTCTATGCTTTCTTTGTTCAGCTTTTTTTACTGATATTGTTTTTCCAGTAACTTGTAGTATATCTTATTCCAGATCAGTACATATATGATTGTGGACTGTTTCCCAGAAATCAAGCTAACAGTTCATTATGGTATCTTTTCCAATTTGCCTTTATAGGTTTGCTTCTTGTGTCTCAAGGAAATTAATATTCGATGATGGTCACTGTTTCCACAGTCTTCTAAAATTTTCCATTCCATTACTGTGGTCATAGAGCTGGATACCAAAGAAATATCTGGAGGTGATTTATTTTGGCCCGGTATTGTCAGTCTAGTTGGGGATCCATCATTAGGTAAAACTTCATTTAGAATATTATTTATGATATTTCCATTGAAGTTTGCCACTGAACTTCTCCATAGGAGATGTTGATTGTTGAAATCTCCGTATTAATTTTAGTTCAGGTATATTATCAATAATATCCTTGATCCATCAGTTGTCTTTTCATTTTTGCTAATGGTGGGACATAGAAATTGAGGATTGAAAGGTTTGGCTTCATAATTTTTCGCGTTTTTCTTCGGTTCGATCGGATTAGTAATCTCATCGTTCGTAAAATGATCCAAAGTCGAGTACTCGCGTTCGGTAAGTGATCTTGTTAACTCGGTTTCTTCATATGTTTGTGATCTCGTTAACCTTGCTCTTGACGTGGGTAGAAGATTAATCTATCAGCTATTTGATCTTTTTGGTTATGCGTTATGTTTATTTAATATGTTTTGTCAAGTTCTGTGTTTGAATTAACGGTATTATAGATAGAGTGCAGACGTGACCAAAAACAACACAAGCAGTGTCTTTGAAAACTAATGAAAAGTCAAAGGTAAATATTTAACCTCAAATCATTGGAGAAAAACAAACGTTGGTGCCAGCGATCGTCGATACCGATCGTTCGGAAACGTTAAATAATCTACTCTGAAATCGAGCTAAACCGCGATCAGCTGATATTCACCTACTCGATCCAGGATTTACATTTCCGAAAACAGCTACTGTCTGCATTTGAAATCAAATAAAGTATCTACTTTTTTTCTTTGCAAGTGTCACTGTTTCAATGTTATTCTAAACATTGATCTTTCTATTTTGCTTTGGACCACTTACAGACGTAGGCTACTTTGAGATTGTATTGATATAGCAGTTTTTGTGTGCCATACTTTCATTTATTAAAAAGCCGATTCTACCAATTCATTTTCCAGACTGTAAAACATACGTCCAGATTCAAACGTTTCCAATTCCAGTTGAGTTTTCTGACTTCACTAACTCCGACTACATTTCAATTTATTTTGTTCCATTTCGGAACATTGTTCGTCTGACACAATCTGGATCAAATGAAGTCTCTACTTTTTTTCTTTGCAAGTGTCACTGTTTCAATGTTATTTCAAACATTGATCTTTCTATTTTGCTTTGGATAACTTACAGACGTAGGCTACTTTGAGATTGTATTGATATAGCAATTTTTGTGTACCATACTTTCATTTGTTAAAAAGCCGATTCAACCAATTCATTTTTCAGGCTGTAGAAGATATGTCCAGATTCAAGCGTTTCTAATTCCAGTTGAGTTTTCTGACCTCACTAACTTTGACTACATTTCAATTTTTCTTGTTCCATTTCGGAACATTGTTCGTCTGACACAATCTGGATCAGATAAAGTCTCTACTTTTTTCTTTGCAAGTGTCACTGTTTCAATGTTATTCCAAACATTGATCTTTCTATTGTACTATAAATCGCGTGCACTAACGGGGGTTTTTTGGGGTTTTTCCTCTGGGGAGCATTCAGAGGGCGCGAGGGTGCGAACTCTTCGCTTAATATAATGTTACTGCCGAATGCGCGTCGACTAGCTTTTCCGGAGCAGGTCGCAAAAATCTAGAAAACAATGTGGCGGCTGACCAATCACAGTAGTGAAATAGCTCCACTGTCTCATAAGGAAATGAAGAAACCTGTAATTTTACTGGTTCAAACGGTTGTTGCATCTATTTTTAGAATACTATTTTTAGGGTAAATAATAGAAATTGAGATTATATTAAATTGGAAATAATAAAAGTTTAAACTTGTTGTGGGTTATTTCCGCAACACCTGGAATCAAAAAAACAGAGTATAGATCTCTTTTCATGTACACATAATGCTTGTAATGTGTACCTATATCCAACTTTCAAAATCGGACCTTGGTTTTATTAACATGAAATTTTCAAAAAATTGAGAAAAAAAAAAAAACTATAGTCGATCTATTTTGGTATAGGGGTATGTAGAAGTTATTCTCAGTGAAACGTACCATCTTCTAACGTTTGAATGTTGATCGGATAAGAGGCGGGCCCATCGCCGACCGACGTCCCAGCCAGCACCCAAATACGATAAGTCGTCCAGCGTTTGAGCTCGTCCAGCTCGAACTCGGTTCCGTTCATTTTGTTAATCGTAGCGTCGCTATCGGACCTATCAGCTTCAACGAAATGCAGCTTGTAGTAAATTATGTTGCCGTTGCTCCGGTTCGCAGGCGGCGGATCCCACCGCACCCTGATCGCCGTCGGACTTACCGCCTCTCCTCGTACGTTGCTCGGCGGCGCGCCCGGTACTAGATTTTTGTTTATTATCCAACCAGATCAAACAACTCAGACCAAATTGTGCAATTATTCGACATGAATATGATTATGAAGCATAATGATTTAGAAACTTTTTGAATGAAAATGGACAACAACAGTTTTTGGATTATGGTGTACAAGCAGGGTTGCCAGACGTCCCACCTTAGGAAGGACAGTCCCGAATTTTGTTAATCGGTCCCGCTTTTTCCCGCTACCCAATCTTTGCATTTAGTACAAAAAACGCTCATTTTACAACTTGTTACATAAATAGCTATTTCTTCATTTGAAATCGACGCAAAAGTCAAATAATGAGCCTGAATCGCATGCATTTCATCGAGGTCTGCGGGTGACGTCACCACTAACAGCTGCTGACGTGGTGACGTCACTCGCAGACCATGTGGCAAAAACCATATTATATACGGTTTCGCCTCGAAGAACGGCTTCATTTTCCAAATCCAGGTTACTACACCTCTTTACCTTTACCTGCTCAACCAATGACATTTAGTCATATGAATAAAGTAAAGTGGAGCAAATGCTTTTACTTTACCTACGTCTCTTTTTGCTGCATTAAAGCTGAATATGTTTATCTCAAAAAACTTGAGCAAAAGCTTTTGCTTCTGTTTTATTCGTATGAGCCATTGTATCAACCAATGACATTAACATACAGGGTGTTCCTAAATATCATGTACATACAAATGAAAGGGGGTGATTCCTTGGTTTATTTTATGACTTAAATTTCTTGTAAACATAGGTCCGCAAATGCTTCATCACCGATCTACAGGGTGTTGAAATTTTAATATTTTTTTAGTTTTTTCTTCATAGCTCCTGCAATTTTTGAGGGATTTAGCTCAAATTTAGAATATAGGTTACGCAATAGGAGCTAAATGATTGCACATGTCAAGCGCTTGCCAGAATCTACAGGGTGATGCTTTTTCAGAGGTCATGCCCCCTGAACTCTTTCGCAATGTGCCGCTGGTCGATTCCAAGAAACAAAATAATGTTTCTACCTTATTTAAAAACTGTTTGTGATATGTGATGATATTTAGGAACACCCTGTATATTGCCTAGATATCTACAAGTATTGACATATTATTACTTACATTATTAAAAAGTAGGTATTGCATAGTATTGACACTATTGACATAGTATTTACCTGGTATTGACATATTTATAACCAGTGATTTGTACACCGATAAACAAGGTGAAAAACCCCTCGACGTACCCTTATGCTTGTGATTCGAGTTGTGATTAATGTGAGCTCTGAGATCAGCGATAACCTAACTCTTTCCAGAATTTTTCCGACCCTTTCCAGAAATTTCCAGGCCTTTTCCAGATTTTATCCAGCCTTATACAGACTTATCCAGTCTTTAGCAGACTTTATCCTGACTTCTCTGGACTTCTTCCAAAAACTTACTCTTGTTGCAGGTCCTTGTCTCAAAAGTCCCTACCCCCCTACCTCCTACCCGTCATCGCCCTTCTCCGACTCTGTGACAAATGCAACATAAAAATTTCGAATTTTGTACCTCATACTACGTGCCCACATTTTCAATGGTAAAAATCCCATATTATGTTGTACACCTAAATAACCACACTTATATGAGTTACATAATGATACGTAAATAATATGTTTTTTCAAAGGGCTGATGAAAAGGACAAAAAAATGAGCTGATGAAACAAAACAAAAAGTAATTAAAATCTATTTTTTATTTTTCTCAAGATCTCTTTTACTCATCATGTGCTACAACGTTTTGTGAATTGATTTATACATTAATTAAACAAACAGAAAATTAAGTAATAATTAATAAAAATCAGTCTAGATACCGAAAACGGTATTTTCTTTTTTTTTTTTTTGACAAAAATAATAAGTGTCCAAGATTTAATAATTTTTGACACCCACCCATTGGATTAAATAAACATCTTGTGGATGTCAAAATATATAAACCCGGTATATATACAACCAGTTTTTGTTCTTGAGTATCACTAATATTTCATTTACGCTAACTAATTATTAATAATTATCATTGTAAATAATTGGTTTATAAAAAAAAATCTAAGTTAATATATGATATAATGCAGGGCAGGGATACAAATTTAAATGTTAGAGGAGGATATGTATACTTATACGTTTAGAGGGAGAAAGTTTTTATTATTATTTTGTTTTGGAAAAATATATAAATTTGTTAACAATTTAATAATAAAAGGATTTTCCCGAAAAAAAATAAGACAAAAAACATCATATTCCAAGTTAATGGATAACAAAGTACAAAAAAAATATATAAAAGTCAGCATTAAGAGTTGTTGACATTTAGTTATACTTAATTATGAGATAAATCAAGGCAAGACATAAAAGTTGTTAAAAAAAAAACAGACAAAAGTGACAAAAAATACAAAAAATTGAACATTTAAAATACTGATTCGCTAATAATTGTTGTGCACATCAGGGGCAGTTTACTATACAATTTCCATATATTCTCTCCCTTATGTTAGGCACATAATTCACACGTTTTTCTTGCTAATTTTATCGGTTTGCTTAAATTTACATTTTACAACGGATTGCATTTTTTAATAATTTTCCCCATCAAATTTGCCTCCTAGCAATGATGGCAAAGTCGAAAACAGAAGAGCTCGATGGACGATGGATGGGGGCAGTTATTGTCATCTTCTGTTAACAATTAAGTTAAGAGGATGCTGTACCTACAGTGCAAAATATCGCTATCTTTAGACATCTTTTGGGCTCATTGATTGGTCTTTAGAATCAAAAATTTTAGATATTAAAATGGCCTTGAGTATAAAGCAAATTAATATAAAATCTGCAAAGTAAAGTTAAATTATGTATTTGGCTTTTATACACAGACACATTAATTTATTGATAAAGCCAGCATCCTCTTAACAATCAAATTAACAACTTAGTTTGTGTAATGATCAAAAGATCCTAAATATTCGAGAGCTGCTCGATAACAAAACTGGTACTGATCCTAAAGCAAAAATATTTAAATTAATTTAAATTTTTTAAAGTTTTTGATTGGTTACCTCTGTTTGTACCATGGCAGGCCTCTGAGTCCTCAATATCCTGGCAGTTTGGAACACATCTACCACCCCTTCATATTGCATTCTTTCCAAAACTATACTCAACGTTATAAATACACCAGTTCTTCCAACACCAGCACTGAAATGCAAATTATTGTTCACAATTGTTATAAAAATATATATGTATTTATCGAGGGGTGGCTAACTGGTCAAAATCCGTGTACAAGTTGGTCAAAATCCCAGAAGATCTACTCAAAATCCCTAAAAATCTTTGAAATCCTTAAAAATTTAACAAAATCCTACAAAATCTAATAAAACTAGTGAAGGGAAAATTTTGAAACTGTGTGCATGTAAAAAGGAAGGGGAGAAACTCATTTTCCCAAAATTTTAAAATTTTTCCATTGGGAAATAACAACATGAAAAATTTTGGGAATCAACTTACAAAAACTGAAATGATTGTCAATACAGTCTCACACAATTCAAAATTTTCCTGGAAAACTAATTAAGGGAAAAATTTGAAACTTTTTGCATGTGAAGAGGAATGTCAGAGACTGATTTTCCCAAAATTTCAAATTTTTCTAGTGGAAAATAACAACATGAAGAATCTTGGAAATCAACCTACAAAAACTGAACTAATTGAAAATACAGTTTCACACATTTCAAAGTTTTCCTGGAATACTAATGAAGGGAAAGTTTTGAAACTTTTTGCATGTAAAGAGGAAGGTGAGAAGCTCGTTTTCCCAAAATTTCAAATTTTTTCAGTGGAAAATAACAACATGAATATCAGAAATCAACTTACAATAACTAAATTAATAAAAAATACTGTCACACAATTCAAAGTTTTCCTGGAAAACTAGTGAAGGAAAAATTAAGAAACTTTTTGCATGTAAAGAAAAAGGTGAGAAGCTCATTTTCCCAAAAATTTCAAATTTTTCCAATGGAAAACAGCAACATGAAGAATCTTGGAAATCAACCTACAAAAACTGAATTACTTAAAAATACAGTGTCACACATTTCAAAGTTTTCCTGGAAAACTAGTGAAGGGAAAATTTTGTAACTTTTTGCATGTAAGGAAAAAGGTGAGAAGCTCATTTTCCCAAAATTTCAAATTTTTCCAGTGGAAAATAACAACATGAAGAATCTTGGAAATCAACGTACAATAACTGAATTAATTGAAAATATAGTCTCACACATTTCAAAGTTTTCCTGGAAAACTAGTGAAGGAAAAATTTTGAAACTTTTTGTATGTGAAGAAAAAGGTAAGAAGCTCATTTTCCCAAAATTTTAAATTTTTCCAATGGAAAATAACAACATGAAGAATCTTGGAAATGAACCTTCAATAACTGAATTAATTGAAAATACTGTCTCACACAATTCAAAGTTTTCCTGGAAAACTAGTGAAGGGAAAATTTTTGGAACTTGTTGCATGTAAAGAAAAAGGTGAGAAGCTCATTTTCCCAAAATTTTAAATTTTTCCAGTGGAAAATAACAACATGAAGAATCTTGGAAATCAACCTGTCAAAAACTGAATTAGTTGATAATACCGTCTCACAAATTTTAAATTTTTCCTGGAAAACTAATGAAAGGAAAAATTTGAAAATTTTTGCAAGAGAAGAGAAAAGTTAGAAGCTCTATTTTCCCAAAATCTCAAATTTTTCAAGTAGACAATAACCGAGGGGCGGTTAAGTGGTCAAAATCCGTGTACAAGTTGGTCAAAATCCCAGAAAATCTCGTAAGAATTACCTATTTAAAATCCTTAAAAATCTTTAAAATCCATAAAAATTTAACAAAACCCCACAAAATCGTATAAAATCCTACAAAATTTTACTGAAACCAAAAGAAAAAATCCTGCAAAATCTTATAAAATCATTAACATTCCTAGAAAATATCCTTTGGAATTGGAATCCCCAAAAATTTGTTAAAACCTCTAAGTACACTTTAGAATCTCTAACAACTTTTCAAAAACCCCTAAAATGCTCCAAAATCATCTGAAATCTCAAAAATCTTCTAAATTCCTGTAAAATCGTGTGAAGATTTTCAAAATCCTCAAAATCCTACAAAATCCATAAAGATTCAAATCTGTGTAATTATTTTAAGGAGTTAACTAAACCTCGGAGCAGTTAATTGGTCAAAATCCGTTTACAAATTGGTCAAAACCCCAGAAAAACTCGTAAGATCTACTTAAAATCCCTTAAAACCTTTAAAAATTCAACAAAATTCCTTAAAATCACTTGAAATCGCATAAAATCCTACAAAATCTCATGAAATTTTATTAGAACAAAAAAAAAAAGAAATGCCGCGAAGTCTTATAAAATCATTGAAAATCCTAAAAAATATTTCCTTTAAAATTTCCAAAAATCCTTTAGGGTTCCCAAAAATTCGTAATAATCTCTGAAAACCCTTTAGGCAGAAAAACCCTTCAAAATCCTTTAAAATGCTCCAAAATAACCTAAAATCTAAAAAATCTAAAATCTTTTAAAATCCTGTAAAATCGTGTGAAGATTTGTGTACATATTGTAAGGAGTTAACCACCCCTCGGTATTTATGTACCTGCAATGTACAGTGATAGGACCGTCTTGTCCGAATTGTTCCTTAGTCTTGTGCACCTGTCCAATGAAATCGATGAAACCGTCTCCGGACTTTGGTACTCCTTGCTCGGGCCAATCGGTGAACTGGAATTGGCGCATCGTTCTAGAAGAACCATCGCGCGCGTCCGTAACTTTAAATTCGCGCAAAATGTATTGGGGCATGTTGTACTCGGCTATCGGGTCTACCACGTAACATCCGTAACGAACCGAGCGGTCGCTTGGCCAATATTGATGACACTTTTCCTATGTAAAAATAATCATGTATTTATTAATTAAATAAACTGCTGGACAAATGAAACGGAACAAGCGAATTTTTAGGTTAACTTCAAATTCCAATATTACGCGAACTGAAAATAATATCAATGAGCGGTTCGCGAAAACTAACTCCTAAATTACGCAAATCATTCATTGATAACTTCTCCAGTTCGCGTTTTATTGGAATCCAAAGTTAAATTAAAAATTCGCTTGTTCCGTTTCATTTGTCCAGCAGTTTAGTTAGATTTTATTCTTACTCTTCCCATTTCCTTAAGTTTAGTCAGCATTACAATAATGGTAGAGTTGTGTTCCCAGAGCATGCGCCACAAATCGTCAGTGGTGTCGGGTAACGGACCTTGGGTGGCGATGTACGCTTTCCGATACCGATAACCATCGATGAAACTACCGTTTATGTAATCGGAACCTTCCATGTTTCTTATTGGTTGCAGACAAACCCGCGTACTTTCGTAAGGTAGGATATGTACTAATCTGGAAACGAGAGAATTGGGAATGTAAAGCCACCTTAAGGAATTTTAAACAACAACATGTGATAATTCTCTTGCAGCTGATTGGTTGAAAAAGATTTCTTATATTATGTTGAATTTCAAGAAGTATTGAGAAAAACCGTCTATTTAAAATATTATTTCTACAAATCAACTTTTTAAAAAGTTTCCTATAGAAAAGCAAATGGTAAATGTTGCAACCATGTATGCGATGTAAAGTTTTTGAGAACAGTGGCGCGCCACAGGAAAATCGTAGGTACCGAAGGGTAGATAGAAAATGAGAGACCAGAGAAAAAGCCGCTTGTCCGCCATTGTTCATTATTCAATTTTCATTTTGTATTAAACTGATTGTTCAATCCAATTTGTGATTAGTTTGCCTGTCAAAAGGAGCATTCACAGGTCAGTTGAATAATAGTATATTATTCAACGAGCGGGTAATGATGGCTACTATTCATGAAGGATGAAGTTTGCACTACGAGCCGCAGGCGAGTAGTGTGATCGTCCGAGTGAGTAATAGCCATTACTCACGAGTACTTTTTCTATGATTAATATTCTACTCAAAACGAAATAAGGACCACTTTTTAGAGCACCTTGGTTTATATCAAATTTTGAATAGCCCTGGTAAATAGTGACTATTTCAATTTACAATATAGACAGACAAATAAAGTGTGCACAAAAAATGTATACTGTTAATGGAAATAAACACTTTAACAGGGTTATTCAAAATTCAATAAAAATAAAAGTGTTTTTAAAAGTGGTCCTTATTTCGTTTTGACTAGTTTAGATAATAGGTACGAGTTATGCGGTTTTTTATTTAATTTTCGTAACAAAATTTGTTGACAATTCTGACAGCTGTGGCTCAAAATAACAACTATAGCTGAGAGCCCTCCCGAATGGGACCTCAGTACCTGCCAGTATCGATCTACATCAGGGGCGCCGACTACGTGGATGCTCGGGAGCTCGAGCACCCACGAGACCTGAACAGTGGGTGCGAAGCACCCGCGAACATAAACTTAAAAACTGATAATCCTCTCTAGTTCCTGGAAAACTGGTTAATTTGTACCTCGGGTTCCTAAAATCTGGTTAACCAAATGTCAAAACAGTTACCGGTCATCAGATGTCGGTTCTGTTGGTTTTATCAAGGTTTTATCTGTAACTTCTGTCAATTATGTTTTATTTCCATATTTGCGTTCCCCAAAGTAACCGGAATTTTCAGTAAACATCTGTTGACCGATTCGGTTACTTTAGTTCTGTTCTAGCAGACATGAAAACCTTTCTAGAACGGTAATTTCCAGTCGATCAATCCATTTGTCAATTAGGAAAAACGTTCAACTTATTGAAAAATAGGTGGGCAACTGGAAATTATTGGTTCTGGAACGGTTCTCATGTCTGTTGGAACAGAGCTAATGGTTAACGTTTGGTTATATTTGGACCATAGCCTTATATAGGTTATGTTCCGATATTAACTCTGTCAGTACTGAATTTACTGGACGCCGTTCCGATATTATTTTCAGTAGGTACACTGGATTCAGTCGATTCAGTACTGAATGACCACAAGAGTACCCTGTTGAAATTGGAACGGCAAATGACAGTAAAATCAGCACAGTAAATCCAGTACTGGCAGTTGATATCAGAACATGGTGGTACTTTGTTTAGAAGAAGAAGAAGATGAAGAAAATCAGAAATCTTTTATGAATCTTTTCGGTACATGTTGCTTGGAAAATAATATCTGCAGGAGAGTTTTCCACACTTTACAGTAGAGTGTTTTCACAGCTATCAGACCAATACCCACCTCTACCGCGTAAAAACTCCCCTCCAGCAGTCTAGCACTATGGAAAGAATGCGGATAAAAAAATTGCAATATTGCCTATTTGACTTCCAATAAAAAATACCTTAATATTTATTTATATTATACACCTACATTTATAAGGAAAAAGTAATATTCAAAAACGTTGCACGCTCATCTATGACAGGCAGCATAAAGCTCGAAATAAATGGCGGTATGTCCCCTTGCTCTTCAGACGTCGTAGTGCTGGACTCGTAAGGCGGACTTTACCCACCTCCACTGTACCCCCTTCCGTGAAGCTCTACCCTGAGGAGGCACTTTTTACTCACCTGCACTGTAAACCCTCTTCCGTAAAGTCCTCCATTAATCTATTTTCAAAAGGCTCTTACCCTGAGATTGCACTTTATTATATCCCTTCACTTTCTTGAAAACCAAAGAATATTTAACCAATTCTTCCATTTGTATTCGAATTCGTCAATTTTGGGGTTGGCCCGGGTCAAATCCCCAAAATTTCAGATCAAAAGCGCCGCCGATCTAGAGATTTTTCCACGGTATCGAAAAACTTCCCAGGCTCAAGTGCCCCCGGCTATCAGACCAATACCCACCTCTACTACGTAAGTGGTCCACCAGATTCACAAGCAAAATGTTATTATTGCAATGGAGTTTAGAACACCATTGACGAATACAAATGCAGGAATAGTAGAAGCTTTTTGACGTAGTGGAGGTGGGTATTGCTCTGATAGCTGTGAGCTGGGTATTGGTCATAAACAGGTGCATTAATTTTATTGCAATAATAAATATTTTGCTTGTGAATCTGCTAGTCTGATAGCTGGGGGCACTTGAGCCTGGGAAGTTTTTCGATACCGTGGGAAAATCTCTAGATCGGCGGCGCCTTTTGAAAATAGATTAATGGTGGGCTATGATGGCTATGCTGGAGGGGGGCTTTTACGTGGTAGAAGTGGGTATTGTTCTGATAGCTGTGAAAACACTCTACTCTTCACCCTTATAGCCGTCCTTAGTTCCCGTAGCTGGAAAACGAATATGGAAAGGTGTGAACTACGTTGTTTCAAATGTATTACCATTCCCTTCTTAGACACTCGTCCGAATGTAAATTAAAGAATGCTGGTAAACGTTTTTGGGCGTGGCTTCTAGAGAAGTTTTTTCGCCACCGGCGGACTGTTCGCCCCTCCTCATAAATGCCGGTGCATGAACATCAGCACCCACGAGGTTTTCTGAAACCCGCTGATCTACATATTATATACTTACCTATTTTTGTGCTTATTGCAAGGTAAGTTTGCAGTAACGAAACGTGAAGAATCAGTCTTAATGTTGCCTAGCTTTTTAAATTCGTGTTCCATTCCGGTGATATTTTCGCCCAATTCAAGCTGCATCAGTTTCTGGATGTGCGGGTGCAAATTACGGGCCGGTACCTCGGTAGCTCCACAAATGTAAGCCTGTAAAGAATCCACAATGAAAATTCAACAAACCTCATCCCCCAAAATCAAGCTTACCTCTAAAAGTGAATCGTGAATGAAAATGTACTGATCCTCAGTTTGCACCATATAATTCCTCTGAGCCCGAAGACAAGTCACGTGCCCGTAAATATCCACAGTCTTCTCGTGCCTCATCCGTTCCAGCATCGAATCGATGACAATAAAACACCCGGTCCTGCCCACGCCCGCCGAACAGTGCACCAAAATAGGTCCGGCGTCCATCGGATTCAGGCTGCGCACCCGTCTCAAAAATTGCAAGAAAGGAGCCGGATGATCGGGCACCCCGTGGTCCGGCCAAGCAGTGAACTGCAGCTGTTTAACTTCTCGGCTATCCGAGTATCCGTCCTTTTGGATTTGGAATGTGCGTATGCAATAAGTGGCGAGCTCCTGCACGTCCGATATGGTTACGGACATCGAGCCGTAGACTTCGGTGCCTCTTGTGGGCCAGTACTGATCGCACTTGATCCTGGTGCGTTCCTCCAGCTTAGTCATCATCACCACCGTGACCGATTTCAGCTCCCAGCACATTCTCCAAAAGTCGGCGAACGTTTCGGGCAAAGGCCCTTGCGTTGCCACATAAGCATTGTGCTTCCTATATCCATCACAGTAATTGGCATTAATATAATCAGACCCTCTACGCCCATCTTCAGTTGGCAGTATCACGCGACTATGATCATAAGAAATAACGTTAGCGTATCTATTTTTCGGCTTGTTGACGTCCATATTAGAAAACTCCCAGGTAAAAGTCTGACCCGGCTCGATACTCTCATATTCCTGCGAAAACTTAAGATTGTCGTTGGCCTTCAGTCGTTCAATATGATTGGAAAGTTCCGACACAGGAATCGGAGGGTGCGATATCATGGCGGGAGTTTGGAAGTTCAAACGTCTCTGTTCCACCGGGTCACTAGGAGCCGTGCTGGTGTTCAAGTCGGCTGAGATTAGGGGCTTGGTGACTGCCGCCTGATCGGGAGCTTTGCACGGTTGCCTCCTACGACGCAGTATAAACAAAGCGACCAGGATCGAGCACAGAAGGACTGCCGCTATCACCGGACCGATGACCCAAAGGTAGGTGGCTTCTTTTCTTTGCGAGCTGACTTTCACGTCGTTGTCGGTGGGTGCGTTGGGGTTGGGCCTGATCGGAGGCTCTCCTGGAGGAGGAGGACGCATGTCCAGGGAGAGGAATTCGGAAAATGGACTGCTGGTGTAGAGGTGTTTTTGAGGAGTGTCTACAACCTGTGGAATAGAAATTAAAGTTTTTTGTTGGGAAAATTACTTTGAAATGGAATAAAGTTTCCACTTTTAACACATTCTAGGATAGTGGTACCGTAATAGAGCGGCCAACGAATATAAGGCTGTTATAGCGTTGCGAACAGATGTAAAGTCTGATATCCTTTTTCCTGAAAACTTTAGAAAAGGTGCAGGATGAGTGGATTAAGGAGGCGGCGCTCAGGACTAACCCCCCCTTAACCCCTCAAAAGATAGACTAAAGAGATCTTTGAATTTGAACTTGACACTGATGATAATATTTTTGGAAAAGTAATGCAAAATACCAGGCAACTGTTTTATAAATTATAATGACCACTCCATTAAGGTACAACCCTGTGACTTTTACTTACCGCTCTAACAAAAATCCTATATCTCGTGCCCTGCTTCAACTTGAAATTCGTCAGTCCCTCCTTTTCCTCACCAGTGCCCAAGTGAAACGTATACGGTATACTCCTTTGCGGAAATTTGGCAGCTATATAAGGCAAGGTCGAATCGTCGGACACCCTCTTGATATTATCCAAAAGATCGTCAGTCAAAAATTGATCGGGATTCTTTTGTATGGTCGATTTGTCTTCGGGTACGACCACTAAATAGTAGTGACTGATAGGACCGTATTCCTCGGAGGCTTGCGGTAAGATTACGTGAATTTCCGCGTTGACTACCCCATAGAAATCGGGCTTTACCATTGGCTGTGGAGCTGCCATTTGCGTCGTGACAGTGATTTTGGTTGGAGGACGGTACGAGTCATCGCTAGGTATGGCGCTCACGTTAACATTATATGTCGTAAAAGGACTCAACTCGTTTATCGTATGCGATTTGACGTCATCGTTTAAAATTATTTCGACTCTCGGTATGTTTTGGGTTTGGGTAATGCCTTGCGAGTCTACAAACTCTTTGATGGCATCAAAAGATATTTTGTATTTGACAGGATTTAGCCTGATTGGGGGCGACCAAGATAAGGTCATCGAGTGAGTAGTGACTTCGTGGGCTCGCAGGTTAAGGGGCACGTCTTCGGGTTTTACTTTGACTGTGTCTTTTTCTGATAGTCTTCCTAAGCCGTTTTTTGTTCTAACTGCTACAGCAATGGCGTATTGTGCGTACTTTTCTAAATTGACTAAATCGGCCGAGTTGGTTAGGCCCACGGTTTTTTGTTGCCACTCGTCCAAGTCCTCGACGGCAGTCATTGTGTAAAATATTTGATAGCCAATGACTTTGTTACGGGAAGGAACAGGTTCCCACCAAACTTCCACGCTAGATTCTGAAGTAGCTACTGCTTTCACTGCCATCGGGGCTCTGCCTATATCTTTTTCGGTTTGAATTGTTTGCTTTTCGCTGTTAGGTCCGGTTCCTTGATTGGTGTAGGCCCTAACATGAAACACATATTCGGTGTTTTCTTCTAAGTTGGTAAACACCGCTTTGGTTTTGGTTACATTACGGAAAATTACGTTGTTGTGATCGGATTTTTTGTGAAACTCAATGTCGTACTTTACTATTTGACCGTTACGGTGGTTTCTGGTTGGTGGGTCCCAAGTTACGCATACCACGTCGGGGGTTTGGAAGCGATAAGTTATATTTGTAGGGGGTCCTGTGGGAGGTCCTTCAGGGGTGCGTAAATATTTGATGGATTCCTGGCCTATGCCGATGTGGTTTAGGCCTGCGACTCGGAATTCGTATTCTACGCCTCGTTCCAAGTCGTTGATTCGGTAGCTAGTGCCTGAACCTTTCAAATGGACATCTTTCAGTAGTTGGTCTTTGACTCCGTACCGCAAGCGGTAGCCTTTTAGTTCGCCGTAGGTTTGCGAAGGCCTAGACCATTCCAGCTCGATTGTCACTGCCGGGTCTCTTTCGATGATTCTAAAAATACTTAGTTAATTAATAAAAAAATTTTGTGCTCAAGTGTATACTTTAAGGTGAGCGCAGGCCGATTGGGGACACCTCCAGGCGTTCTCACTTCAACCGGAGTACTCCGATCGCCGTCTCCTTTTCTGGTTAAAGCAGCCACTTGGATGTTGTAAGTGGTATCTGGTTGAAGGCTGCTAATGTTTAGTTCTAGCGTTTGATCACCGAGGACGTTAAAGCGCATCGGTTCGTTTAGGAAACTTTTACTCTAATGGGCGCAAAATAGATGTTAGAATTTTGTCGTTAAGAAAAAGAAACGCAAATGTATTTCCATTCAATAACCTGATTATAGCCCTTAAATAAACCCAAACAAAGAATAGGCTAGGAAAGAGAGGTTGAATCTCGCAAACTCGACACAAGTTATTTGTTTTTTCTGGTAGGACAAGGGCTACTTATTATGGGTCCAACTTTTTCCAACAAAATTTCACCCTTTTCATCCCTCTAAAAGAGTTTTTTGTGGTTTTTCCGCAACGTATGCAATAAAGTTCCAAAGTTAATTATAAAGTCAAAAAGTTTTTCTAGTAAAAATCACTCAAGTTTTTAGGCATTAATTGTTAATTCACTTCTTATCCTTCAGAATCATTGATGAAAATTAAAAAAATATTAACCACTTAAGTACTTACAGTTAACTTTTCACACGTAAAATTACTTTAATTAATTACTCAAAATTTTCTAGAGCCCGCACATAAGTTGAACGAATTTCAAATGTTATTTCTTTCACAATTTTCCGTACTTTTTCTAAGTAAAATCGAACGCGTTTTCTCCGAGACCTTAATAAGAACTTTTCGCGAATTTCAACCCTTTTGACTCATTAGGTACTGTAGACTTTAACGCAAACTGGACTGGACTGCTAACAACTGGCAACTCAACTGACAACTGCTTTCCACTTCTAAAACCGCGGTATTTATATTTAATCGATCCCCCCAAATTTCTTCTAAAACCGTGGTATTTATATTTAATCGATCCCCCCAAATTTCTTTGTCCATGACAATTAAGATGATGCAATTTCCTTGAAATTTTTATCATTTTTTAGTTTAAAAATCGAATAATTATGTCGCAATATCCTGATTTATCGAGGTAAATATTCAAGAATGCCATAAATCATTCGATTTAATTATTATGGTGGCCTCACTTAAAAAATTCATTGATATTATGATTTAGAGGAGATGACATCACGCGGCTGACGAAATAATATAAGTTCGAATGTATTTGGGGTCACGGTAATTTGTTCCATTTTTAATTTATCGATACTGATTTGGAAATACCGGAAATTCAGTTTTTGATTATTTGATAATATTTAATTTTTACAGTAAAGACATTGTGATTTACGGGTCTAATTTCTGGATCATTACATCAGGCTGTTCAAATTTTCAGGGATTATTGATGTAAGAATTACATTGAAAAATTCGTATAATAAACCCCTATTTTCTACCTGGAACCTCACGGAAATAATACGAATTTTGACCAGAGCCAAAAGCTACTGACTACTAGACAAGATAAAGAAAAAGGTAACGTTTTACTTAGAATGGTAAATGTTATTCTTTATGGTCTGAATGGTACTCTTTGTGACGAGGCATCGACAGTTACTCTGATTAATGAGTCACTTCTTGAAAGTCTACGAATACAGGGGAAACGAGAACCTTTCTGCGTGCAGTAGACTAACGAAGTTGTAAGAACCACTGAAGATTCCGTATGTTTTGATATTCCTGTATTAGCTAATTACCAAACAGTTTAAATTAAGAAAGGTTAAAAATCTTGCTCTTCCAAATCAACACGTTTTGAAAAGTCATTGGCAACATTTTTCACATTTAGCAGGTTTACCTATTCAAGACATAAATAATCCACCTTTGCTTTTGATTGGCCAAGATAATATACGATTGACTGTACTTAGAAAATTTGTTCAAGGCCCTGTTTATTTACCTATAGCTACTCAGGCTGGTCACTCGACCCCCCCTGGAAATTTCTTAAATAACTGAATGTCCGAATCCGAATGTGTTAGTTCGTGAATCTTTAAATCAGCTTTCCATTTAAATTTTGATTTGCAAGTGTCACATTCAAAAGGATAAATATCCGAGTGTCTTGAAATGTCATGAATTACTTTTCTTCAAATTTTGCCTTGCAAGTGTCACATTCGAATGGATAAATACCCGAATGTGTTAGTTTGTGTATCTTCAAGTCGCGTTTCCGTTTAAATTTTGATTTGCAAATGTCCCATTCAAAAAAATTAAATATCCAAGTGTATCAATATGTGTTCCTTCAAATCGCCTTCTCTTTTCAATTTTGCATTGAAAATGTTACATTGGAAATTCTTCTCATCCGAGTGTGTTAATATGTGGCTTCTCAAACTACGTTTGTGTTCAAATTTTGCATTGCATGTGTCACATTTAAAAGAATAAATATCAGACTGTGTTAGTTTGTGTCTCTTTAAACAGTCTTTTCCTTTGAATTTTGCTTTGCAAATGTCACATTCAAAAAGATAACTATCGAAGTCTGTTGATATGTGACTTTTCAAATTACCTTTTTGTTTAAATTTTCCTAATTTAAATTTTTCTTTAAATTTTGCATTGCATATGTTGCATTTAAAATTCTTCTCGTCCAAGTGTTAGTTTTTGTCTCTTCAAACTGCCTTTTTTTTTTTTAAATTTTGCTTTGCAAATGTTGCATTTAAAATTCTGATTCTCCTTCTAGAATGATAATTTAGACTGAAGTCCCTTTTTACGCATAAAAAATTTATTCAATTGATTTTGACCCCACCACTTTTTACCCACCTGCACTGTAAACCCTCTTCCGTAAAGTCCTCCATTATTCTATTTTCAAAAGGCTCTTACCCTGAGACGGCACTTTATTATATATCTTCACTTTCTTGAAAACCAAAGAATATTTAACCAATTCTTCCATTTGTATTCGAATTCGTCAATTTTGGGGTTGGCCCGGGTCAAATCCCCAAAATTTCAGATCAAAAGCGCCGCCGACCTAGAGATTTTCCTACGGTATCGAAAAACTTCCCAGGCTCAAGTGCCCCCGGCTATCAGACCAATACCCACCTCTACTACCTAAAAACTCCCCTTCAGCACAGTCATCATACCACTAAAGTTCGCCTTACGAGTCTAGCACTATGGAAAGAATGCGGATGAAAAAATTGCAATATTGCCTATTTGACTTCCAATAAGAAATACCTTAATATTTATTTATATTATACACCTACATTTATAAGGAAAAAGTACTATTCAAAAACGTTGCACGTTCATCTATGACAGGCAACATAAAGCTCGAAATGAATGACGTTATGTCCCCTTGCTCTTCAGACGTCGTAGTGCTAGACTCGTAAGGCGAACTTTACCCACCTCCACTATACCCCCTTCCGTGAAGCTCCTACCCTGAGGAGGCACTTTTTACCCACCTGCACTGTAAACCCTCTTCCGTAAAGTCCTCCATTAATCTATTTTCAAAAGGCTCTTACCCTGAGATGGCACTTTATTATATCCTTTCACTTTCTTGAAAACTGAAGAATATTTAACCAATTCTTCCATTTGTATTAGAATTCGTCAATTTTGGGGTTGGTCCGGGTCAAATCCTCAAAATTTCAGATTAAAAGCGCCGCCGATCTAGAGATTTTCCCACGGTATCGAAAAACTTCCCAGGCTCAAGTGCCCCCGGCTATCAGACCAATACCCACCTCTACTACGTAAGTGGTCCACCAATAATCCCTGGAAATTTGAAACAGCCTAGCATCAGCCCTTCAGATGATATGAAAGGGGGTTGTTTAAATTTCAACACCCTGTATATCTTGAACGGGTAACTGTTTTTAAATAAAACATATATCAAAAAATCGGCAAATTATTTATTTATTATTATTTATTTATTTATTATTATTTATTATATTAATTATTTGCTGTATGGTTTGTGGTGGATTTGCTTTATTGTTCAGTAAAAAAAAATTAATTTCCAAAATATCTTCTTTTCAAGGTCATTCAACTTTAGAGCGCAACCCCGACTAAAGGGTAGGTAATAGACATATGCTGTCGCTGGATAAATTGTAGAGAATTAAGCCCTCTTTTATTTGCTATGAAGGTATTTTTTTGTGTGCTACGTTCTGGAAAAACCACAAAAAACGATCAAGGGTGAAAATTTTGTTGGAAAAATTTAGACCCATAATAAGCAGCCCTTGTCCTATACCAGAAAAAAAATAAAACAGAACTTCCTGGCCTAGAATGGAAATACGTACTAGAGTTACTTATAAACCAATTACCTCTTCTTTAACTTCCTGTACGTGTACGTGATACCCCAAAATAATACCGTTACGGTCTCTGATTTGTGGCGGATTCCAATTGACTTTTATGGTGGTCGAATTAATGGGTGTTACTTTGACATCCTGAGGATCGCCGGGCACTGCGAAAGCGTTTACTTCAATCAATACTCGGATCAATATTTGTTTGGTTTATTTGAAAATGTTTTTGGTTGTACATGCTGGCACATCACACGTTTTTCATGTAAAACTTTTAATTTTTTCGTTGTTTAACATCCTTTATTACATTTGAATACCAACACACGAAAAAAAAAAATATAGTTACCTCTTCCAGTAGAGTTTTTGCCAAAAAAAAAATTATTAGGGAGTTCTAGTTTTTGTTTTTTAAACCTATTTTGTTTTGGGGGGGGGGGGGGGGGCTTGCTTGTTTCAAAAACTCAAAAAGAAGCACAAAAAGTCTACAAAAATCTCTAAGAAAAAACGTCACTACTAGCACACAACAAAGAAAAATACTCACTCCTTTTGTCTGTGGTACCGCGTTTAGCAAAAAGTCAAGAAAAATATAAAATAGAGGGTGTATCATGAAAAAAATCTTTTTTTACAGAAAAATTTCTCCTGCTACAAAAATGCTTGGAGGCTTTCAAAAAACAAACGCCGTTTATAATACTCACACACATGTAGTGATTTTACTTGTGTTAAAAAAAAACCGTGTCCAGCTGTAGTTTTCATCTGTAGCTGTAATTGGTAGTAGTCACTTGCACGCCTTTGAGTATATGTATAAGCAAAAAAATCGAAGGGGGTATGACATGAGCACCAAAAATCGTCATATGGCTCATGCAAAAAAAATGTACATACCACAGTATATTGGTATTCAAATGCGCAAAGTGCTTTATTTTTAGTATTGCCCAAGCGCTGATGACTGTCGAGTAAATAATCACAAAGCAACTAGAATTTTTATAAAATGCCCTTTTTTCCACAAAACACACAATAATATGGACATTTTTGGACATTATTATGGATTGTCTTCTTCTATATTTGGGTGGATTACAAAAATAATGCCAGGTAAAATAAATGTAGATTTGGTTTAGGAGTAGCTACTTATAAGCAAACATTAAATAACATATTTCCAACTGTTTGTTGATGAAATTACATGTTTATTAAATGGGAATTTTACTATAATACCAGCGGAAATTGAACAGCGTCAAATATGCGAACTAATGTTTCTATTCCATTGCAACTGTGTAATTCCATATCGTTTTTTCTTTCCTCTTCACTTCAGATCGAAATGCTCTTTTGCCAACCAATACATTTACTTAAATCTAATTACAAAATATTCGTTTTGGAAACACTAAAAAATTATTTAGATAAATGGAAAGTACATTTCACTAAACTAACAAGTTGATTTATTCACAGGCAGTAGTAAGTAAATTATTTTCAGTAGATTACTGATTTGGCCACTGATATACTGATATCAATGTAAATTCTACTGATAAAAGCAGTTGTCATTATTTACCTGCTTTTCATGATATTTTTTAAATTAAAATCTTGTATGAGAATGTTACAGCAATAACTTCATATGCGACCTTTGGGCTAGGACTTCTAAGAGTGTCCTCTGAACGACGTCTGCCCGATTACTCCAATTAGTCTAGTTGTTTCTGACCATGGATTCTAAAAACTTAGCCAATACTGTACAACTTTTGTATTTACACCTTTCATCTACTTGTAAAGGTGAAGGCTGTAGGTGGGGTGTCAATATATAAAAAAACACCCTGTACTTGAACAATAGTTTATTATATAAAGTCAGAATTTCCCAAGCAGCACTCCCATGTTGGGCCAATATTGGGACAATAACTAGAATTTATTGGCCCAAGTCAGATTCTCTATGTTGGCTCAATAAAAGATGTGGACACTGCAATATTTGTCCAAGAACGTATGTCAATATATACCCAAAAATAAATATCAACGTTGGTACAATAACGTAACCAAATCTTGGCCCAAAAAGAAATTATCAATATCATATCAAGAACTTTATGCATTATAGAGCCAATTAAAATTACCAATATTGGCCGGAAGACGTATGTAAATCTTGGCTTTTTATTATATTTAATTAGGGTAACGGACCAATTATAAGGACCGACTGAGAAGTGTTTTCTCTCTGCCGGACCATCCGTGGACCCGTTTCGCTGTATCACAACTCATCAGCACGGTTAAGTCCTTACAGGGTTCCGCAGAGAGAAAACAACCAATTTTTGGCTTCATTCCGGAACCAGGTTTAAGACAGGTAAACTGAAGACAGAGTCTCCATCTATTTTTTGGTCGGCACACCAAGTGCACAAATTAGTATGTAAATATTGGCCCTTCATTGGGCTTTTCAAAAAGTATCAATATTGTGAAAAAATTGAAAATAACTATTGGGTGTACAAAGTTTTTGAAGTGAATATCAATAAAAAGTTGAATGCCAATATTGAATTAATATTATATTACAATATTGTTTCGATAATATAAAATGTAATATTTGGCCAATTTTTTATAAATCAATACTGTAGTGAGAAGTCTTGGGCCAATATTCAAATTACTGAAAAGTTAATTAATCTATGAAAACAATATTGGTACAAGATTATTTTTAAATATTGTTTCAACATAGTTAAAACCCACGTTGTCCCAATATTGGTACTGTGTTGATTTAGTAACAAAAATGAATAAATATTGGCCCAACTGAAAAACGATGTTAACCCAATATTATGTGCTACTTGGGTTGTAAGATTATCCACTTTCTGTCAATTTGCCTTTTAACAGGAATAAGTAATGTTACTTTAACAAACTAGTAACATAATGTGACAAGTTATTCAAGTACAAACGAGTAGATTTTCGCGGAATTTATGGGTGGACCTCTGCGGGACGAGCGCAGCGAGTTCCGCAGCCATCTAATCATCAATATGATGTTTAATTACGATACTAACTTGATTCACTCAAATGTGAGTTATTCTCATTAGTTTAAAAACTACATGTTTCAGGTGAATGTTTTACTTGGACAGTTCAACAATATATTGGTGAGTAGATGGCTGCGGAACTCGCTGCGCTCGTCCCGCAGAGGTCCACCCATAAATTCCGCAATAATCCACTTATTTGTACTTGAACAATAATTTATTATATAAAGTCAAAATTTGGAAGATTATGATTATTCACTTTTTGTCAATCCGCCTTTCAGCAGAAATTAGTAATGTTACTTTACCAAACTAGTAATATAATGTGACAAGTTATTCAAGTACAAATCAATGAATTGTTGCGGAATTTATGGGTGGACCTCTGCGGGACGAGCGCAGCGAGTTCCGCAGCCATCTACTCACCAATATATTATTGAAGTAAGACATTCACCTGAAACATGTAGTTTTAAAACTAATGAAAATAACTCACATTTGAGTGAGTGAGGTTAGTATCGTACTTAAACAACATATTGATGAATAGATGGCTGGTAAAAAGAGGTATGACACGACCCCTATTCCCTATTCAAATTTGGGGGGTTGTTTTCCCCATAGCTAGGGGGTTGAAGCTACGGGGATGAAAAAAACTGAAAAATAGTTCCCCCTCAAATCAAACATCGACGTGTCCGAGCGTTTTCCCAGATTCTCTTCCCAAACCCAATAAATCGGGGTGGACTGTTTTCCCTGGAACACCCTGTATTGGTAAGTAGATGGCTGCGGAACTCGCTGCGCTCGTCCCGCAGAGGTCCACCCATAAATTCCGCAATAATCCATTTATTTGTAATTGAACAATAATTTATTATATAAAGTCAAAATTTGTAAGATTATTATTATTCACTTTTTGTCAATCCGCCTTTCAACAGAAATTAGTAATATTACTTTACCAAACTAGTAATATAATGTGACAAGTTATTCAAGTACAAATGAGTGAATTGTTGCGGAATTTATAGGTGGACCTCTGCGGGACGAGCGCAGCGAGTTCCGCAGCCATCTATTCATCAATATGTTGTTTAATTACGATACTAATCTGACTCACTCAAATGTGAGTTATTCTTATTAGTTTAAAAACTACATGTTTCAAATGAATGTCTTATTTGAACAATTCAGCAGTATATTAGTGAGTAGATGGCTGCGGAACTCGCTGCGCTCGTCCCGCAGAGGTTCACCCATAAGTTCCGCAATAATCCACTTATTTGTACAGGGTGTTTTTTTATATATTGACACTCCACTTACCTTTTTTACCTTTACAGGTAGAGAAAAAGTGTAAATACAAAAGTTGTACAGTTTTGGCTGAATTTTTAGAAATCAGGGTTAGAAACAAAATTTAAATGTCAGAAATGTGAAATTTTGCATGCTTCCAGTTTTTTTTAAATGGGACATCCTAAATTTCATTCTATATTCTTGAAAAACACAATGCCCCGATTTCAAAAATATATAGTTTGTTTATATTTGATTGAACATTCTTTATATTCGGCTCCAAAAATTGTAAAGATACTATCCCACTATTGATTTTGTGAACTATTCTACCTGTACAGATGAAAGTTGTCAGTAAAATTTAAGGTAGGTACTTGGTTTCCCTGATAGTATTTTTAAAATTTTTAGAACCAAATATGTTGGAGCCGGCTCAACCAAATATAGGCAAACTAGGTATATAGTTTTAGAATCGGGAAATTGTATTCTTCAAGAATATAGAACCAAATATAGGGCATCCCATAGGTAGTGCATATATTTAATGGGAATATCTCATGTGTCTTAATCTTAATAAACTATTTCTCATAAGTAGTACATATTGGTGTTTGATTTTCTAATGCAAGTTTTCATAGTCTAATACACAGTCTAATGATTTAATAATTTGAAAAAACGTAGTTAAAATAATTAATTGAGTACCCTAATGGTTTACCCCTTTAATAAGGCAACTTATCTACTGATTTCTACTGATATTTAGACTGGTAATCTACAAAATATGACCTGACAACACTGTTTCCAATAGGTACAAAAACATTCATTTTTGTGTATTGATTGTGTAAAATCTTTTCTCTGATAACTACAACTTACATTTCCTAATAATGCATATTTTTGTTTCAGATTTAATATTACAACATTACAATCAGGTAAGCGTTTTTTGCATGACCTTAATCCCAATACCATTTTATTTTCTGTAATAAGGACTCAATTAAGTCGCATCCACACTACAAATAAATCTATGTATTAAATTATGGCCCAAAAATGTCCATATTTAATCGAAAAAATTTAAAAACTAAATCGCTCACTCCATTCGTACGTCAAAATCAAACTTTTTGGTGCCTTCATCAAAATACACACAAAGTGATTGAAAAGAGATGTGCCATTTTAGTGCGCATGTCACCTACTACTGCAGTGAGGTGCTCAACACAAAAAAAAAGAGGAAGTCGAGGAAAAACAGGACTCGTTTGATTTTATTCAAAAAATTGGGAAAATAATCAAATAATAATCAACACATGCAAGGACTGGTGCTGTAAAATCGAAAAAAAAAAAAAAAAAAAATCGGTGCCGATTCGTGACTGAAAAAATTGTGCCATTGCAAGTGCAACTGTGAGACAAAACTGAAAGCAATCATTACATGTGAACGTGAGTAGCTAAAAAAATTTCAAAAAAATAAACAACTATATGAAAAATAAACAACTAAATAATTTCAAAAAACCTCGTTGGGTGCTCCTGCAAACGCTTTTGTAGACAGAAAAAAAAAAGACAAAAATATCAATTATTATTATTAATACAACAAATTGTCTGGTCTCATCCCCCATCAAAAAATCAATCAGGGCTAGCTGTAAAAAAAAAAAATTACAAAACCAGCATCAAAAATTCCTTCGGTTAGGGCGGGCTGCAATGGTTAAAAAATCAAAATATATAGTCACATTTTTAAGTACATATCTCTTAACGATATGCCAAAAAAAGAAAAACTAAAATAAAATAGGAAATAAAGGATAAAGGATTTAAATCTTGAAGGGCTTACTCTCCTGTTTGTAAGCTTGATGATTTGGAATTCAATAATAAATAATTAATATCGATACACGTTAATTTGTCCTCATGATTATTATGTTTTTGCCATTGGGTTAGTTTGGGTGAAATGAATGTAGGACAATTAACGTGTAATGTATAAAACCAAGATCCTGATTTTGCTTTGGAATGCTCAAAAATTGAAACAATCTGTATTTTTCATTTAATAAATAGTTAAGTTGCAAGTTGCATATTGGAGAATTTTCATACAGAGGTGGAATTTGTTTTTTGTTACACTGTTACAGATTTTCGAGAGTTGTTTTGGGTTCGAACAACTACAAAAATTGATGAAATTCCACACAATTTTGGTTCATGACTTTTTACCATAACTTATCGGATAAGATAGTTATGAGCTATCAAATATTGCAACCCAAGAAAGCCGATAACTTTGAAACGACTCAATAAATTTGGTTGATCTTAGGTTCGTTGGAAAGAGTCTGGTTAGTAGGACTGACTTTACGGGTGGATATTTAAAAATAATTGAGTTTTTCTAATTCTCTTAAATATACCGTTCCACTCGAAAATTTCAAAAATAATTAAAAAAAATCAACTGTTTTTAAATATCCACCCATATGGGACCCTAAGCTTTCTACCTACGTTAGCCAATTGGTCTGCTATTGTGTTGCCTCGGATGTTTGAGTGTCCTGGGATCCAGAATATTTCTGTCTATTGTGAAATCTGGATCTATGTTCACCTATTGCCATTTCCCGCTCTGGAGCTTTATTTCTTGATTTAATTTTTCCTTTTGGGAATATTCTTATTGTTGTCCAAATTTTCTGTAATGGTGTATTTCTATTTATATTTACACAATATTCCTTTTCTTTGAATTTCCTTCTTTTCTGAGCACTGACCCTCTTCACTTGGATAAAATTTTCCATTGAATATTCATTTATTTAATTGATATTCTTCATCCCACCATCGAACTAGACTTCTATGCTTTCTTTGTTCAACTTTTTTTACTGATATTGTTTTTCCAGTAACTTGTAGTATATCTTATTCCAGATCAGTACATATATGATTGTGGACTGTTTCCCAGAAATCAAGCTAACAGTTCATTATGGTATCTTTTCCAATTTGCCTTTATAGGTTTGCTTCTTGTGTCTCAAGGAAATTAATATTCGATGATGGTCACTGTTTCCACAGTCTTTTAAAATTTTCCATTCCATTACTGTGGCCATAGAGCTGGATACCAAAGAAATATCTGGAGGTGATTTATTTTGGCCCGGTATTGTCAGTCTAGTTGAGGATCAATCATTTAGTAAAACTAGAGAAGTTTCCTTTAGAATATTATTTATCACATTTCCATTAAAGTTTACTACTAAACTTCCACATAGGAGATGTTGACCGTTGAAATTTCTTAGTATTAATTTTTAGTTCAGGTATATTATCAATAAGATCCGAAGTCGAGTATTCGCGTTCGGTAAGTGATCTTGTTAACTCGGTTTCTTCATATGTTTGTGATCTCGTTAACCTTGCTCTTGACGTGGGTAGAAGATTAATCTATCAGCTATTTGATCTTTTTGGTTATGCGTTATGTTTATTTAATATGTTTTGTCAAGTTCTGTGTTTGAATTAACGGTATTATAGATAGAGTGCAGACGTGACCAAAAACAACACAAGCAGTGTCTTTGAAAACTAATGAAAAGTCAAAGGTAAATATTTAACCTCAAATCATTGGAGAAAAACAAACGTTGGTGCCAGCGATCGTCGATACCGATCGTTCGGAAACGTTAAATAATCTACTCTGAAATCGAGCTAAACCGCGATCAGCTGATATTCACCTACTCGATCCAGGATTTACATTTCCGAAAACAGCTACTGTCTGCATTTGAAATCAAATAAAGTATCTACTTTTTTTCTTTGCAAGTGTCACTGTTTCAATGTTATTCTAAACATTGATCTTTCTATTTTGCTTTGGACCACTTACAGACGTAGGCTACTTTGAGATTGTATTGATATAGCAGTTTTTGTGTGCCATACTTTCATTTATTAAAAAGCCGATTCTACCAATTCATTTTCCAGACTGTAAAACATACGTCCAGATTCAAACGTTTCCAATTCCAGTTGAGTTTTCTGACTTCACTAACTCCGACTACATTTCAATTTATTTTGTTCCATTTCGGAACATTGTTCGTCTGACACAATCTGGATCAAATGAAGTCTCTACTTTTTTTCTTTGCAAGTGTCACTGTTTCAATGTTATTTCAAACATTGATCTTTCTATTTTGTTTTGGACAACTTACAGACGTAGGCTACTTTGAGAATGTATCGATATAGCAGTTTTTGTGTACCATACTTTAATTTGTTAAAAAGCCGATTCTACCAATTCATTTTCCAGACTGTAGAAGATATGTCCAGGGGGGCTTTATTTGAAATTGATGCAACTTTGCGTACACGCAAAGGACGTCATTTTGTGATTGAAAATTGGTGCATGGCTTATTTGACATGCACTTTTTCAATCGCGAATGACGTCATTTTTATCATATTTGCGTGTACGTAAAGTTGCATCAATTTCAAATAAAGCCTCCCTGATTCAAGCGTTTCTAATTCCAGTTGAGTTTTCTGACCTCACTAACTTTGACTACATTTCAATTTATTTAGTTCCATTTCGGAACATTGTTCGTCTGACACATTCTGGATCAAATGAAGTCTCTACTTTTTTTCTTTGCAAGTGCCACTGTTTCAATGTTATTCCAAACATTGATCTTTCTATTTTGCTTTGGATAACTTACAGACGTAGGCTACTTTGAGATTGTATTGATATAGCAATTTTTGTGTACCATACTTTCATTTGTTAAAAAGCCGATTCAACCAATTCATTTTTCAGGCTGTAGAAGATATGTCCAGATTCAAGCGTTTCTAATTCCAGTTGAGTTTTCTGACCTCACTAACTTTGACTACATTTCAATTTATCTTGTTCCATTTCGGAACATTGTTCGTCTGACACAATCTGGATCAGATAAAGTCTCTACTTTTTTCTTTGCAAGTGTCACTGTTTCAATGTTATTCCAAACATTGATCTTTCTATTGTACTATAAATCGCGTGCACTAACGGGGGTTTTTTGGGGTTTTTCCTCTGGGGAGCATTCAGAGGGCGCGAGGGTGCGAACTCTTCGCTTAATATAATGGTACTGCCGAATGCGCGTCGACTAGCTTTTCCGGAGCAGGTCGCAAAAATCTAGAAAACAATGTGGCGGCTGACCAATCACAGCAGTGATATAGCTCCACTGTCTCATAAGGAAATGAAGAAACCTGTAATTTTACTGGTTCAAACGGTTGTTGCATCTATTTTTAGAATACTATTTTTACGGTAAATAATAGAAATTGAGATTATATTAAATTAGAAATAATAAAAGTTTAAACTTGTTGTGGGTTATTTCCGCAACACCTGGGAATCAAAAAAACAGAGTATAGATCTCTTTTCATGTACACTTAATGCTTGTAATGTGTACCTATATCCAACTTTCAAAATCGGACCTTGGTTTTATTAACATGAAATTTTCAAAAAATTGAGAAGAAAAAAAAAACTATAGTCGATCTATTTTGGTATAGGGGTATGTAGAAGTTATTCTCAGTGAAACGTACCATCTTCTAACGTTTGAATGTTGATCGGATAAGAGGCGGGCCCATCGCCGACCGACGTCCCAGCCAGCACCCAAATACGATAAGTCGTCCAGCGTTTGAGCTCGTCCAGCTCGAATTCGGTTCCGTTCATTTTGTTAATCGTAGCGTCGCTATCGGACCTATCAGCTTCAACGAAATGCAGCTTGTAGTAAATTATGTTGCCGTTGCTCCGGTTCGCAGGCGGCGGATCCCACCGCACCCTGATCGCCGTCGGACTTACCGCCTCTCCTCGTACGTTGCTCGGCGGCGCGCCCGGTACTAGATTTTTGTTTATTATCCAACCAGATCAAACAACTCAGACCAAATTGTGCAATTATTCGACATGAATATGATTATGAAGCATAATGATTTAGAAACTTTTTGAATGAAAATGGACAACAACAGTTTTTGGATTATGGTGTACAAGCAGGGTTGCCAGACGTCCCACCTTAGGAGGGACAGTCCCGCAATTTGTTAATCGGTCCCGCTTTTTCTACCCAATCTTTGCATTTAGTACAAAAAACGCTCATTTTACAACTTGTTACATAAATAGCTATTTCTTCATTTAAAATCGACGCAAAAGTCAAATAATGAGCCTGAACCGCATGCATTTCATCGAGGTCTGCGGGTGACGTCACCACTATTAGCTGCTGAAGTGGTGACGTCACTCGCAGACCATGTTATATAACATGGTCATAGAAAAAGTATAATGTTTTAATCGTCAAAATTCATTTTTTGCAACTTGAAAACATTACCAAACTAGCTTTCGCCTCGTTTGATACTGTTTTTGTCACTCATTAAACAATATATTATTATCAGAAGAAATTACAAACTAAATTTGGGCGTGGCTCCAAAAAATTTGTTTTGCTTTTGCTCAAGGGGGTCCATAGGGGGAGAGGACACATTGGGCACTTGCCCCTTCGCCCCTTATGCTTATGGGCGTGGCACTCTGGATAAGAACAGTCCCGCTTTTTCATTTCATAGATCTGGCAACCCTGTGTACAAGGCTTAAAATTCACAGGCGTAAAAAAGAAGTAGATCTTAGAAATTGTTGATTGAAAGTAGTTTAAAACTGGACCAGTTGATGTTGATGTAATAAGAACTAATCAGATACTAAAGGTACTATTAGCAAGAGATGGTGGTACCTTGTTGCAATTAAAACTTGTAACTATTTCTAATAATTCAGTAACGCCCTATTATTGACCCACACCTTATTAGCCACTGAATGAGCTGCGTCCATTTTCACTTACAAGATTCATAGATTAATTTGGTCTGGGCTAAAAGCTGGTTAGTAACTGACGTTTGTGTTTTTTTGAAGAAAATTCTTGAAATCTACATTTCGATATCATAATACAGTGTGTCCAGATATATAAATACAACAAAATTTGTTTTAAGATTTCTGAAAACCTACGATAATTACCAGTGGCGGCTCGTTAGAGGAGGCTAAGCCTTCCTCAAAAAATTGAAAATTCAATCTCAATTTTTTATTCCTGATTCCTAATTAAAATAATAATTCACAAATTTCGATATTTTAATGTAATTTAGAAAAATCTGGCATTATTTCAATCAATCCCGCGCCTTCACGACAAAAATCTGTGAATCTGGGATACTCAGTAATACGAGCCCGAAGGGCCGGAATTATATGCGAGCTTAAAGGGTTGGAGTAATACGAGCCCGAAGGGCCGGAGTTATAGGCGAGCCCGAAGGGCCGGAGTTATACGCGAGCCCGAAGGGCCGGAGTTATACGCGAGCCCGAAGGACCAGAGTTACTTTAATCACGAGGCTCAGTCTATAATTCTATTGGTCAGCAGATAATTTGAAGCCAATTAAAAACCGGGAGTATTTAAAATGCGATTTTTAGCGTCCAATCAAAGAGCCGGGAATATTCGAAAACTTTAGTTTTATCAAATTGACTTGAATGTTGGTTTTCTATGGGGTTTTTTTTAAAGATTTTTACTTTTTTCAGAAAACGGTGGTTTTTGCAAACATATACTACTTTATCGTTGTCTTTGTCTTACTCACTATAATCAATAATGTCATTTTCATTGAATTTAAACTAAAAACAAGTTTCCTATGATTTATTTGGGGAATTTTAATTATTATAATCATTATTAATTAATTATTAAATCGAATTTTAAACAAAAACCCTTTTAAAATGTTATTTTTGTTTTCCGAGATGAGATGTGGCAACGTTGCTTTTAGTTGGCCATTTTGAAGTGACATCATAAGATTGTTTGCCAGTTTTTGCTCGAATTTTCGACTTTTCCGGGGTTTTTTAATGGAAAAAAGCGATTTAACATACGAGGTTTTGAGTTTTCTTCATTTTTTAGTGAAAATTTCTAGTTTTAAATGCCATAATTAGCAAAATCCCATTTAAAATGCTTTTGATGTGGCAACATCGCTTGTGGCTAACTTCAATCAAGGAAGCATTTTTGACAGTCGGCCATTTTCAATTGACGTGTTTACATTTTTATTCAGTTTTTCTTCGAATTTTCCAGTTTTCCGGTGCTTTTTTAGTCGGGAAAACTGATTTAAAGTACGAGGCTTTGAGTTTTCTTCATTTTTCACCGAAAATTTCCAGTTTTTCAACGGGGTAAGTGAGAAAAACTTTAGTTTTATCAAGTAGGTTTTGGAATGTCATTTTCGTTGTTTTTTTTTTTTGAATTTTTTTTTAGGGTTTTTGAGGTCCGGGGATCGTTTTCAACCACTTTTTTTCTTGAAATTCGCAAATTAAAAAAAAAACTCTTTTTGACGTTGACAGCTGTCAATTTTTTTTGACATAAATCGATCGTACTTCAATTTTTTTGGGTATTTAGGTATTTATCCTACCTATATTGTTACATAATATTAAAGCCCTTCAGGTTACGTATTGTTACTTCAACTTTGATTAATGCTGCACTGAATACAGGTAGATACTTGTACACTGGGGTTAAATGGCCATTTACGAAGGTACTGCATTTAGTGAGCTTGTATATTGATCATTTATATTTCAGGTATTATTGCTATTGTACGGTACTCTTTACTTCAAGGGACTCGAGTTAATTTTTTTGTATTTACTATTTTTAGAGTATATAGGTTAGGTACTTCTAGTTTTTAGGCGATTTCTTTTCTTCTCCGACCTGCTTTGGAGTCAAACCCATTCTGTTCGAGTTTTAATTAAAGACCCGTACCTGATTGTAGCAAAGCGTTTCACTTTTGTCCCTTCTTCTTGTTTATATTTCAGGTTGGCTGCTATAGTTCCGTAGAAGTTTCCTGCTTTCGTTATATCGGTTGATTTCGTGTACTGCAGGGAAAAAGTAGGTGGCGCTCTATATTTAGGTAATTAATTAACCCACACCACTCTCCGTATTGGAAGCTAGTCGGCAACCCTATACACGAAATCACTTTTCTAGATTTCAGCCACCAACCAACCCTTTCTTTCTATTCTTTCTGTTATAGCTACCCATTCTCTGTCCCACTTCCTTCAAGTTTCATTATTAACTTCTCCCTTACGTTTTGCGGGTAACAAAGTTTTGTGCCACGTAATAAATTGGCATGTAATAAGTTAGCGTCGTCAAACTGCCTTGTACCTGGGTTTGATTTTCGTAGCTTTTATAGCAGAGCGGGGAAAAAGTCGAACATGTGTCAAATTTGACAGGTGACACCGACGACAAAAGTTTTATCCGTTTATTGTCAACTGATTTTAATACACCGGCCCTTTGGGCCGTAATCTTTAAAACAAAAAGACCTCATTTTGTATCGATTGTCAAAAGAACCAAAGTCTACTTTGAAATTTCAATTTTTTGACGTTTGTTGAGCAGTGTTGCCATATGTTTTTTTCAAATCTCGAGCTCGAAGGGCCGAAATTATAGGTTATTTTAAACCCAATCAAGAGCCAGGAATATCAAAATTTAAAGCCAATCAAGAGCCGGGAATAATCAAAACTCGAATCCCCAAACCAAGCAGGAGCCGGGAAAATTCAAAAATTCGAATTCCAAACCTGACGGGAAATTGAATTTTTTGTATCAACTGTTGCTAAAAATGAATTCATTAAGTTTTCATATAAGTGTTGCTACATGTTGCTACATAAATCTCACCCTAAAACTCACTAAAAAACGACTTGTTTTCCAACTTTTGTTTTTTGGAAAAAACAAAAGAATTTTTTTTTTCAGATTGACAACTGTCAAAATTTAAAAAAACCCACATGAGCATATAGATTTAGCCGCGACAAATACGTAGGAAGTATCAAATTTTTTTTAACATATGTCAAAAAAGACGTTCGGCGTTGCTAGGCCGTTGGTTTTTGACATATATCTATGAAACTTTTTATTTTAGGGTTTTCTGAGCCTGGGGATCGTTTTCTGACATTTGTTTTTTCAAAAAAAGAAAAGGTAAAAATTTTTGACATTGATAGTCGTCAAAATTTTAAAAAAAACCACATGGACATATATAGGTTTAGCCTCGGCGAATACGTAGGAAGTAGCCAAACAGGGGACCGGCCAATTTTTTGACGTTTGTTGTATTATAAGCAGTGTTGCCATATAATTTTTTTTTAAAATTTCGATTCTGGAAGGCTGAGGTTATCTCAATTATGATCTCAAAAGGCCGAGGTTATACGAGTCCGAAGGGCCGGAGTTATACGAACCCGAAGGGCCGGAGTTATACGAGCCCGACAGACCGGAGTTATTTTAATTATGAGCCCGAAGGTCTGAGGTTATACGAGCCCGAAGGGCCGGAGTTATACGAACCCGTTTATTGTCAACTGATTTTAATACTTCGGACCGTAATCTTTGAAACAAAAAGACGCCATTTTATATCGACTGTCAAAAAAACCAAGGCTTACTTTGAAATTTCAATTTTTTGACGTTTGTTGTATCATGAGCAACGTTGCCATATGTTTTTATCAAATCTCGATAGGATATTTTAAACCCAATCAAAAGCCGGGAATATTAAAAATTTAAAGCCAATCAAGAGCCGGGAATAATCAAAATTTGAATTCCCAAAAAAAAAAAAAAAAAAGGGCCAGAGTTATAAGCGAGCCCGAAGGGCTGGAATTTTGCCTGCTGCGCAGTGGTTACCTTACCTTAGCCTCCTCACTTGAAATAGTCACGAGCCGCCACTGAGAATTACTCAGATGTTTTTCAAAATTTTTCAAAAATTATTATTCAGTTACATGGCCAATTCAATTTAGAAATCTTTATATTTCTTGAAATTTTTTGATTTAACACATTGTTTTCGAGAAAAACAGCAAAATGTGATTGAATGCTCTATAGGACAAACTTAATAATTATTGTAGATTAAAAGAATTAACTCTATGTCAAATGAAAATGTGTATGTGTATGTGTGAGTGTGAATTTGTAGTTGAATTTTGCCAACACTGCGAAAAATAGTTTGATTAAAATAATTTCGAAAATTCTTACTTAGTGATTTTTACCTATATATTTTCCTTTATTTTATTATTATTTTTTTTTTTTGGACTAAAAAAGTAATTATAACCTGTAAAGTAAACCAAAATAAAAACTACCAAAAAAGTAGAAAAAATGAAAACCAAATAAAAAGGTGCGATTGCACTTAATACATAGTCAAAAAATCACATAGCCAGTACTGGTGCAGTGCTCTTAAAACAAAAAAAAAAAAAATAATTTAAAAACCACTGACTAAAAAAAACATGCTTTTTAAAATTATGAATGCAAATTTTCTTTTGCACATTCACACGCGCAAACTCACTAATAAATAACTTCACCAATATGAAAAAAAAAATCACACTTTCTAAACCTATTTTGACAAAGAGACAACTTTATGTCAATAGCTAATGTTTTCTTATACTTAAATAATTATTTTTCTATTTATATTCATAACAATTTGGCATCCATGCAAATAAATTATTATGCAGTTGTCTCTTTGCTTTTTTTTTTAAACTATGAATTTGATAAAAAATTAAAAATTCGTAAACAAACTCATCAAATTCAAAGTTTTCCAGGGCCGTATTCCTATCATTTCGAAATATACATAAATTAAATTAAGGGCAAAAATCTATTTATAAAAATTATTTTTCGGATGTCAAACGTGTATGTGTTCTCAATTAATTATTTTTCAATATTAACCTCGCCTAAAAAATCTTACCATACTGCTTTGTTCGGACGGGTATAGGAGGTGTGGTCGCTCCCTCGCCCCTTTGAGACCTCGCAGCCAACCATACGTAGTACAACGTGTTAGGATACAGTCCGGTCAATATGTAGGACTCGGAAATTGGTATTCTACGATGGTGCTTTTCTTTGGCGTAAGTGTCGTTCCAGTAGAGCTCGTAGCTCACGATACTTTCGCCGGAGTGCGTGGGTTTGCTCCACTGGAGTGTCACGGAACTTTCGCCGATGTCGAAAGCGCGCAAGCTACTCGGTTGACTGGGAACACCTAGAGAAAATGTTGATCATAAGTTGAAAATCAAATTCAAATACAGGAAATTTTGAAACCAATTGGAAGCAATGTTGAGAGAAACGGTATGAATAACTTGTCAAAAGATCAGGGTTGGCAAAACAAAAATTCCAGTGGGTTTTTGGCTTTATATGGGTTATTGTGATAATTTTTGTTTTGTGTTTACGTAACTAAACAAAATTAAACGTTTGTTTCCTGAGACAGTTTTTACGTCACAGCTCCGGTAATTTTCAAAATATTTCAATGTAATTGAGCTCTAATTAAAGCCAATTAAATGCTCTAGAAATCTGTTAATTGAAATTTTAATTTGGTTTCTACAGTTTCACTCCTGGGAAGCTTCAATATTGAAATTATCAAATATTGAAAATTTTCCACTGTGCGAAATTAAAACTGGAAAATCCACAGGTTGCTGATAAAATGGTAATCGATGAAATATTTTAAATTGAAATTGAAAAGGATATTTTTTCACCTTACCTAGCTTTACTTCCAAACTCCACTCAGTTGGCCAAGTCTTGCAGGAAGTTTAAGTCCAATGCGAAAGAGTACAAACGAAAACGGTCGCAGCAAGCGAAAAAATCGCGGGACTATTTTTTTGAACCACACGAATCGGTCGAAGTGTTTTTGGCAACTGGGGCAATGTAAAGACTTGCAGATGGGTTATTGGGTTAGTTTAGGGTTGGCATTATTGGCAGTTGGCAATATCGATTTTATTTTCATTAATGTGAATTCCCGTGGCGACTTGTGTGCATTTGTGTGTTTTTGAATAATTGCCGAATATTAGCCGAATATTCGCCGAATACCTTATCACTGCTAGCCGAATAACGAATATTCGGCATTTACTTAAAAGTGGCCGAATATTCGGAAATTATTCGGCAAACCTCGGTGCATCCCTAGTTTTTGCCTCACAACTCCGTTAATTTTTATCCAATATAAACGTTATTCGGATCTAATTAACACGATTTTATCTCAGGAACTATAAGTGCAAATGAGCTGAAATTTTCAGGGGATTGTAGTTCTTTGAAAGGGATGAAATTCAGTGAAAGATTCAGCTTTCTATCTATAATAGAAAAAAGTTATGACTTTTCAAAATTTTCCAATAAAATCATAAGGGGGGTACCTTCCTACTAAAACGATGAAATTTCAAATTTTTTTTGTCGAGATTTTGTGTCCTAATGGTCCCTCGTGATACCCTGAACTCCATACACAAAATTATTCCCAGATTTGAAGCCGAAATCCATGAAAAAAGGCACTCAGAAAAATTGAAAAATTGATAAATCACCACAATTGCTTAGCACGATTTTATCTCAGGAACTATAAGTGTCAATGAGCTGAAATTTTCAGGGATTGTAGTCCTTTGAAAAGGATAATTTTCAGTGAAAGATTCAGCTTTCTATCTATAATAGAAAAAAAGTTATGACTTTTCAAAATTTTCCAAAAAAATCATAAGGGGGGTACCTTCTTACTAAAACGATGAAATTTCAATTTTTTTTTTGTCGAGATTTTGTGTCCTAATGGTCCCTCGTGATACCCTGAACTCCATAAACTAAATTATTCTCAGATTTGAAGCCAAAATCCATGAAAAAAGGCACTCAGAAAAATTGAATAATTGATAAATCACCACAATTGCTTAGCACGATTTTATCTCAGGAACTATAAGTGTCAATGAGCTGAAATTTTCAGGGATTGTAGTCCTTTGAAAAGGATAATTTTCAGTGAAAGATTCAGCTTTCTATCTATAATAGAAAAAAAGTTATGACTTTTCAAAATTTTCCAAAAAAATCATAAGGGGGGTACCTTCTTACTAAAACGATGAAATTTCAAATTTTTTTTTGTCGAGATTTTGTATCCTACTGGTCAATCAACATACCCCAAACTCCATACACAAAATTATTCCCAGATTTGAAGCCGAAATCTATGAAAAAAGGCACTCAGAAAAATTGAAAAATTGATAAATCACCACAATTGCTTAGCACGATTTTATCTCAGGAACTATAAGTGTCAATGAGCTGAAATTTTCAGGGATTGTAGTCCTTTGAAAAGGATAATTTTCAGTGAAAGATTCAGCTTTCTATCTATAATAGAAAAAAAGTTATGACTTTTCAAAATTTTCCAAAAAAATCATAAGGGGGGTACCTTCTTACTAAAACGATGAAATTTCAAATTTTTTTTTGTCGAGATTTTGTGTCCTAATGGTCCCTCGTGATACCCTGAACTCCATAAACTAAATTATTCTCAGATTTGAAGCCAAAATCCATGAAAAAAGGCACTCAGAAAAATTGAATAATTGATAAATCACCACAATTGCTTAGCACGATTTTATCTCAGGAACTATAAGAGTCAATGAGCTGAAATTTTCAGGGATTGTAGTCCTTTGAAAAGGATAATTTTCAGTGAAAGATTCAGCTTTCTATCTATAATAGAAAAAAAGTTATGACTTTTCAAAATTTTCCAAAAAAATCATAAGGGGGGTACCTTCCTACTAAAACGATGAAATTTCAAATTTTTTTTTGTCGAGATTTTGTGTCCTAATGGTCCCTCGTGATACCCTGAACTCCATAAACTAAATTATTCTCAGATTTGAAGCCAAAATCCATGAAAAAAGGCACTCAGAAAAATTGAATAATTGATAAATCACCACAATTGCTTAGCACGATTTTATCTCAGGAACTATAAGAGTCAATGAGCTGAAATTTTCAGGGATTGTAGTCCTTTGAAAAGGATAATTTTCAGTGAAAGATTCAGCTTTCTATCTATAATAGAAAAAAAGTTATGACTTTTCAAAATTTTCCAAAAAAATCATAAGGGGGGTACCTTCCTACTAAAACGATGAAATTTCAAATTTTTTTTTGTTGAGATTTTGTGTTCTAATGGTCATTTGGGATCCCCCAAACTCCATATATTAAATTATACTCAGATTTGAAGCCAAAATCTATGAAAAAAGGCACTCAGAAAAATTGAAAAATTGATAAATCACCCCAAATTGCTTTACACGATTTTATCTCAGGAACTATAAGTGCAAATGAGCTGAATTTTTCAGGGATTGTAGTCCTTTGAAAATGATGAAATTCAGTGAAAGATTCAGCTTTCTATCTATAATAGAAAAAAAGTTATGACCTTTCAAACTTTTCCAAAATGTAAATCATAAGGGGGGTACCTTCTTACTAAAACGATGAAATTTCAAATTTTTTTTTGTCGAGATTTTGTATCCTACTGGTCAATCAACATACCCCAAACTCCATACACAAAATTATTCCCAGATTTGAAGCCGAAATCTATGAAAAAAGGCACTCAGAAAAATTGAAAAATTGATAAATCACCACAATTGCTTAGCACGATTTTATCTCAGGAACTATAAGTGTCAATGAGCTGAAATTTTCAGGGATTGTAGTCCTTTGAAAAGGATAATTTTCAGTGAAAGATTCAGCTTTCTATCTATAATAGAAAAAAAGTTACGACTTTTCAAAATTTTCCAAAAAAATCATAAGGGGGGTACCTTCCTACTAAAACGATGAAATTTCAAATTTTTTTTTGTCGAGATTTTGTGTCCTAATGGTCCCTCGTGATACCCTGAACTCCATACACAAAATTATTCCCAGATTTGAAGCCAAAATCTATGAAAAAAGGCACTCAGAAAAATTGAAAAATTGATAAATCACCACAATTGCTTAGCACGATTTTATCTCAGGAACTATAAGTGTCAATGAGCTGAAATTTTCAGGGATTGTAGTCCTTTGAAAAGGATAATTTTCAGTGAAAGATTCAGCTTTCTATCTATAATAGAAAAAAAGTTATGACTTTTCAAAATTTTCCAAAAAAATCATAAGGGGGGTACCTTCTTACTAAAACGATGAAATTTCAAATTTTTTTTTGTCGAGATTTTGTATCCTACTGGTCAATCAACATACCCCAAACTCCATACACAAAATTATTCCCAGATTTGAAGCCGAAATCTATGAAAAAAGGCACTCAGAAAAATTGAAAAATTGATAAATCACCACAATTGCTTAGCACGATTTTATCTCAGGAACTATAAGTGTCAATGAGCTGAAATTTTCAGGGATTGTAGTCCTTTGAAAAGGATAATTTTCAGTGAAAGATTCAGCTTTCTATCTATAATAGAAAAAAAGTTATGACTTTTCAAAATTTTCCAAAAAAATCATAAGGGGGGTACCTTCTTACTAAAACGATGAAATTTCAAATTTTTTTTTGTCGAGATTTTGTGTCCTAATGGTCCCTCGTGATACCCTGAACTCCATAAACTAAATTATTCTCAGATTTGAAGCCAAAATCCATGAAAAAAGGCACTCAGAAAAATTGAATAATTGATAAATCACCACAATTGCTTAGCACGATTTTATCTCAGGAACTATAAGAGTCAATGAGCTGAAATTTTCAGGGATTGTAGTCCTTTGAAAAGGATAATTTTCAGTGAAAGATTCAGCTTTCTATCTATAATAGAAAAAAAGTTATGACTTTTCAAAATTTTCCAAAAAAATCATAAGGGGGGTACCTTCTTACTAAAACGATGAAATTTCAAATTTTTTTTTGTCGAGATTTTGTATCCTACTGGTCAATCAACATACCCCAAACTCCATACACAAAATTATTCCCAGATTTGAAGCCGAAATCTATGAAAAAAGGCACTCAGAAAAATTGAAAAATTGATAAATCACCACAATTGCTTAGCACGATTTTATCTCAGGAACTATAAGTGTCAATGAGCTGAAATTTTCAGGGATTGTAGTCCTTTGAAAAGGATAATTTTCAGTGAAAGATTCAGCTTTCTATCTATAATAGAAAAAAAGTTATGACTTTTCAAAATTTTCCAAAAAAATCATAAGGGGGGTACCTTCTTACTAAAACGATGAAATTTCAAATTTTTTTTTGTCGAGATTTTGTGTCCTAATGGTTCCTCGTGATACCCTGAACTCCATAAACTAAATTATTCTCAGATTTGAAGCCGAAATCCATGAAAAAAGGCACTCAGAAAAATTGAATAATTGATAAATCACCACAATTGCTTAGCACGATTTTATCTCAGGAACTATAAGAGTCAATGAGCTGAAATTTTCAGGGATTGTAGTCCTTTGAAAAGGATAATTTTCAGTGAAAGATTCAGCTTTCTATCTATAATAGAAAAAAAGTTATGACTTTTCAAAATTTTCCAAAAAAATCATAAGGGGGGTACCTTCTTACTAAAACGATGAAATTTCAAATTTTTTTTTGTCGAGATTTTGTGTCCTAATGGTCCCTCGTGATACCCTGAACTCCATAAACTAAATTATTCTCAGATTTGAAGCCGAAATCCATGAAAAAAGGCACTCAGAAAAATTGAATAATTGATAAATCACCACAATTGCTTAGCACGATTTTATCTCAGGAACTATAAGAGTCAATGAGCTGAAATTTTCAGGGATTGTAGTCCTTTGAAAAGGATAATTTTCAGTGAAAGATTCAGCTTTCTATCTATAATAGAAAAAAAGTTATGACTTTTCAAAATTTTCCAAAAAAATCATAAGGGGGGTACCTTCTTACTAAAACGATGAAATTTCAATTTTTTTTTTGTCGAGATTTTGTGTCCTAATGGTCCCTCGTGATACCCTGAACTCCATAAACTAAATTATTCTCAGATTTGAAGCCAAAATCCATGAAAAAAGGCACTCAGAAAAATTGAATAATTGATAAATCACCACAATTGCTTAGCACGATTTTATCTCAGGAACTATAAGTGTCAATGAGCTGAAATTTTCAGGGATTGTAGTCCTTTGAAAAGGATAATTTTCAGTGAAAGATTCAGCTTTCTATCTATAATAGAAAAAAAGTTATGACCTTTCAAACTTTTCCAAAATGTAAATCATAAGGGGGGTACCTTCTTACTAAAACGATGAAATTTCAAATTTTTTTTTGTCGAGATTTTGTATCCTACTGGTCAATCAACATACCCCAAACTCCATACACAAAATTATTCCCAGATTTGAAGCCGAAATCTATGAAAAAAGGCACTCAGAAAAATTGAAAAATTGATAAATCACCACAATTGCTTAGCACGATTTTATCTCAGGAACTATAAGTGTCAATGAGCTGAAATTTTCAGGGATTGTAGTCCTTTGAAAAGGATAATTTTCAGTGAAAGATTCAGCTTTCTATCTATAATAGAAAAAAAGTTATGACTTTTCAAAATTTTCCAAAAAAATCATAAGGGGGGTACCTTCCTACTAAAACGATGAAATTTCAAATTTTTTTTTGTCGAGATTTTGTGTCCTAATGGTCCCTCGTGATACCCTGAACTCCATAAACTAAATTATTCTCAGATTTGAAGCCAAAATCTATGAAAAAAGGCACTCAGAAAAATTGAATAATTGATAAATCACCACAATTGCTTAGCACGATTTTATCTCAGGAACTATAAGAGTCAATGAGCTGAAATTTTCAGGGATTGTAGTCCTTTGAAAAGGATAATTTTCAGTGAAAGATTCAGCTTTCTATCTATAATAGAAAAAAAGTTATGACTTTTCAAACTTTTCCAAAATGTAAATCATAAGGGGGGTACCTTCTTACTAAAACGATGAAATTTCAAATTTTTTTTTGTCGAGATTTTGTATCCTACTGGTCAATCAACATACCCCAAACTCCATACACAAAATTATTCCCAGATTTGAAGCCGAAATCTATGAAAAAAGGCACTCAGAAAAATTGAAAAATTGATAAATCACCACAATTGCTTAGCACGATTTTATCTCAGGAACTATAAGTGTCAATGAGCTGAAATTTTCAGGGATTGTAGTCCTTTGAAAAGGATAATTTTCAGTGAAAGATTCAGCTTTCTATCTATAATAGAAAAAAAGTTATGACTTTTCAAAATTTTCCAAAAAAATCATAAGGGGGGTACCTTCTTACTAAAACGATGAAATTTCAAATTTTTTTTTGTCGAGATTTTGTGTCCTAATGGTCCCTCGTGATACCCTGAACTCCATAAACTAAATTATTCTCAGATTTGAAGCCAAAATCCATGAAAAAAGGCACTCAGAAAAATTGAATAATTGATAAATCACCACAATTGCTTAGCACGATTTTATCTCAGGAACTATAAGAGTCAATGAGCTGAAATTTTCAGGGATTGTAGTCCTTTGAAAAGGATAATTTTCAGTGAAAGATTCAGCTTTCTATCTATAATAGAAAAAAAGTTATGACTTTTCAAAATTTTCCAAAAAAATCATAAGGGGGGTACCTTCTTACTAAAACGATGAAATTTCAAATTTTTTTTTGTCGAGATTTTGTATCCTACTGGTCAATCAACATACCCCAAACTCCATACACAAAATTATTCCCAGATTTGAAGCCGAAATCTATGAAAAAAGGCACTCAGAAAAATTGAAAAATTGATAAATCACCACAATTGCTTAGCACGATTTTATCTCAGGAACTATAAGTGTCAATGAGCTGAAATTTTCAGGGATTGTAGTCCTTTGAAAAGGATAATTTTCAGTGAAAGATTCAGCTTTCTATCTATAATAGAAAAAAAGTTATGACTTTTCAAAATTTTCCAAAAAAATCATAAGGGGGGTACCTTCTTACTAAAACGATGAAATTTCAAATTTTTTTTTGTCGAGATTTTGTGTCCTAATGGTCCCTCGTGATACCCTGAACTCCATAAACTAAATTATTCTCAGATTTGAAGCCAAAATCTATGAAAAAAGGCACTCAGAAAAATTGAATAATTGATAAATCACCACAATTGCTTAGCACGATTTTATCTCAGGAACTATAAGTGTCAATGAGCTGAAATTTTCAGGGATTGTAGTCCTTTGAAAAGGATAATTTTCAGTGAAAGATTCAGCTTTCTATCTATAATAGAAAAAAAGTTATGACTTTTCAAAATTTTCCAAAAAAATCATAAGGGGGGTACCTTCTTACTAAAACGATGAAATTTCAAATTTTTTTTTGTCGAGATTTTGTATCCTACTGGTCAATCAACATACCCCAAACTCCATACACAAAATTATTCCCAGATTTGAAGCCGAAATCTATGAAAAAAGGCACTCAGAAAAATTGAAAAATTGATAAATCACCACAATTGCTTAGCACGATTTTATCTCAGGAACTATAAGTGTCAATGAGCTGAAATTTTCAGGGATTGTAGTCCTTTGAAAAGGATAATTTTCAGTGAAAGATTCAGCTTTCTATCTATAATAGAAAAAAAGTTATGACTTTTCAAAATTTTCCAAAAAAATCATAAGGGGGGTACCTTCCTACTAAAACGATGAAATTTCAAATTTTTTTTTGTCGAGATTTTGTGTCCTAATGGTCCCTCGTGATACCCTGAACTCCATAAACTAAATTATTCTCAGATTTGAAGCCAAAATCTATGAAAAAAGGCACTCAGAAAAATTGAATAATTGATAAATCACCACAATTGCTTAGCACGATTTTATCTCAGGAACTATAAGTGTCAATGAGCTGAAATTTTCAGGGATTGTAGTCCTTTGAAAAGGATAATTTTCAGTGAAAGATTCAGCTTTCTATCTATAATAGAAAAAAAGTTATGACTTTTCAAACTTTTCCAAAATGTAAATCATAAGGGGGGTACCTTCTTACTAAAACGATGAAATTTCAAATTTTTTTTTTGTCGAGATTTTGTATCCTACTGGTCAATCAACATACCCCAAACTCCATACACAAAATTATTCCCAGATTTGAAGCCGAAATCTATGAAAAAAGGCACTCAGAAAAATTGAAAAATTGATAAATCACCACAATTGCTTAGCACGATTTTATCTCAGGAACTATAAGTGTCAATGAGCTGAAATTTTCAGGGATTGTAGTCCTTTGAAAAGGATAATTTTCAGTGAAAGATTCAGCTTTCTATCTATAATAGAAAAAAAGTTATGACTTTTCAAAATTTTCCAAAAAAATCATAAGGGGGGTACCTTCTTACTAAAACGATGAAATTTCAAATTTTTTTTTGTCGAGATTTTGTGTCCTAATGGTCCCTCGTGATACCCTGAACTCCATAAACTAAATTATTCTCAGATTTGAAGCCAAAATCTATGAAAAAAGGCACTCAGAAAAATTGAATAATTGATAAATCACCACAATTGCTTAGCACGATTTTATCTCAGGAACTATAAGTGTCAATGAGCTGAAATTTTCAGGGATTGTAGTCCTTTGAAAAGGATAATTTTCAGTGAAAGATTCAGCTTTCTATCTATAATAGAAAAAAAGTTATGACTTTTCAAAATTTTCCAAAAAAATCATAAGGGGGGTACCTTCTTACTAAAACGATGAAATTTCAAATTTTTTTTTGTCGAGATTTTGTATCCTACTGGTCAATCAACATACCCCAAACTCCATACACAAAATTATTCCCAGATTTGAAGCCGAAATCTATGAAAAAAGGCACTCAGAAAAATTGAAAAATTGATAAATCACCACAATTGCTTAGCACGATTTTATCTCAGGAACTATAAGTGTCAATGAGCTGAAATTTTCAGGGATTGTAGTCCTTTGAAAAGGATAATTTTCAGTGAAAGATTCAGCTTTCTATCTATAATAGAAAAAAAGTTATGACTTTTCAAAATTTTCCAAAAAAATCATAAGGGGGGTACCTTCCTACTAAAACGATGAAATTTCAAATTTTTTTTTGTCGAGATTTTGTGTCCTAATGGTCCCTCGTGATACCCTGAACTCCATAAACTAAATTATTCTCAGATTTGAAGCCAAAATCTATGAAAAAAGGCACTCAGAAAAATTGAATAATTGATAAATCACCACAATTGCTTAGCACGATTTTATCTCAGGAACTATAAGTGTCAATGAGCTGAAATTTTCAGGGATTGTAGTCCTTTGAAAAGGATAATTTTCAGTGAAAGATTCAGCTTTCTATCTATAATAGAAAAAAAGTTATGACTTTTCAAACTTTTCCAAAATGTAAATCATAAGGGGGGTACCTTCTTACTAAAACGATGAAATTTCAAATTTTTTTTTGTCGAGATTTTGTATCCTACTGGTCAATCAACATACCCCAAACTCCATACACAAAATTATTCCCAGATTTGAAGCCGAAATCTATGAAAAAAGGCACTCAGAAAAATTGAAAAATTGATAAATCACCACAATTGCTTAGCACGATTTTATCTCAGGAACTATAAGTGTCAATGAGCTGAAATTTTCAGGGATTGTAGTCCTTTGAAAAGGATAATTTTCAGTGAAAGATTCAGCTTTCTATCTATAATAGAAAAAAAGTTATGACCTTTCAAACTTTTCCAAAATGTAAATCATAAGGGGGGTACCTTCTTACTAAAACGATGAAATTTCAAATTTTTTTTTGTCGAGATTTTGTATCCTACTGGTCAATCAACATACCCCAAACTCCATACACAAAATTATTCCCAGATTTGAAGCCGAAATCTATGAAAAAAGGCACTCAGAAAAATTGAAAAATTGATAAATCACCACAATTGCTTAGCACGATTTTATCTCAGGAACTATAAGTGTCAATGAGCTGAAATTTTCAGGGATTGTAGTCCTTTGAAAAGGATAATTTTCAGTGAAAGATTCAGCTTTCTATCTATAATAGAAAAAAAGTTATGACTTTTCAAAATTTTCCAAAAAAATCATAAGGGGGGTACCTTCTTACTAAAACGATGAAATTTCAAATTTTTTTTTGTCGAGATTTTGTGTCCTAATGGTCCCTCGTGATACCCTGAACTCCATAAACTAAATTATTCTCAGATTTGAAGCCAAAATCCATGAAAAAAGGCACTCAGAAAAATTGAATAATTGATAAATCACCACAATTGCTTAGCACGATTTTATCTCAGGAACTATAAGAGTCAATGAGCTGAAATTTTCAGGGATTGTAGTCCTTTGAAAAGGATAATTTTCAGTGAAAGATTCAGCTTTCTATCTATAATAGAAAAAAAGTTATGACTTTTCAAAATTTTCCAAAAAAAATCATAAGGGGGGTACCTTCTTACTAAAACGATGAAATTTCAAATTTTTTTTTGTCGAGATTTTGTATCCTACTGGTCAATCAACATACCCCAAACTCCATACACAAAATTATTCCCAGATTTGAAGCCGAAATCTATGAAAAAAGGCACTCAGAAAAATTGAAAAATTGATAAATCACCACAATTGCTTAGCACGATTTTATCTCAGGAACTATAAGTGTCAATGAGCTGAAATTTTCAGGGATTGTAGTCCTTTGAAAAGGATAATTTTCAGTGAAAGATTCAGCTTTCTATCTATAATAGAAAAAAAAGTTATGACTTTTCAAAATTTTCCAAAAAAATCATAAGGGGGGTACCTTCTTACTAAAACGATGAAATTTCAAATTTTTTTTTGTCGAGATTTTGTGTCCTAATGGTCCCTCGTGATACCCTGAACTCCATAAACTAAATTATTCTCAGATTTGAAGCCAAAATCTATGAAAAAAGGCACTCAGAAAAATTGAATAATTGATAAATCACCACAATTGCTTAGCACGATTTTATCTCAGGAACTATAAGTGTCAATGAGCTGAAATTTTCAGGGATTGTAGTCCTTTGAAAAGGATAATTTTCAGTGAAAGATTCAGCTTTCTATCTATAATAGAAAAAAAGTTATGACCTTTCAAACTTTTCCAAAAATGTAAATCATAAGGGGGGTACCTTCTTACTAAAACGATGAAATTCAAATTTTTTTTTGTCGAGATTTTGTATCCTACTGGTCAATCAACATACCCCAAACTCCATACACAAAATTATTCCCAGATTTGAAGCCGAAATCTATGAAAAAAGGCACTCAGAAAAATTGAAAAATTGATAAATCACCACAATTGCTTAGCACGATTTTATCTCAGGAACTATAAGTGTCAATGAGCTGAAATTTTCAGGGATTGTAGTCCTTTGAAAAGGATAATTTTCAGTGAAAGATTCAGCTTTCTATCTATAATAGAAAAAAAGTTATGACTTTTCAAAATTTTCCAAAAAAATCATAAGGGGGGTACCTTCTTACTAAAAACGATGAAATTTCAAATTTTTTTTTGTCGAGATTTTGTATCCTACTGGTCAATCAACATACCCCAAACTCCATACACAAAATTATTCCCAGATTTGAAGCCGAAATCTATGAAAAAAGGCACTCAGAAAAATTGAAAAATTGATAAATCACCACAATTGCTTAGCACGATTTTATCTCAGGAACTATAAGTGTCAATGAGCTGAAATTTTCAGGGATTGTAGTCCTTTGAAAAGGATAATTTTCAGTGAAAGATTCAGCTTTCTATCTATAATAGAAAAAAAGTTATGACTTTTCAAAATTTTCCAAAAAAAATCATAAGGGGGGTACCTTCTTACTAAAACGATGAAATTTCAAATTTTTTTTTGTCGAGATTTTGTGTCCTAATGGTCCCTCGTGATACCCTGAACTCCATAAACTAAATTATTCTCAGATTTGAAGCCAAAATCTATGAAAAAAGGCACTCAGAAAAATTGAATAATTGATAAATCACCACAATTGCTTAGCACGATTTTATCTCAGGAACTATAAGAGTCAATGAGCTGAAATTTTCAGGGATTGTAGTCCTTTGAAAAGGATAATTTTCAGTGAAAGATTCAGCTTTCTATCTATAATAGAAAAAAAGTTATGACTTTTCAAAATTTTCCAAAAAAATCATAAGGGGGGTACCTTCTTACTAAAACGATGAAATTTCAAATTTTTTTTTGTCGAGATTTTGTGTCCTAATGGTCCCTCGTGATACCCTGAACTCCATAAACTAAATTATTCTCAGATTTGAAGCCAAAATCCATGAAAAAAGGCACTCAGAAAAATTGAATAATTGATAAATCACCACAATTGCTTAGCACGATTTTATCTCAGGAACTATAAGAGTCAATGAGCTGAAATTTTCAGGGATTGTAGTCCTTTGAAAAGGATAATTTTCAGTGAAAGATTCAGCTTTCTATCTATAATAGAAAAAAAAGTTATGACTTTTCAAAATTTTCCAAAAAAAATCATAAGGGGGGTACCTTCTTACTGAAACGATGAAATTTCAATTTTTTTTTTGTCGAGATTTTGTGTCCTAATGGTCCCTCGTGATACCCCCAACTCCATAAACTAAATTATTCTCAGATTTGAAGCCAAAATCCATGAAAAAAGGCACTCAGAAAAATTGAATAATTGATAAATCACCACAATTGCTTAGCACGATTTTATCTCAGGAACTATAAGAGTCAATGAGCTGAAATTTTCAGGGATTGTAGTCCTTTGAAAAGGATAATTTTCAGTGAAAGATTCAGCTTTCTATCTATAATAGAAAAAAAGTTATGACTTTTCAAAATTTTCCAAAAAAATCATAAGGGGGGTAGTACCTTCTTACTAAAACGATGAAATTTCAATTTTTTTTTTGTCGAGATTTTGTGTCCTAATGGTCCCTCGTGATACCCTGAACTCCATAAACTAAATTATTCTCAGATTTGAAGCCAAAATCCATGAAAAAAGGCACTCAGAAAAATTGAATAATTGATTAAATCACCACAATTGCTTAGCACGATTTTATCTCAGGAACTATAAGAGTCAATGAGCTGAAATTTTCAGGGATTGTAGTCCTTTGAAAAGGATAATTTTCAGTGAAAGATTCAGCTTTCTATCTATAATAGAAAAAAAGTTATGACTTTTCAAAATTTTCCAAAAAAATCATAAGGGGGGGTACCTTCTTACTAAAACGATGAAATTTCAAATTTTTTTTTGTCGAGATTTTGTGTCCTAATGGTCCCTCGTGATACCCTGAACTCCATAAACTAAATTATTCTCAGATTTGAAGCCAAAATCCATGAAAAAAGGCACTCAGAAAAATTGAATAATTGATAAATCACCACAATTGCTTAGCACGATTTTATCTCAGGAACTATAAGAGTCAATGAGCTGAAATTTTCAGGGATTGTAGTCCTTTGAAAAGGATAATTTTCAGTGAAAGATTCAGCTTTCTATCTATAATAGAAAAAAAAGTTATGACTTTTCAAAATTTTCCAAAAAAATCATAAGGGGGGTACCTTCTTACTAAAACGATGAAATTTCAAATTTTTTTTTGTCGAGATTTTGTATCCTAACTGGTCAATCAACATACCCCAAACTCCATACACAAAATTATTCCCAGATTTGAAGCCGAAATCTATGAAAAAAGGCACTCAGAAAAATTGAAAAATTGATAAATCACCACAATTGCTTAGCACGATTTTATCTCAGGAACTATAAGTGTCAATGAGCTGAAATTTTCAGGGATTGTAGTCCTTTGAAAAGGATAATTTTCAGTGAAAGATTCAGCTTTCTATCTATAATAGAAAAAAAGTTATGACCTTTCAAACTTTTCCAAAATGTAAATCATAAGGGGGGTACCTTCTTACTAAAACGATGAAATTTCAAATTTTTTTTTGTCGAGATTTTGTATCCTACTGGTCAATCAACATACCCCAAACTCCATACACAAAATTATTCCCAGATTTGAAGCCGAAATCTATGAAAAAAGGCACTCAGAAAAATTGAAAAATTGATAAATCACCACAATTGCTTAGCACGATTTTATCTCAGGAACTATAAGTGTCAATGAGCTGAAATTTTCAGGGATTGTAGTCCTTTGAAAAGGATAATTTTCAGTGAAAGATTCAGCTTTCTATCTATAATAGAAAAAAAGTTATGACTTTTCAAAATTTTCCAAAAAAATCATAAGGGGGGTACCTTCCTACTAAAACGATGAAATTTCAAATTTTTTTTTGTCGAGATTTTGTGTCCTAATGGTCCCTCGTGATACCCTGAACTCCATAAACTAAATTATTCTCAGATTTGAAGCCAAAATCTATGAAAAAAGGCACTCAGAAAAATTGAATAATTGATAAATCACCACAATTGCTTAGCACGATTTTATCTCAGGAACTATAAGTGTCAATGAGCTGAAATTTTCAGGGGATTGTAGTCCTTTGAAAAGGATAATTTTCAGTGAAAGATTCAGCTTTCTATCTATAATATGACTTTTCAAAATTTTCCAAAAAAATCATAAGGGGGGTACCTTCCTACCAAAACGATGAAATTTCAAATTTTTTTTTGTCGAGATTTTGTGTCCTAATGGTCAATCAACATACCCCAAACTCCATAAACAAAATTATTCCCAGATTTGAAGCCGAAATCTATGAAAAAATGCACTCAGAAAAATTGAAAAATTGATAAATTATCCCAAATTGCTTAACACGATTTTATCCCAGGAACTATAAGTGCAAATGAGCTGAAATTTTCAGGGATTTGTAGTCCCTTGATTGGAATAAAATTAAGTGAAAAATTTGCCCAAATGCATTTTCAGTTAAAAACGCATGAGTGCCAAAATTATAAATGTATTTTCAAAAACCCATAGCTTACTGCCAATATTGAAGGTGGATTTTTGTGTATGCCAACCCTGCAAAAGATGAATGTGGAGCCCAAAATCTTGAGACATATTCAAGAGCCGAGAATAAACAAAAATTGAATTGAGATGGAAAAAAATGCAAAATACAGAGAAAAATTAAGATAAAACTGGTAGATAAGTGAATATTCATATTTTTCTATTTCAGGCTTTTGTTTCAAGACAAAAATTGAGAAAAGAAGAAAAATTGGAGCACAAAGTTTAAATTATGAAAAAAAAAAAACGAGCACTACAAGCAATGAACACACTTTTTAATTTGAAAAGTTGTTGGTATTTCAAAGGAAAATGAGAGAAGATTACATTTTGAAAGATAGACGTTCGATAAATGAAACTTTGTGGACAAGTTTTTACCTTGCTGAGTTTTAACGTGCACGGGAGCACTGAGAGGTCCTGGACCAACCGAAGTAAAAGCCTGCACTCGTATCGTGTAGATGGTATGAGGCGTCAGCTCGCTAATCGTAGTAAGCTGATTATTGTCAACAACTTGGGCTTCCCATTGGGCCATCGGTAGCTGGGAATTGGTGGTGTAGTAGACTTTGTAGCCCTGCAAAATTTGAAAAAAAATTGCAACAAAGTTTTTAAAAAAATTGTATGACTTACCGTTACTTGTCCGTTTGGTGTTTCCGGTTCGTCCCACTGAATAACCATCGTGCTCGAGCTGAGAGGCCGCACTTGGACATTTCGCGGAGCAGTTCCAGGTTCTGAAATTAAAAAGAAAACCATGTAATTCATAAACTCCTAAAATCAAACTAGTTGTACTTACTGGCACCTCCAAAAGAAATGTTGCCTGCAAGATTAGAGAATAACTGTTAGTGAATCGGATAAAGATTGTTTATTATTAAGGAAACATGCCATTTTAAAAAAAAAGGTGCTGGAAACTAGAAAACTATAGGTGGGTGTCCAATATACAAAACTGTCCCTATATAAACTTACATTAATTGACAATAAATCAGAAAATTTCCAAGTGGTTGCATGAAAAAATGTTAATATAAAAGTAGTATGTAGTACATATTTTGATTAGTCCTATACCACTAAAATTGGTTGAAGTCTTACCAGTTTCTCCAGTAGTTACTACAGCAGGAGCGCTAGGAGGTCCTCGTCCAATATTATTAACAGCGATCACGTACATTTCATATTCGGTGTAGGGACTCAAATTCCTCACGGAATAGTACATGGTGATGATGCCGCTGATTTCGCTGTAAGCCTGATTAGCGTATTTCGGTTTGAATTGGATGACGTAGTATTGCAAGTCTTCTGGTCCGGTGTAAGACCAAGTTAGTCTCACCGATGTAGCAGTGATTTCTGATACTCGGACGTTTGTTGGTGGTCCTGGTAATGCTGAAAATTCGAGTGAGAAAGGGAAGCTCAGAATTTGAATGAAACACGAGTTAAATTGGATGATATTTTTGAGGGTGAATATGAAGTCTTGGAATTGGAATCAAGAGTCAGGAATAGTTTAAATTTTTATTATTATTTTGAACCTCAAATACAATATTAATTATTTTTTCCACTACCGTGCGTAAAGTACTCATTTTACGCACTTTTCAGAAGACGTAAAATTTCACTTCACACACTAGTGCGTAAAGTAATGTCAATGACAGATGTCGTCACTGTCAATTTAGTATTTTTCTGGTAAATTACTCTTTCACGCACTAGTGCGTAAAGTATTTGTCCAAAATCTTTTTTTTTTACACATATTTGATGGGTAGTAGAAAAATGTTTGTATATGCAATACGTGCGTGAAGCACCTTTTTTCACTCATGTGATTGTCGCACTCGCCTTCGGCTCGTGCGTCAAAATTCACATTCGTGAAAAAAGGTTCACTTTACACACTTTGTTGCATAAATGACTATTATATTCAAATATTTGTTACTCATTATTTTACAACTTTTCCAACATGTACAGGGTGTTTTTTTATATATTGACACCTCACCTACAGCCTTTACCTTTACAGGTAGATAAAAGGTGTAGGTAAATACAAAAGTTGTACAATATTGGTTAGATTTTTAGAATGTCAGAAATGTGAAATATTGCCTGCTTTCAGCTTTTTGCAAATGGGATGCGCTATATTTGGTTTCATATTCTTAAATTTCCCGACATTTAAATTTTGTTTCTGACCATGGTTTCTAAAAGTTCAGCCAAAACTGTGCAACTTTTGTATTTACAAGTTTCTTTTACCTGCAAAGGTAAAGGCTGTAGGTGGGGTGTCAATATATATAAAAAATACCCTGTACAAATAAGTGAATTATTGCGGAACTTATGAGTGGACCTCTGCGGGACGAGCGCAGCGAGTTCCGCAGCCATCTATTTACCAATAAACTGTTGAACTGTTCAAATAACACACTCACCTGAAACTTGTAGTTTTCGAACTAATGAGAAAAATTCACAACTCAGTGAATTAGGTTAGTATTGTACTTGAACAACATATTGGTGAATAGATGGCTGCGTCCTCCCACAAATTCCGCAACAATTCACTCGTTTGTACTTGAATACCTTGTCATAATATATTATTAGTTTGGTAAAGTAACATTACTAATTTCTGTTGAAAGGCAAATTGACAAAAAGTGGATAATCTTACAAATTCTGATTATACAGGGTGGGACACAAAAAACTTTCCAACCAGGTTTTATTTACTGTTAGGTGATTAATAGAAAATCGCTCGAAAATCGGTATTTTTACCCCCTACCTGTCAACCCCTAAGCGGGGGTGACAGGTACCCCCAAAATTTCAATAGAAAAGGGAGATCGAGTGATACGCCATTTAATAACTATTTCTATTGAGATTATATTCCCATAGTTTCAAGTTGCTACTATTCATTCTGTCGAAATGACACCTTGTCAAAGTTGTGTGGTTTTTTCCTCATAATAACAAAACAACAGATTTTTCAAGTGAATAAACACGAATCATTTTAAGTTGAATTGTTGAATGACAATACTTCAATGAAATATGTTGATTTGTTATTATGTGGTAAAAACCACACAGTTCAGATACTCGGAAAAAAGCATTTTTCCTAATTTTGACAAGTCACCATTTCGGCAAGGTAAATGGTAGCAACTTAAAACTTGGGGGATATACTCTTAATAAAAATATCTATCAAATTATTGCTCAAGTACAAATAAATGGATTGTTGCGGAACTTATTGGTGGACCTCTGCGGGACGAGCGCAGCGAGTTCCGCAGCCATCTACTCACCAATATATTGTTGAACTGTTCAAGTAAGACATTCATCCGGAACGTGTAGTTTTGACACTTATGAGAATAACTCACATTTGAGTGAGTCAGGTTAGTATCGTAATTGAACAACATATTGATGAATAAATGGGTCCACCCATAAGTTCCGCAACAATCCACTCGTTTGTACTTGAATAACTTGTCACATTATGTTACTAGTTTGGTAATGTGACATTCAAAGGCGCCGGCTTTCTAAAATCTGTATGGGTACTTAGCCAAGAGCGGCATAAAATAGCTAAAGGTTTATTTTTGGTGCCAAATATTAGTATATATTTTCTAACTTCTGCGGAAAGTTTCACTCTTCTGCTTGCGATTGCAGCAAGCAATCGAGTGAGGAAAATAAACTTTCTGCACGAGTTAGGAACACAATTTTTTTCTACGAGATAGAAGTTATTATTAGTATAGTATTTTTATTCTTATTTGAAACACTGCATTATACGAGGATATTACAAAATCACGTCGCTCTCTTCTATTAATTTCATAGAAAATCTATGGTAAATTTCGCTGTACAAAATATAAGCAGCCAGGAAATATCGCCCAAAATAATAATTTAGGTCAGCATGCGCCTATAGGTTGAATTATTGAGATAGGCTACTTACGTCTCCTAGCAGTGCCGTAGATACGGGGGGGGGGGTCCAGAGGCTCTGGACCCCACTTAGAGCCCCAGAGAGAAAAAAATAAAAATAAAAAATTGAAACAAAATTTTCATCTCCTCGTTTCAATATCGAAATCTAGATCTCGATATCGATGTTTTCTGAACATTGATGTATCGTGCTCAACACTACTTGCGTTTCCGATTGGTATAGATTTAGTGCAAAAAAATAGCTATATTTAGAGGACTTATTTGACAACGCAGATATAATATCAGCTGAAAGGAAAATGTGGTTTGGTAAACTATTTAAGGAAGACAATATTCCAAATAATGCAATGGTAGCATTAAGCTATCTGCTACCTATCTGTAACTCGGTCATCTTCCCCAACATGTATATTCTCTGCAAGATTCTTGCTATTCTTCCTGTTTCAATCAAAAAGTGCCGCAACCATACCTTAGGCTGAGGACAAAATGACAAATACAACGTATAAATGACAAGTGATACAAAATACCAAAAAATCGAAATTTTGCATCGTGTATCCATTTATTCTGGATTATAGCATTGATACACGTGTTATTAAATTTTTATCACTTGTACCTTGTATTTATCATTGTGTCTTCAGTCTATGTAGACAATATCAAGCGCAGGTTGAATGGTTTGGCATCGTTATCTATTAATAAAGAGTTTGTACCTTCAGCTCAAGATGTTATGGACCACTTAGCCAAAAAACCAAGAAAACTGGAATTTATTCCTTAGTTTCAGAGCCCTGGAATTAAAGAATAAAATCCCAAAATAACGGATACCAACTTCTTTATTTAAATTTAAAAGTTCGTGAATAATGGGAATTTTGGAAAAGATAATGTATTTTCACTAAATTAGTCTCGGTTGGTCAAATTGCCGCCATTTTATTCCTATTTATCCTGTCACAAATGTTTGCCTTTGGCGAATTTGCCTGCACCGCTGGACCTGGACTTCCAGGGTGAAAAGCTACAGGGTGAAAAGCTACCTACGCCACTGTCTCCCAGGGAAGGATACCAAGGTGACTGGCTGACTAGACTACTTGATTTCTATAACCAGTATAATCCCAATTTATATATCATTTGCTGTTTTATTTCACGTATTATTTAGCTGTGCTATTTGATATTGATTATTACCATTTAAAGAAATGAAAAATATGTGACGCCCATGTCCTTTATTGCCGCATAGGCGTATCCTGGCAGCCCCCCCCCCCAAGACAACTCTAGACTTTTTTTTTCGGTGCATTTTATGTGACATGTACCATTTTTTGTAAAAGAAATAGAAATAAAATGTATTTCTTTCTATGATAAGGTTTTTCTATGGGGAACGCCGAATGCAGCAAGGAAATCAGTGTTTCATCTTAATCATCCTGAATGTCTGAAATACTTCCTTCCTCAGGAGAGAAGAAGCTCCGTGAACAAAATATCTCCTCTTATAAGAAAAAGCAATAAGTAGCCCGATATGAACATTTTTGTCGCCCAGCAAAAAAGAATAAGCGCCTAACATTTGGGTATGTTACAGGTGAATTCTGACAAAAATAGGCAACTTTCAAATTTTTAAATTAATCTGTTAGTCATTTTGATACCATTTGAATACTTTCTTCCCAAAAAATGCTAATTTTCGAAAATAAAATGATTTGAAAATCGAATTTTCAAACTGCTGTGAAAACACGGGATAGGAGAGGCACGTCACTTTCCCAAACATGCGAGGATGCCGAATTTCTCATTAGTAAACCATTCCCGGCGGACATAAAACTAGTCACAACCTACGACCTAGTTTCATCCTTTACTACTTCATAAAAAAAGAAAGGACAGGTATAATCGGTGAACTCTTGCTACCTAGTACAATATTTCGGCATTTCTACATGTGGCAACAAGCGCAGGAATATATCAGCTTTAGCCAAAAGAGGCAAGGGAAAATGGGTTTTTGTATTGTGCGCTATTATGTATTCATCTGTAGTCCAGGTAAAATTTATCACCTTTCAATGCTATTTGATAGGAAAGGTGAAACATTTACCTGTACCTTTGGACTACGGATTGTGGATAGGATATATATAATATTTATCAATTAATAAGGATATTCTTTTTGTTTTCTTCGCACCTGTCTGTAATATACCTTTAACCTGTAAGTACCTACCTGTATATACCTACCAATATTAGATATTCTACTTTTCCGCACTAGTACGGAAAAGTAATGTGGAAAAGTGGTAATATCATGATCTAAATGCTTGCGGATGCGGAAAAGTGGGATTTTACGCACGCTCCTAGGAAGCTTTTGAACCCTTCTTAAACTACCCAAAAATCTACAGAAAAATTTATTTTATCAAATTATTCAACTTATACTTATCAACCTTTAAAAAATGTCTACAGAATAGGTTGTTTTTGACTGAGACTGGGATTCCCAGAAATGCAAAGTGCGAAATAGAACAACGCACCCATGGCCACCATTCAACAACCAATCGACTCGTTGATTGGACTTCCTGGATCAGACCCAAGGACATTATACACTACACAGGTTTACTCATCTGTCGGTATTTTTCGGATCATAATAGGCATTTTCGGAAATGGTGTTCCGATTAACCCGATGACCAACTAATTAAAATTGTCTTTTTTCAATAGCATTCATTGGTAATCGGGTCAATCGGAACAGCGTTTCCGAAAAGTTCTATTGTGTAGCGCTGCTTGCGTCAGCGGTTTTTTGAAGTGAAACTTCTACGCGGCAGTCTGATATTTGGACGATAATGGAAAGTGATTTGAGAATTGAAAAACGCGTCATGAGCAAATTTCGTTACTTGAGAGAGAAGAAAGATATAACGTAAAGAGACGGAGAAAGACAGCTACTGATTGATACAAACCAAGAATTAATAGCTTTGTTCCAACACACCAAAAAACCGTACAATGTATCGTCACGATTCTGCGCAAAGCCAAAAATGTGTTCGCAGAACCCGAAATTCGTATACAGAGTGGTTTCGAAACCGTTTAAGGGACGGTTTTTTATGTGTTAGAACAAACCCTCGAACAAACCTATAAGCGCAAAGAGAATTACTTACTATTGACAAGCGCCGATACCCTTATGACGTCATCACAGATGCGCGTTTCCTTTTGTTATACTATTATTATTAATATTGTGTTCTGTGATTATTTTCGTCATTTATACATTTGTGTCCTGAGCTTTTTGGAGTGAAACTTTTTAGGCAGCGGTCTGCTATTTGGACGAGAATGGAGAATGATTTGAAAGACGCGTCACGTTTTGGCAAATTTTGAAAAATATAACGTAGAGGGACGGAGAAATACAGGCAATGACAATAACAGCCGACGAACGATTGACACAAGACAAGAATTATAAACTATTAGTGTCAAAGGCCGATACTCTCGTGACGTCATTACAGGTGCGCGTTTTCCTTCGTCTTTCTTTATCAGTGACCGCCAAAAAGTTTGCCACAAATGGGAAAATATTTTATTATTAAGATATCAAAAAAAATGTTACATGGGATATCGATTCAACATACACATCAACAAAAAAATCACTGTCACAGATGTCATATGTGATCACAGTCATGGCATAATTAGAAGTGAAACTAACAAAAAAATCCAGTGCGGTAATTCTGCTTAATTGTCCCGCGACAAATTGTAAACAATCAAAAATCCATTTTCAGACCATTCTGATCTTGTTGCAATGATCTACAGAAAACAAAAATTTGGAATAACAAATTTAGAATTATCGTGAAATCTTTCTAAATGATTCAATACCTCTTTTCTAAATTAAATTAAGCCAATATTTTTGCGATAAGTTTTCGATATTTTTCAAATTACCAGAAAACAGGCCAAAAAATTGATATTTACTAAAAATCCTTGTAGCTTTTGAAAAATTGACACACAGACGTAAAATCGGATCCTGAACCATTTTTCTCTCTACAATTTTTCGATTTCTGGTCGTCCAACCCCACTTTTCACATATAAAATCAGAATTTGTAAGATTATCCACTTTTTGTCAATTTGCCTTTTAACAGGAATTAGTAGCCATCTATTCACCAATATGTTGTCAGGTTAGTATCGTAATTAGAGAACATATTGATGAATAGATGGCTGCGGAACTCGCTGCGCTCGTCCCGCAGAGGTCCACCCATAAGTTCCGTAACAATTTACTTATTTGTACTTGAATAACTTGTCACATTATGTTACTAGTTTGGTAAAGTAACATTACTAATTACAAAAGGTAAATAATCTTAGAAATTCTGATTTTATAATAATAAGTTATTATTCAAGTGCAAATAAGTGGATTGTAGCGGAACTTATGGATGGACCTCTGCGGGACGAGCGCAGCGAGTTCCGCAGACATCTACTTACCAATATACTGTTGAATTGTTCAAGTAAGACACTCACCTGAAACGTGTAATTTTCAAACTAATGAGAATAATTCACATTTGAGTGAGTCTGGTTAGTATCGTAATTAAATAACATATTGATGAATAGATGGCTGCGGAACTCGCTGCGCTCGTCCCGCAGAGGTCCGCCCATAAGTTCCGCAACAATTCGCTCATTTGTACTTGAATAACTTGTCACACTAGTTTGGTAAAGTAACATTACTAATTGCTATTGAAAGGCGAATTAATAAAAAGTAGATAACCTTACAAATTCTGACTTTATAGGTATAATAATAATAATATTTTTCGAGTGTTTTTTTTATATATTGACACCCCACCTACAGCCTTCACCTTTACAATTAGATGAAAGGTGTAAATACAAAAGTTGTACAGTATTGGCTAAATTTTTAGAATCCATGGTCAGAAATAAAAATTGAATGTCAGAAATGTGAAATGTTGCATACTTTTAGCTTTTTTTAAATGGAAGGCCCTATATTTGGTTCTATATTCTAGAAGAGCACAATTTCCTGATTTAAAACTATATAGTTGGTCTATATATGGTTGAGCCGTCTCCAACATAATCGGTTTTAAAAATTTAAAAAATACTATCAGCGAAACCAAGCAACACTAATTTTAACTGCAGCTTTCACCTGTACAGGTAGAATGGTTCACAAAATCAGTAGTAGGATAGTATTTTTACATTAAATATAGACAAACTATATATTTTTGGAATCGGGGCATTGTGCTCTTCAAGAATATAGGGCATCCCATTCAAAAAAAGCTGGAAGCATGCAAAATTTCACATTTCTGACATTCAAATTTTGTTCCGGACTATGGTTTCTAAAAATTCAGCCAAAACTGTACAACTTTTGTGTTTACACTTTTTTTCTACTTGTAAAGGTAAAGGCTGTAGGTGGAGTGTCAATACATAAAAAAACACCCCGTATACTTATAAAAAGAGGCACAAGTAATTTATTTTTTGCCATTCAATTTGTCAAAAGCACCTTTCTCAATTAAAAAGCCGTCTAGCCTTGGATTTATATTTCTTTCGTGGATGGCAAAAAAAAAATAAGCTGCTTTACTTTTCCGCAGCTTTTTTATTCTACAAATACTTACATTGTACTTTAACCTGAGCAACAGTTTCGACGATTCCCAAAGCGCTGGCAGCGATACAAGTATAATTAGCCGAAGCCTCGATTTTCTTTAGTTCCAAGGTGTTTTTGCCGATAGGTAACTTATCTTCGGGGGTGAGTTCTTCGGTGGCGCCCTTTCTCCATTTGACAAAGGGCATCGGCGATCCGACAGCTACGCACGTCAAATTAAGGTCGTCGCCCAATTTAACTTCGCTGATCGGCGGCGGAGGGATGGAAAACGAAGGAGGAACACGACGAACTGAAATAATATACCTAATTACTCTAAACTTGTTTCGACATCCAATGATGATGAGAGTAAAATGAAATTACCTTTGCACAAAAAACCTCTCTCTGGAACACAAAAATATACTCTGGCTCAATTCCGTCAGGCGTATTTATTTTTAATTAAAATCAAGAGCCGCAGGAATGAGAGCGGGGAAACAAAGAAACTACGAATGAGATAATTTCATCTTTTTAAGGATAATTTTTCAAGTAAATACTGGGGGTTTTAAAGTGGCAACATTTATGTACACATACCTTTAACGTAAAGTATTGCAAACTTTGAATAATCTGTGCCTATAGAGTTTTCAGCTACGCATTCGTATTTCCCGTGGTCTTTTTCTTCGCTGGTTTTTATTTGGAGTGAACCTGCAATAAAATAAACATTTCAGTTTTTGATATAGCTGAGACATTTTTAGCTAGAAATTTCAACCATAACAAAAACATCCTACTTTAAAAACACGCAGATCTCTTTTTTTCCTGTTATTATACCGAGGAACCATTTATCAAAAAGTGAGCAAACAAAACGGTCCCCGAGAAGAATTCGGAGCAAACAAAAAAGTTCTTCATGAACGTTTTACGTGTCAAAATAAATGAGCCTTTCTGCATAAGAAAAACCGCAATGAAAACCCCTGTGGGGGCTTGAATAAACCGTGCTTTTTACGCCTCATTGTAAATCGTTTATTTGATGAAAGTAAGTTTCCAAAAAAAAAAATAAAAAATTTAAATCCACAATATTATGATTCCACCAAGGGGCAAACCCCCTAGGAATTTTTTGCCAAAATTTTGGGGAATTGATAGGAATGTATGGGAAATTGGAGGAATTAATAAGAAATTGAGGGAATTTATTAGTTTTAATACTGGGCGTATTAAAAATAGGAAAATACATTTCTTATTACGAACAATTTTGGGGATTTTCAGGATATTTGTATCAGGCATTTGCAGGGAATTTGCGAACAGTTTGGAAGAATTTTTGGAAACTTTGGAAAAATTTGCGGGAAGTTTCAAGAATTGTTTGCACAAATTCGGAAGAGTTTTCCCTCAAACAATTTGTAAATTTACTATGACATGTAAATTGCAAATTGATACTTGAAACAATTCATGAATACAATAGCTATTATTTACCTAACAAGTGCGGAAAAATATTTTCCGCAAGTGTTAGGTACAATATTTTTCCTACAGGCGAAAAAATGTAAAATTTTTCTTTTTTTTTTTTTGACATATCAGTGCGGTAAAATTTTTTTCGCACTGACAGCCGTGCGGCAAAACTTTTTCCGCACTGATATGCGTGCGGTAAAAGTTTTACCGCACCGTGCGGGAAAACTCATTTTCCGCACCCATATCAGTACGGAAAATCGATTTTTCCGCACGGCTGTAGGAAAAAGTCATTTACATCTTTGTGTTTAAATTATTGAAAAATTCCTTTAATTATCAAACTATTTCAGGCTTTATTTTCCAAAGTTTTCAGTCAAACAATTTGTAAATTTACTATAATATGCTTCAAACCTTCCTTTCACTCTTCATTAAATTGCAAATTCATACTTGAAACAGTTCATGAATAAAAATAGTACATTATATACCTAGGTAGAGAAGTTGGTCATTATATACCTTACGCATTATAAACCTCGGCGTTTTGCGTCTCGGTTTATAAAAGCGCTCGGTATATAATGACCAACTTCTCTACCTAGGTATATAATGTACTATTACTAATCAAACTATTTCAGGCTGTATTTTTTAAAGTTTTCACCAAAAAATAGTTTCTTGTTCAATATTTAATGCTTAAATAAATGAAAGAGCCCATTGCTATTTTGGGTAATATCAGTCTTCAACTAGTTATAGGTCCAGTCGCCAATTCCAAACTGAAATAATGTCGCTTTAACAACAATAAAGGCCCAAACTAAAACTGAGTATTAACGAACGGCAAATTATTCGACTGCATTTAATAATTCAAAGCAGATGGAGCTTGGGAAATTCCCTTTAGAAATGCGAAAGTTTTGTAACTGCATTGAAAATTTAGGAACCATTTTGGCAGTTGATTAACTTGAATCGAACGATCCCCTATCAGTTTTTACCGAGGGGGAAGTCACCCATAAAATTTTGTACACTGAAATTCCTCTAAATGGAAATTCCTTGAAATTCCGTGCAATTCCTTATAATTCCACACAATTCCTCGCAATTCTTGGACAAATAATTTTATGTTTGAATAACCTTTTTGCAACTGACGTTTTCAATTAAAACAGAAGAAAATTAACCCACTCGCTAGGGCTCGTGGGTTAAACTTTCTTCTCATGAAAAAACATTCATTTAACTCACTTGGTGTATAAATAACTATAATTATTGTAATTCTGTTGAAAAGTACAATGTATGTCAGGTCGATAATCAATTATTGGGTACTCACATTAAAAAAAAATAAATTTTAAACTATAACATCCGATTTTGTAAGCAAATGTTGATCCTTCGACTTCTGACCAATAGGAATATTCATGTGGTTAACTGTTGCTTCAAACTTGCCTATGGGTAGCTTTATTCTGGATTTAATTTTGTTTTTATATCTGTATAGTGTTGATAGGGATGGTAGAATATTATTCATGTTAGTGTGTTAGGTTTCATAAAATAGTTTGCCTCCTGAGTAAAACAAATACAAAGCAAATTTTTTGAAATTATGGTCATATACACGGTATCCACTTAGTGCGATATCGGACGATATCTCCTTAGAGGGTGATGCAAGAAAAAAATTAAATTACAAAGTTGTTTGATACTTTAATAGGCATTAGTTAAGAATATTTTTGAATACAGGTGAGTTAATGAGCCATATCTCCTATACTAACGGAGATCGAAGAAAAAACTGAATACAAAACTTGTAGATAAATATGAGTAGGTACTACATTCCTAAATTATTTGCCAGTATACAGGGTGGCCCAATAAGTAGTGGTTACACAAAGCTATGTGTTTTCAAATGGCTCCCCCTGTTTATTATGGCATTTCTGGATTCTGCGGAAAATTCTAGACATATTTCATGTACGATGTCATATACCTATCTTCAACTGTTTCGAAAATATTGACAGTTGAAAATTGACTATTTTGCATCTTTTGACAGACTGTAAAACTTGAACGGTTAATTTTACAGCGAAAGCGATCATACATTCTTGTCTTAGTTTTTCATAAACTATCATTTGACACCAACTTTAACCAATGATTAAAAATTCCGCTTAAATTATTAATCTACGGTTAAATTCAAAGTTAGTGTCAAATGATAGCTTATGAAAATCCAAGCTAAGAATGTGAAATCGGTTTTCCTCTAAAATTAACCGTTTAGATTTAACAGCCTGTCAAAGTTGCAAAAAGTCAATTTTCAATTGTCAATATTTCCGAAACAGTTGAAGATAGGTATATGACATTGTACATGAAATATGTCTGGAATTTTCCACAAAATCCAGAAATGTCATAGTATACAGGGGGAGTCATTTAAAACAACATAACTTTGTATCACCACTTCTTGTTGGGCCACCCTGTATAGTGGAAAATAATTTAGGAATATAGTAATGTTATCTACAAGTTTTGTATTTATTTTTTTTCCCCGATCTCCGTTAGTATAGGAGATATGGACCATCGCGCGTTCACTAACTTACCCTGTATACAGGGTGTTCTGTTTATGGGTTATGCAACAGAATTTTGTTATTTTAAATGGAACACCCTTTATATGATTGCATATTTGGATTCTACGTGAAATTCTGAGCAGATTTCATGTAATATAATATCTTTTTACCTAAGTCAACTGTTTTGGAAATATTGACATTTGAAAATTGACTTTTTGCAATTTTTTACAGACTGTAAAACCTAAACGGTTTAGGTTTTACAGCCTGTCAAAGTTGCAAAAAGTCAATATTTCCAAAACAGTTGAACTTAGGTATAGGGTATATTACATGAAATCTGCTCAGAATTTTACGTATAATCCAAATACGGGTGTCTCACGGTGGATGGCGTATTAGACGTTAATGGAAAACTAAAACGCGGATCATTTTGAAAATTTGGCAACCAGGATAAACGACCATGAGCTACATACACTTTAAAAATATTTTTGTTTATGCAGTATTGCCGCTTCTACTCTAAACCAGTGGCACCATCGCCATTTTAAATGGAACACCTTGTATGTGATTGCATATTTGGATTCTACGTAAAATTCTGAGCATATTTTATGTGATATACCCTATACCCAAGTTCGACTGTTTTGGAAATATTGACAGTTGAAAATTGACTTTTTGCAACTTTGACAGGCTGTAGAACCTGAACGGTTAATTTTAGAGGAAAACCGATTTTACATTCCTATCTTAGATTTTTATAAACTGTTATTTGGCATCAACTTGGAATTTAATCCATGATTAAAAATTCCAATTAAATTTAATCTCCGGTTAATCAAAGTTGCGAAAAGTTAATTTTCAACTGTCAATATTTCCAAAACAGTTGAACTTAGGTATAGGGTACATCACATGAAATCTGCTCAGAATTTTACGTAGAATCCAAATATGCAATCACATACAGGTGTTCCATTTAAAATAGCGATATTGCCACTGGTTTAGAGTAGAAGCGGCAACACCGCATAAACAAAAATATTTTTAAAGTGTACCTAGATTATGGTCGTTTATCCCGGTTGCCAAATTTTCAAAATGATCCGATTTTTAGTTTTTCATAAACGTCTAATACGCCATCCACTGTGGGACACCCTGATGTACATTTTTGACAGTGTGGTTAAGTTTTTGTGTACAACAATTTTTGATGATACCTCAAATTCCTTAAATAAGCTGCCCTTTAACGTAAAAGCAAATCTGGTCTGGTTTTGAGGTTAGAATTCATGAAAAATGACTAGCGATGCAACGTTGCCAGACAGCAAGGGAACGGGGTTTAAGCACTTTGAGATGAATGTATGTATACCTATGAAAGTATATCCGAGAATGTATCACTATAAGCTAAATCTTTAATTACACAATAGATGTATCACTGGCGTAGAACTGAACAAGGATTTGAAAATGTCTCTTCACTTTATGAACACACTCTCTGATAAATACTAAAGCAAAGTATTTTTTGGCTCACATAATATAAAGTATATAATCATGGCTTCCAGTATTCTTTCTGGAGCAGTTATAAAATGATACTCAAGTATTTTACCTTTTTATGTTGGAAAACGTTCGGCAAAGGTTCAAAGTGACAACATTTCCACGCAAACCCTTGAAATTCCTCAAAATTCTTTGAAATTCCTCGCAAATCCTAGAAGATCCCCGCAATTCCTAAAAAATCCTTGCAATTCCTAGCAACTCCTCAAACTTCCTTGCAATTCCTTGAAATTACGTACACTAAAATTCCTAGGTGATTTCCCCCTCGGTTTTTACACTTTTATAATGAATGGAAAAACATGTTTTCTTTGCGAAAAGTTATGTTTCCTTGAAATTTTCCTTTTCATAAATTTTATATTCCTTGGGCTCGGTTGGGATGGGTATTTGGCTTGCATATTGATTCGGAGGGCCGCGTTTCCTTAGGATATACAGTGACCGCCAAAAAGTTTGCAACAAATGGGAAAATATTTTATTATAAAGATATCAAAAAAAATATTTCGTGGGATCAATTCAGCATACCCATCAACAAAAAAAATCACTGTGACAGATGTCATGTGACCACAGTCATGGCGGCAAATTTAAAAAGTTCGCCTTAAATATGTGAAAAGTGGGGTTAGACGACCAGAAATTGAAAAATTGTAGAGAAAAAAGTTGTTCAGGATCCGATTTTACGTTCATGTGTCAATTTTTAAAAAGGTACAAGGATTTTTCTGGTAATTTGAAAAATATCAAAAACTTTCCGTCTGGTTCACATAATTCAAAGTGAAACTAACAAAAAAAAAATCCAGTGCAGTAATTCTGCTTAATTGTCCCGCGAAAAATTGTAAAAAACCAAAAATTCATTTTCAGACCACTCTGATATTGTTGCAATGACCTACAGAAAACAAAAATATGGAATAACAAATTTAGAATTATCATGAAATCTTTCTAAATGATCCAATACTTACCTCTTTTCTAAATTTAATGAAGCCAATATTTTTGTGAAATGTTTTCGATATTTTTCAAATTACCAGAAAACAGGCCAAAAAATTAATATTTATTAAAAATCCTTGTACCTTTTTAAAAATTAACACATGGACGTAAAATTGGATCCTGAACAACTTTTCTCTCCATAATTTTTCGATTTCTGGTCGTCTAACCCCACTTTTCACATATTTAAGGCGAACTTTTTAAATTTTCCGCCATGACTGTGGTCACATGACATCTGTCACAGTGTGCTGAATTGATCCCACGTAACATTTTTTTTGATATCTTAATAATAAAATATTTTCCCATTTGTTGCAAACTTTTTGGCGGTCACTGTATATGGCAATTGGTTAGATTACGATAAATCAAAATACTGCCTTTCTAAATATTAAAAGCAATTTCGGTTTATTGAAATTTTAAATCCATTTGGCTGCAAACATTCGAAAGTTCGAAATGCACTTAGGGAGGTAAACTGGAAATCTCTCTGGACCTCCAAATTATTAACTCCCGTATGCAGCTATAGTCCCAGTTCTGTCCATTATAATCAAGGTATTTTTCAAACAATCGATAAGGTTAAGACATGAAATAACAGATTTGGAATTTTGTGTCCAGAGTTGAATGAATTTGGAATTAATAATTACTAACAGAAAATACCTATATAAAATTGGATCCGGTGTAGATTATATTTTTGTTAATGCACCCCTGCCAGAAAAATAAAACATCGAAGTGAACGTTGTTTATAGACTAATAAAAGTGAAGAGCGCATTTTTGAAAGACGATACCGCCTCTGAGAATTCGTTACTCGATACCCGGTGCCTTTAGAGCAGGAGTGTCTCGTCCTCTTATTTTTCGAACGGGACTTCCTTCCGGAGCATCGGAGCGGTATATGACGAATAAATTGGCACGGAAGTGTCTCCTCTTGTTATTGTCCTATATACTTACCTTAACGGAATCGAGTTTCCCCAACAGGACATGGTTTTTTTTTTTGGCAAATATTAGTCTCAGACTAATGGAGAAGGTGTTTGAGGGTGTTTACGAGGCTTCCAAACACTTTGAAGTTGTTTGTTTGATAAATGTAGATACAAATGGTACCGCCAAGGAACCTTGTTTGTGAACGAAACTGTTCAGGGAGTTTTTTACTTCTTGGCAGTCGACAATTAGGAAATGAACTATGGAGTTTGGCATCATAATTATATTGAATTACTGTACTTTTTGTTGAATTCAACAGACTGTAACAGTTTTTTCAATTTTCATCAATTTTCCCGACTCATAGTCCCATAAATTTCTTCAAATTCCTCTAAACTTCCCACAGTTTTGGTAAAGAATTCCTAGGTCGTTTGCCCCTTGAAAATGAACAATCAGAAGGAAATATTTATTTTTTCCTAAATTTCGATCCTTTCTTCATCTACTTGCAGAATTTCAAGCCAATCCTTCCAACACTTTCCTCAAAAAAAATAAATAAAATGTCCGTGTGTATGACGTTTTTTGAGGCATGATTTTTTTCCAAATTGAACCACATTTTACCTCACATTTTTGTTACTTTCAATCCGATCTTAACGTACTTAGGCTTAAAATAAAGTCAATTAAATTCTTAGTGAATAATTTCGATGTAGCTTCAATAGTTTTTAGCTGTTCACAGGGGCGGATACAGGCCTTTTGAAAGGGGGGGGGCACTTTAAGTTGGGATAGTCTGATTTTAAATACATAGGTAGGTACAGGGTGTATTTTTTTTATATATTGACATCCCACTTACAGCCTTTACCTTTACAGGTAAAAGAAAGGTGTAAATACAAAAGTTGTACAGTTCTGGCTGAATTTTTAGAAACCATGGTCAGAAACAAAATTTGAATGTCAGAAATGTGAAATTTTTGCATGCTTTCAGCTTTTTTTAAATGGGATGCCCCATATTTCATTCTATATTTCTGAAAAGCACAATGCCCCGATTCCAAAAATATATAGTTTCACTATATTTGATTGAAAAGTCTCTCATATATTCGACTTCAAAAATTGTAAAAATACTATCCTACTACTGATTTTGTGAACCATTCTACCTATACAGGTGAAAGCTGCAGGTAAAATTTGAGGTAGGTACTTGGTTTCTCTGATATTATTTTTAAAACCAAATATGTTGGAGACGGCTCAACCAAATATAGACAAACTATATAGTTTTGGAATCGGAAAATCGAGGAGTGTGACACTTCCAAGTATTTTGTACCTACACCTGATTTTTGATTTTCATTACTTTAATCGAAATCAATGAAATCAAAAATTAGATTTGGTTTCATGATTTCACTTGATTTCAACGATTTCCTGAGATAATTATTTGATTTTACATGATTTTGCTGATTCCACTTGATTTTGTTAATATCATTGATTTCCCAGATTTACATTGATTTCCCAAGAGTAAATGTGATTTTACTAGATTCACACAGATTTTATGATTTCAGTACGCATTTACTATACGTCAAGATTGAAATTATTGGTAATGACTCTTGCCATTAGCAACGCAATATCATAATAAAGTCAAGTTTTACTGTGCCAATATTACCACTACACAGAAATTACACCATGCTGTGCTTTGAGTAATTTCGATCTTGTGTAGTGTAGGCGAAGGGTGAATAGCTGAGCCAAAATGTGTACATTGAGGTCACCGACTGCCAAATTCCACAATCTTTAAGGAGGAAACAGCACCCATGTGTACAGGGTGTCCAAGATTCGATGGTTTTACGGGGTACCACTTGCGAGCCTCAATTTTCAAGAGAAGTTGACCAGTGACACTTGCATCTTGCATGATTCGTTTTTGAGCTACAAGAGGGAAAGTTGACCAAATTTTCATTAATAAAAAAGTTATAACCCCTCTTCCAAACTCCAAACTTTTCAAAAACACCTCGTAGCATAAAAATGACTCGACATATCGAGATGTGGTTTTCACCAGCCAATTTCTCTTGAAAATCCAGGCTCGCAAGTGGGGGTCAGATTTTCTCCAACTCCTTTAGAAATACCCGAAGCCCGCCAAAACCATCGAATCTTGGAAACCCTGTACACTGAGGTGGTCACCGACTGCCAAATTCCAAAATCTTTAAAGGGGAAGCAGCACCCCATATACAGGGTGGCCCATTTTCGATGTTTTAATAGACTATATCGAAAACCAGCAGAGATATCAAAAATCTGGGAGCATATTCTCGAACTCTTTTTTTTTGAGAAAATAACAATGGCGAAGACAATCACGGCTAATTTGATGCATTTAGGAGATACAGGGCACTTCTTAAATTTTGTCCAATTTTCAAAGACTCTCTAATTTCCTTATTATTATTCAAGATATCCAAAAACGAAAAATACTTTCTATAGGCAGTTTTTCAAGGAGAATCCAGTGGCATGACCAATTTTTCTCCAGATGCCTCCGATTTTGGGATATTGACCAAAGTTGTATTTTTTTAAACGGGATATTATTGTTTCATTGAATAGCTCTTAGTGAGCTAGTTTCGATGATATAAGGTTTTATACCTTCACCTTCAATAGTTTTGGAGAAAAAAAATAAATTCCGTTTTTTCCATAAGAAACAATGAGTTAGAAAGAGATAGTTGAACTAAGAATCGGCTATAAATTTCTTAATTCTTAATTTAATTTTTCAGTTCAGCTATTTTTTTTTTAATTTGAACTATGAATCGGGGGTGATAAATAGGCAACACATAATTTATTTAATGATTTATCTCTCTCTAGCTCATTGTTTTTTATGAAAAAACGGAATTAATTTTTTTTTCTCCAAAACTATAGAAGGTAAAGGTATAAAACCTTATATTATTGAAATCAGCTCACAAAGAGCTATTTAATGAAAAAATAATATACCCCATATCCCATTTAAAAAAACACAACTTTGGTTAATATTCCAAAATCGGAGACATTTGGAGAAAAATTGGCTATGTTACTGGATTCTCCTTAAAAAACTGCCTATAGAAAGTATTTTTGGTTTTTGGATATCTTAAATAATAAGGAAATTAGAGAGTCTTTTAAAATTGGACAAAATTTGAAAAGTGTCCTGAATTTCCTAAATGCATCAAGTTAGTCGTGATTTGTCTTCGCCATTGTTATTTTCTCAAAAAAAAGAGCTCGAGAATGTGCTCCCAGATTTTTGATATCTCTGGTAGTTTTCGATATAGCCTATTAAAACATCGAAAATGGGCCACCCTGTACACTGTGTCCCAAATTGCTTGTAATCATAGTTGTTGCGGTTTTCGCCAACCTGTATCAATTTTTCGTGAAACTTTGAATGCCGCAAACAGAACTGTGCCACCTTGTTTTGTTCCCGAGATACAGGGTGAAATAAAAATTTTGCGCTTTTTGAGGTGGTATCATATTTCGGACCCCCTGTAAGATAGAAAAAAGGTGAAAATAGAAGATATTTTTATGTAGAATCCAGTGCTGTAGTCAATAGTTAATATTGCGTCACTAAGTTTATCAAGATTTTAGATTAGGTATTAAGTTTATCAAGTTCAGAGTAAAAAATGGTTGTTTAAAAAATTAATCATTTTATTTTCAAACGTCATATAACAGTAATTTTTGTGATCATTTTGACAAAGTATAAGTGTCACTTCAATGATTTTCAACTTGAGCGGCGTATAACTGTTATAATCTGTCGGAGTATAACATTTCGTCAGGTCTATAAACCTGCCTCTAATTAAAAATTAGGTGCTCCTCTAGTTTTTGAGAAAATCAAAAAAAAACTAAGGGACTGCTGAGTTTATGAAAGCTAGTCCCTATAGTACAGTGGTTCCCAAACTTTTTTCTTTTGCGCCCCCTTTCTGAAATCAAGAAGTGGTCGCGCCCCCCTTCTTTCCCCCATTATACAAAAACATTTTTTTTTTACTTACTGTAACTCCTCTGAACTGGACTTTGGCAGAGGAAGAATGGACATGACAGTGGGCAGCGAGCGTGCGCTGTAGCAATTACTGTATTCCTTTTATACATCGAGTTACACCGAACGTGTCGCTCTAGAGCTCCTCGGAGTCACTCCAAAACACACAATTCAGAATAATTCACATATTAGAGAGTTCTCGTGCTGTCCAAATTTTGAAATACCGTAACGTTATTTGACAAGTATGACAGTTCTTACGGTATTAGCGTTAGTGGAGCCGCCCGCTACCTAACGGGAGTTAGCGGATGCTTTACCGTAACGCTATGCTATGTCAAAATTAGTTTACGCTCCATTCACGTCTGTAAGAACAGCAATTTCTAATAATTCCTCGATAAAGAACACCAAGGAAAAATTATTGAAACTCAGGAATCTTCAGGATAAATAAAAGTTGGCAAACAAGTAAAAAAAAGTTGGGTTAGATCACTCAATTCAGCTGTCAAAATGTAAACAGAATAAGGAAATAGAGGATTTTTGTGACTTCGTGTCCGAGACACTAAGCAGCTCCGAGTAACTCAACGGGTAAAAGGAATACAGTAACAGATCGCAAAGCAAAGCTGCTTTGGCTTATGTATGCGCTGTTGTAGGATTGTAGACATCTTTTTTTAAAATTTCACCTGATTTTTTATTTTAAAGCTTAAAATTTGTATTAATTGTTTAGAAGACTTACGTCCCCCTCAATGTTGCTTCACGCGCCTCCCAGTTTGGGAACCGCTGCTATAGTAAAACATTTTTTTTCAAAATTTTCTTTTGTAACAGAATTAGGTGCTTTTTAGGTGCTCCTAAATAGTCCAAGAAAAAATAGAATTGATTAATTATTAACTGAGTTACAGATTTTTTTTTAATTATTAGGGGACTGCTGGCTTTACGTTTACATGTTGGTGTGTCAGAATGGAAAAAAAACTTCGGGATCTATATAATAATTAGGTGCTTTTTAGGTGCTAATTAGGGCCTCTAATTAAAAATTAGGTGCTCCTTTGATTTTTGAGAAAAAAAAAAAACTAAGGGATTACTAGGTTAATGAAAGCTAGTAGTCCTCTATAGTAGAAAATATTTTTCCAAAATTTTCTTTTGTATGAGAATTAGGTGCTTTTTAGGTGCTCTTAAATAGTCAAAGAAAAAATAGAATTGATTAATTATTAACTGAGTTACAGATTTTTTTTTTAATTATTAGGGGACTGCTGGCTTTACGTTTACATGTTGGTGTGTCAGAATGACGAAAAAACTTCGAGATTTATATAATAATAAGGTGCTTTTTAGGTGCTAATTAGGACCTCTAATTAAAAATTAGCTCTTCCTCTAATTTCTGAGAAAATCAAAAAAAACTAAGGGATTGCTAGGTTTATGAAAGATAGTAGTCCCCTAATAATTAAAAAAAAAATCTGTAACTCAGTTAATAATTAATCAATTCTATTTATTCTTCGACTATTTAGGAGCACCTAAAAAGCACCTAATTCTGTTACAAAAGAAAATTTTGGAAAAATATTTTTTACTATAGGGGACTGTCGCACATAAAGGTATTTAATTGATCTAGCCGGCCAAAAGTCAATTTTCCAAATTTCAAAGCAGGTAGAATAAAATTCGTTGTTCTGGTTGGAGTGCTTATTTCCTTATCAGCAATTTTATTGAACGTGTGAAAAACTTTACATTTTTAGATTTAAACTTTGTGTTTCCCGAATACCAAAATGGATTTTCAAGAACCAGGTAGGTATGTTTGTAAAAATGTATGGTAAAGAAATTTTTTAATTTTTTTTTACCGTTAAATAAATATGATAAATAATATTATTTTTGAATCGTTTTTAAAGATAATTTTGCCAAATTTAAAGGTTTTTGTTGTCCTTCAGGGTTCGTTCCGGTATTCATTTGTATTTGTTAACGTATTTTATAGTTTTTACTAGTTAGCTACGTAAGAAGTAACCGCGGATTCGCGCGATCTTTTGATAATCTTTTTTTTACATTTCACTTGAATGCTAAAATGAATGAACGAATTTTTATAAATATTTTTTACTTGGTCCTAATAGAATCCATTTTCTTCTAGGACCATCTGGAATGAAAATGTTTTCTCGCAGGCAGTTATTTGACCTTATGAGACAACAAAATTTGCCCAGCATTACCAAAGGTTTGGAGTTTTTGGAGAATTATCTTATAGGGTACGATAACTATTCAGATGACCAAATAAAAGAAGTAAAGCAGAAATTTTCTTATATTAAGTCCGAATTTAAACGAAGATGGGGAATTGCAAGCAAAAAGGAACATTTTTTCTTGGAAAAAAATTCTGAATGGCTGCAGGAAAATTTTGAAATACCAAGAGCAATACATAAAACCGGAAGACCGCCCAAAACTTTTGATGAACTAAGTGAAAGAAGTAAAAGAAGAAAAACAGAAGAAATGCGTGCTAGTGTTGATTCCCAAATGTTGACGTACGCGACACAGGTAAAATTGCGATGTGAAGGAAAACGAGACGTTTCAAAAATTGTGAAAGAAGTAACTGGCTCCCAAACGGAAGCTGAAAAATATAAGAAAGCATACTCTTGTTATGAAAAGGAGAAGTCACGGATAACAGTTCTACAAGCGCTCTCAATGTTTGTGGAAGCGAATTTATCCCAAAAACAGTACGAAATAATTAGAAGCACTGCTAAAGGTGTCTTTCCTTGCTACAGCTTGTTACAAAAAGCAAAAAAAGACTGCTATCCTGCCAAAGAGTCTTTTATTGTAACTGAAACCCTTGCGGAAACTAACTTACAAAGCCTTCTTAACCATACCGTTGAAAGGCTATTGATTTATTAAGAAGAGGTTCTCCAAAGTTTAGGTCAAGAGGAACGTAAATCTTTACTGTTGATTTGCAAATGGGGGTGTGATGGATCACAACAAGCACAATTCAAGCAAAAGTTTGAGAGCGAAACTGGTTCCGACACAAATATTTTTCAAAGTTCTTTTGTACCATTACAGTTAATTTGTGAAGTTAATAAAAAAATAATCTGGCAAAATCCAACCCCATCTTCGCCACGCTACTGCCGACCTATAAGGATTAGATTTTGTTGAAGAATCTGTCAATACTACAAAGAAAGAGATCTCGTATGTAGAAGAGGCAACAAATTTACTGGAGCCTACAAGAGTGACACTTTTTCACGCTGATTTTTCTGTTAGGCATAAAATGATGCTGACCATGATCGATGGAAAAATCTGCAACGCTGCTACTGATACCACATCTACAATGAAGTGTTACAAATGCGGTTTAACATCTAAAGACTTTAACAACCTGCAAATAAATCGAGAAGTCAATACAGAGGTTCTAAAGTTTGGATTATCAATTTTGCATGCCAGATTCCGCATTTTTGAAAGCTTGCTGCATGTCTCATACAAATTAACCATTAAAAAATGGCGCTTGCAAGCAGAGGCTAAAAAAGAAACTATAAAACAAAGAAAGATCCAGATTCAGCATAACTTTAGAAATCAAATGGGCTTAATTGTAGATATTGCTAAGCCTGGATTTGGTTCTACAAATGACGGAAACACCAGTCGTCGATTCTTTGCAGATCCAGAGGCAGCAGCTGAAATAACGGGAATTGATTTTAATCTAATATATCGTTTTAAGGTGATACTAGAAACAATTTCTAGTGGTCATAGAATTAATGAAGAAAAATTTCATGAGTATTGTATGGATACTGCCAAGATATATGTTGATTTGTACCCCTGGCATCCAATGACACCCACTATGCATAAAATATTAATGCATAGTGCCACTGTGATCAAAAATGCCTTGCTTCCAATAGGACAGCTTTCCGAAGAAGCAGCAGAAGCTAGGAATAAACATTTTCGGCAATACCGCCAGAATTTTGCAAGAAAGTTTTCCAGAGTATCATGTAATTAAGATGTTATTAATAGGCTCTTATTGAGTTCCGATCCACTTCTATCAAGTATGAGGGGAATTCCAAGGAAGAAAACAAAACCATATTTAAAAGAGACGCTACAAATGTTACTGCCAGCTGAGCCTACTTTCCAGAATCCAAATCAGACTACAATTGAATCTGAGACTTTTTATGATAGCGACGACATTTCTGACGAAGAATTATGGCATACCTGATTTTTGAAATATTCGTTTTTAGTCTAGTGAAAATTAGTTATTTGAGGAATTATTGCTTTATTTAAAAATATATTATTATTTTGCCGTTAAACGAAAATATACTAATTTTCCTATGATTAATACATTCTGTCTCCTAAAAACATAATGAATCAGTAATAAAACACATTTTGGATTAACTGAACCAGAGATATAATTTTGGCCTTCTAGATCGATTAAATACCGCTATGTGATGTCGTAGGCATAATGCAAATTTGGGCTTTTTATAATTTGCCTAGGCATTTTACAAAAAGCCGGCAAAACGCAAGCATAAAATGCTTTTTTCGTTATGCCGACACTATTTCAGGCAAACTGATAAAATGCCGGCGAAACAAGAACACAAGAATATATATCATGTTGTGACTGATTATTCTTAGGCATTTTACAATTTGCCAAAATCGGTCCCGTCAAAACGTGAAAAAAAAGTCGAAAATACTATTAAATATAAATAATACAGTTAGAGTAAATCTTTTTATTTAGAAAACATAAAGAAACAGTTAACACTATATTATCTACCTAACACAAATATAAAACTGCAGTTTGTTTAATACTGATTATAAGTGTACTGGTTGACAACAATTCAATATTAACATTCAAGGACATTCGTGGCTACAGATGAAAATGCACTTTGGCTGCTTCGAAAACTTACCCGGTGACCGGTGAGTGCACTCAGTACATTCTCTAATTTTTTTTCGTATGTCACGGGCAATGGGCAATGTAAATAATATGGCATTATTTATAATGCCCAGACAATTTAATGAATGAATGAATGATTTAGAAGATATATTATCACATTGTCCGGGCATTGGTCATTATGATTAATGCTGGATGAGTGAAGTAGATAACTTGTTTGATTAAAATTGCAAACTAACCCAGACTAACCGGATTATTATCAGTAAGTTTGATAATCACCGATTAAAATTGCCAATAAATCCAAGCTAACTGGGTCATTATCGGTAAGTTTGATAATGATAACGGACTGGAATAAAAATGCGTGTGTGTTTCTCGCATGCTGGTAGGAAAATCTATCACACATTCTATTACGCGGCAGTTCAATAACAGCTGTACGGAGTGCTCCGACCCAACTGTTCGGAGTAACATTTCGCGTACTCCGAACAGTTGGGTTGGGTATTCTGAATAATTGGTGTACTCGGAGTACTCCAACTGTTTGGTGTGAGCTAACTGACCGGAGTACTCCTATTGTTTGGAGTACTGCTAAGTCGGAGTAATCTAACTGTTCGGAGTACTCCTACTGATCGGAGTATTCTAACTGTTCGAAGTACTCCTACTGATCGAAGTACGCCAACTGTATAAAGTACCTCCAACTGTTGGGAGTAATCCGAGTACACCAACTATTCGGAATACTTCGGTTACTCCAACTGTTTGAGTACTCCAACTGTTTGGAGTACTCCGAGTACCCTAACTGTTCGGACTACTCTAAGAGATTGGGGTACATTGTCAAACTTACCGATAATAACCAGGTTAGTGTCGGTTAGTTTGAAATTTGATTCAGACATTACCAAACTTACCGATAATAACCCGGTCATCATTTATAATGCCGTGTGGGCAATCTGATATCTTTTGTATAATTCATAATTTTGTCATATTTCTTTGCTTTGGGCACTTTCTAAATTGCCCGGGCATTAAATTTAATGCTCAATTATTAACATTGCTCGTAACAAAATACAATACCAGAAAAACACTACTAAAAACTGATTTTTCATTCGAAACTTGAAACGAGTCCGAACAGTAAACAAACACTCAAGTCATTGATTAGGTGGACTGGTTAGTTTGGGTTAGTTTCCATACTTTTGGTTAGTTTCGTTAAAGTTCGTTTATTACTGGTTATAAGTGTACTGGTTAATAACAAAGCGCGCAAAACGGAAACCGAATGCGAGCGACAAGAACGGATTTCAGATTTGTGATTAGCGACTAAAATTATACCTTCCTACAAAAAATCAACAAATTCGACTTGTTTTATATCTATTCACGTTTTGACGGCACCGTTTTTGGCAAATTGTAAAATGCCTACAAATAATCAGTCACAACATGATATACAGGGTGGGGACTTTAACTGGAACTAATTCGCTAGAGCCTTCGGATAAAATATGTGGACAAAACGCAAAAACACGTCGATCAAGGTTTTTTTTTTTGAAATTTTACCATATTAATTTTTTTATACAGGGTGTTCCAAGAACAGCTGTACGGTTATCAACTTCATTTTTCCAAATGGTAGCCCCTGTATATTATGACATTTCTGGATTCTGCTGAAAATTCTAGACATATTTCATGTACAATGTTATATACCTATCTTCAACTGTTTCGGAAATATTGACAGTTGAAAATTGACTTTTTTGCAACTTTGACAGGCTGTGAAACCTAAACGGTTAATTTTAGAGGAAAACCAGTTTTACATTCCTATCTTAGATTTTCATAAACTATCATTTGACACTAACTTTGAATTTAACTGGAGATTGAATTTAACTGGAATTTTTAATCATGGATTGGAATGTGAAATCGGTTTTCCTCTAAAATTAACCGTTAATGTTTTACAGCCTGTCAAAGTTGCAAAAAAGTCCATTTTCAACTGTCAATATTTTCGAAACAGTTGAAGATAGGTATATGACATTGTGAATGAAATATGTCTAGAATTTTCTGCAGAATCCAGAAATGTCATAATTTACAGGGGCTACCATTTGGAAAAATAAAGTTGACAACCGTACAGCTGTTCTTGGAACACCCTGTATAAAAAAATTAATGTGAAAAAAACTCAAGCAAAAAATCTTGATCGACGTGTTTTTGCGTTTTGCCCACATATTTTATCCGAAGGCTCTAGTGAATTAGTTCCAGTTAAAGTCCCCACCCTGTATATTCTTCTGTTTTTGTTTTGCCGGCATTTTATCAGTTTGCCTGAATTGTTGTCGGCATAACGAAAAATTCATTTTATGCTTGCGTTTTGCCGGCTTTTCGTAAAATGCCTAGGCATTTTAGGAAAAGCCTAAATTTGCATTATGCCTACGACAGGACTACTAGCTTTCATAAACCTAGCAATCCCTTTTTTTTCTCAAAAATTAGAGGAGCACCTAATTTTTAATTAGAGGCCCTAATTAGCACCTAAAAAGCACCTAATTATTATATAGATCCCGAAGTTTTTTTTCCATTCTGACACACCAACATGTAAACGTAAAGCCAGCAGTCCCCTAATAATTAAAAAAAAATCTGTAACTCAGTTAATAATTAATCAATTCTATTTTTTCTTCGACTACTTAGGAGCACCTAAAAAGCACCTAATTCTGTTATAAAAGAAAATTTGGGAAAAATATTTTTTACTATAGGGGACTACTAGCTTTCATAAACCCAGCAATCCCTTAGTTTTTTTTTGATTTTCTCAAAAACTAAAGGAGCACCTAAATTTTAATTAGTGGCCCTAATTAGCACCTAAAAAGCACCTAATTATTATATAGTTCCCGAAGTTTTTTTCCACCTTGGGACTGCTAGGTTTATAAACATATTAAGGGATTTTTTCAAAAATTTAGACACAAGGATGTAGGTAAATGATTTTTTTACCTATGAACTGTTTCAAGTATCAATTTGTAATTTAGGGAGGAGTGAAAGGAAGGTTTGGAATATGCTATAGTAAATTTATAAATTGTTTGAGAGAAAACTTTGGAAAATACAGCCTGAAATAGTTTGATTAATAAGGGAATTTTTCAAAAATTTAGACACAAGGATGTAAATGATTCTTTTACTCATGAACTGTTTCAAGTATTAATTCGCAATTTTGATAGGAGTGAAAGGAAGGTTTGAAGGGATGATTATGATGAATAATTAATTGCTCAATATCTGCAATAAGATTCTAACCAATTAATTTAAAATATACATCGTTTCAAAAGTCCAATAATATTCTATGAAACTGAGCCTAATTTAGTTTTGATTGCTTTTAAACTTTCTGAAATATTGATGTTCACAGCTGACCTTTAGTTGAAATTTCGTCTAAAAATTTTCAAAAACAATTCAATCAATGAAAATATCTCATTATTATAATATGTACAATACATAAACATAATATTTCTAGTGTTCTTACCTGGTTTGTCGTCCCTGATCGAGTACCGGGGATTGTTAGTCATATTGATGGGCAACATATTTTTCAGCCACGTAATTTTCGGCGCCGGACTTCCGGTAGCCGCGCAATTCAGCATCGTGTTATGGCCGATCTCCACTACTTTGTTATTTTGCGGCGATTCGGTGACTTGCGGAAAACCTGGCGGCAATTTTTCCACTGAAACAAAAAAAAAACTTTTATTTAAAATGAATATTTTTAAGACAAAGAAATTCAGTCATTTTTTAAAATTTATTCTTTCAATTCTTGTAATATGTTTCCTGGCAAGATAAATTGCCGTTATATTTTTCTTTCCAGTCGAACGTATTTTTAATATTTCCGGCTTAAAATTGCTCAATAAAACTAGCTCTCGCTATAAAACTATCAAAACGATTTGAAAATATTGAATCGATATCAAACTGGGGCGATATTCAGTTTAAGTTTCAGCAAAATCTTGAGGTAATTTGCACGATTTCAATGCAAAATAATATAGATTAAAAAAGAAAGACTTCGATCCGATAATAAAACATTTCTATGCATATACAGACCGGAATATGCAGATAGCTTTTGGCTCTCTATAGATAATCCGATTACGAGATGACCACGAAATGAAATTCTAGAGTCGAGAGTCGCCATGGAAACCCCTTTTCGGTCTGCACGAAAGCTTTAGTGTCGATTGCATTTTTAACTGGGACAGGGTGTTGTTTTTCAAGACGATCGAGATTTTTTCTTATTTTTCATATTTTTATTTCATCAAGCAAGCAAGGCAAAACCAATTTAGAATTTTAATTTGAAATATAATCCAACTTTACATTTTCATTGTTCTCTTGTATTTAAATATTCCATATTATTCTACTGCTTGTTCAAATATTGGAAAGTTAATAATACACTGAATAAACTTTTAAGCAAATGAACCAATTTTTATCGATTTCATTCATTATACGAAAGTTTCTCGAAAGTACTTTCAACAAAATTGCCAGGGGTTTAAAAATAACTTCGTATAGCGAAAACAGCCATTTAAACAGACTTAAAACAAGTATTTTCTTGATTAAGACCGTTTAATAAAATAATATGGGTGTTGTTGTATCCGAAGCCTTGGTTTTCAACATTTTCAATTCAGGTCCATTACAACAATGAAGCCTCTAAGCCTCCGTAAAAGGGATTTTGTGTTTTCCATATGTCAGAATATATTTTGTAGCTCTATAAATTGTTAAAATAACGTTTCTATAAACCGCAGCAATAAAATGCCTCAAGATTTACGTAGCTCTCTGAATCTAATAAAGGTGGATACACTCGGAAAACTCAATATGCATAAACCATAGCGCGCAAGGAGAAACTCCCTCTCTTGCTCTGTGTAGAGTAGGATTCCTTCTTTGAAAATTTAATTAAAAAGTACAAGGAAATAATTTCGTAGCCTTTGAAAGTTTAAGAAAATCGTTGTTGTAGCTGAGTTTTTAAAATAAATTCTTGGGCCAGTATTAAAAATAAAATCCCCCAAGGAATACACTGGAGAAAAAAAAAACCTTTGCAGAAAAGTAATGCGTATCAGTTAATTTTACTTTTTTCTGGGCTATTATTTTACATTAGATCCTCTGGCTTCGTAAATAATGTGGAGGCACAAGATACATTGCTCGAATTAGTTTAAATACTCTGAGCTGGAAATTTATATACAATTATAGCATTTTTTGATTTATTTGCAAATTAAAATATAGTGGATTTTTTTCTGTAACTTCTTAAGGAGGCGTTGGAGGACGTAAAATTGTCAAGAGACCTTTTCGTTTTTTTTTTCGCTTTCTCTATCAGAGAAGATGTTTTGATTTTTCGAAATTGCGAAAATATAAACTTCCAATTTTGGGAAATTCTGTAATACTTCTGTTCGGTTCTTCGTTCTAATCAGGGTTCCCACAAATAATTAATTAGAATTATTGCCACTCAACACTAAATAACTAATAATTATAATATACAGGGTGTCTGCTTCGTACTGCACTGCCTAGTAAAAAATAAAGTGGATTTTCTCGTGTAACTAACTTATTGAGGAAGCGTTGGACTTGAAATTGCCAAGAGACGTTTTCGATTTCTTTTCGTTTTTTCAATCGGATAGAATATTTCGATTTTTCAAAATTTGAAAAAAGTAAATTTCCAATTTTGAGGAATCTTCTGCCAAATAATTTTTGATAGGTTTTCTTCTATAACTTCTTAAGGGGGCGTTGGATGGAAAATTGCCAAGAAACCTTTTCAACTTTTTTTCGCCTTTTCCACCAGATAGGATATTTTGTTTTTTTTGAAATTTAAAAAAAAGCGAGAGAGTCTGCAAAAGTACTCGAAATACTGATGTTTAAACATCTTGAAACAGCATACCAATGACGTCATAATAAAAGTTACTAAGCAACCTCCTCTTTTGAACAGTTATGTTTTTTTAAATGACTCCTCTTGTATATTAGGACATTTCTGGATTCTGCGGAAAATTCTAGACATATTTCATGTATTACAAATAAGTGGATTATTGTGGAACTTATGGGTTGGAATTCCGCAGCCATCTACTCATTAATATACTGTTGAACTGTTCAAATAAGACACTCACCTGGAATGTGTAGTTTTTGAACTAATGAGAATAACTCACATTTGAGTGAGTCAGGTTAGTATCGTATTTACATAACATATTGATGAATAGATGGCTGCGGAACTCGCTGCGCTCGTCCCGCAGAGGTCCACCCATAAGTTCCGCAACAATTCACTCATTTGTACTTGAATAATTTGTCACATTATATTACTAGTTTGGTAAAGTAACATTACTAATTCCTGTTGAAAGGCAAATTGACAAAAAGTGAATATTCTTACAAATTTTGACTTCACATAATAAGCTATTGTTCAAGTACAAATAAGTGGATTGTTGCGGAACTTATGGGTGGACCTCTGCGGGACGAGCGCAGCGAGTTCCGCAGCCATCTACTCACCAATATACTATTGAACTGTTCAAGTAAGACATTCACCTGAAATGTGTATTTTTTAAACTAATGAAAATAACATTTGAGTGAGTCAGGTTAGTATCAAACTTGAACAACATATTCGTGAATAGATGGTTGGGTCCACTCATAAGTTTCACAACAATCCACTCGTTTGTCTTGACTAACTTGTCACAATATATTACTAGTTTGGTAAAGTAGCCATCTACTCATTAATATACTGTTGAACTGTTCAAATAAGACACTCACCTGAAACGTGTAGTTTTTGAACTAATGAGAATAACTCACATTTAAGTGAGTCAGGTTAGTATCGTACTTGAACAACATATTGGTGAATAGATGGCTGCGGAACTCGCTGCGCTCGTCCCGCAGAGGTCCACCTATAAGTTCCGCAACAATTTACTCATTTGTACTTGAATAATTTGTCACATTATATTACTAGTTTGGTAAAGTAACATTACTAATTCCTGTTGAAAGGCAAATTGACAAAAAGTGAATATTCTTACAAATTTTGACTTCACATAATAAGCTATTGTTCAAATACAAATAAGTAGATTTTTGCGGAACTTATGGGTGAACCTCTGCGGGACGAGCGCAGCGAGTTCCGCAGCCATCTACTCATTAATATACTATTGAACTGTTCAAGTAAGACATTCACCTGAAATGTGTAGTTTTTAAACTAATGAAAATAACATTTGAGTGAGTCAGGTTAGTATCATACTTGAACAACATATTCGTGAATAGATGGTTGGGTCCACTCATAAGTTTCACAACAATCCACTCGTTTGTCTTGAATAACTTGTCACAATATATTACTAGTTTGGTAAAGTAACATTACTAATTCCTGTTGAAAGACGAATTGACAAAAAGTGGATAATCTTACAAATTCTGATATAATAAGTTATTTTTCAAGTACAAATAAATGGATTGTTGCGGAACTTATGGGTGGACCTCTGCGGGACGAGCGCAACGAGTTCCGCAGCCATCTACTCATTAATATACTGTTGAACTGTTCAAATAAGACACTCACCTGAAATGTGTAGTTTTTGAACTAATGAGAATAACTCACATTTGAGTGAGTCAGGTTAGTATCGTACTTGAATAACATATTGGTGAATAGATGGCTGCGGAACTCGCTGCGCTCGTCCCGCAGAGGTCCACCCATAAGTTCCGCAACAATTCACTCATTTGTACTTGAATAATTTGTCACATTATATTACTAGTTTGGTAAAGTAACATTACTAATTCCTGTTGAAAGGCAAATTGACAAAAAGTGAATATTCTTACAAATTTTGACTTTACATAATAAGCTATTGTTCAAGTACAAATAAGTGGATTGTTGCGGAGCTTATGGGTGAACCTCTGCGGGACGAGCGCAGCGAGTTCCGCAGCCATCTACTCACCAATATACTATTGAACTGTTTAAGTAAGACATTCACCTGAAATGTGTAGTTTTTGAACTAATGAAAATAACATTTGAGTGAGTCAGGTTAGTATCCTTCTTGAACAACATATTCATGAATAGATGGTTGGATCCACCCATAAGTTTTACAACAATCCACTCGTTTGTACTTGAATAACTTGTCACAATATATAACTAGTTTGGTAAAGTAACATTACTAATTTCTGTTGAAAGACGAATTGACAAAAAGTGGATAATCTTACAAATTCTAATATAATAAGTTATTTTTCAAGTACAAATAAATGGATTGTTGCGGAACTTATGGGTGGACCTCTACGGGACGAGCGCAGCGAGTTCCGCAGCCATCTACTCATTAATATACTGTTGAACTGTTCAAATAAGACACTCACCTGAAACGTGTAGTTTTTGAACTAATGAGAATAACTCACATTTAAGTGAGTCAGGTTAGTATCGTACTTGAACAATATATTGGTGAATAGATGGCTGCGGAACTCGCTGCGCTCGTCCCGCAGAGGTCCGCCTATAAGTTCCGCAATAATTCACTCATTTGTACTTGAATAATTTGTCACATTATATTACTAGTTTGGTAAAGTAACATTACTAATTCCTGTTGAAAGGCAAATTGACAAAAAGTGAATATTCTTACAAATTTTGACTTCACATAATAAGCTATTGTTCAAGTACAAATAAGTGGATCGTTGCGGAACTTATGGGTGGACCTCTGCGGGACGAGCGCAGCGAGTTCCGCAGCCATCTACTCATTAATATACTATTGAACTGTTCAAGTGAGACATTCACCTGAAATGTGTAGTTTTTAAACTAATGAAAATAACATTTGAGTGAGTCAGGTTAGTATCCTTCTTGAACAACATATTCGTGAATAGATGGTTGGATCCACTCATAAGTTTCACAACAATCCACTCGTTTGTCTTGAATAACTTGTCACAATATATTACTAGTTTGGTAAAGTAACATTACTAATTCCTGTTGAAAGACGAATTGACAAAAAGTGGATAATCTTACAAATTCTGATATAATAAGTTATTTTTCAAGTACAAATAAATGGATTGTTGCGGAACTTATGGGTGGACATCTGCGGGACGAGCGCAGCGAGTTCCGCAGCCATCTACTCACCAATATATTATTGAACTGTTCAAGTAAAACATTTACCTGAAATTGCAAAAATATAAATTTCCAATTTTGGGGAATCCTGTAATACTTTTGTTCGGTTCTTTCCTCTAATCAGGGTTCCCACAAATAATTGATTAAAATTATTGCTACTCAACACTTAATAACTAATAATTATAATACACAGGGTGTCTGCTACATACTGCAATCCCTAGTAAAAAATAAAGTGGATTTTCTCCTCTAACTTATTAAGGAAGCATTGGATTTGAAATTGCCAAGAAACCTTTTCAATTTTTTTTCGCCTTTTCTATTAGATAGGATATTTTGTTTTTTCGAAATTAAAAAAAAAAATGAGCGAGTCTGCAAAAGTACTCGAAATACCGATGTGTAAACATTTTTGAACAGCATACCAATGACGTCAAAATAAAAGTTACTACGCAACCTCCTCTTTTGTTATGTTTTTTTAAATGACTCTCCTCGTATATTATGACATTTCTGGATTCTGTGGAAAATTCTAAACATATTTCATATACAGAGTGTTTTTTTATGTATTGACACCCTACCTACAGCCTTTACCTTTATTGGAAGATGAAAGGTGTAAATACAAAAGTTGTACAGTATTGGCTTAATTTTTAGAATCCATCGTCAGAAACAAAAATTGAATGTCAGAAATGTGAAATATTGCATGCTTTTAGCTTTTTTCGAATGGGATGCACTATATTTGGTTCTATATTCTTAAAGAGCACAATTTCCTGATTCCAAAACTATATAGTTTGTCTATATTTGGTTTCAAAAAATTTAAAAATACTATCAAAGAATCCAAGTACCTCAAATTTTACCTGCAGCTTTCACCCATACAGGTAAAATGGTTCACAAAATCAGTAGTAGAATGGTATTTTTACAATTTTTGGAGCCGAATATATGAAAAATTGCTGAATCAAATATAGATCGGGGCATTGTGCTCTTCAAAAATATAGAATGAAATATAGGGCAGCCCATTTGAAAAAAGCTGGAATCATGCAAAATTTCACATTCCTGACATTCAAATTTTGTTTCTAAACATGGTTTCTAAAAATTCAGCCAAAACTGTACCATTTTTATATTAACACCGTTCTTCTACCTGTTAAGGTAAAGGCTGTAGATGGAGTATCAATATAATAAAAAAACACCCTGTACAAATAAGTGGATTATTGTGGAACTTATGGGTAGACCTCTGCGGGACGAGCGCAGCGAGTTCCGCAGCCATCTACTCATCAATATACTGTTGAACTGTTTAAATAAGACACTCACCTGAAACGTGTAGTTTTCAAACTAATGAGAATAACTCACATTTGAGTGAGTCAGGTTAGTATCGTAATTGAACAAAATATTGATGAATGGATAGCTGCGGAACTCGCTGCGCTCGTCCCGCAGAGGTTCCTGTTAAAAGTGAATAATCTCATAAATTCTGAAATACAAATTTTGTTTCTGACCATGGTTTCTAAAAATTCAGCCAAAACTGTACAACTTTTGTATTTACACTGCTCTTCTACCTGTTAAGGTAAAGGCTGTAGGTGGGGTGTCAATATATAAAAAAAACACCTTGTACAAATAAGTGGATTATTGTGGAACTTATCGGTGGACCCGCAGCCATCTACTCACCAATATACTGTTGAACTATTTAAATAAGACACTCACCTGAAACGTGTAGTTTTAAAACTAATGAGAATAACTCACATTTGAGCAAGTCAGGTTAGTATCATAATTAAACAACATATTGATGAATAGATGGCTACGGAACTCGCTGCGCTCGTCCCGCAGAGGTCCACCCATAAGTTCCGCAACAATTCACTCATTTGTACTTGAATAATTTGTCACATTATATTACTAGGTTGGTAAAGTAACATTATTAATTACTGTGTCCGCAGCCATCTATTCATCAATATGTTGTTTAATAACAATACGAACCTGACTCACTCAAATGTGAGTTATTCTCATTAGTTTAAAAACTACCCGTTTCAGGTGAGTGTCTTATTTACACAGTTCAACAGTATATTGGTGAGTAGATGGCTGCGGAACTCGCTGCGCTCGTCCCGCAGAGGTCCACCCATAAGTTCCACAATAATCCACTTATTTATACAGGGTGTTTTTTTATAATATATTGACACCCAACCTACAGCCTTTAGTCATAATATACAAGAGCAGTCATTTTAAAATACATAACTTTGTGTCACCACTACTTATTGGGCCACCCTGTATACTGGAAAATAATTCTCCTGAATTCCTACGTTCCTATATTGTATTCATGTTTATCTACAAGTTTTGTATTTAGTTTTTTCTTCGATCTCCGTTAGTATAGGAGATATGGACCATCGCGCGTATAATATGTTTACAAAATCCAATTTTGGACAATTGATTTAAGATATTTATAATAATTCAAATTTTGCTTATTTCCAGCTCTTGATTAAGTTTGACGTCTTAAAAACCATTTAAATCACTCCAAATTAGTCCGAACAAGAGCCAGGAATAGTCAGAAGTTGAATTTATGTAATAATTATATCTGAAATAGTACCACTTTACCTAGGCTAGGAATAAAATGACAATACGACAACGTCGCAATCCAACCAAGGATATTACACACCACACAGGATAGCCCATCCTCATAAAACTTGGATATTTCAACTCTCAAACCCCCCACTATGCCAAAGAATCAGTAATGATGTAGCCAACGAGTCATTTCTCACGTTGTTGTGTCAAAATTCGAGGCCGATAAGCAATCCTGTAGTAGTGTGTAATATCCTTGCAATTCAACATACATTCAATATGGCGGCAACGGTCAAACATCTCAATTGTGAAGATTAATTTTAACAAAGCAATCATTGAAAATTCAAAATTAAATTCCTCATAGAATAATCAATCATATTTGGCCTACTAGATACGGAAATATGATGCAGAGATTCTTTAATAAAAATGTTGTTCAACTCAAGTTTTTTATTACTCAATATTTCGGGACAATTTGGGTCGCAATTGCTTGTGCGTTTTATTACTGAAACGCCATTGGTCGAAAACTAATTGTCCATTAACGGTATATTTGTTTTATTAGTTTTTCAGAGTGCCGTCACGAAATGGCGCTTTTGGCCAAATTGAATTCCGTGTCCGAAGTGTTTCTGGACGTAATTGCACCCCTTCTTTTTTTTTTTTGCAATAAGGACGATTCCACTAGAAACAATGCATTCAATTTAAATTGTAGTTTAACTTTTTACCGAGGTTTACTGGCCCCTCTAATATACATTTTTAACTATGCACCGCCTCAGGCCGCAGGTAAAAGCTATAATTATGTAAATCAGACTTAACCTCTAGCACGGTCCTATGCATTGGTATTTAAAAGTAAAATTGCCGTTTCTAGATTGCAACTACGTGCGAAACGGCCGTTGTTTTTGTACTGAAATTTTAATTTTGTTCATTTTTTTACAGGTGCGGAAAACCAGATTTTTCTAGAACTATCGATTCATTTCATCTGGAAATTTCAAGATATCTTCACTCTTGGTTGTTGACCACGGATGTTGGATAACTGTTGTCACTCTTCTTGTAAGTATTTATTTTATTCGATATTGTAGTTTACAAATAAGTTGTATCAGAGTTGTTCGAAATCATTTCAAAAAAAGATTTATAAATGGGTTTTATTTGATTTCCTTATTTTTCTCTTGCATTTTCTTCTTTGATTCATCTTGCAGTCTTCAAAGTCTTTTCAGTTCTCTAAGGTGATATTGGTGTGATTACTGTACTGAGGAAAAATTGACAATTTCACTTAAATTGTTCTGCTTTATATCCAGAAAATTTTACTTAAATCAGCTCCCATTTTTCCTCTTTTTATCCAGAGAATTTCAAAATTATTCCCACAATAGTTTACCAGAAAAAAAATGAAATATGCAAGAGTGTTTTTTGTAAAATCTAGTTTTTTGAAGTTGATTTTTAGGATTTTTTCGTGTTGATGTTTTTTATCGAATCAATTTGAAATTTCACTGAAACAAGCTCCCATTTTTCCTCTTTTCATTCAGAGAATTTCAAAATTTTTCCTGCGATAGTTTTTTAGAAAAAAAATGGAATATGTGAGAATGTTTTTCATTCAAATTGATTTTCAAGAATTTTTCATGTTGTTGTTTTTCACTGGATCAATTTGAAATTTCACTTAAATGAGCTTCTTTTCTTCCTCTTTTCATCCAAAAATTTTCAAAATTGGAAAATTGATAAACACAGTATAAATAAGTACAGAAAAAAGTCTTTTGTTTGAAAAATTTTATTAAAAAATACTATACTAAACAAAACACGTATGGCGTTATAATTGAAGAACTACCTACTTATCAAATAAGAATAAAATAACAAACATTTTAAGCATAAAGTTTAATTAATTTGATTGTTTCAAAAAGATTCAAATCTCACTGATATTGACAGACTCTGATTCTTATCTTAAGCTTGGTGGCCACCTTAAACAGATAATACTTAATTAAAAGTACATATATATTAATGTATGTATGTATTAATAGGTAAGATCCTAATTAAAATGATGTAATATCCTCATTATTAATCTCAACTTGCACTCTGTATTATGCAAATTAATTAAATCACATTAAATATCGCTCGACGAATCGTGAATTGGAGTTTGCTATAGAACCGTTTATTTACGCATCAAACAATTCAAATTTTATTGTCAAAATTCAAAGGGTAAGTTACATTGTTGCATATAAAAATTATGAATTAATTCTATATTTTGTATATTAGATTTTTGGACCCATAGTTTGAATGTAGATACATAAGTAATTTTTTTAAAATAATCTAAATATGTAGTTAGGATTGTCAGACAAACAATAATGGACTAAAATTTTGACTAATGGTAGGCCTAGAGAATTATCAATTGTCCCAATATTTGGCCCTCAAATTGGTGAACAAATTCAATATTTACATGTGTTAAATGTTAGAAATTTCCCGATAAATTGATTTTCCGTATGCCTAACTTCGCTAAGTCAAGTAGCAATCCATTATTGGAATTAATTTGCCAACTTAGCCCGAAACGAAACACCTTGCCTGGAGCATCCAAAACCCGAAACCTCTGTCTCTCAACTATCAGATTATTGCTCCTCTATGATGGAGGTCAAAAGGGAGAGGCATTTTGCTATAGCAGCTTAATTAACTTCAATTCACAATAATACAAACAAATCAAAACCTAAATAATTGAAGCGAAACTTTTTTTTGAGACGTTGCGAAACGAAAAAGTGCAACGGAAGTTGAGACAAACGTTATAGTATAATAGGATTAAGGCCTGCGAGAGAATGAGACAAAAGACACTTTAATGGTCAACGTCATTGGGCGCCACGTTAACTTATTATTAATTTGGAGTATTTCTCAATTTTCTTAGCTCAATGTTTATCAATTCTTGGCTCTTGAATTTTCCGAAATTTGTTTCAACATTTTTTTTTTTTAAATAATCTCAGTTCAGTACAGTTAGTGCGAAAATAGCGTAATTAGTGTATTAAGTGCAAGGTCAAAGGTGCTAGTGCAGGATCAGTAGCTAGCCAGTGCAATTAGTGCAAATACAATGCAATTATTACAAGCCCAGTGCAGATACACTTGACAAATCATTAAACTGGTACGCATTTTCCTATTGTGTTGTATTGTGTAAATCGACCTCAACAATGATAAAAGAGTCAGTGTCATATTTAAACCAATCATAACATAAAAACATGTTACATTTACTTTTGTTCAGCTTTGACGTTGAAAAAAAAAACTGTCTGACCTTTTCAAAAGAGACTTTTTGTTGTTAAGCCTGACTCCCCCTAGGCTTTAAAAATACAGGGTGTCAATAAATAGTTGGATCAAACTTCTAGGATAAATAATACTCATTAGAATAGGAAAAAAGTTATTAGAAACATAGGTCCGCAAATACTTAGTTTTCGAGATACAGGGTGTCAGAATTTGAAAAAATCGGTGTTCTAATTGAATTATGCCTACTCCATGCCTAGGGATTGATACGGCTTTGCTTAATTTGGCTTTTAAAAATGCGCGCGTTAAACACTGAAAAAAGATACCAGCAAAGTCTTTACACTGCCGGCAAGTAAATCAGTCGCCAAAAACACTCCGCCCGTTTCGCGTGGTTCGAGAAAATAGACCCGCGGTTTTTCGTTTACCGCGACCAGTTAAATCAAGACGGTTTGGTTTGCACTCCTTCGCATTTAACTTAAATTCCTGAAAGAGCTGGCAAACTGAGTGGAGTTTCGAAGTAAAGAAAGGTGAGGTGAAAAAATATCCTTTTCAGTTTCGATATCTTTCAATTTCAGTTTAAAATCTTTCATCGATTACCATTCTATCAGAAACCTGTGGATTTTCCAGTTTCAATTTCGCACAATTGGTTTTTCAAAATCCGTTTCCCGAATTACTTTAAACTTGGCAGATTTGTTTATAATAATAACAGAAAGTATCGTTTGATTCAATTAGATTTACCGATTTGTTTTAAAATTTGACACCCTGTATCTAGAAAACTAAGCATTCGCGGACTCATGTCATAGACGCCGGAACCATGGGGGCAATGGGGGCAATGGGGGCAATGGGGGCAATGGGGGCTTGAGCCCCCGTAGTGAATTTGCTATGGGGGCGAAGCCCCCATAGTTATTTTGGTATTGTATGTAGTGGGTGTAGTGAGTAGGTACAAAAATATTGATTTCCTGATCTTAACATTCCTAATTATTTATTTTTATATCAAACTTGTGTGCTTTATGTTTTCGTTGTTTTTGCTATACCGACTTTGACAAACAGTTTGAATATTTTTTTGTTCAGGGTAGTATAGTAAATTTTAGGGGCCTTAATACAAAAAACTTAGATGACAGATACACATTACCCAACATAGCAAACGAGCATTATGAATTCTTGCGCATACCCTTTGGTTTGAAGTATGCGTCGGCTACATTCCAAAGAGTTATGGATGATATTCTATGTCCTAATATATTGAGCAACTTTAAAACCGAAAGATAAAACATTCCCTTATTAATAGTTCATTATTCATTATACAACGAAAAAAAGTATTAGATTCTAGTGATTAATGATTAATGATTCAGCGTGGCAATTTTGCAGTGAAATGGGTATCTGGCAACTGGTCCCATTTAAGTCTATGTGTCTACTAGCCTAATCCTGTCTGTCTAATTAATTCTACTTATGTTAATTTTTGGAACCCAAGCCTCCATAGTAATTTTGAAATTCCGGCGCCTATGACCCATGTTTCTATTAACTTTTTTCTTATTTTAATGAGTACTATTCATTTACACCTTGTACATGTACCAGTTTTATGTTTGGCCAAGTGAACTTAGCTTAGAGTAAGAGCAAAATCAGTGCAGACTGACCTTGTACTGACTGCACTGACACTAAATGCACAAAATCAGCCATATAAGTGCTAGAGCAATGTAATTAGTTACAACTGCATTGTAACTAGTACAAAAACTACAATCAGTACAAGTTTCAGTTCAAATATTCGAACAGACAAGCTAAAAGAAATCAGTTCACCGTGTCAAGTAAATTACCGACGTCAGATCCACGCTCAAACATAACAATGTCGGACGTTAGCTTAGCTATTAATCAGAGTAAATGTTTTCCTAAAATCTAACTGGACCTTACAACAGCGGGTGAGGATGCCGAAGACACGCTAATGCCATTATCAGCCAAAAGGCAAGACTGATAATAATTAATGGTGAATCGATTTTTAACTTCCCAACAGCAACTCTAAACTAAAATTATGATTGTATTAAGAATCTCCCTGGAGGAAAGTTTTTTAAAAGTTAGTTATACGATCCAATGAAATTTTATCTCCGATACCGATTCGGTTTATGGTTTTTCCATCCTAAAAGCTTTTGCGTTTAGAGCCGGTGATTGATACTTCTAATATTCGGAGTAAACAGGATTATGAGCGGCGCGGTGTTGGCCATTAAGTATTCATCCCTGGCCGAGGCTGGTTGGCTGGGAATCCGGCTTTAATATTTAACGCGTTATAGAGCAGGGCGCTTACATTAACGACGAGGAAAAATAGAGAGAGAGAGTCGGGGGTTTTTTTCAGCCCTCGCGCGGATCACGGCCTTAATCTGTTCCTCGTTCGGGTGATTTACCTTGACTTCAATTATCTTTGGATATTGGCGCGCGTTTTTCCTTCTTTATTTTTTTATCGCCGGTTTTATTGACTCTACGATGCTGACGATGGCGAAATTTTAACGTCTTTTTAGAATCGATTTCTTCTCTATTTTCCAGTATTCGCGTCCTGTCCAAATTGTCAACTGGTACAATCGGTATTGGGAAATGGACTAAGAAATAAAAGAACTTGTTAATTATCGAGATTCAATAAATTTATTATATCGAACACAGCGTGGAAAGCAGAGCGGTGAACTCATAGAAATAACTATACGAACTGACTCAACATCAAGACAAAGAATTACAAACCCTTTCTTAAGTAAACGATTCCTCATCTGTTTATCTTACATATAAAAACTATTATAAACACATTCAGTCATCCATAGCTGCTATATAAATCAGCAAAGTATAGGCTAATAATCAAAGTTTAATTTATTAATTTTTGTTTCACTGATATGAATATCAGTTTATTCAACACGCCACCTCAAAAATTTGATCAATTATACTAAAAGTGTAATTCTTTGTCTAAGATATAAATACAGTGGTTAACTGATGAATTTTCAAACCCATGAACTTTTACTATTATTTCAAACTAACATCTAGTGATTCGTTTTAGTTCATAGATACAAAGCCTTGCAAACTTGGTTAGGAGGTTTACTTGTCACACCTTGAGCCAGCCACCCTTCAGCCTTCATAAAAATGGCTTCTTTCATTGTCCCATCCGGGAAAGCTGTTTTTACATCCATATGATGTATTAAAAGGATAAACTGATTAAAAAGGTTATTATAAACCAGAAACCTACGATTCTCGCCTACTGTGCAAAGGTTTCATTATAATCTACCAAGTAATGTTGACTAAAACCACGAGCAACTAAGTAAGCTTTGTATCTTAATGGTTTTCCAATTTCATAATTTTCAATGGAAAATATCCATTTACAATCCACTATATTTTTATATCCGGGTCTTGATACTAACGACCACGTTTTATTTACCAATAATGAGCGAATCGATATCATTTGGTAGATCTCTCATTATTTAGTTTAATGAGTTTATTAGGGTTAACATTTACCTACTTTCCTGGATTGTTACTCATCTGATTTAGCTATATCAGATTTATTAACCAAACCACCGATCTTGACAAACTGCCACTTTCAGGAGAAAGGTTTTATCAGACTATCCAAGATGTTGTCGAACTCAAATCAAAATGTCCGCGAAGAGGCACACAAACCCTCTGCTTGTCAAAGTCACGTGTTTTGGATAGGCTAATTACCAAAGTGTTACATTCATTTTTGACACTTTTTCAGTTCAGTTCAGTTCAGTTTAATAATAACTACTGATCTTGACAAACAATCAGAGGAAACAGCTTTATCATCAAAGTGTTTTACATTCACTTTTTCATAATCACTATTAACTACTAATATTGACTCACTCGAAACCCTGATTGAAAATCACTGAATAGTTTATTTCTATCTACCTATAAACTCAACAAGTTGCATATACACCATTTTCTCCAAAATTTTGTCAATAGTGCAAAACAAATTTATTGGATGCAATTCACTAGAGGATTTTAATTTAACTACTTTGGGAATCGTGATTATAGTGGAAACTGAATGAATATCATTTGGCAGATCTGTTTTAACCACAGATTTACTATAATCATTCATTAAAGTTCGATAAGTTTGTGGGTTAACAGTTAGCTACTTTCTTGAATTGGTTGGTCATCTGATTTTGCTTTATCAGATTTATTAACCAGCAATCTTGGCAAACTGTCAAAGGAATCAGTTTCATCACCAAAGTGTTATGCATTCACTTTTTCAAACTTATCATTAACTAACCACTGATATTGACAAACAGTCAGAAAAATTGGCTCTATGACCAGAAAAGTTAAACATTTACTTTTCAAGCTTATTAGTAACTCTACTGATCTTGACAAACAGTCAGAGAAATCAGCTTTTACAATTAAAGTGTTCTATATTCACTTTTTCAAGCTTGTTAGTAATTACTGATCTTGACAAATAGTCAGAGGAATCAGCTTTATGACCATAAGTGTTCTGCATTTACTTTTTCAAGTTTATGATTAACTACTGGACTCTGGATAACCAAATCAAACTTCAAAATTGCTGAATTCATTTAGTAAACCAAAATGTGTTTTTCAATTTTTGATGTGTGAACATCTATACCGGCGGTTTGATGGTGAATTTCGGAAAATGTGAAAGGGGAGGTGACGTCATAGCCCATGTGTAATGCTAAGTTCGCGGCTACCTCAGCGCTTGCAGCCTATGAGGATTCATTTAATTTCCATGATAGATCAAGGCTGTTTAAAAGAGGACGTGGCGTAATAACTTGTACCTATGACATCATTGGGTAGGAATGCAAGGTGGTATTAGAATGTATTCATAAATGTACACGGTACTTTCAATACTTGGGTATTGAATACTTGTAATTGTACTCTGTACTCAAGAACATTCTACGCTAAGTACTTGTGCCTGGTAGCCAAGTATATTTTGCCTGTACTCGAAAGTAAAAACATCATAACCAAACGCTTGTAGATAAAATACTTTTTACTGGTTAAAAAAATTCCCTATTGCGGCCAAAAACAAAATATCACTCCATAAGGTATACTTTTTAATGAACAAAAAGAACTTTTTGTTTATGGAGCTTGTTACCTGCTAAAAAAAAGCTTTTAGCAGCTTAAATCTATTTTCGAAAAAGTAATCTTATTAGCGGCAGCAAAATAGGTTCACTGCCCCCTATTCAAATTTCAATTACTGCAAAAATATGATGCTTCCAGGTTAGAAATTCATTCATAACGAGTCCCAGGTATCTAATAAATAAAACTCTCTCTAAACTGCTAATTATCTATCCTAATATCCAACTGAAGATAATATATTTGGTCTTATTTCTTGTCTTGTGAAATAATCAGTAGAAAACTGGCCGTTCCTATAAAATTTTGCCAGTGTAAAACACTCTAGTGAAATAGTCATCTTATTTTTTTTTCAATACAATGGTTTAAAATAAAATAGTATACAAATTTCGATGGAAACTTTTCACTGTATTGTCTCGAGAATTGGTTAACCTCGGCGCTTCACACCTCGGCCAACCATAGTGTCTCTCGACAATAATAAAAAACTTTCCACCTCTGCATGTTATATACTATTCTTTAATATAAACAAGTCTGTAGCTTGCAATATCTGACAACTAGAAATCAAGTTGTGTTTAGAAGAAATATAACAATGGATTGCAAATACAGGGTGGTTCAGAGTAAATTTTCCTTTTGTAACGCGCCCTGTACTATACATCGAACTTAATATTTATGTTGATTATTAGTAAACATGGAGCAGTGGTCGAATGGGCAACAAGCGTTTATGGTCGAGATAAATATTAAGTGGGATGTAGCGAGAAATTCACTCTGAGTCAGCCTGTGTACAATTCAATCAGTTGCTATAGCTCAAATTCTCCTACAAATTGAAATCAAATTCAAATGAAATTTTTAGACAAACGCACCAGATATCTTGTTCCCCATCAAAAGCGTTCCGAATTAAATCCGACCATCGTATATTGCCAATTTCAGTTGCATTTTTACCTGTCGGACTTTGGTTAATAAAATCCTACAAAACAAAAAGAAGACCGAAATACAAAGGGCGCGCACATATTTTCTAGCAGCGCACAATACAATCGAGTTTAAATATGATTTAAAGCCGACTTATATACATCCGCACAGAGGCGAGGAAATATATTAAGTTAGCATTCCGGGGTTCATGTATCATTTTAGAGGGGAGTTCTTGCGGGGCCTTAATAATGCGGGCGCAATATGTCAAGTTTATAATATCTTCCTTGGAAACTATTGACAATAGAATAGAACCATTTAAATTAATTAATTTGCCCCAGTAGTAATAAGTTTAATTAAACATTATTGTAAATTTTCATATTCCGGCCTGGTAATTTCGAAAGTTTCCAAATGTATATTAACCATTATGGAATGGAATGGGAGGAAAATTTATAATGTAGGAACATTGAATATCCATTAGGTAACGACAATGTGTGAGTTTAAATAATGCATTGTTTAATCTATACAATTTGATGCTTTTACAACTGAATAATGTATTTATTGTAAGATGGAAAACGTGTGTCCGAGACAGTCAAAAAGTAATTTGCCCTTATTTTAATTTTTCCTCTAGCTTATTTGTTAGTAGTACAGGGTGACTCAGAGTAAATGTCCTTTTTCGGTCGCGCCCTGTAGATTAGATTAGATTTGTTGTTTGTTGGACTTTTATTTGAATTTTTGGCTCACGATTCCAATATAATTACTCTGAGTAACCCAGGGATTCGAAGCACTTTCCAACGTGAATATTGTATTTTTTGAAATTTATCAACATCCCACATTGTTAATAAACTCTGAATTCGTAAAAGGCACTAATGCGTTTCTGGTTTATAAAATTGGTTTTCAATGTTTCTATGGCGATAAATTGAAATTAGGCACTAGTTGACATCACAGACACCTCACTTTCGATATGGGGACAGAGAAAACCTCTGAAGGACTATTTCAATGATTTATACCATTGACATCATTTATATACACACGCGCTAGCTATTAGGTCAAAAATCACTCAATATCACTTTCGATGAGGGGATAAACATGTCATTGAAACAAACCTACCTCAATAGCAAGGATATTATACACTACACAAGATAATCAATCTAGAGATATTGGCTCAAAAACAACTATGGCTGAGTAGCTTCCCGTATGGGACCTCAGTACCTGCTGGGAAACTGGCTAACTAACCAAAAACTCTTCATTATTGAATATAGGTAGTGTTGATTGAATGTAGTGTGTGTAATTGAAATTTTAGCAAGAACAGGGGTGGTACCTAATTTACTGACAATTATTATTAAAATGACATAGTATGATTCGATTTTTGAGGAATGTTAGATCGAGAATTTCTCTGTCGTGCTTTTTCCCCTTGTTAGTTCCAGGATGAGAACGGTACGATTTACTTTAATAATAAAGTAGACGTTTCACAAATTTTTCGTTTCTTTTACCTATCACAACTTCCCTTAAACTTCCCTAATATTTGCTATGTCGGGCGCATGTCCAGTAAGTAAAATTGAGTAAGTTTCCACAACGTAGGTCCTATTTGTTTTTCATTTCGTTTTTCAGAAGATTTGTTGTTTAAAACATAATGCCGTCCTATTAGAAAATCCAAGTAACGTTACCTATCTGCATATCTGACATTTGTAAACATTTCATTTTTAAAAAAAATAATGAATGATATAGAAAAATCAGTCAAACCTGTATAACAAGGAGAAGGCAAAATCCTACAATTAAATTTGAAAAATGGTATAGAAGACAGAAAACCAGTCTAATTGAGTTGGGGAGGCGGCCGCCCTCCACCAATTTCTGGGCATTAACTAATTAATATTTGTCGAGATTAATTTCGCAGATACCGCGCGCTATGATTTAAGTGGTTGCGATAAATTTGGGCCCGCGCGCAAGGGGAAATTGTTTGCACTGTCACGATGCGCTTAATTGAACCGAAAATTTATTAATTTGACTATAATAACTATGTGTACAGATTAGAAAACTGAAAAACTTTCGTAATGCCTGCTAACAAAACACATTAGTATACAGAAAACTTTGCATGAACATATACAAAATAATATTAAGTAGATTAACCGTATATAATTCGAGCTCTCAGCTACCTGCAACCCTTTTCGGAAAATGAGGCATTTTAAACAAGGATCAATTGTTGAAAAAGTAAGCTTTAAAACATCTTCAATTCTAGGACTCGAGCAGCAATTATTCTAATGGATTTTGTTGATGAAAAGATTTTTGAGCTGCTTCTGCTCCTTTCTACCCCTTTTTCGAGCAATACGTTTCCTTTTCGGGTCAGCGGACATAAAGTGGAAGCAGGATCTTTTTGCAAATTGCCCTTTGCACCTTCCTTGAAATAATTTCCAACAAAACAATATTTTTTTTTTTTTGTCTTATAGTTGACAAAAAGAAGATACATATGCTTTTATTATTATTAAAGTGATACTCAGGCGATAGAAATTCAACTGACTCAACTTGTTCATGATATACTTTTTAGGATGAAAGCAAAATCAAAAAATATTAATTTCGAACAGATTTATTTCATTCAGTTAAGTAATGATTTAACAATAATATAAGTTTTAACATCCTTGCTTCTGAAGAAAACCACCTATTTAAAATATTATTTCTTCAAATCTTAACTTTTTAAAATGTTTCCTATAAAAAAAAAACGTTTACTGAATAAAAGTAAATATTGCAATCATGTAATGCGCTGTGAAGTTTTTCGGAACGGGGATACGCCACAGAAAAACGAAAGTACCGACACCGAAGAGAAGAGAATGGAAGACTAGACTAGGGAGAAGACGCTTGTCTACCATTGTTCATCATATATTTTTTTTTGTTGTTGTATTAACCTGATTGTTCAATTCAATTTGTGATTAGTTTGTGTGTCAAAAGGAGCATTCACAGGTCAGTTGAATTTTGTTTTTGAGAATTCTATATACAAGTATTATTTTTCCATTTTTATGTATTTTTTGTTTGTTTATAACATATTTTTTATAGCATGTGCACTGCTCATGTATTTAACAAAAAATCGTTTCATGTTGTAAACAACTCAAATAAAAAGTGAATTTAAGCCTTAGAAATTATGTGCTGAGATTTTAATTTGGGTATTCAGAGCGTACATTAGGGCCTTGTTGAATGTATTAATATTTTCTTAACCTGACGAGCAAATATCCTAGCAAACAAATTAAAATAATCAAGCTAGAGATATTAGCTCAAAAACAACTATAACTGAGTAGCCTCCCGTATGGGACCTCAGTACCTGCTGGTGAAACTGGCTAACTAACAAAAACTCTCCAGTATTGAACATAGGTAGTGTTAATTGAATGTGGAATTTAAATTTAAGCACAAGAACAGTGTACCTAATTTAAAATTTTATCATTGACTTAAATTATTGATTATTGACTCACAATTGTTTATTAAAATGACACAGTTTGTTTTTGATTTTTGAGGAATGTTCGATCGAGGGTTTCTCTGCCGTTCCCTTTCCTCAAGAATTCCAGGTCAAGAACGGTACGATTTACTTTAATAATAAATTAAACGTTTTACAAATTTTCCGTTTCTTTTACATATCACACCCTTAAATTTCCCAAATATTTGTTAGTTATACTACACTTGTAAGACGCTCTAGATTGATTTTCCTGGACAAAAAAACAATATTATTGTAGTTCTATATATTTTTGTTTTCACTACAAAAAAAAATGTCACATTTCTTTTCAATCCAAAACTTTTCTTTCCCCCTTTATTACGTGGCCATTCAAACGACAAAACTTATAGAAATCCAAATTTCGCGACGCGAATCTCGAATATTTTTCCACACGGAAACTTTTTATATTTTCTATAACTTTTCTCGAAATTAACCTCCCCTATAGTCCAGAAGAGCCCTATATTTTAACAAAAAGCACTGGTAGATTAAATACAAAATTGCTCCAATTTACTAGTTTAAATATCCTCAATTTTTCTAAAGTTCGTAGTTGAAAAAGGACGTTTGATTCGATCATTAGTAGAAAAAGGCTTTACTCCTTTGAAATTGTAAAATCCATTTTAAAGCAGCGTCATAAATCATCGAAACAACGCTTTTAGAGGGAGGTTTAATAACAGTCATCGAGGGATCATTTCAGACAGTTGTTGCCAGAAATCTACATTATTTAGAACGATAGCCTTAAAAATATTTTATTGAAATTTTGAAAGGGCGGCACGTTTATTTTATAGACAATTTTTGGGGTTTTAGTGGCATCAGCTGGCGCCGCTTTATTTCGTAAAACCGTATAATTTGCCGCTTGCGCTTTATTAATAAAATATTGACTTGTATTTTGGGCGCAAAGTAACAACATTCGACGAAATCATCCCTCGAAAACTTTTATTCTTCGCCGCCTGTTGGGCATCGAATAAATCCCAAAACCCTCGGAATAAAAGTTTCTCGCTTGATATCCCTAAACTCTCTCTCTCTCGGCATATCGAAGAGTACACAAATCATTTTCTTCGGAATAAGCCCCTTTAAAAGTCAGGTGTCTGTTTAAATACTCGTAAGAAAATTTTTCTGCAGGAATATATTTATGAGCGTCGACGTGATGGGATATTATAAAAAGATTTGTGCCTCGACAACAGCACCTTTTCTAGACTTAGGCCCGGTTTATTCATCTCAAAATAAACTTACTATGCGCTAACTGTTCACAAAATTAATTTACCAATTTATATTCCTATTGGTCAACGGATAACTGAACAACCAATACAATTACAGCTGCAATAGCAATCTGCACTGGTTTTTCTTCCTTGCACTCATACTATACAGCTGTCATCTAATCAGTCAGTTCTTAGACAAGGAAAGAGAGGGGACTCGTATCACAGCAATTTGCCACCAAAAAATGGCTGCTTTTTTCATAACATAACCTAGAAAGCATATTGTTTTTTGCCTGTTAAATGTAATCCGGTCGACTTTTTTTTCTCTGCAAGTTTTGCAGCCATATTCTAGCAATCCACCATACTGAGTGACCCCCCTGGAAATTTCTTAAATTTTAATTATTTTCTATTGTATATTATATTGTAGGTCCGATGATGCTCGTATGAGCGAAACCGGCATACTTGAATTCGGCGACAAACCAGGTAGCTGCGGTAATCCTACCTTTGAATTCGACCAAATCATAAAACCCAACCTACTTCCCATAAAACTTACCTTATGATGTTGACAGATTTCGCATTGCATATGAGTTAATAAATCTAAAAAAGTGACAATATGTATTTTGATGCGCAAAATAAAAATATCTACCAAAATGACTATGGAAAGATTCACAGGCATTTGTTTTCTTATCGAGGTCTATCGAGGTATGTGCCATGTGTCGATGAGATAATCTGAAAATTTAACTAGAACTTCGTGATTCGGCTGAATAGCTAACAGCTCGAAAACAAAGAAATCGCTAACTTCTTGATTCTCTAAAAACATCATTCCGAAACAATTATGTAACGATTTACCGATTTCTGAATCTTTTTTTTTTTATATTCAATGCTTAAGCCTAAGTTTTGGATCTTCCTCTACCATGCCTGATATTTTAGCTATTTATAAGAAGTAAATAAGTTGATTTAGTATCTATATCTCAGTGTACCGATTTGCATATTGATAAATTGTCACCCTTTCCTTATTCCGGAGGTAAACACATGTCACTATTAAGTGAATCAAATAATAAACAATTTGTGTGTTAACATGTGGCTTTTCAAATTATGTTTTTGCTTAAATTTTGCATTGCAAGTGTCACATTCAAATGGATAAATATCCGAATGTGTTAGTTTGTGAATCTTTAAATCGGCTTTCCATTTACGGATAACGCACACCTAATATGGGATTTTTGGGCTCTATGGATTTTGCTCATTTTTTGATATGTCGTAGAGGATTTAATTCTTAACAACTTTTAAATGAGACGAAATCTTGTAGGTATTATGGTCTTTGAGATATGAGCGTTGAAAGATGAACTTTTTTGCGACTTTTTGTGTGGAGAGTATACGAAATACTGGTACTACTGGTGTTTATCAGTCAAAATATTGACAGGTTTACATATTTTACATCACAACAAATTAATGTCAACAATTGTCAACATCGGCTAAGGCCGAGACCGCACTGGGACCAATGTTGGCGCCGCCGTGTGGTCCCGGCCTTAGCCTATGTTGACATTTGTTAGTGACGTAAAATATGTGAACCTGTCAATATTTTGACTGACAAACACCAGTATTTCGTATACTCTCCACACAAAAAGTCGCAAAAAAGTTCATCTTTCAACACTCATATCTCAAAGACCGTAATACCTACAAGATTTCGTCCCATTTAAAGGTTGTTAAGAATTAAATCCTCTACAACATATCAAAAAATGGGCAAAATCCATAGAGCCCAAAAATCCCATGTTAGGTGTGCGTTATCCATATTCGGAAGGAAAAATAGCCGAGTGTATCAGTTGGTGATATTTCAAGTCACTGCTTCGTTTAAATTCCGCTTTGCAAGTGTCACATTCAAAAAGATAAATATCCGAGTATGTTGAAATGTGCCTTTGTAAATTACTTTTCTTCAAATTTTGCCTTGCAAGTGTCACATTCAAATGGATAAATACCCGAATGTGTTAGTTTGTGTATCTTCAAATCGCGTTTCCGTTTAAATTTTGAATTGCAAATGTCCCATTCAAAAAAATTAAATATCCAAGTGTATCAATATGTGTTCCTTCAAATCGCCTTCTCTTTTCAATTTTGCATTGCGAATGTTACATTTGAAATTCTCCTCACCCGAGTGTGTTAATATGTGGCTTTTCAAACTACGTTTGAGTTCAAATTTTGCATTGCATGTGTCACATTTAAAAGGATAAATATCAGACTGTGTTAGTTTGTGTCTCTTTAAAAAGTCTTTTCCTTTGAATTTTGCTTTGCAAATGTCACATTCAAAAAGATAACTATCGAAGTCTGTTGATATGTGACTTTTCAAATTACCTTTTTGTTCAAATTTTCCTAATTTGAATTTTTCTTCAAATTTTGCATTGCATATGTTGCATTTAAAATTCTTCTCGTCCAAGTGTGTTAGTTTGTGTCTCTTCAAACTGCCTTTTTTTTTAAAATTTTGCTTCGCAAATGTTGCATTTAAAGTTCTGATTCTGCTTCTAAAATGATAATTTAGACTGAAGTGCCCTTTTTTACGCATAAAAAATTTATTCAATGATTTTGACCCCCCCTACATATTTTTCTGCGGGCGCCCCTGCTGAATACCACAAAAAATGTTAGTCTGAACTAAAATTCACATAGAGACACCATGAAAGTTTGTCGCCATTATTTGGTGGCATTCGGTCACAACCAGCTGCTAGTGCAGGTAAAAGATGTTCCGCGTCCTCTCTCTTTCCTTGTCTAAGAGTCGGTTAGTGTCAATGTTAGTGTAATTAAAACAAGGTCAGTCAGTACAATAAATGAAAAATCAGTGCAGATCGACCTTGCACTAACTTTGAACTAAAACTAACTGCACTCGCGCTATCTGTTCTAGTTATGCTCCATTGTCGATGTAAAATCAATGACAGTATTATTAATGCTAATACTAAAAAACTAAAGTCAGTACAAAAACAATATAATTAGTAAAAAAGCAATGCGGTTAGTACAAAACCAATGCAATTAAGTACAAAAGCAATAAATGCGATTAATAGAGCAATAAATGCTAGATCTCTAATAAACAGATTTGCCGAAACAAATTCTTTAATAAATCAGTAGGTATAACTTTTTTGCAGCCACTGAAACCTGACTTACTGATGCTATTCAACAAAATTTTGTAAATGTTTCTGACTATTTATTTTCTTGAAAGGAGCGCAGTGATAGAAGGCGTGGAGGAGGTGTACAGGGTGGCCCGTTTGAGAAGGGCGTATACTTTATCTCGAAATCTACAAGCAGTGTTGTCAGATGGCAAATTTAAAATTATCAGAATTTGAAAACAAAATTATTAGATTCCAAGAAAAATTATCAGAAAAAGTTTCTGTCAACTTTTTTGACTTTTTATCTCTATTCTCATTTTTCGGGTTCTAGCTGGGACTCTGGCAATTGTAGCTCTCAATAAGAACTTCAAAAAAGGTTATTCAAGACTTCGGCTTTGAAGCTTTTGCAAAATTTGAGACAAAGTTTCAACTTTGAGCTTCAATATCTTCACAAGTATTTAAGATATAGAATTGAATCTTATTTTATCTTGAAGATAATTTAATTCTGATTTAGAATATATAATTTTAAATCATATTTGTTATAATGATAACCAAATAATCAGCAATTTTGTGAATGAATATCAGATTATTGAATTTTTTTGAGCCCAAAAATTGCAAATATCGTTTTTATTTTTTTACAAGCCTTAAAACCCTAAAAACAAAGTTACTTAAATGCTTTTCCACTAATTTTTACCTCCTCTTTTGATTAGTAAAGTCAAAAATTGGAAAATCTAAAAATTTAAAAATTCGAACTTTTCCAAAGGGGTAAGCATGGAAATTGGATTTTCAAATATTTCAAATGCTTGTATTTTGGAAACCAGTGAAGCTATTGGCATGAATCTTTTGCCCAATTGTAGCTCTTAATAAGGGCTACAAAAAAGGTAATTTAAGACTCCAAGCCCAAGGGCTTCGTTTTCAACATAATCCGCCTGGAAGCTTTTGCAAAATTTGATGTAAAGTTTCAACTTTGAGCCTCAATATCTTCAAAAGTATTTAAGACATAGAATTGAATCTTATTTTATTTTGAAGATAATTTAATTCTGATTTAGAATATATAATTTTACATTATGTTTGTTACAATAATAACCGAGTAATCAGCAATTTTGTGAAAAAATTTCAGATTATTGAAATTTTTTTGAGCCAAAAAATTACAAAAATCGTTTTTATTTTTTTACAAGGCTTTAAAACTCTAAAAACAAAATTGCAAAAACTTTTTCACTAATTTTGATCTCCTCTTTTGATTAGTAAAGTCAAACATTGCAAAATTCAAAAATTTGAAAATTCGAATTTTTCCAAAGGAGTAATAATGACTCCTCAAGTAGTAACCTATGGTGCCTCACAAGGCTTCATATTAGGACCTTTGTTGTTTGTGTCATATACTTCAAACATCTTTGAAGAAGTTATTCGTTCTCACTTGCAGTCATATGCAGATGACACGCATCTACTGCATACTTTTCTTTTGGTGTCAATATTTCATTAGAATTTCTAAATTCTCTAAATCACACAACTTGAGATTAAATGCAGAAAAAAAACAAAATAATTCTTTTTTGTCAAAATCAAAATAGAGACATATTGAAAGAAAATCTAAAAATAAACATAGAAGATCAACTGTTGAATTTTTCAGATAATGTAAATTGGGCGTTACCATAGATAAATCGTTGCGGTTTACAAACTTTGACACAAGCAACCAACGTATATAAGGCTGAAAATTCTATTTGCAAATAGGCATCTCCTAAACTTTATATTAGGTAAAAAACTCTGTGAATCGGTGGTATCATTAGTATTTAACTTTAAAGTTTCTAGCTCTATATATTATTCCAATGACATATGAAATATGTTTTCTTAAATAATCAATTTGTTGTTTCCAATTTGAGTTTTCATCTAAATATAATCCTAAAAATTTAATTGCATTGTTAAAAATAATCAAAGGGTCAGTGTCTTTATTTATTCGATTTTCAATTCACATCAAGCTCCATGTCTAAGGTCCATTCTTTATCCCAAAAGGATTCATTCTCTCCCTGTCTGAGCCGAGAATAATTAATAATAGAGGTGGTTTATTTTATTAAATGCAATAATGAAATCGCTGCGGCACAAAATCCAGTTATGGTTTCCGACGACGTGTAATCAACTATTGTCTTTCTAAATTAGTTTTATGTAAATTTCCCTTGTGATAATAGAAATTTAGCTCCTCGGGGAACTTCGGGAATTAATTTCGTAATAATGAAATAAAGTTCCCAGTATAATATCTCGCTTAATACTTTTGATTGTTGGACAAAAATTTTAAAATCGCTTATTGACGCGGAAAAGATTTTTGATTGCCCAAAACGAAACACAAGCCCAATAAATATTTAGAGTTGAATTTCAATTTGGAAATAGCGAGAGGTCCTTTCTATATGCGAGAGCCATATAATCCGTGTTCAAATAGCAGAAAATCCCAAACGTTTTCCGTTTAATATACATGCATTTACAGACGTGCAAAGGCCGCTTCACACAGGATTATAAACTAAAGTGCACAGTCGTTATTTAGGAAAAGGGCGGCGCATTCTACAGAACGATTCTAATTATTATTATTGTTTTCCTTTGTGTATTTTTCTTTATACGCAAACATATCACATATTATCATAGATTTTATTCTGTTATGACTTTGCTTTCCAAAAACTAAAAACGACTACTGGCAACGTCGTTAAAAAAGAAGTCAGTATACAGACGACCACACCTATGAATGCAATTATCCCAAATCCATCTCTCCTAGCCCAAGGGGGGGTCTTGTCATTACAACAAACATCAGTTTGTGCTAAGATGTCATTGAACATGAACCTACATATACAGAATGGTTACGCCCAATTACAAATCTAAACAATGAATCATTAGCAAATAATTAAAAATTATATTCGTTATTACCAGGATTTTTTTTTCAAAGAGCCAGAGAATTGCCTTTACACAGGACTTCCATTATGATGCAACGCGAACTTTGTGTGTTTCGGTTGCCGTTCCTCGCGTTCCTGGTTCATTAAATTAAAAACTCCCAGCGAAAGAATATGAACTCATTAATTTTATTAGAAAGTATAAAAGTTCGCCTCTCTCGGTATTAAATGAGCTTTTAAGATTCTCCTCTGTATTTTTTAACATTAGACCTCCGCCCCAAACGTAATTGAATGGAATATGATATAAATATTTTTCAAAAATTAATTTATTTTAGAGGTAAATGGAGTACTTAAGCTTGACTACTAAATTTAAATTTTGTTACGCAAGGATAAAATAATTCAAGAGGTAGGTACTTGTTGCAAAATGCAAAGAGAGATAAACATCATCAACATACATATATGGAAATAAAACTCAAAAATAAAAAGTAACAGCGTTTTCGAATGGGATTCGCTATTAGATTATACGATATGGTGCTAACTGAATTTGAATAAAAATGAGAATTTCGCGGTTGAAACCTCACAATCCGTGTCAAAGCTCTTATGAAAAAAATCGTAAACGGTAATACGTTTTCTTCTTTTCGCACCCCAGACTGAATCACAAAAGAATAGAATGAAAGATGACGTTTTTGGAATTGAAAATAATATGCTGATTTTGTACGTATGTACGTTTTGCAGCATTTTTTTGCGCTACGTTAAAACGATTAGTTTTCGGCTCGACGTGGTCAATGAAATTGCGGAATATGAAAAGTTCGACCCGAAATTTTACGGGTATTGTTCCAATTCCGGACGAAAAAAAAAGGCGAATCGTGTTTTCTAAAATTGTGCCCAATTGGCACTAGATTTCTGGTTACTAGTGACTTGTGAATTACTTTTTGTATGTGCCACAGCCCACAAAATATTAATTAGGTTAATTGGCGCCAAAAAAAAAAAAAAATAATCCCAAGAAAAATTATTTTAAAACTTTTCCCTTGTAAAATTAAATCCATTCGACGCTCATATAATAACCAGTGAGGAAAACTTTATTAATAAGCCTTGCGGCAACTTGCCGAAAGCTCGAAGCCTTTTTCGAAAACTTGCATTAATAGTCCATTGTTGCCGCTTACAATGGAAAATAATATAATAGGATCGACTTACCTTCGAAAACTTGTAGCGTGGCCTCAGCGCTAACGGCATCGCCGACACCATTTTCAGCTACGCATTCGTACGTGGCGTCGTCTCGTCCAGCTTTTACTGGATCTATTCGTAGTAGGGCTCTACCGTCCGGGAACTCTTTTACTTGGTAACGTGTTTGAGAACCTGAAAACATTATTAGTATATCAATTTATTAACCATTCGCTACTTTAAAATATAAGGAGACGATCCAAGCTACGAAATAAAGACATGAATATTGGAACATGGAATGTACTAAGCTGCTATAGACCAGGTACAGCAACAATGACGGTCCAGTCTCTCCAAAAATATAACATGGATATAACCGCACTCCAAGAAATCAGATGGACTGGGTCAGGTAATGTCAAAATGGAGAACTATACCATTTTCTATAGTGGTCATGAGTCAAGGCACGGAGAGTACAGTCAAGCATTTTACATTAACAGAAGTCTAAAACAGGGAGATGCATTGTTGCCAGTATTTTTTAACCTTGCACTAGAAAAAGCTGTCAGAACAGCATCAGTAAATGCAGAGGTTTTTGGTCCAGGTGGTCCCAAACTTATTTTGGCTTACGCGGACGACAAACAGTAGGAGAAAGCACGGTCAGTGTAAAGGAAAACTTCATAAAGATCGAAAAAGAAGATCAGTAAATGGGTCTACGGATAAATGAAGGAAAGACCAAATGCAACCCCGCGCGAGCCAGAGTCAGACAGAACATCACCATGAATGACTATAATTTTGAGCATGTGCGAACCTTCAAGAAAAGCCAAAACCGTTATTTACCAAACAAATACGACCAGTAGCAACCCACGCCAGTAAAACATGGACACTGAAAGTTCGCGATACGGAGATCCTAAGAAGATAAAAATCCTGCGCATAATATATAGACCCTGAATCCGGCCGTTATAAAATGAGAAGCAACGTAGAACTTGCCCAAATATATCAATCATTCAGGAAATAAAATATGACTGACTAAGATGGACAGGGCTGGTACAAAGAAGCCAAAACGATCGTCTAATAAAACGAGTATGAGAGGAAGCGCCACAAGGAAAAAGACCACTGGGAAGACCTAGGTTCAGATGGAGAGATAACATCATTAAGGATATAGCCACCCTTGGAGTAGATCACCAGGAATGGAAAGAAATGACCATCGAAATCTGATACAAAAAATTATCTAAAATAAGCCCTAATATCTTTTTCCCAAAAAAAGACAAACCCTTTTTACCCCCCAACACCGCACGCCAATGGTAAACGAAAATGTTTACTATGTCAAATACTTCATTTTTCTAACATACAATCACCTCCAAAATTTGGATTAAATCGCAATATTATTAACTGAGATATCGGGGTGTATTGATACAAAATGGGACACACATCAGTTATAAGTAAAAATAACCGTGAAACATGATACCCCTGTTTGTTTTTACATTAAACGTCGGCGGCGTGATGATTCACGAATTTTTATTTATTTACCACTACGGCATCCTGTAATAGGACACATCGAACTCCACACTATGTACGCTAAATGGCGCAACCGATAACATTATGACGTCAAAAAATTTGGGGTTGGCCCAGGTCAAATCCACGAAATTTCAGATCAAAGGCGCCGCCAATCTAGAGATTTACCCACGGTATCGAAAAATTTCCCAGGCTCAGGTGCGCCTGACCGTTCCGGATGGAGGCAGATAGTCAAGGCACGGAGACTACAGTCAAGCATCTTACATTAACAGAGGTCTAAAACAGGGAGATGCATTGTCGTCAGTACTTTTTAACCTAGCACTAGAAAACGCTGTCAGAACAGCATCAGTAAATGCAGAGGTTTTTGGTCCAGGTGGTCCCAAACTTATTTTGACTTACGCGGACGACAAACAGTAGGAGAAAGCACGGCCAGTGTAAAGGAAAACTTCATAAAGATTGAAAAGAAAGCTCGGAGAATAGGTCTACGGATAAATGAAGGAAAGACCAAATACATGCAACCCCCCGCGAGCCAGAGTCAGACAGAACATCACCATGAATGACTATTATTTTTGAGCATGTACGAACCTTCAAAAAATTCAAGAATTAATTGATATAGCAATTTTAAACTATAACAACAGTATTCATCCAGCACATGACTACACCCCTTTCCAGATATTGAAAGGAAACTTCAACTATCAATTAAACTTTAAAATCTTTAGTTGTTATTTTCTATTTCTCAAAAACTTTGACAATTTTCATTCAATAAATAGTAAATCTTGGTTCTTGGACCATAAAACAAAATGAAATCGTAATTGCTGGAACAAATAAAACGAAACATGATTTCCCCAGACGTAGGTATACACGAAACAAGAATTGTTGTTCGTTTAATCGTTTCACCGACAGAAAAAAAACTCACCTGACACTTTTTTGCCGTTTTTCCTCCACTGAATTTGCGGCAGAGGATCGCCTTTGGCTTGACAATAGAAGCCGGCGACGCCGCCGGCTTTGACTTGCTGATTTCTCGGTTTGCTTATTATTTCTGGAGGATCTGAAACAAGAAAAAATACTTTAGAGAGGACAAGGATTTTAACGCGGAGAAAAATAGGATTGCAATCAGGGGATTATCAAAAAAATCTCTTGACACTTCTACGAACTTTGTAATACCTACGCACTTAATTAATCAATCAAAAATATACAAGGTTTCAATCACAAAAATCAATCTCCCTCTACACAAATCACTACCGAAATTGATATTTTTGGTTTGTTTAAAAATATAAAACAGCACACGGGTGGAAATAAATGAGTTTCGAGATAGCGCTTGATGGAAAACGTCGGATCCAAATTCAAAATGCGCCCAATTTATTTGATTTGCAGTGTTTTTGGATTGTTGCTGTTCAATGCGGAAAAATCTTTAATGCAGGCAACATTACAAAAACAAATAGAGGCAATTTATAGGCCCAATACCAACTATTTTCGTATTAAATACATATCATTTAGGCCAAGTAGTCGATTTGAAAACCGCAAAATACAAATATACAGGTAAAATATGCAAGCAAGGGTAATTGGAATTGCAAATAAAACATTAGGTTTGTAAAGCGTTTGATGAATTGCTCCTTCAATGTCAATCTAATTTAGTTTTTTTTTACAGAGGGCATTGAAAGAACAATTCTACTGATTTTCAAAGCTTTCTGTTAAATTCAGTTTCCTAAAGGAAATTTTTGAGAATTTTCCATGTTAATGTTTTTTCACTGGATCAATTTGAAATTGGGCTCCTTTTCACTCGTTTTTCTCTTCTCACTTAAAAAGTTTCCAAATTTTCTCCTTAACAATTTTCTGGAAAAACATCAAAAACTGTAAAAATGTTTTCTTCTGGATGATTTTTTTGTGACCCCGAAAAATGCAAGTGTTTGTCAATGTGACAGTTGGCACCTGTCATTTACCCATTTTGACATTCGCAAAAGATAATAGACATAAAACCCTACAACTTTCAGTTTTTTTTCCACTTCGTATAGTTAAAATTGTAGGTAGGAGTCAAAATATAAGGAAACACTCTGTACATCATAGTGTCAAGTTTTTACAAACAATAAACAGTATAAAAAGATTTTGTGATAATAAATTAATAGTGACATAAAATTAAGGGTGAGATAAATAAAGGTTTCATGTACAGGGTGTTTTTTTTATGTATTGACACCCCACCTACAGCCTTTACCTTTATAGGTAGAAGAAAGGTGTAAATACAGTTTTGGTTGAATTTTTAGAAACCATGGTCAGAAACAAAATTTGAATGTCAGAAATGTAAAATTTTTAACGCTTCCAGATTTTTCCAAATGGGATCCCCTGTATCTCATTCTATATTCTTGAAGAGCACAATTTCCCGATTCCAAAAATATATAGTTTGTTTATATTTGATTGAACAGTCTCTCATATATTCGGTTCCAAAAATTGTAAAAATACTATCTTACTACTGATTTTGTGAATCATTCTACCTGTACATACAAGTGAAAGCTGCAAGTAAAATTTGAGGCACTTGGTTTCTCTGATAGTATTTTTAAAATTTTAAGAACCAAATATGTTGGAGACGGCTCAACCAAATATAGACAAACTATATAGTTTTGGAATCGGGAAATTGTGCTCTTCAAGAATATAAAACCAAATATGGGGCATGCCATTCGAAAAAAGCTGAAAGCATGCAACATTTCACATTTCTGACATTCAATTTTTGTTTCCGACCATGGATTTCAAAAATTTAGCCAATACTGTACAACTTTTGTATTTACACCTTTCATCTACCTGTAAAGGTAAAGGCTGTAAATGGGGTGTCAATATATAAGAAAACACCCTGTATTTGAGCTGTAACTTATTATGTAAAGTCAGAATTTGTAAGATTATCGACTTTTTGTCAATTTGCCTTTTAACAGGAATAAGTAATGTTACTTTAATAATCTAGTAACATAATGTAACAAGTTATTCAAGTACAAACCAGTGGATTGTTGCGGAACTTATGGGTGGACCTCTGCGGGACGAGCGCAGCGAGTTCCGCAGCCATCTATTCACCAATATGTTGTTTAAGTACGATACTAACTTGACTTACTCAAATGTAAGTTATTCTCATCAGTTCAAAAACTACACGTTTCAGGTGAGTGTCTTATTTGAATAGTTCAACAGTATATTGATAAATAGATGGCTGCGGAACTCGCTACGCTCGTCCCGCAGAGGTCCACCCATAAGTTTCGCAATAATTCACTTATTTGTACTTGAACAATAACTTATTATATAAAGTTAAAATTTGTAAGATTATTTACTTTTTGTCAATTTGCCTTTCATCAGGAATTAGTAATGTTACTTTACGAAACTAGTAACATAATGTGACAAGATATTCAAGTACAGACGGGTGGATTGTTCCGGAACTTATGGGTGGATCTCTGCGGGACGAGCGCAGCGAGTTCCGCAGCCATCTATTCACCAATATGTTGTTTAAGTACGATACTAACCTAACTTACTCAAATGTCAGTTATTCTCATTAATTTAAAAACTCGCTGCGCTCGTCCCGCAGCCATCTATTCATCAATATGTTGTTTAAGTACAATACTTATCTGATTCACTCAATTGTGAATTTTTCTCATTAGTTCAAAAACTATACGTTTCAGGTGAGTGTCTTATTTGAACAGTTCAACAGTATATTGATGAGTAGATGCAACGACGTAGCTATAACTTTTAGGGGGGTTTAGAGCAGTGGCGGCTCGTGGTCTATGCTGGAAGGGGTTTTAATTAGGGTCTCCAATCCGGGATCCCGAAATCCCGGCTTCCCGGTAGAGTTTTCATCCCAAAAATACCGGGATACAAAAATCGGGATACCGAAAATCCCGATTTTTTTAAATGATCGAATCCCAATCTGCTTTATTCCTTTTTTTTTTATCCGCGTGTTATTTAGCTTTGCCCCGGTAATTTACGTATGTAAAAGGTTACATGACTCCTCAATTCCTGTATGGCGCAACGCTCAGTTTTATAGTTCTTTTCTTTACCGATGTTGGTTAGTCTTGTATCTTGTGAGTTATGAGTAGAAGATTAGTAAACAGTAGTAAACAGGCAAAAAAAAAATCTGTTACTTTCCTTCCTTTCATGATGTGGTGTTATAGATTCGAAAAAATATATTGGGGTTAATCCAGAGATCTAGTTTTTTAATCCCGGGATCTCGAAACGGGATCCCGATCCCGCAAATTGGAAACCCTAGTTTCAATTTTAGACCAGAAGATGTATGGGTAACCTGGCTTATTACAACTCAGGATATCGTCGAAGGCGAAAACTTTTTTCGGGTGCCACGCCCAAAAACGTATATTTCTCTTTAACAAAATAATTCATTCAGTTCAATGGGGGGGCTTTGAACCCCCAAAACCCCACCTTATATACGTCCTTGAGTAGATGGCTGGTCCACCCATAAATTCCGCAACAATCCACTTATTTGTACTTGAACAATAACTTATTATATAAAGTCAGAATTCGTAAGATTATCTACTTTTTGTCAATTTGCCTTTTAACAGGAACTAGTAATGTTACTTTACCAAACTAGGAATATAATGTGACAAGTTATTCAAGTACAAACGAGTGGGTTGTTGCGGACCTTATGGGTGGACCCAGCCATCTATTCACCAATATGTTCTTCAAGTACAATACTAACCTGATTCACTCAGTTGTGAATTTTTCTCATTAGTTCAAAAACTACATGGACTTCTACACAATGCAGTTAAAAGCAAAAAGTGCAAAGGTAACAAAAATACGAACACATTAATACTTTCCACCTAAACATACAAGGAGTGCTCGAAAAAACGTTAGAATTGGAGGTTCAACTAGATAACTTGGGTACAAGACCACACATCATATGTCTAACGGAACACAGGTAAAGAAATGAATATTACTCTTAGTGATTACTCTCTAAAAGCTTGTTCTGCAAGATCCATTAAAAAACGGGGAGATACGTGCATCCTAATCCATAAAATCATCGAGGATTTTGAAGAGTTGCAAGACATTAAGAACTACTGCATAGAAGGACATATTGAGGCATTAGCAGTCATTAGTAAAACGAGGAACCAAATCGTGATATGTCTTTACGGATCCTGTTTGAGAGACCTTCAGTTGTTCTTCCTAGTTCTGGAAACCTTATTTTAAAAAATTTGTTCAAACTTTAAAAACTATAGGATTATCTAGGGGGGGAGATTTTAATATAAATTGCACTTTTAAGCAAAATAGTGAGGCTGACACAAGGGAATATTAGATCTCTCAAATTATTTCAATTTTCAACAAACCATATTTGACATTTGACATAACAAGACCAAACAAAAATAAAATATCTTGTATTAGAAAGTTCTCGTGCGTCAGACAATAAGCTAATACGGTAACGCTAACAATACGGTATTTCACATGGTATTTTATAGTTCTCGGGCACGAAGACACATAAATCCTCTAATCCCTTATTCTGTTTACATTGAGTTGAGTGATCTAACCCCACTTTTTTTGCTTTTTTTCTAACTTCTATTTATTCTGAAGATTCCTGAGCTTCATTAATTTTTCCTTGGTGTTTTTTATGGACGAATTATTAGAAGTTGCTGTTTTTGCAGACATAAATGGAGCGTCAACTAGTTTTGACATAGCATAGCGTTACGGTAAGGCATCCGGTAAGTTCCGTTAGATAGCGGGCTCCGCTAACGCTAATACCGTAAGAACTGTCGTACTTGTCAAATAGCGTTACGAAATTTGAAATTTGGACGGCACGAGAACTCTCTATTGATAACTTTTTCGGTAACTTTTCAGACTTTTTGAGTAACAGAGTTGACAAGTGAGTGATCATTATGCTCAAACACTATCAGTTCCCCAGCTTCTGAATGAGTTTCCGAATCCAAGGGAAAACCAAAAAGTAACATCTCGCATACTTTCAGATCAGAAGCTCACTGACTATCGTCAAGAAATTCAGGATTGTGCTTGGCAGGGCGTTTTTAGAGCAAATGATGTAAACGAAGCCTATGCAAACTTTGAGTTCATACTTAAAGAAAAACTAAACCTAATCTTTCCACCAAAAACCAGAAATAAAAAACAAATAAAACTTCTAACTGGATAACGCCTGGCATTAAAATATCTTCTTAAAAGGACAATATATTGGTGAGTAGATGGCTGCGGAACTTGCTGCGCTCGTCCGTGCCGTAGAGGTCCACCCATAAGTTCCGCAATAATCCACTTATTTGTACAGGGTATTTTTATATATTAACATCCCACCTACAGCCTTTACCTTTAATTAAGCATCATTTGTCAACCACTTGGTCTTAACTGACGTTAAATGCATTGGTTATCTGTCAAAATGACCGACCGGTCAATCGCTTAAAATTCGCTATATCAGCAGGCTAACTTGAGCTTTGTATCCCAAGATGGCGGCGTGCGCAGATGAGATGGGCGTTAAGTCTCATTTCTCATTGTTCTGCCATTTAAAGATAGGCTGTATTCTCGAATAGCGGCGTGCGCAGAAGAGATGCGCGTGAGAGTTAACCTGCTGTTTGTTTTTCTGATAGAACTGCTTATTGTAAATGTCTGCGAAGTCCACGAAATCCCATTATTTGTGATGTCAGCTGCAAACCTCAACACTTGACAGAAAATGCATTATCCGAGTCCAAAAAACGAATTCATTTAATATTTCCAAAAAAAATAACTCACAAGCATAGCCTGAATCGCAAGCAATCCATCGAAGTCTTCGGGTGACATTACCACTGTCAGTTGCTGATAGTGGTGACGTCACTCGCAGACCAGCTACCGACTCAAGATTGGCGAACGTACGCCTTATAAGGATAAGCAATCCTGCCTGCCGATAATGAAAACGAGGTTAAGCTCTTAGAAACCTGCTAAAAAACAGAAAAAAACAATGATACAAGATTTAATATTAAAATTTCTATTTCTTATGGATGCAAATCTACTTTATCAAAAATCTATAGAAGACTATTGTGCATTATTTTCTTACAAGCAATTTTAGGTCTCACGATTTTTCTTTCTCGATTTTTAATTTCCTCTGGCAACACTGCTTATGGGTGGACCTCTGCGGGACGAGCGCAGCGAGTTCCGCAGCCATCTATTCATCAATATGTTGTTTAATTACGATAGTAATCTGACTCACTCAAATGTGAGTTATTCTTATTAGTTCAAAAACTACACGTTTCAGGTGAGTGTTTTTTTTGAACAGTTCAACAGTATATTGGTGAGTAGATGGCTGCGGAACTCGCTGCGATCGTCCCGCAGAGGTCCACCCATAAGTTCCGCAACAATTCACTTATTGGTATTTGAACAATAACTTATTATATAAAGTTAAAATTTGTGAGATTTTTCACTTTTTGTCAATTTGCCTTTCATCAGGAATTAGTAATGTTACTTTACCAAACTAGTAACATAATGTGACAAGTTATTCAAGTACAGACGAGTGGATTGTTGCGGAAATTGCGAGTTCCGCAGCCATCTATTCACCAATATGTTGTTTAAGTACGATACTAACTTGACTTACTCAAATGTAAGTTATTCTCATCAGTTCAAAAACTACACGTTTCAGGTGAGTGTCTTATTTGAATAGTTCAACAGTATATTGATAAATAGATGGCTGCGGAACTCGCTACGCTCGTCCCGCAGAGGTCCACCCATAAGTTTCGCAATAATTCACTTATTTGTACTTGAACAATAACTTATTATATAAAGTTAAAATTTGTAAGATTATTTACTTTTTGTCAATTTGCCTTTCATCAGGAATTAGTAATGTTACTTTACGAAACTAGTAACATAATGTGACAAGATATTCAAGTACAGACGGGTGGATTGTTCCGGAACTTATGGGTGGATCTCTGCGGGACGAGCGCAGCGAGTTCCGCAGCCATCTATTCACCAATATGTTGTTTAAGTACGATACTAACCTAACTTACTCAAATGTCAGTTATTCTCATTAATTTAAAAACTCGCTGCGCTCGTCCCGCAGCCATCTATTCATCAATATGTTGTTTAAGTACAATACTTATCTGATTCACTCAATTGTGAATTTTTCTCATTAGTTCAAAAACTATACGTTTCAGGTGAGTGTCTTATTTGAACAGTTCAACAGTATATTGATGAGTAGATGCAACGACGTAGCTATAACTTTTAGGGGGGTTTAGAGCAGTGGCGGCTCGTGGTCTATGCTGGAAGGGGTTTTAATTAGGGTCTCCAATCCGGGATCCCGAAATCCCGGCTTCCCGGTAGAGTTTTCATCCCAAAAATACCGGGATACAAAAATCGGGATACCGAAAATCCCGATTTTTTTAAATGATCGAATCCCAATCTGCTTTATTCCTTTTTTTTTTATCCGCGTGTTATTTAGCTTTGCCCCGGTAATTTACGTATGTAAAAGGTTACATGACTCCTCAATTCCTGTATGGCGCAACGCTCAGTTTTATAGTTCTTTTCTTTACCGATGTTGGTTAGTCTTGTATCTTGTGAGTTATGAGTAGAAGATTAGTAAACAGTAGTAAACAGGCAAAAAAAAAATCTGTTACTTTCCTTCCTTTCATGATGTGGTGTTATAGATTCGAAAAAATATATTGGGGTTAATCCAGAGATCTAGTTTTTTAATCCCGGGATCTCGAAACGGGATCCCGATCCCGCAAATTGGAAACCCTAGTTTCAATTTTAGACCAGAAGATGTATGGGTAACCTGGCTTATTACAACTCAGGATATCGTCGAAGGCGAAAACTTTTTTCGGGTGCCACGCCCAAAAACGTATATTTCTCTTTAACAAAATAATTCATTCAGTTCAATGGGGGGGCTTTGAACCCCCAAAACCCCACCTTATATACGTCCTTGAGTAGATGGCTGGTCCACCCATAAATTCCGCAACAATCCACTTATTTGTACTTGAACAATAACTTATTATATAAAGTCAGAATTCGTAAGATTATCTACTTTTTGTCAATTTGCCTTTTAACAGGAACTAGTAATGTTACTTTACCAAACTAGGAATATAATGTGACAAGTTATTCAAGTACAAACGAGTGGGTTGTTGCGGACCTTATGGGTGGACCCAGCCATCTATTCACCAATATGTTCTTCAAGTACAATACTAACCTGATTCACTCAGTTGTGAATTTTTCTCATTAGTTCAAAAACTACATGGACTTCTACACAATGCAGTTAAAAGCAAAAAGTGCAAAGGTAACAAAAATACGAACACATTAATACTTTCCACCTAAACATACAAGGAGTGCTCGAAAAAACGTTAGAATTGGAGGTTCAACTAGATAACTTGGGTACAAGACCACACATCATATGTCTAACGGAACACAGGTAAAGAAATGAATATTACTCTTAGTGATTACTCTCTAAAAGCTTGTTCTGCAAGATCCATTAAAAAACGGGGAGATACGTGCATCCTAATCCATAAAATCATCGAGGATTTTGAAGAGTTGCAAGACATTAAGAACTACTGCATAGAAGGACATATTGAGGCATTAGCAGTCATTAGTAAAACGAGGAACCAAATCGTGATATGTCTTTACGGATCCTGTTTGAGAGACCTTCAGTTGTTCTTCCTAGTTCTGGAAACCTTATTTTAAAAAATTTGTTCAAACTTTAAAAACTATAGGATTATCTAGGGGGGGAGATTTTAATATAAATTGCACTTTTAAGCAAAATAGTGAGGCTGACACAAGGGAATATTAGATCTCTCAAATTATTTCAATTTTCAACAAACCATATTTGACATTTGACATAACAAGACCAAACAAAAATAAAATATCTTGTATTAGAAAGTTCTCGTGCGTCAGACAATAAGCTAATACGGTAACGCTAACAATACGGTATTTCACATGGTATTTTATAGTTCTCGGGCACGAAGACACATAAATCCTCTAATCCCTTATTCTGTTTACATTGAGTTGAGTGATCTAACCCCACTTTTTTTGCTTTTTTTCTAACTTCTATTTATTCTGAAGATTCCTGAGCTTCATTAATTTTTCCTTGGTGTTTTTTATGGACGAATTATTAGAAGTTGCTGTTTTTGCAGACATAAATGGAGCGTCAACTAGTTTTGACATAGCATAGCGTTACGGTAAGGCATCCGGTAAGTTCCGTTAGATAGCGGGCTCCGCTAACGCTAATACCGTAAGAACTGTCGTACTTGTCAAATAGCGTTACGAAATTTGAAATTTGGACGGCACGAGAACTCTCTATTGATAACTTTTTCGGTAACTTTTCAGACTTTTTGAGTAACAGAGTTGACAAGTGAGTGATCATTATGCTCAAACACTATCAGTTCCCCAGCTTCTGAATGAGTTTCCGAATCCAAGGGAAAACCAAAAAGTAACATCTCGCATACTTTCAGATCAGAAGCTCACTGACTATCGTCAAGAAATTCAGGATTGTGCTTGGCAGGGCGTTTTTAGAGCAAATGATGTAAACGAAGCCTATGCAAACTTTGAGTTCATACTTAAAGAAAAACTAAACCTAATCTTTCCACCAAAAACCAGAAATAAAAAACAAATAAAACTTCTAACTGGATAACGCCTGGCATTAAAATATCTTCTTAAAAGGACAATATATTGGTGAGTAGATGGCTGCGGAACTTGCTGCGCTCGTCCGTGCCGTAGAGGTCCACCCATAAGTTCCGCAATAATCCACTTATTTGTACAGGGTATTTTTATATATTAACATCCCACCTACAGCCTTTACCTTTAATTAAGCATCATTTGTCAACCACTTGGTCTTAACTGACGTTAAATGCATTGGTTATCTGTCAAAATGACCGACCGGTCAATCGCTTAAAATTCGCTATATCAGCAGGCTAACTTGAGCTTTGTATCCCAAGATGGCGGCGTGCGCAGATGAGATGGGCGTTAAGTCTCATTTCTCATTGTTCTGCCATTTAAAGATAGGCTGTATTCTCGAATAGCGGCGTGCGCAGAAGAGATGCGCGTGAGAGTTAACCTGCTGTTTGTTTTTCTGATAGAACTGCTTATTGTAAATGTCTGCGAAGTCCACGAAATCCCATTATTTGTGATGTCAGCTGCAAACCTCAACACTTGACAGAAAATGCATTATCCGAGTCCAAAAAACGAATTCATTTAATATTTCCAAAAAAAATAACTCACAAGCATAGCCTGAATCGCAAGCAATCCATCGAAGTCTTCGGGTGACATTACCACTGTCAGTTGCTGATAGTGGTGACGTCACTCGCAGACCAGCTACCGACTCAAGATTGGCGAACGTACGCCTTATAAGGATAAGCAATCCTGCCTGCCGATAATGAAAACGAGGTTAAGCTCTTAGAAACCTGCTAAAAAACAGAAAAAAACAATGATACAAGATTTAATATTAAAATTTCTATTTCTTATGGATGCAAATCTACTTTATCAAAAATCTATAGAAGACTATTGTGCATTATTTTCTTACAAGCAATTTTAGGTCTCACGATTTTTCTTTCTCGATTTTTAATTTCCTCTGGCAACACTGCTTATGGGTGGACCTCTGCGGGACGAGCGCAGCGAGTTCCGCAGCCATCTATTCATCAATATGTTGTTTAATTACGATAGTAATCTGACTCACTCAAATGTGAGTTATTCTTATTAGTTCAAAAACTACACGTTTCAGGTGAGTGTTTTTTTTGAACAGTTCAACAGTATATTGGTGAGTAGATGGCTGCGGAACTCGCTGCGATCGTCCCGCAGAGGTCCACCCATAAGTTCCGCAACAATTCACTTATTGGTATTTGAACAATAACTTATTATATAAAGTTAAAATTTGTGAGATTTTTCACTTTTTGTCAATTTGCCTTTCATCAGGAATTAGTAATGTTACTTTACCAAACTAGTAACATAATGTGACAAGTTATTCAAGTACAGACGAGTGGATTGTTGCGGAAATTGCGAGTTCCGCAGCCATCTATTCACCAATATGTTGTTTAAGTACGATACTAACCTAACTTACTCAAATGTCAGTTATTCTCATTAATTTAAAAACTACACGTTTCAGGTGAGTGTCTTATTTGAATAGTTCAACAGTATATTGATAAATAGATGACTGCGGAAATGAATGTCTTATTTGAACAGATTAACAGTATAATGATGAGTAGATGGCTAACCTGACTCACTCAAATGTGAGTTATCCTCATTAGTTTGAAAACTACATGTAAATGTCTTATTTGAACAATTCAACAGTATATTGGTGAGTAAATGGCTGCGGAACTCGCTACGCTCGTCCCGCAGAGGTCCACCCATAAGTTCTGCAACAATTCACTTATTTGTATAGGGTGTTTTTTTTTATATATTAACATCCCACTTACAGCCTTTATCTTTACAAGTAGAAGAAAGTTGTAAATACAAAAGTTGTACAGTTTTGGCTCAATTTTTAGATACCATGGTCAGAAACAAAATTTGAATGTCAGAAATGTGAAATATTAAATGCTTCCAGCTTTTTCCAAATGGTATGCCCTATATCTCATTCTATATTCTTGAAGAGAACAATTCCCCGATTCCAAAAATATATAGTTTGTTTATATTTGATTGAAGAGTCTCTCATATATTCGGCTCCAAAAATCGTAGAAATACTATACTACTACTGATTTTGTGAACCATTCTAACTGTACAGGTGAAAGCTGTAAGTGAAATTTGAGGTACAGGGTGTTTCCTTATACTTTGACCCCTACCTACAGCTTTAGCTATACGAGATGGAAAAAAGCTTTAAATATGAAAGTTGTAGGGTTTTATGTCTATTATCTTTTGCGAATATCAAAATGGGCATATGACAGGTGCCAACTGTCACCATGACAAACACTGCATTTTTCAAATGGAACACCCTGTATATTTCTGGTTAGAATGATAGATTTTTTTCTTCTGATACCAAATATATCATATATGTTGATATTTGGTTCAGCTGTTTTTACGCTATTCAAGTTTAAAAATGTATTTACACTACCCTTTATTTAATCAGTCCTAGTCTGGGATTCTACATATTTGGAATCAGAAGAAAAAAAGATATCATTTTAGCCAAAAATATACAGGGTGTTCCATTTAAAAAATGCAAGTGTTTGTCATCGTGACAGTTGGCACCTGTCATATGCTCATTTTGACATTCGCAAAAGATAAAAGACATAAAACCCTACAAATTTCATATTTAAAGTTTTTTTCTACCTCGTGCAGGTAAAGCTGTAAGTGGGGGTCAAAATATAAGGGAACATCCTGTATTTACTTAGTTTTTCTAATAGTATTTTTAAAATTTTTAGAAAAAAAGCTCTTCACGAATATAGATCCAAATATAGGGCATCCCATTTGGAAAAAGCTGAAAGCATACAACATTTCACATTTTTGACATTCAATTTTTGTTTCTGCCATGGAGTCTAAAAATTTAGCCAATACTGTACAACTTTTGTATTTACACTTTTCATCTACCTGTAGAGGTAAAGGCTGTCGGTGGGGTGGTAATATATAAAAAAAACACCCTGTACATGAAACCTTTAGTTATTTCACCCTTAATTTTATATCACTAATAATTTATTATCACAAAATCTTTTTATACTGTTTATTCTTTGTAAAAACTTGTCATTATGATGTACCTATTTTAGGATCCTGAGGATGACCATATTATATTCGTCGAAACGTTGGTCAATACAGCAAATTTAATTATCTAAGCTGTTTTACTGACCTATTACCAACTAACAACTCCGCATCTAAAAATGTTTTCTGTTAAATTGAGTTTCTAAATCAGATTTTCAAGAATTATTGTTTTTCACTGGATCAATTTGAAATTTCACTGAAATGAGCTCCTATTCTTCATACTCTGACATGTTCCATCTATTTTCATAAAAATCCTAGAAAAAGTCACGCTTTCGAAAATATATAAAAAGCCAACAAGTGAATACCTTGCACGGAACAAGACTAAAAATATTTAACGACCGGAATGCAATTTCCTGAACTAGTTAGATAAGCCGACTTGCCATCATTGAATGCGTCTTGTTAGTTGATACCGGGCACTAATTTTCCTTATCTGGATCGGTTTTAAGGCTAAATGAAAATTTATTAATTTACTTTTGGATCGTGCAATAAGTGCTTGTTACGATGCACGCCATCCGAATATTTTAAATTGTTTTCGTTTTGACTGAATGCACAAATACACCTGCCGCATAGAAAAATAATATGGAAAAAAGCCAATATTGGGCTATCGGTTTTTTTTTGTTGTATTATTGCTTGTTCAGTCAAATTTGCGGTGAACAATACTGCGTTTTCATTGTACATTTTTACATATAGTATGGAAAAATGGCCCAGGGAGATTGTTATTTTTCACTTTTCCGATGTCGCAAAAGTGAAGTCGCAGCGTCAACTTTAAGCTAAAACTAAGAGAGTTTCCTTGTAAAGTTGTACGGCAGGAAAAGTTGCTTTCAAACTCAACGGATAACTATTTAAAATTTAATGGATCGGATGAGACGAGGTAACATTTTTTTTTGATTTGTTTCGTAATAAAAATAAATTGAAATCTAAACAAATCTTTGATAAATTTCAATTTATTTATTTTAAAATTCTCTTCCTTAATCGCTGTGTATAAATTTTATCCTATCAAATATTTTAGCAACAAGAAATGTCAAGAGATTTGATTTTCATGTCACATAAAACCCCCTTAACTTACGTGTTAAATATTGGATGTAAGGAAAATCCGAATAGTTTCCTGTAAATCAAATAAACAATATTCAATAAACAAAATGAATATTTTTGCACTCGAGATAGACGCCCAAACGATTTCTGATTTGCGGTCAAAATATTCAATTAATATTATCACAATTATTTATTTAATATAGAATAAAATAAACACACACATATAATTTTACAATAATTGGCTTTATATTTATTTAACAATAAAATTAATTCAATTGTGGTTTACCTCACTTCGTCAGTAGCTCGTGCAAGTTTTAATTACAACATCCACAAGAATATTTTCGGTTTCGAGTTCACATTTTAAGCTCCACAGGCGCCGTAAATCTATTTAGGGGCGAGCCCATTCATCACGCCCAGCAGGGGAAAATGATATAGTAGGCAATTTTAGAGTCTATCAAAAGCGACCAGACAAAATGGAATATCAAAATGACATTAAAATAAATTTCTTATAGGTTTTTTTTTTTCAAACAAACTCCCTTATAAAGGACATATTTTTAGAAGAGATAATCCTATTTACATTTAAATTATGTTTTTCTCACTTTTCGCTTCCCGCGGCAAATTGCTTTTATTTTTCGAGTTATCGTTTGTCGGCCCCTCATTTTTTTTTTTTTTTTAAATTTCACTTTATAGTTAGGCAACTTCTCCTTCAAACGAACCTGAGTAGCTTGTTTTTGGATTAATTTGAAAATTCAATTTAAATTGCCTCACACTTTTTTGTTACAAATATGGCAGTCAAAGTATCAAACTTCGTTATTTAAGCATTTTAAAATTACAGTTGAGTTGGACACTCGAACTTTCACATATACAGATTTTTAGACCAAAGTCAGAGTTTCATATTTTCGACCCGAATAAAGTTTTTTTTAACGCGGTTTGTGGATTTTAATTGCATGTTTTTTCCATAGATAAAGATTGCCGTAACTTTTCATAGGACCAACGGGGCGATAAAATTGAATTTTGCTTAAAAACCTGTATGTGGAAATGTCCAGCAGTTAGATCGGTATGAAAACCTCCTTTTGTAGCCTGGAATTTAAATAAGAAAAATTTAAATCTTATTTCAGGCACTTCTAGCATCGAAGTGCAATGAGAGTCTATCTGTCTGTAAGCTTTGAAGGATGGTATACCACATATACTACATTACTTTATATAATACTTAAAACTAAAAATTACAGCCCTGGATACTTGAAACTCGACATTAAATAAATCTCTAGCATAAAGCCTCCTCCACAAAACATCACTCCAACTACCCCCAAAATAATTCATTAAAACGGTTGTTAAAACCACACAACGGTATAATAAATTTACATACACAATAAGTTAATTTTGATTAACTTTCGGTCAGCTTACAGGCACGTTCCGTTCCTATTTCCAGAATAAATCTCTCCAGTTATGACTAGTTTTGCCATACTTGTTAGCCTAAATATTAATGGCATTTGAACTTTTTCTTTATTTACAAAAGCACAAACAAAAATGAAAACAATTTAAACACCATTTGTATTGTTTTATGGAAAGAAATTGAAAAGGTGCGCCGAAATCCTCCCCGGAGAGGATCAAAAACCGAGGAGTGAGAGGCGAAAAAGCGCCATTAGTTATTGTTTTTCGAGCCCCAGTCAGAGAAAATGAGATGAAATCGGTATTTTATACGAGCGGCGGCCGGGGCCTTAATGTGGAATTTAAATAAAATTGCTTTTACGATGATAAATCATCTCTTACAGCTTCAATATTAAAATGACTGCACTCGATTTGGATGGATATTGGAACTTGCTTGGTTTTAAAACGATGAGATGTTATGTGGAATAAGCGAAAGGTAAACTACTCTTCCGAATTTATGCAAACAGTTTCTCAAGCTTCCCACAAATTCCTGCAAATTCCTCCAAAAAAAAAAAAAACGTTTACTGAATAAAAGTAAATATTGCAACCATATAATGCGCCGTCAAGTACGAACTTAGAGGCACCGCAGAAAAAGCGTACGAAAGGTAGGTAGAAGAAAGAAGCGACTAGACTAGAGAAGAAGCGTTACTCTGGGCTGGTCCCTTAAACCGTTTGTCCGCCATTGTTCATTATTCAGTTTTTATTTTTATTTTGTATTAGATTGGATTGTTCAATGCAATTTGTGGTTAGGGTTTGTGTCATAAAGGATCATTCACAGGTCAGTTGATTAATCGTTATTTTGTTTTTGAGAGTTCAATTTATACAAGTATTTTGAAATAATCAATCTAGAGATATTGGCTCAAAAACAACTATAGCTGAGTAGCTTCCCGTATGGGACCTCAGTACCTGCTGGGAAACTGGCTAACTAACAAAAAAACTCTTTAGTATTGAATAAAAGTAGTGTTGATTGAATGTAGTGTGTGTACTTGAAATTTTAGCACGGTACCTAATTTAAACTTTTTTATTAAATCATTGATTTAAATTATTGATTATTGAATTAATGACTCACAATTATTATTAAAATAGCACAGTACCTGTGTTTCGATTTTTGAGGAATGTTAGATTGAGGGTTTCTCTGCCGTGCTCTTTCTCCTCCTTAGTTCCAGGATCAAAATAGTACGACTTACTTTGATAATAAAGTAGACGTTTCACAAATTTCTTGTTTTTTTTTTACATATCACAGCTTCTTTTAAATTTTCCACATGTTTGCTATGTCGGACGCATGTCCAGTAAGTAAAATTGAGTAAGTTTCCACAACGTAGGTCCTATTTGTTTTTCATTTCGTTTTTCAGAAGATTTGTTGTTTAATAGGTACTTCATAAAAATTCTCATCATTCAATCTTATTGAACGAACCCGGGTAAGTTATGATGAGTCTGATTAGGCACTAGCTGACGTCACAGACAAGACAGGTTCCCCTCAAGGGATTAGGGACTACTCAGGTTTAATAGGTGTGTTGTATTGTCTCAATATCTGGAACCTATCAAACCTTACCAACCCCTTGTTGGAATGAATCACCACAGCAACGCAGTTTTCTACTACAATATTAAAGCCCCTTAGGTTTTTATTTCAATTTTAATAAATTATCTATATTATATGAAATTTGCCCGTCAGATTATGTATTGTTACTTCAATTTTAATTATTTATCTATATTACCTATATTATTCCATAATATTAAATTCGCCCTTACGTATTGTCACTTCAGCTTCAATAAATAATGATCTATATCTCTCTAATATCCCATAAATACATGCTGCACTGAATACAGAAAAATACTTGTACACTGGGACTAAAAGGCCTTGGGATTTAATGAGCTTGTTTAATAATTTACATTTCAGGTATTATTGCTGTTATAAGTGTTATACAATACTCTTTATTTTACTTCAAGGGGCTTGAGTTAATTCATTGTAAATATTATTTTTAGAACATAAGGTTAGGTACTCCTAGTCGATTTATTTTGTCCTTGTTTTGGTTCTAGTGTTAATAATTTTCAGTGTTCTAGAGCGTTCGGAAAACCCACTCCGAATCTACTCTTGAGTCAAACCTGTTCTGGTTCTAATTAAAAATCCGTACCTGATTGTACCAAAGCGTTTCACTTCTGTCCTTCCTTCTTGTTTACTTTTATATTTCAGGTTGTGTTGCCAGAGGTCCGTAGAAGTTTCCTGCTTTCGTTATATCGGTTGACTTCGTGTACTGCAGGGAAAAGCAGGTGGCACTCTATATTTAATTCTTTAATTGATCCACACCCCTCTCCGCATTGGAAGCTAGTCGGCAACCCTTCACACGAAGTCCCGTTTCTAGATTTTAGCCACCGACCAACCCTCTCTTTCTATTTTTTTGTTTAAGTTACCCGTTCACTGTCTCACTTCCTCAAATTTTAATATTTACCTTTCAATCGGTTTGACGGGTGACAGCATGTAATGTTGGAAGTTGGGTTATAGAGGGCGCTTCTGTACTTGGAGTTTAAAACAAGTCGGGCGCAGCCAAGGATAATACACACTACTATTACAGGATAGCTTATCCTCATTAGCCCCCCACCACGCCAAAGAACCAATGAAAACAATGTCACATCAGGTAGCATTTTTTGTATTATCAAATCAAATGGGGAACCTTTTACGTGGAAGCAAAAAAATATTTTAATTAATTTCGGTGTTTTTGACAAAAGCCGCAAATTTTAAAATAATATCGCTCTTTCGCTCAAAAATGGATAATAATAATTATTTATGGTCTGCTGGCCGAATGTATTCTATATACCGTTTTTGATATAGACGGAATATTTATTATTGCTATATTTATATGATAAATCAAGCAAAATCAATTTCGAAATTGCGTTTATTTGTATGAGGGCTTAAACAATAATCTAAAAAGCGTTTTGTTTGCCGGCTCGATTTTATTTTCCGAAATGGGCCTTTATTATGTTTTAGATTTTTGTTTGTTTCAATTATTTTTCGACGATTTATTGACAAAACAACGGGTGACGGATTTGTTGATAATAATTGAAATACGACTATAAAGGCCGATTTACACTTATCCAGTAGCTGGTCCAACCAATGCTTGGCTGCATTCAGGTCATCTACACAATTATTCCAGTCAATCGTGTCTATCATTGGTAAGAAAAATAGTGTTACACTTGCCATTGAACTGGTTCACACCAATCAGAACTGGAACGTCAGTGAGAATGGCGTCAGCTACTATGTACGTGTAAATCGGCCTTAAATTTAACAAAAAGACATATCGTAATAATAATATATTCAACAGAATTGAATAATTGAAATGAAGCAACTAAGATTATCTTTCTACTGATTCGATACATCAAAATTATCCCCTCACATAAATCCTAACGCACCTGCTAAATCCTGGCTCGTAAGACTGTAGCAACACTTTTGTAAAATATTTGTCCGTCGTATACTCTCGCATTATTAATTATGCCCGTATTTCATGGCTAAGCCGAGCATTATCCTTTAAATTAATAACTGCAATTTTGAACTAACACATTTAATTCTCTCTTTTACTTTTATTTCCGACGGAAAATATAAATAAACGGATCTCGGTTTCCTCGAGACAAAAGTAATTAATAATTTGTAATGAATCCCAGTATAAATCTTCGGGAGGAATCAAAATGTGCTTCTTCCACACAGCTAATTAGGGCTTTGTTAATTAATCGATAGAAGAGACAAAAGGTCTCATCTTACAGTCCAGTTGGCCGCCTGATAATTACAAGAAAGCCTCTCTCATTGTTGCTTCAGATTTCGGCGTCGAACAATTGTGGTCCTTTTATGTTTGTCGAATGAAATAATCCACCCCACATAAAAAAAAAAAATGCCCGCCAATTAAACAGTCCATTGAATTCGATTTTGCCAGTTCATTAGCGCAGTGTTGCAACATTCGAATCAATTAAGCTGATCCTGTAACGATAACAGATTTCCAGGTAATGCGACTATAATTCACCCAGGGATGCGCTCCGGCTGTATATTGCGTATCCAAAAATTATGACCTAAAACCGCAAACGTGTTTTGTTGACTGTGTCCCCGAGTGATTACACATTCGATTGGATTTTAATAAAAACAATTGTAGGCAATGAAAATTTAATCAATTTGAACTTCTCTAGAAGCCACGCCCAAAAACGTTTACCAGCATTCTTTAATTTACATTCGGACCAGTGTCTAAGAAGGGAATGGTAATACTATCAAACAACGTAGTTCACACCTTTCCATATTCGTTTTCCAGCTACGGAAACTAGTGTTGCTTGGTGCTTATGTAAGTTTTTGCGGTGTCTGCTAAAATTGGAAAAAAAGAACGGCTATAAAGTTAAAAAGAAGAGTGTTTTCACAGCTATCAGAACAATACCCACTTCTACCACGTAAAAGCCCCCCTCCAGCATAGCCATCATAGCCCACTATTGATCTATTTTCAAAAGGCGCCGCCGATCTAGAGATTTTCCCACGGTATCGAAAAACTTCCTAGGCTCAAGTGCCCCCAGCTATCAGAATAGCAGATTCACAAGCAAAATATTTATTATTTTTTGATGCGGTTTCTTGACTGTTTTTTTTTGAAATAGTGGAAGTTTTCTTGGGAGTCAGTCAGGTTGAGAGAAAAAAAAAAAAATGAAACAATTTTTTTTTTTTTTTTTTTTTTTTTACGTTTCGGAATTTTCATTTAATTCCATCCTCAGAAATAGAAATAGCAAAGTCAAAATTGTAAAAGCACAGATGTTTTTACATTTTAAAACTTATAAATATTTTTTTTTTTTTGTATAATGACGAGGACGATGTTATTATTGCAATAAAATTAATGCACCTGTTTATGATCAATACCCACCTCACAGCTATCAGAGCAATTCCCACCTCCACTACGTCAAAAAGCTTTTACTCTGAAGAGGTACCTCTTTCCATATCCCTTCACTTCTTGAAAACTAAAGAATATTTCAACTATTCCTGCATTTGTATTCGTCAATAGTGTTCTAAACTCCATGAGATGAATTTTATTGCAATAATAACATTTTGCTTGTGAATCTGGTAGACCACTTACGTAGTAGAGGTGGGTATTGGTCTGATAGCCGGGGGCACTTGAGCCTGGGAAGTTTTTCGATACCGTGGAAAAATCTCTAGATCAGCGGCGCTTTTGATCTGAAATTTTGGGGATTTGACCCGGACCAACCCCAAAATTGACGAATTTGAATACAAATGGAAGAAATGGTTAAATATTGTTTAGTTTTCAAGAAAGAGAAGGGATATAATAAAGTGCCATCTCAGGGTAAGAGCCTTTTGAAAATAGATTAATGGAGGACTTTACGGAAGAGGGTTTACAGTGCAGGTGAATAAAAAGTGCCTCCTCAGGGTAGGAGCTTCACGGAAGGGGGTACAGTGGAGGTGGATGAAGTCCGCCTTACGAGTCTAGCACTACGACGTCTGAAGAGCAAGGTGACATAATGCCATTCATTTCGAGCTTTATGCTTCCTGTCATAGACGAGCGTGCAACGTTTTTGAATATTACTTTTTCCTTATAAATGTAGGTGTATAATATAAATAAATATTAAGGTATTTCTTATTGGAAGTCAAATAGGCAATATTGCCATTTTTTTATCCGCATTCTTTCCATAGTGCTAGACACGTGAGGCGAACTTTAGTGGTATGATGGCTGTGCTGGAGGGGAGTTTTTACGTGGGTATTGGTCTGATAGCTGTGAAAATACTCTACTGTAAAGTGTGGAAAACTCTCCTGCAGATATTCTTTTCCAAGCAGCATGTACCGAAAATCTGCGTTTTACGCTGTTCTTCATAAAAGATTTCTGATTTTTTTCATCTTCTTTTTCTTCTTCTAAACAAAGTACCACCATGCCCTGATATCAACTGCCAGTACTAGATTTACTGTGCTGATTTTACTGTCATTTGCCGTTCCAATTTCAACAAGGTCCCCTTGTGGTCATTCAATACTGAATCGACTGAATCCAGTGTACCTACTGAAAATAATATCGGAACAGCGTCCAGTAAATTCAGTACTGACAGAGTTAATATCGGAACATAACCTATATAAGGCTATGGTCCAAATATAACCAAACGTTAACCATTAGCTATGTTCCAACAGACATGAGAACCGTTCCAGAACCAATAATTTCCAGCTGCCCACCTATTTTTCAATAAGTTGAACGTTTTTCCTAATTGATAAATGGATTGATCGACTGGAAATTACCGTTCTAGAAAGGTTTTCATGTCTGCTGGAACAGAGCTAAAGTAACCAAATCGGTCAACAGATGTTTACTGAAAATTCCGGTTACTTTGGTGAACGCAAATATGGAAATAAAACATAATTGACAGAAGTTACAGATAAAACTTTGATAAAACCAATAGAACCGACATCCGATAGCCGGTAACTATTTTGACATTTGGTTAACCAGATTTTAGGAACCCGAGGTACGAAACTATCCAGTTTTCCAGGAACTAGAGAGGATTATCAGTTTTTAATTAGGTATATGCTCGTGGGTGCTTTGCACCCACTGTTCAGGTCTCGTGGGTGCTCGAGCTCCCGAGCGCCCACGTAGTCGGCGCCCCTGGGAGTAACAGGAAATTGTTTTTATTTATAGAGGGTGTGTGAGTGTGACGGGGTAGATGGATCTGCAGACCTCCTTTTCTTCCGGTTCCTACGCCGATTTTCTGTGAGTTTTCCTACGCCAAAGCTATGGCGAGCCACGACACTCTGGTTTGAGTTCCCGACATGTAAACACTACCCCTCCACTAAAAATAAATTAAAAATTGTGCTTCGTGCCTAAGGCAACCTAATTTTGAGCCACAACGTATATTTTTGTTGGCACCCATTTGGGGATTATATTTGAGGTTGCTGCCATGGAAATGATCCGAGTGTATTAGTGATTATTACGGATTTCCACTCTCCTTATTGGAGGATTCTTGTTGGCACTCGACAGTTTATATAGTATTTATCTCTGCTATGATCAAAGTTGATGGTTGTGTTGGAAGTTGTCACCAACAGAAATTATAAAATTTGAAGAACCAAGACAAAATCAAACTAATTAAATAGATCCCCCTATCAGTTCCAGCAATTACAAAACTGTTTTATTCATCAGCCAAAAACCTCTAAAGAATGTCAGGTTAACGAAGGTCTTGGAAATGGTTTTTCTCTGGTAAACCTTCCAGGGAAATCCGATCCCCATAGCTTTGTTCCAACTCAATAGAGAACCTTAGAGTTTACTGTCAGGATTCTGCGCAAAACGTAAAATTTGTGCGTATAATCCGAAATTTGTATATAGAATGGTTGTTGGAACGGTTTTTTAGCAGGGTGGAAGTTGGAACAGACCTAATAATGTCCAGAGTCCAAAATATCAAGATCGTCAATGTTGTTTGAAACTAAATCAGTTTTGAAATATCATTTAGTGATACACTTGGATATTTTTCCTTTCGAATGTGACACTTGCAAAGCGAAATTTAAACGAAGAAGTGACTTGAAATATCACCAACTGATACACTCGGCTATTTTTCCTTCCGAATGTGAATTTTGCAAAGTAAAATTTAAACAAAAATGCCTTTTAAAGAGTCACCAATTCATAGACTCGGATATTTATCGTTTTCAATGTGACACTTGCAAAGCAAAATTTAAAGGGAAACTCGACTTGAAGAACTACCAAGTGAAACACTTGGATATTTTTCCTTTTGAATATGATACTTGCAAAACAAAACAAAATTTAAACGAGAAGAAGATATTTATACTTTTGAATGTGACTCTTGTAAAGCAAAATTCAAACGAAAACTTGACTTGGAGAGTCATCAACTGATACATTCGAATATTTTTTCTTTTGAATATGACACTTGTAATGAACAATAAAGAGAAAAAAACAAATAGATTAAGGTTAAAAAGTACGACTAGCCTAATCGATGTTTTAATCACCAAAAATTGAACGTTTAGTTCAATAAATGTTTAAAGTTCGCTAAACGTTGATTAGTGAACGGTGCAAATCATTTTTCAAATTAAACAATGATTAATTATGTCCAATAATTAAATCTAAAACTGTGCGTGTATGATTATCAAAGTTTGATGACGGCAACACTGCAATCGTAGCACTTGTGGCGAGCCGTAGAGTTCGTAGTCACCACCCCACCAAAAACACTCTGAACTTGAACAATAACTTATTATACAGGGTGTCACACGAGGTTTTTCCCAAATGTTAACTTCGGAACGCATCATTGTATGTTCCACTGTATAATTTTTTATAATTTTCTTCAATAAAGCCTTAACAAATATGGCATTGTCGATTTTTTAAGTCAATTTTCTAACGAAAAATGCCATAATATACCATGAGTAAAATTTGAAAATCGAAAGTTGACGTCACTTGACCGAAATTGAAGCAATTGTTGTGAAATTGGATGACAATGGTAGAAGTCGCACAAAAAGTTAACCAGATCCTCAAAATTTAAATTATATTGGATGACGCGTCCCGAAGTTATTACTTGGGAAAAACGTCGTAGGGCACCCTGTATAAAGTCAGAATTTGTAGAACTATCCACTTTTTGTCAATTCGCCTTTCAACAGGAATTAGTAATGTTACTTTACGAAACTAGTAATATATTATGACAAGTTATTCAGGTACAAACGAATGAATTGTTGCGGAACTTATGGGTGGACCTCTGCGGGACGAGCGCAGCGAGTTCCGCAGCCATCTATTCATCAATAAGTTGTTTAATTACGATACTAACCTGACTCACTCAAATGTGAGTTATCCTCATTAGTTTAAAAACTACATGTAAATGTCTTATTTGAACAATTCAACAGTATATTGGTGAGTAAATGGCTGCGGAACTCGCTACCCTCGTCCCGCAGAGGTTCTCCCATAGGTTCCGCAATAATCCACCTATTTGTACAGGGTGTTTTTTTATATATTGACATTCCACCTACCTTCTTTACCTTTACAGGTAGAAAAAAGGTGTAGATACAAAAGTTGTACAGTTTTGGCTAAATTTTTAGAAACCATGGTCAGAAACAAAATTCAAATGTCAGAAATGTTAAATTTCGCATGCTTCTAGCTTTTTTCAAATGGAATGCCCTATATTGCATCCTATATTTTTGATGAGCACAATACTCCGATTCCAAAAATATATAGTTTGTCTATATTTGATTCAACAGTCTCTCATATACATATTCGGCTCCAAAAATTGTAAAAATACTATCGTACTACTGATTTTGTGAACCATTCTACCTGTACAGGTGAAAGCTGCAGGTAAAATTTGAAGTAGGTACTTGGTTTCTCTGACAGTATTTTTAAAATTTTTAGAACCAAATATGTTGGAGTCTGCTCAAGCAAATATAGACAAACTATATAATTTTTGAATCGGAAAATTGTATTCTTCAAGAATATAGAACCAAATATAAGGCATCCCATAGGTAGTGCATATTTAATAGGAATATCTCATGTGTTTTAATCTTAATAAACTATCTCTCATAAGTAGTATTGGTGTTTGATTTTCTAATGCAAGTTTTCATAGTCTAATAGACAGTCTAATGATTTAATGATTTGAAAAAATGTAGTTGAAATAATTAATTGAGTATACCCTAATAGTTTACCCCTTTAACAAGGCAACTTATTTGTCTATTGATTTCTACCAATGTTTAAACTGGTAATCTACTGACAAAACAAAATATGACCTGGCAACACCGACTGGATTTAAAGTTAAAAGAAAACTTCTAGGTAACCGAACTACAAATTTCTCACGGCATTCAAATTGGAAATGTATCGTAAGAGTTTCCACAAAAGTTATGGAGAAGGAAATTTCACATAAATTAATCCATTGTCCAGATGTTTATTGCATTTGAATTAAATACAGAGTTAATAATCTGTCAGTATTTTAAGGGTTGCTTTACTAGAAAGTGTACACGCAAAAGCCAAAATTTGTGGCACCGGAACAAAACATTTCGCGTATGGAAATTCTAACGAAGTTAATGAGCATACGTCTATGTCAGTCTTTTGTTTATGCGGTGCCTTTTTGAATGTCATTGTAGTCTAAGTTGCATATTCTCGGCGTAATTAAGAGCCTTTGGCGGTTCTTACTGTAGAACAATACTGATGTGGGTATCATACATTTTTAAATTATAAAAATCCTCTCGTAGGTACGTTTGTATGAATTAAATGCACGAAACCGAAATTTAATGTTGTATGCGGAAGCGCTAAAACTTTTTCCTATATTTTGTCGGTTGTTGTAATTTGTTGGTGCATAATGCATTAAATAATCCGCGTGGCAGTTTAAAGTTTCATATTATTATATACATTATGTAGGACGTTTTGAGGCTTTTATTTAAATGTCCACTCCAGAGATTTTTATAGATTATTATAATTACTTTGGGGGGTTTCATTAATTCAGTGATAAAACAAAAAGAAAACGGTAAATGGCACTAAACCATGCCACAGTGTGGCCCCGAAAAAAATATAATTAAGTCAAGCCGTTGAGTTATAAACACCTCGAAGCGGTCACGATTTTTTTTTTTTATTATTCTCGCAATGAAAAGAAAAATAATTAATAGAAAACTTCTCATTTTCTCAAAAACTTTGGACTACTAATTTTACGAGCCACTTTTAAATATTTGAAGTAACTTTAGAATTAGCAAAAAGTTGTTGCTTGATCAAACTTCCAAGAAAATTAAATACACTCTACTGTATTTTCATGGAATATGAAATGACATGGTATTTAACCAAATAACAATACTTGTACAACAATAAATAACTAGCAATAAAGCACAAATATAAATCGCTTCAATTAATCGATTTTCGAATGAATAACCGACAACACTTAATTGAATTCAATATCTAATTACCCATCAAATTTGGGACAATATTTGTCAGATATTAAAATTGATTAGTTTAGTTGTTTGGGGCTATAAGTATTTAATGAATGTATTACCCATAAATTAAGAGAAATATTAATATTAAATAAAAATGTTATAAATAGATTAGTTGAATTATGAATAATCGTCTATCGTATACACCAAAATTAGGTCATATTATAGGGATTGATTATAATAGATATTTGAAAATCAAAAAAGTATTTTATGGATTTCTTCTTCTTCTTTTTTCTCAACCCGTAGCTATCCACTCCTGGATGTAGGTCCCTCTCATATGTTTCCATGTCTCCCTATTCTGTGTTGTACTTAACCAGTGCTTGCCTGCCACCTTCCTAATGTCGTCCATGCATCTTTTCTGCTGGCATCCTATGCTTCGCTTGTTCTATCTAGGTCTCCAAACTGTTATTCTATGTGCCCATCTACCTTTATCTAATCGATCCAGGTGACTGGCCCACTGCCATTTCATCTTAGCCACCACAAAACCGGTGATAACTCACGCAGTAGGTATTTAATATGTCACAGTTGTTCACAATTCGGCTGTTTCTCGGTGATGATTCCCGTACCAAATGAGCGCGAAAAACACCATGGGTTTCGTCGAACAACTACACAAAAATCGCGATCGGGACACAATAATCACTCTACCAGTTTTGAAACTCACCTTGGCCCCACGTTGGGCGCCAATTTGTAAGATAGTTTTTAGAGAAGTTGAGTACACGGGAAGAATCAAACGAGAATCGATAGAGAAAATTGATTACTGTATTAACAAAGAAAACTAAATGAAATTTGCGTTATTGCATTATATGAGCGTTGACATCTCGTAGTTGACAGGCCGTATATTAGGTTGACATCATACAGGGAATCAGCCGATCAATGGTGTGGGGATTAGAAAATTTTCTCACAGTATCAAATTAATTAGTGAAAATATAAGTAAATAAATATACTTAAAAATCTTTTCTATAAGATTATGAATTTCCACTGAGAGAAATTATCTTGTTGTGCTAATTAAGGATTCTTAATGTTAAACAAACCATATACCAAAACCTCTAAACAGAATTAAATATTATTCTTCTTTTTTTCTTTTGACCATCTCTAAACAACGAAACATTTTTCTCAGCGCCTCTTACAATAAGCTTTGAGCAACGTTCGCATTTGTCCAGAGCGGCGAAATGTCTCCCGACTTCTTTTTATTTTTCCTCTCCGGAACAAAAATGATAAGTAATAATTTCATTTTAGCTCCGATGCTTTTGTCTTTCTTCGCTTTGGCCATTTCGGAAATTTATACTCATTACACCCGATTTAATTAAATTTATATGACGTAGTCTTCTTAATTATCTTGGCATCAATACTCTGTCCCCCTGGTCACGATATCAATTTATAAATCTTTCGTTCGGGATTGAAACTATTAAATATGCTTATGGCGACGCGAACGGAGGCACGGTTTATCCTTGCATTAAATTTGTAAATTATAAACGGGCCCCAGCTTAGGTAGATAACAGTCATACATGGTTCCCTGGCGGCCAATTTTAATTGGATTATACGACCGTACTGGGACCCCCCACAGTTAACTATTGGCATTATACCACTATACACTTTGGCAACTAACCATACAAAAAAAAGTCTATTATATTCAATCAATTTGTATTGACACCACTCTGTATTGATTTTAAAGCAAAACGAACCCTCTAAAATCAATGCCTCTAGAGACCGTTCTAAATGGTAAACGAAACGGACTTGTCCCTGTAGTGTCATATATCAATTAATACTTAGACAAGAGGCGAAACAGCGAATGGTGTATTCGTTTCGTTCAGGTGATTTAGGGAGCAAAGTTAAGTGATGGGCGGATTTTGCACGCCAACCTTTGAATTGTTACTGCAAAAGCTTACAAACATAAACAACTTGTTTTTATAGTAGGTTTGATTCATTTTGGGTTTGAATCATTTCAGGAAGAAACGCCCAGTATAATTGGTATGGGACCTCATCCTGAAGATATTAGGTACAGTTTATTCAGGACCAGACCTCAAATGTCATAAAATATTTATATTCCATTTATATATATTCAGGAAACGTATTTTTGCTAACAAAAAAGGCTGTCTACCCTTCCGATTAATGTGTCACCGACTGACGCGTTCCCATTCATTACTTATTGAATCAAAAAAAAAAAAAAAAATCGAAATGAAATATTTTAAAGTGCCATAATGAAATATTGGATTGTCGGTGGATGTTTTATTTTTCTAATTGATTGTTGATTTGTATTTCGAGCCTAATTACTTGATTGAAATTTAGAAAGTAAGGAGATGTGTCTCATTAGTGTCAATGTCATTTTGAAAAAAAATCAAGCGTTCTGTGAATCAAGATTCCAAGAAACGATATTGAACATTTTATTTCTGTTTTTTGGAAAAAGTATTTGAAGGATTGGCTTGAAATTTTGCAAGTTGATGAGGAAAGGATCAATATTTATGAAAAAAAATGTATGGAAAAAAATTAAAATTTGCTATTACCCGTCAAACCGATTGAAAGGTAAATATTAAAATTTGAGGAAGTGAGACAGTGAACGGGTAACTAAAACAAAAAAATAGAAAGAGAGGGTCGGTGGCTAAAATCTAGAAACGGGACTTCGTGTGAAGGGTTGCCGACTAGCTCCCAATGCGGAGAGGGGTGTGGATCAATTGAAGAATTAAATATAGAGCGCCACCTGCTTTTCCCTGCAGTACACGAAGTCAACCGATATAACGAAAGCAGGAAACTTCTACGGACCTATAGCAACACAACCTGAAATATAAAAGTAAACAAGAAGGAAGTAGAGAAGTGAAACGCTTTGCTACAATCAGGTACGGGTTTTTAATTAGAACCAGAACAGGTTTGACTCAAGAGTAGGTTCGGAGTGTGTTTTCCGAACGCTCTAGAACACTGAAAATTATTAACACCAGAACCAGAACAAGAACAAAATAAATCGACTAGGAGTACCTAACTTTATGTTTTAAAAATAATATTTACAGTATATTAACTCAACTTGAGTCCCTTAAAGTAAAATAAAGAGTATCATGTAACACTTATAACAGCAATAATACCTGAAATGTGAATTATTAAACAAGCTCATTGAATCCCAAGGCCATTTAATCCCAGTGTACAAGTATTTTGCTGTATTCAGTGCAGCATGTATTTAGGGGATATTAGAGAAATATAGATAATTATTTATTGAAGTTGAAGTGACGATACGTAACCTGAAGGGTGAATTTATTATTATGGAATAATATAGATAAATAATTAAAATTAAAGTAACAATATATAACCTGACGGGCAAGTTTCATATAATATAGGTAATATAGATAGTTAATTAAAATTGAAATAAAAACTTGAAGGGCTTCAATATTATAGTAGAAAACTGCGTTGCTGTGGTGATTTATTCCAAGAAGGGGTCGGTAAGGTTTGATAGGTTCCAGATATTGAGACAATACAACACACTTATCTAACTTGAGTAGTCCCTAATCCCTTGAGGGGAACCTGCTTTGTCTGTGACGTCAGCTAGTGCCTTATTAGACTCATTATATTCCTTATCCATTATTCATCCAACTTCCTACTTAAATTATAAACCGCAAACATAAATCTAATAAAGCAAAGTTTGGCAATAAATAACTGAAGCTTCGATGTATACAGCCTTCAATCAACAGCGGCAAATTCGATGCACGCAGTTTAACTTTGAACGTCACGTCTATTAGATCAAGGAGCATATATTCCAAATTTAGACGCGATTATAATTTTGCAATCGTGCAAAAATTACTTCAATTAAAAAGTAAGCGCATGCAACAAAATAAGTGGGTTTCTGTAAAATATTTGACATTATAAATACAAGCAATAAGATCGATAAAACACCCTCTCGTAAGTAATTTAAAGTTGAAACAGCTGGTTTTCAGAAATTCTATCCCGGATCGCCTCAAATATTAAAGATGTTTTATCTCTAGCAGCAGTGGAGTCGCGCAAATCTTATTCTGCAACTTTTATCGGTGTCCCAATTCTGCTAAGTCTGCCGATGACATCCAAAACAAAAGGCCCTGTTACAAAACAGAACTACAAATTAGCATAATTGTACTCTGTCTAAATAATGTAAACAGGCATTGAGAAAAGGACAATAACTTGGACTGGATCTTTGCATAACAGTTTATATCTGGCTGGGGTGTTGGACAAGGACGGATCGTATATTTCAGGAAATTAATATTGTAATAAGATCTTTGAGACGGAATAAATATAACACAAACTACAAACATATCTATATAATATTCCACTGATATCACTATTTACTGGACTAAGCACCCTAGGCGCATTAACTGGTGGAGCTGCTAACATTGCTCAAGCTGCATTACAAAGTTAACATTATAAAATCCCATCTGACCATCAATCAATTAATCACATAATGTGCCTGTTCTAGAACGAAGTGTCGTTTCGAAACCCCCTCTATTAATTATTTTTTAAAGTCGCCGATTTTTCAGCTACATTATCAGAGAAAATGTTCGTCCCCGAAAATTGAGAATTAATTAAAATGGTCACGTATAATAATCGCGAGAGAGAGAAGCCAATTTCCGGGGTGGAAACTTCTGCTTGGGACGAAATAAAATATCGTCAGTTAAAAATTGATTTCGGCCTTATGCGGGGAACGTGAACCGCGCTATTAAATTTCGCAAACAGCAATTTATTGTGACGACTTTTCGATAATGACGAAACCGATTTGGTGAACAAAAGCGACGTGATATTTAATCTTTGAATATCGAATAGCTTGATTATATTTTTATAAGCATATTCAGCACCTGTTGGCTTGAAGGAGGTGTGAATAAATTTTTCAATAAACCGAGCAGAGTTCGGGAAGTTTTCGAATTAACACTCCCACCTACATAGAGTCGCAATTTTAAATCTAATTCCAAAACCTTTTAGTCTTCATTACGTTCGGTAAAACTTTTTGCTAACGCAATTTTCAACCGTATAAACAAGTCCGCCAAGCCAAAAACAGGAAGCGTTTTCGCGAACCGTAACATGGAGCTTTTCTCCCGGAAAAATTAACTTTGGGTACACAAACTGCGGCGTGCAAAAAAAAAAAACTAGGAATAATATTAATCAATAATGCACTAACGGCGTTCCACACGCGAACCTCCTAATTGGCCAAATGTAGGTGAAAAAAATGACATCCCTTGTGCAAGGCGTGCCTTGGTAAATATCCCCAATTTTATAAGGTCAGTGGCGCCCCTCTATACGTGAGGCGAATTAGATTGTATTAATTATTGTCAGGCCAAAGTGTATTTAGGGAACAACAAAGTTTAAGGCGGATACGTGACTTACAATTTGTGCAATCAGACCTTTTAAAGTTAAGAGGGTCTTGATTTCTTAAATTTTTTTAAACTCATTGCTTGTGTTGGCCCATTGATGTTTGGGGATAATATTCCTTGTCTACTCACCAGTTCCAGTTCGACGTGCTGTAAGAAAAAAAAAATTAATTAGTAAATAAAAACCACAAAGTACGTACTATAGTATAATTTTCAAGTTGAGGGGTGAACCACCTTAGAATTATAAGATACAAGCATGTGAGATTTCAGTGGGATCAAAAACTAATTTTTATATCAAAAATAATCAATAATGAATTATAGTCCAAGAGCTCAGAGCCGCCAGACACAACTTATTTTCTAAAAGACAGAATATGTGGGATTGAGTATGTACTACGAACGTATGTATACTCGCTCATTTGGGTAGACGGCCAATTGAAAATAATACTGACAGCTAAAACTGCGTTATTTGTAAATAACGGTTTCCCATTTCTACTCTAGCCTGGAGTAGACTGTAAGTTTAGGAGGGGGAAAATCAGTTGACGTAGATATCTTGCTTAGGTTTTAATCGATGTCGGTAATACAGATAACTGTAAGCAAAAAATTTACCAAATCAAGTAGGTCTTGAAAACAACCCATTTTAAATTAACTGTCAAAAACTACAGGGCCTACTTTGAAACGTTAAATTGCGTTAGGGTTACTACATTTTTAGACTAAGATTGCTACGTTTTAAATTTCTCTTCCAAAACCTAATAATTTTGTGAATTTTAACTAATCCTTTGCTGCTAAAACCAGTTCAGAAAAAATGTATTTCCATCTCTTTTTTATACAAACTAGTAAAAAAAGACACGAATACACTCAGTGCACACCAAATCCAAAAAAATATTGACCTTGACTGTGACCTTGATCATGACCTTGACCAATAAAATTCACGTAAATGGCAGTTTATCGTGCTGAAAACTTGTATAGTGTTAAAAGGCATCTCAAGTAACCTATATACCGAGTTTTAGCTTTCAAGGTCATACACATCCAGAGATACGGCAACCCCGCATTCTCAGTTTGGGCTCTCGAGAACGAAATAGAAGGCGTAGTCCGATTGACTTCATTTTTGGTATGCATATAAAGGCCGCTGAAAGAAATTGACCTTAGCCGTGACCTTGACCAGTGAAAGTCACGAAAATGTCAATTTATCATCCTGAAATTATGTATAGCATCAAAGAGCATCATAAATAATCTACATTTCAAGGTAATCCAGAGAAACGGCAACCCCGCATTCGAATGTCAATTTTTCAAGACAGTTTTTCGAAGGACAGTTCTTTAAATGGACAGTTATTCGAATGGATAGTTCTTCTAATCAACAGTTTTTCGAGGAGCCCATTACTCGTTCCCGCTTGCTGAATCTCAGAGAAAAGATCCTCGGAAGAGTAAATTCACCAAAAACGTGAAAAACCTTTTTCAAATATAATAGCTTCATGTTTATAGTTATTTATGTATCAAGGGAATTATGCAGGTGTTAATACCCCAGGGCAACGTTTGTGTCCCGAGGGCCTCCGGCCCGAGGGACACCAATTGCCCGTGGGTATTAACTCCTGATAATTCCCGTGGTACATACATAATTTTATATCCTACTGAATTTACTGTATTCTGTCTATTTTTATAAAGGAATAAGCCATAAATCAAAATTTCTATTTTTTGTCATAGTGTTACCTATTCAAGGTAAAAGCGGGAGTTATGGAAATCCTTAACTCCCTTGGGAGTTATGATATCCTTAACTCCCTTCCTTAACTCCCTTGGGAGTTATGAAAATCCTTAACTCCCTTGGGAGTTAAGACCCTGTTTATGATTATCGTAACCAAGGTATTATATGGTTTTAATAGTTCAGTAGGATATAAAATTATTTTTGAGTCTCCGATTGCTCGCTCCGCTCGCAAAATCTCAAAGAGAAAATTCTCGGAAACGTAGATTTACCAAAAACGTGAAAAACCCTTTTTCAAATATAAAACATTCTTGTTTGAATTATTTTTGAATACGATAAATTGATATTTACGTGAATTTTACTGGTCAAGGTCACGGTCAAGGTAACCGCTAAAGTCAATTTTTTTTTGGAAAAATTTCTTTCAGCGGCTTTATATGCATACCAAAATGAACTCAATCGGAGTATGCCTTCTACCCCGTTCCCGAGAGCCCTAATCATACCAAAATGAAAAATTTGAGTTTTTGAATTTTTTCCCCCTTTGGATTTTTATTTTAATTTTCTCAGAACCCGTCAGAGATTTTGGATCAATTTTTTCTTGAAATTGCAGCTCCTTATAAAGGCTTCAAAATGGTACTCAGATGCAGTCGTTGGTATTTACGGTTTTTGAGAAAATCGAGTTTGAAGTTTTTGACTAAATTTTAACTGAAATCCAACTTTGAGGCTCAATTGCTCTAAAAGTATTTGCGTTATCAAACTCAATCTTGCATTGATTTATAGAGAATTTCATGCTCTTTCCAACCATATATAATTTGCTCAAAATTTAATGGAAGTATTGGCAATTGCTCCTAACCTTGTCAGGATTTAAAAAAAATTTAAACCTGAAAATTGGGATTTTCTTTTTCATATTTTTTTCCCTTTTGAAATCGAGATTTGGAAATGATGTTAGAGTTTTTTTCGACTAATTTAGATCCGCTCTATCGATTGGAAAAGTCAAAAATCAAAAAATCTGGAAAATAAAAATTTCGATTTTTTCAAAGGGTTAAACCCCTTTGGATTTTAATTTCAAAAATTTGAAAACTCAATTTTCTCGAAACCCGTCAAAGATTTTGGATCATTTTTTTTTGAGATTGTAGCCCTTGATGGGAGCTTTGAAATGGTTTTTAGTTGAAGTCGCTGGCATTTACGGTTTTTGAGAAAATCGAGTTTAAAGTTTTTGACTAAATTTTAACTAAAATCCAACTTTGAGGCTCAATAGTTTTTTTCTGAAAAACTGGCAGAGGCAAAATTTTGAAAATTTTCCAAGAAAAAGAGGAAAGTGAGGAGCTCATTATAGGAAAATTACGAAACTTTTCAGTGAGAAATCACTCTAGGGAAAATTCTGGAAAATTGACTTTTTAAAATTAAGGAAAATTCATCCTCTCACATTTCATTTGTTTTCTGGAAAACTGACAAAAGAGGAAAAAGAGGAAAGTCAGGAGCTCATTATAAGAAAATTTCAAAATTTTCCAATGGAAAATCGCTCCAGGAAAAATTTTGAAAAAATGACTTTTTCAAGTAAAATTAAGGAAAATTCATCCTCTCACATTTTAATTTATTTCTGGAAAACTGATAAAGCAAAACTTGTGAAATTTTTCCAGAAGAAAGAAGAAAATGAGGAGTTCATTATAGGAAAATTTCAAAATTTTCTAGTGAAAAATCACTCCAAGGAAAGTCGATAGGAAAGTTCTGGAAATTGACTTTTTTATGCAAAATTCATCCTTTCACATTTCATTTCTTTTCTGGAAAACTGGCAAAGCAAAAATTGTGGAATTTTTCCAGAAGAAGAAGAAAAAAGTGGGGAACTCAATGTAAGAAAATTTCAAAATTTTCTAGTGAAAAATGACTCGAGAAAAAATTCTGGAAAATTGAGTTATTTAAGCAAAATTAGGGAAAATTCACCCTTTCATATTTAAAAAAAAAAAAAAATGGTGCCCCTCAAATTTGGAGCCTAGTTGCGCTTATGTGTTTGACAGAATAGTAGAAAAAGGCTCCTATACAGAAAAAGATGCAGCCCACTTAATTTGCCAAGTTTTGGAAGCAGTAGACTACATGCACCAGCAAGGTGTAGTCCATCGGGACTTAAAACCCGAAAACCTACTCTACTACAGCCCTGACAAAGAAAGCAAAATAATGATAAGTGATTTTGGCTTATCAAAAATGGAAGATGGCAGTATAATGCCTACAGCTTGTAGCACCCCTGGGTATGTAGCCTCAGAAGTCTTAGCCCAAAAACCTTATACCAATAGATGTTTGGTCTAGGAGTCATATATTATATCCTACTTTGTGGCTATCCGCCCTTTTACGACGAAAACGATGTTAACTTGTTTACCCAAATACTAAAAGGCAAATTCGAATTTGACTCACCTTACTGGGACGAAATAAGAGATTCTGTCAAAGATTTTATCAAAAATCTAATTTGTGTCAATGTAGACTGTAGAGAAACGTTTTAGTTGCAAACAGGCTTTAGATCATCCCTGGATTTCAGGCAATGAGGCCTCGAGCAAAAACATCCACGGCACCGTTTCTGAGCAACTGAAAAAGAACTTTGCCAAATCTAGATGGCGGCAAGCGTATCACGCTACAGCTGTCATTAGGCAAATGCAACGGATGGCTCTGAGCAGCTGTCAGAAGAGTAGTGCTTCGTCGTCTGGTAAATTGTAAAAAGAAATGTTTGGAGATTAATATAATAGTCTTCCAAATGATTGAATTATGTATATGAGGGTTTAGGTTTGTTTTTTTGCCAATTCTGACTTAAAACCGTTTTTGATTGATAGAAGTTCAACGTTAATGACATTGAAATCTGTCAGTATATTAAATGTCAATAAGGGCTAAAATATTTTCAACATGGTGAGGCTTACTGGAAGTTGACTTCAACTAACTCATATTAAATGAGACACCCTATATATTATTTGATTTTTACTAAAAATTCTAGAAAGATTTCAATAGACATAATGCATTTTGTTTCTATTCCCGGCTCTTGAATTTTCTCCATTTAGGCCTGGTTTATTTATCTGATAATTTTCAGCAAAATAAATTCTATTGGTCGGCGGATAACTAGTCATATTGCATACCAGACAGTTTATCAGAAGGTGGATAAACCAGCCCTTGAGAAATTTAAGAGAAAAGGAAAGTTTAGTAGCCGGGAATAGATAAAAATTGAGAATTAAATAAAGAAGAATTAATACAAGGTTTTTCTTTTCTCTTATTCGAAGACAAATTTGAAAAAATCAACCAATCAGAACACAGAACTGACAGATTTCAATGTGATTAATACGCAATAAATGTATTCTCATTTTTTTCTCTCAGCCTGTGCTCTCTAACCTTCCTCTTCTTCACATGCAGATATACGATATGTTTAAGTTTGCTCAAATTTCAATGAAGATATGGGCAATTGTTCATGAACATGTCAGGATTTTTTTTAAAAATTTAGATCCAAAAAATCTTCCTTTAAAATTGTCATTTTAAAATAATGTTAGATTTTTTTTCGATTAATTTAGATCCGCTCTATCGATTGGAAAAGTTAAAATTACGAAAGTCTGAAAAATGAAAGTTTTGAGTTTTTGAAGGTAGGTTTTTTATTTCAAAATTTTCAAATTTAATTTTCTCGGGACCCGTCAGAGATTTTGGATCAATTTTTTTTGAAATTGTAGCTCCTAATAAGGGCTTCAAAATGGTACTCAGTTGAAGTCGTTGGCATTTACGGTTTTTGAGAAAATAGAGTTTGAAGTTTTTGACTAAATTTTAACTAAAATTTAACTTTGAGGCTCAATTGCTCTAAAAGTATTTGTGTTATCAAACTCAATCTAGCACTGATTTATAGAGAATTTAATGCTTTTTCCAATAATATATAATTTGTTTTGATTTGCTCAAATTTCAATGGAAATATTGGTAATTGCTCCTAACTTTGTTAGGATTTTAAAAAAAATTTAAACCTGAAAATTGAGATTTTCTTTTTGATTTTTTTCCCCTTTTGAAATCGAGATTTGAAAATGAAGTTAGAGTTTTTTTTCGATTAATTTGGATCCGCTCTATTAATTGGGAAAGTCATAATTCAAAAAATCTGAAAAATAAAAATTTCGATTTTTTCAGAGGGAAAACCCCTTTGGATTTTAATTTCAAAATTTTTAAACTCAATTTTCTCGAAACCCGTCAAAGATTTTGGATCAATTTTTTTTGAAATTGTAGCTCCTAATAAGGGCTTCAAAATGGTACTCAGTTGAAGTCGTTGGCATTTACGGTGTTTGAGAAAATTGAGTTTGAAGTTTTTGTCAAAATTTCAACTAAATCTCAACTTTGAGGCTCAATTGCTCAAAAAGTATTCGAGTTATCAAACTCAATCTAGCACTGATTTATAGAGAATTTAATGCTCTTTCCAAACACATATAGTTTATTTTGATTTGCTCGAAATTTAATGGAAGTATTGGCAATTGCTCCTAACCTTGTCAGGATTTAAAAAAAATTTAAACCTGAAAATTGGCATTTTCTTTTTGATTTTTTTTCCATTTTGAAAGCGAGATTTGGAAATGATGTTGGAGCTTTTTTTCGACTAATTTAGATCCGCTCTATCGATTGGAGAAGTCAAAATTCAAAAAATCTGAGAAATAAAAATTTCGATTTTTTCCCTTTGAATTTTAATTTCAAAATTTTCAAACTCATTTTCCTGGAAACTCGTCAAAAATTTTAGATCAATTTTTTTTGAGATCTAGCCCTTGATGAGGGCTTCAAAATGGTACTTAGTTGAAGTCGTTGGCATTTACGGTTTTTGAGAAAATCGAGTTTGAAGTTTTTGACTAAATGTTAACTAAAATCCAACTTTGAGGCTCAATTGCTCTAAAAGTATTCACTTTATCCAACTCAATCTAGCACTGATTTATAGAGAATTTAATGCTCTTTCCAACCATATATAATTTATTTTGATTTGCTCAAAATTTAATGAAAGTATTGGCAATTGTTCCTAATATTGCCAGGATTTAAAAAAAAATTAAACCTGAAAATTGAGATTTTCTTTCTGATTTTTTTCCCTTTTGAAATCGAGATTTGGAAATGATCGTGGAGTTTTTTTCGACTAATTTAGATCCGCTTTATCGATTGGAAAAGTCAAAATTCAAAAAATTCGAAAAATTAAAATTTCGATTTTTTCAAAGGGTAAACCCCTTTGGATTTTAATTTTAAAATTTTCAAACTCAATTTTCTGGAAACCCGTCAGAGATTTTGGATCAATTTTTTTTGAGATTGTAACCCTTGATGAGGGCTTCAAAATGGTACTTGGTTGAAGTCACTAACATTTACGGTGTTTGAGAAAATTGAGTTTGAAGTTTTTGTCTAAATTTCAACTAAAACTCAACTTTGAGGCTAAAAGTATTTGAGTTATCAAACTCAATCTAGCACTGATTTATAGAGAATTTAATGCTCTTTCCAACCATATATAATTTATTTTGATTTGCTCAAAATTTATTGGAAGTATTGGCAATTGCTCCTAACCTTGTCAGGATTTTAAAAAATTTTAAACCTGAAAATTGAGATTTTCTTTTTGATTTTTTTTCCCTTTTGAAATCGAGATTTGGAAATGATGTCAGAGTTTTTTTCGACTAATTTAGATCCGCTCTATCGATTGGAAAAGTCAAAAATCAAAAAATCTGGAAAATAAAAATTTCGATTTTTTCAAAGGGTTCAAAGGGTTAAACCTCTTTGGATTTTAATTTCAAAATTTGAAAACTCAATTTTCTGGAAAACCGTCAAAGATTCTGGATCAATTTTTTTTTGAGATTGTAGCCCTTGATGAGGGCTTCAAAATGGTACTCAGTGGAAGTCGTTGGCATTTACGGTTTTTGAGAAAATCGAGTTGGAAGTTTTTGACTAAATTTTAACTAAATTCCAACTTTGAGGCTCAATTGCTTTAAAAGTATTTGCGTTATCAAACTCAATCTAGCACTGATTTATAGAGAATTTAATGCTCTTTCCAACCATATATAATTTATTTTGATTTGCTCAAAATGTAATGGAAGTATTGGCAATTGCTCCTAACCTTGTCAGGATTTAAAAAAAATTTAAACCTGAAAATTGGCATTTTCTTTTTGATTTTTTTTCCATTTTGAAAGCGAGATTTGGAAATGATGTTGGAGCTTTTTTTCGACTAATTTAGATCCGCTCTATCGATTGGAGAAGTCAAAATTCAAAAAATCTGAGAAATAAAAATTTCGATTTTTTCCCTTTGAATTTTAATTTCAAAATTTTCAAACTCATTTTCCTGGAAACTCGTCAAAAATTTTAGATCAATTTTTTTTGAGATCTAGCCCTTGATGAGGGCTTCAAAATGGTACTTAGTTGAAGTCGTTGGCATTTACGGTTTTTGAGAAAATCGAGTTTGAAGTTTTTGACTAAATGTTAACTAAAATCCAACTTTGAGGCTCAATTGCTCTAAAAGTATTCACTTTATCCAACTCAATCTAGCACTGATTTATAGAGAATTTAATGCTCTTTCCAACCACATATAATTTATTTTGATTTGCTCAAAATGTAATGGAAGTATTGGCAATTGCTCCTAACCTTGTCAGGATTTGAAAAAAATTTAAACCTGAAAATTGAGATTTTCTTTTTAATTTTTTTTCCTTTTTGAAATCGAGATTTGGAAATGATGTTATGGTTTTTTTGACTAATTTAGACCCGCTCTATCGATTGAAAAAGTCAAAATTCAAAAAATCCGAAAAATAAAAATTTCGATTTTTTCAAAGGGTTAAACCCCTTTGGATTTTAATTTCAAAATTTTCAAACTCAATTTTCTGGAAAACCGTCAAAGATTCTGGATCAATTTTTTTTTGAGATTGTAGCCCTTGATGAGGGCTCCAAAATGGTACTCAGTGGAAGTCGTTGGCATTTACGGTTTTTGAGAAAATCGAATTGGAAGTTTTTGACTAAATTTTAACTAAAATCCAACTTTGAGGCTCAATTGCTTTAAAAGTATTTGCGTTATCAAACTCAATCTAGCACTGATTTATAGAGAATTTAATGCTCTTTCCAACCACATATAATTTATTTTGATTTGCTCAAAATTTAATGGAAGTATTGACAATTGCCCCTAACCTTGTCAGGATTTTTAAAAAAATTAAACCTGAAAATTGAGATTTTCTTTCTGATTTTTTTTTCCCTTCTGAAATCGAGATTTGGGAATGATCTTGGAGTTTTTTTCGACTAATTTAGATCCGCTTCAAGTCAAAATTCAAAAAATCCGAAAAATAAAAATTTCGATTTTTTCAAAGGGTAAACCCCTTTGGATTTTAATTTCAAAATTTTCAAACTCTATTTTCTCGAAACCCGTCACAGATTTTGGATCAATTTTCTTTTGAAATTCTAGCCCCTGATGAGGACATCAAAATGGTTTTTAGTTGAAGTCGCTGGCATTTACGGTGTTTGAGAAAATTGAGTATGAAGTTTTTGTCTAAATTTCAACTAAAACTCAACTTTGAGGCTCAATTGCTCTAAAAGTATTTGAGTTATCAAACTCAATCTAGCACTGATTTATAGAGAATTTAATGCTCTTTCCAACCATATATAATTTATTTTGATTTGCTCAAAATTTATTGGAAGTATTGGCAATTGCTCCTAACCTTGTCAGGATTTAAAGAAAATTTAAACCTGAAAATTGAGATTTTCTTTTTAATTTTTTTTCGCTTTTGAAATCGAGATTTGGAAATGATGTCAAAGTTTTTTTCGACTAATTCAGATCCGCTCTATCGATTGGAAAAATCAAAATTCAAAAAATCTGAAAAATAAAAATTTCGATTTTAATTTTAAAATTTTCAAACTCAATTTTCTCGAAACCCGTCAAAGATTTTGGATCAATTTTTTTTGAGATTGTAGCCCTTGATGAGGGCTTCAAAATGGTACTTAGTTGAAGTCGTTGGCATTTACGGTTTTTGAGAAAATCGAGTTTGAAATTTTTGACTAAATGTTAACTAAAATCCAACTTTGAGGTTCAATTGCTCCAAAAGTATTTGAGTTATCAAACTCAATCTAGCACTGATTTATAGAGAATTTAATGCTCTTTCCAACCATATATAATTTATTTTGATTTGCTCAAAATTTAATGGAAGTATTGGCAATTGCTCCTAACCTTGTCAGGATTTTAAAAAAATTTAAACCTGAAAATTGGCATTTTCTTTTTGATTTTTTTTCCCTTTTGAAAGCGAGACTTGGAAATGATGTTGGAGCTTTTTTTCGACTAATTTAGATCCGCTCTATCGATTGGAGAAGTCAAAATTCAAAAAATCTGAGAAATAAAAATTTTGATTTTTTCCCTTTGAATTTTAATTTCAAAATTTTCAAACTCATTTTTCTGGAAACCCGTCAAAGATTTTGGATCAATTTTTTTTGAGATCTAGCCCTTGATGAGGGCTTCAAAATGGTACTTAGTTGAAGTCGTTGGCATTTACGGTTTTTGAGAAAATCGAGTTTGAAATTTTTGACTAAATGTTAACTAAAATCCAACTTTGAGGCTCAATTGCTCTAAAAGTATTCACTTTATCCAACTCAATCTAGCACTGATTTATAGAGAATTTAATGCTCTTTCCAACCATATATAATTTATTTTGATTTGCTCAAAATTTAATGAAAGTATTGGCAATTGTTCCTAATATTGCCAGGATTTAAAAAAAAATTAAACCTGAAAATTGAGATTTTCTTTCTGATTTTTTTTCCCTTTTGAAATCGAGATTTGGAAATGATCGTGGAGTTTTTTTCGACTAATTTAGATCCGCTTTATCGATTGGAAAAGTCAAAATTCAAAAAATTCGAAAAATTAAAATTTCGATTTTTTCAAAGGGTAAACCCCTTTGGATTTTAATTTTAAAATTTTCAAACTCAATTTTCTGGAAACCCGTCAGAGATTTTGGATCAATTTTTTTTGAGATTGTAACCCTTGATGAGGGCTTCAAAATGGTACTCAGTGGAAGTCGTTGGCATTTACGGTTTTTGAGAAAATCGAGTTGGAAGTTTTTGACTAAATTTCAACTAAAATCCAACTTTGAGCCTCAATTGTTCTAAAAGTATTTGAGTTATCAACTTCAATCTAGCACTGATTTATAGAGAATTTAATGTTCTTTTCAACCATGTATAATTTATTTTGATTTGCTCAAAATTTAATGGAAGTATTGGCAATTGCTCCTAACCTTGTCAGGATTTGAAAAAAATTTAAACCTGAAAATTGAGATTTTTTTTTAATTTTTTTTCCTTTTTGAAATCGAGATTTGGAAATGATGTCAGAGTTTTTTTCGACTAATTCAGATCCGCTCTATCGATTGGAAAAGTCAAAATTCAAAAAATCCGAAAAATAAAAATTTCGATTTTTTCAAAGGGTAAACCCCTTTGGATTTTAATTTCAGAATTTTCAAACTCTATTTTCTCGAAACCCGTCAAAGATTTTGGATCAATTTTTTTTTGAAATTGTAGCCCTTGATGAGGGCTTCAAAATGGCACTTAGTTGAAGTCGCTGGCATTTACGGTTTTTGAGAAAATCGAGTTTGAAGTTTTTGTCTAAATTTCAACTAAAATCTAACTTTAAGGCTCAATTGCTCTAAAAGTATTTGAGTTATCAAACTCAATCTAGCACTGATTTATAGAGAATTTGATGTTTTTTCCAACCATATATAATTTATTTTGATTGGCTCTAAATTCAATGGAAGTATTGGCAATTGCTCCTAACCTTGTCAGGATTTGAAAAAAATTCCAGAACGAAAATTGAGATTTTTTAGCTTTTTGAAATCGCCATTTTGAAAGTGATGTTAGAATTTTTTTCGATTAATTTAAACCCGCTGAATCAATTGGAAAATGTCAAACTTTCGAAAATATGAAAAATAAAAATTTCGAGTTTTCGATTGCTTTGACTGAAACCCCTCATAAGCAACGCCACTGGCCAAACAAAATACATGTTGCCAACTTGAAAAATAACCGGCCAATAGCAACAAGAGCCTGGAATAAACAGAAATTGAAATATAAAAAGGGAAACACATATAAATATATCAAAAGAACAAACACATGAAATTTGTATAGTAATGAAGTAAAATTTTAGTACATTACGAGGGATGTTTATAAAGTGTATGCCATTGTTAAAAATATTCAAAATTGATGACATTTCAGAATCACCAGAAATTGCCATTTTTTAAAAAAAAATTCACCAGATTTTTCATAAAATCACCAGATCTGGTTAAATTTCACCAGACCTGGCATCACTGAATCACTTCTTAGCAAATATACACCTTTTTTATAAAACTGAGCGAGTTTCTCTCCATCTATTCATCCTACACCCCCCGTCACAGAGAGGCTGTGACAATATAAGTGCTACACAATTCCACATATTCTGTCCTTTAGAAAAGTCGTGTCTGGCGGCTCAGGGCTCTTGGACTATTAATTCTTACAGTTTACTCATGATAAGTACTATCTACTCATCAGTTCAAAATTTAATTCATTTTTAGGTCAGAATGAACCGGGACGAGTGGAGCGAGTTCCGCTACTAAAATTCCTGTAAAATCATCTTTGAAGGTTTCTGAAAAATACTTTGGGCCATTTGAAACTTTCAGAATTTATTAATTAGAATTTTTTCATAATACAAATAAATTAGAACTTGATATGAAATTTACAACTCAAGTAGTTTTTGGTATACACATTTTTCAAAGTGGATAAAACCCAACTCAAAACTTCTGACACCTTATAGTCTTATAAGGAAATTGATTCAGGTTCGGAATTTTCTAATACAAACAACCACTCCGAAATGGTGCGGTGTGTAAAAGCCAAGAACGCTTTTTTGGCCGAAAGAAAAACATAAAAATCCTCCGCGCCGCTAAGAAAACTTTTCCCAAAGACAAACTCAATTCGGATTAAAGTGTTACACAAGAACTATTAACTTGGCCGGTGGAAATCTGAAAATTGTAGACGAACGGATTTTGGAAGATTGTGTCTCTGGAGGCGTTTTTAGTTTATATATTTCAACAAGACTTATTACTTTTCCTCTTGAACTTTTATCTTGTGAAATATTTAAGCTGCGGAATTTTGTTGAGTTGCGACAGTGACCTGAGGCAGAAAAAAACTTTAAGTTACATAAGTCAGTGTGATAACTTATTGTAGATTTCCACTCCATAACTAACCCTATCCTGATCCGAAAAAATCCCCGATTCATTGATTCCAATCGAAAAATATCGCCCGGCCAAATAGATTCGCGTCACGTACAAGTGGTAACTCAAAATCCATCTTTTTAGATGTATGAATTTTCGGGGGCGGTTTCGTTTCCACGTCACGTTGGCATTTTTAAATCTCTCCCAAGGTTTTAATAGCTCCTCGAATACACAAATTTCCGTAGTAGCTTGTTCAATTAACATTTAAATGGTATCTTGTTTGTGCAAAACGGAACTGGAAAAATAAATATTCAATAGCGATGCGGGTAGGGAATTTTCAATAAGATTTTAGATTTGAAATTTGATTTTTCTACCATCGATCCTACAAACCTCACTTAGCCGGACAAACTAATGTCGCAATTACGTCCTGTCGTGACATCAAACAGGAAATTAATTAAGACTACACGTAATGGCCGCCGAGGTAAAAGGAAAAATTGAAAGGTGGTGACCTACATTTGATAATTTCTAGACTTAATTAATGAAAACTAAGTGGTCCCATGCAATAAAGTTAGTAATAAATAACTGGGTTGTTTATTTTTGGGGCAAATGACGGAAAGTTTGTCGGGCACTTTAATTAAATTTTTTTTTCAATGTACAACAGTGATTAATCGGGTGTATTTAGGAAGATGATATTTCGCGCCCGCGTCAAATGCAAATGAATCAACCTCGGAAAAAGTTTCCTAATGAATATTTATAATTTCTAGCCAATAACCGGTTGGATTTTGTGATTTATATCAGACGGTGTCGGGATGAAGCGCGATTTATCAAAGGCAAATGATAAACTGAGCAGTTCGTATCAATTTAATGAATGACATTCATATATCTCACCTAGGGACTAATAAGACTTGACTGGCACTTTTGCTAAATTTAAATGAATCGGGTAATTTCGGTATAGGCAGGATAATTTATTGAGGGCGTTAAATTCGAATAAGCATTTATGAATTGGATAATATTGTCACAACGGTCTTTTAATTATAATAGGTTATGGGCCCAGACCCCTAGGGCGCCAAAGTGATTTGGTAAAAAGTTTTACAATTTTCTATATGATTGAAACAGAAACTAGTCCAGGTACTTTGGCTACCGAAAATGAAAGACAATAGGAAATGGAAAGCCAAATCTTTGATTGTAAAATGCGTAGATGACAATTAGTTAGAATGTCTACAAGAAAAAAAAAAAAAAACAGCTTTTCAGATGAGGCAGATTTCAAAGGAGAAGTATGAGAAAAAAGGTTTGCCAGACCAGTTATTTTTAGAGAGAAAATTATTATCAATAAGGCTTAATGAGGGAAAATCAATGGAAAAATTTATCAGTGATTTAAATGAAATTGTTAGGTAATTGAAATGTTCTGTGCACAGCTTACTGATGAAGGTACCATGCATTTGCGTTTGCCCAAATCTTATGAAACTATGGTAGCCATTATTGAAAGTACCCCGAATATTGAACATTTGAAATTGTCAGAAGAAGGTTGGTGGCAGAATTTGGAAAAAGAAGTTTAGACAAGAATTAATGATGATCAAAACAGTACTACACAGCAAAAAGGTACATTCTATAGATGTGGCGAATCCGGTCATGTCAAGAAGCACTGTAAAAAATTCAATAACGTTAATAACCAACAATATTGACATTTTTATGAAAATCGAGATCGAAGAACGAATTTTTGTATAAATTATAATAGGAGGTATGGTAATACTCAGTAAAGACAAATTTGGAAATATGACAATGGAGCAGATCAGAGATATGAAGACAGAGGTAGAGGATATGGTCAGAGAGGTTCATTTCGTATTCCAGGTATTCAGAACAGCTATGAAAACAAATGTAGGGGAAGAATTACTAATTTTGGTAATAACCAATGTTGCCAACCGTACTATAATTATAGTATTTGTACTATAACTGAATGGTTATGTACTATGTACTATCAAAGGTAATTATAGTACGTCTATTCACCTCTTGAAGTAAATACTTCTTTGGCCGCATCAGAGTGATTTTTCAAGGTCAACGACACGATTTATAAAATTTTCGTCTCGCAAGTGAGATGAAACATATAATGAATATGAGGGAGAAAGAGAGAGAGAAAGAGATGGTGCATGTAATCGATAAATATTTTAATAAGAAATTTATCTAAAAATTAAAGGTATGTCCGTTGAATGCACCCAAATAATCGACACATTTTTAGTATTACTACTTGTCAATAGATAGCGCCACCTAACTAAAACCAAATAATTTGTAATTTTAACAATAAAAATTCGTTGTTTATTTATAAAAATGGTTCGAAAAAGAGAATTTAATTAAATTTGTTTAAATTATTTAGAAATTTCCTCTAAAAGTTATCTTTTTTCAAATGACTAACAGATTGCGTCATGTGTCCAGCGTCATTCAATCAGCAGAGTCAACATAACCTCACTTTATTGTTTATATTTATATTTTGTTTATTTATATAAATTTTCCATTTTTCCAGATAAAGAAAAGCCAAGAAGTGCCTTTTAATCAATAAAATAATCCAGCAAAGGAAAAATATGAATTTGGACTTTGTAGTTTTGCAAAAATAGTACACGTGATAGAAGTGAATACTTATTTATCGATCTCTTTCTCTCTCTCTCTCCCTCATATTCATCATATGCTTCATCTCACTTGCGAGACGAAAATTTTATAAATCGTGTCGTGACGCAACCTTGAAAAATCACTCTCATGCGGCCAAAGAAGTATTCACTTCAATAATTCTTCAAAATCTTTACCTATTTTCCTTTTTTTTTTCTTTTCTTTTTGACCTCAGAGCATGTATTTTTTGACAGTTGACATTTTGAATGTCAACTGTCAAAAGTGTTAGTTTAGTGTTTTTTTGGTGACTGGGTTTACTCTGTCGATTGTCAATTTCGTTGATTTTCCTGAGCGGCTCCTTTTTTTATACCAAAAAAGATGTTATCGAACGCATCCCTATTTAATTTTTTAAATTATTTTTAATTTTGTTGTTTTTTCGCGGAAAAAATTCGAAATTTTAGTGTGATACGCCCCTGACTTTTCTCTTTTCCTTCAGAAAATGTAATAATTTTTCCTTGAATAGTTTTTCAGAAAAAAAATAAAATATTAAATAGTGCATTTATGCCTAATTTAGTTGATTTTCATTAATTTCCAACGGGGTTAATTTCCACCGAGAAAATTTGAAATTTTTCTATAATACGCCTCTGATTTTCTTCTTTTTTTCCAGAAAATGTCATAATTTTCCCCTGGATAATTTTCTCGAGAAAAAATAAAATGTTAGATGGTGCATTTATGTCTAATTTAGTTGATTTTCATTAATTTCCAATGGGGTTATTTTTCACTGGAAAAATTTGAAAATTTAGTATGATACGCCCCTGACTTTTCTTTTTTTTTTTTCCAGAAAGTCTCATAATTTTCTTCTGGATAGTTTTCTAGAAAAAAATAAAATGTTAGATGTTGCATTTATGTCTAATTTAGTTGATTTTCATTAATTTCCAACGGGGTTAATTTCCACCGAGAAAATTTGAAATTTTTCTATTATACGCCTCTGATTTTCTTCTTTTTTTCCAGAAAATGTCATAATTTTCCCCTGGATAATTTTCTCGAGAAAAAATAAAATGTTAGATGGTGCATTTATGTCTAATTTAGTTGATTTTCATTAATTTCCAATAGGTTTATTTTTAGTTGAAAAATTTGAAATTTTAATACGATACGCCCCTGACTTTTCTCTTTTTGTTCAGAAAATTTCATAATTTTCCTTTGGATAGTTTTCCAGAAAAAAAATAAAATGTTAGATGTTGCATTTATGCCTAATTTAGTTGATTTTCATCAATTTCCAATAGGGTTATTTTCCATTTAAAAAAATTTGAAATTTTACTATGATACGCCCCTGACTTTCCTCTTTTTTTCCAGAAAATGTCATAATTTTCTCCTGATCAGTTTTCCAGAAAAAAAAAAAAAATGTTAGATGGTGCATTAATATCTAATTTAGTTGATTTTCATTAATTTCCAATGGGGTTATTTTTCACTGGAAAAATTTGAAAATTTAGTATGATACGCCCCTGACTTTCCTCTTTTTTTCCAGAAAATGTCATAATTTTCTCCTGATCAGTTTTCCAGAAAAAAAAAAAAAATGTTAGATGGTGCATTAATATCTAATTTAGTTGATTTTCATTAATTTCCAATGGGGTTATTTTTCACTGGAAAAATTTGAAAATTTAGTATGATACGCCCCTGACTTTTCTTTTTTTTTCCAGAAAGTATCATAATTTTCTCCTGGATAGTTTTCTAGAAAAAAATAAAATGTTAGATGGTGCATTTATGTCTAATTTAGTTGATTTTCATCAATTTCCAATAGGGTTATTTTCCATTTAAAAAAAATTGAAATTTTACTATGATACGCCCCTGACTTTCCTCTTTTTTTCCAGAAAATGTCATAATTTTTTCCTGAACAATTTTCCAGAAAAAAAATAAAATGTTAGATGGTGCATTTATATCTAATTTAGTTGATTTTCATTAATTTCCAATGGGGTTATTTTTCACTGGAAAAATTTGAAAATTTAGTATGATACGCCCCTGACTTTTCTTTTTTTTTTCCAGAAAGTCTCATAATTTTCTCCTGGATAATTTTCTAGAAAAAAATAAAATGTTAGATGGTGCATTTATGTCTAATTTAGTTGATTTTCATCAATTTCCAATAGGGTTATTTTCCATTTAAAAAAAATTGAAATTTTACTATGATACGCCCCTGACTTTCCTCTTTTTTTCCAGAAAATGTCATAATTTTTTCCTGAACAGTTTTCCAGAAAAAAAATAAAATGTTAGATGGTGCATTAATATCTAATTTAGTTGATTTTCATTAATTTCCAATGGGGTTATTTTTCACTGGAAAAATTTGAAAATTTAGTATGATACACCCCTGACTTTTCTTTTTTTTTTTCCAGAAAGTCTCATAATTTTCTTCTGGATAGTTTTCTAGAAAAAAATAAAATGTTAGATGGTGCATTTATGTCTAATTTAGTTGATTTTCATCAATTTCCAATAGGGTTATTTTCCATTTAAAAAAATTTGAAATTTTACTATGATACGCCCCTGACTTTCCTCTTTTTTTCCAGAAAATGTCATAATTTTCTCCTGAACAGTTTTCCAGAAAAAAAAAATAAAATGTTAGATGGTGCATTAATATCTAATTTAGTTGATTTTCATTAATTTCCAATGAGGTTTTTTTTCACTGGAAAAATTTGAAAATTTAGTATGATACGCCCCTGACTTTTCTTTTTTTTTTCCAGAAAGTCTCATAATTTTCTTCTGGATAGTTTTCTAGAAAAAAATAAAATGTTAGATGGTGCATTTATGTCTAATTTAGTTGATTTTCATCAATTTCCAATAGGGTTATTTTCCATTTAAAAAAAATTGAAATTTTACTATGATACGCCCCTGACTTTCCTCTTTTTTTCCAGAAAATGTCATAATTTTCTCCTGAACAGTTTTCCAGAAAAAAAAATAAAATGTTAGATGGTGCATTAATATCTAATTTAGTTGATTTTCATTAATTTCCAATGGGGTTATTTTTCACTGGAAAAATTTGAAAATTTAGTATGATACGCCCCTGACTTTTCTTTTTTTTTCCAGAAAGTCTCATAATTTTCTCCTGGATAATTTTCTAGAAAAAAATAAAATGTTAGATGGTGCATTTATGTCTAATTTAGTTGATTTTCATCAATTTCCAATAGGGTTATTTTCCATTTAAAAAAATTTGAAATTTTACTATGATACGCCCCTGACTTTCCTCTTTTTTTCCAGAAAATGTCATAATTTTCTCCTGAACAGTTTTCCAGAAAAAAAAAATAAAATGTTAGATGGTGCATTAATATCTAATTTAGTTGATTTTCATTAATTTCCAATGGGGTTATTTTTCACTGGAAAAATTTGAAGTTTTAGTATGATACGCCCTTGATTTTTCATAATTTTTTTTTTTGGATAGTTTTACAGAAAAAAAAAAATTAAATGGTGTATTTATGCTTAATTTAGTTGATTTTCATAAATTTCCAAAAGGTTTATTTTTTAGTTGAAAAATTTGAAATTTTAGTATGATACGCCCCTGACTTTGTTATGAAGTTTTGAAAAATAAAAACTTATTATTTCTAGAGATGTAGAATTTAATGAAAATGTTTTTCTATTCAAAAATAATGTTGTTGGTAGTATGGTTGATGATGATCTCATCAATAATGAGAATATAGAAAATGTAGATTTTGATAATATTTTTGAGGATAATTTGGATACAGATACATCTAAAAGTAAAATTGGAAAGACGAATGAATTTCCAGACAGAATTTGTAAAGAGAATAAGCGAATTATTAAAGTGTCATCCAAGTTTGCTGATTATAAACTATACATGGTTTTTAATGTTTATAACTCTGTCGAAATTTTTTTTCTGATTTAGAGAATAATTCAGATAGGAGAAAATGGTTGAAAGCAAGTTGGATTCTTCCAAAAAAAAATGAAACTTGGATGACACTTGAGAAACCAGAAAATGTGTGTACCTGTACTTGATACTAAATGGATTTTCACTTATAAAAGTTTAGAGAAAAATTATGTTTCAATTTGGTACACAGTTCTAATCCCGTGCCAAAAACTTCTTACAATGTGCCCCTCTCTACCCAAACCAAACACTTATTATCTCCGTTAATTTGTTCGCTAATAAACATTCCTTCACGCAATGTTTCTTGAAAGTAAACCAATTAAATTCAAATTTGCCTACTTGTAACTATTTTAGCGTTGAATTACCGCCTTTATCTTGCAGCTAAGCTTAAATGGATTAATCTACGTCTTAACAATTTTGTTTGCGAGTTTATCAAAGTTTCTAAGCTCGGGTATTATCGACTAGAACTTAGAAATGAAAAACGTTTATATTTCACATCTAAATCTGGCTCCGGAAACCGTGTACGGTCGTCCTCGGAGAAGGAAATCATCGTCCGGACTCGGCGGTTTGGATACCGGAATAGGAAACCAGGCCCGGAAATTGGACTGATTTGTTGCATGATCTTCATTAACTTAATCGATATTTGTTCAGAGAAATTGTTGTGACAATTTTTGTAAAAAAAAAAATTTATCGAGTAACTTATGGATACTTTAAACTTCGTCGGTCCCCCGTAGGGATTCTCCTCGCTAGCGGTAAAAGATAAATTGCAAAACTTAGCTGCTCCTATTGCCACTATTTAATGCCGGATTTCGTCTAGGCACCGAGCGAATTAATTTATGTCTAAGCAACTTTCGCGCGACTTATTAAGTTGAGCTCCGACTTCTTCCTCAAATGGATGAGCGTTTTGTTTTTATTAATTTTTAATAAACAATTATTTTCTTCGTACATGACTAAACTTGTTTAATCATTTAACCGGAATCGTGATGTCGCGGGAGGCGTCTCGGCGCCAAATCTGATCTGAATTTTTAATAGTACGAAAAGTGTCTGAAAGTTTTAGAAACTCGTTACGCCAAGTCTCAGTAGATAACTTATCATAATCAAAATCGTGTACCCGAAATTCGGTTGGCCGTTTTCACCCCGTGAGGTTAATTTTTTACGTGAATCTGATTGAAATAATTGATTGTAAAAAAGAAATTCAGAACGAAAATCAAGTTTTCTCGTGCATTACATGATGTATATACGAATACATTACCAAGAAAAAAATCCCTTGTTGCAAGATTCAATTGTATATCGGTATAGAGTGCATCTTTTCCTGGCACGTAAATTCCTATATTTTTCGGACTTGTTGAAAGCTTTTCTTCTATCGATTTTAAGGGCGTCGGTATTGGAATAAGAGGTGTGCGTCATGTGAACAGAGATTATGAATATTTGAATATTTTCGATGGATTCTTATTGTCAAAGGAGAAGTGTTACTTTGAGAAAATGTAATATTTAGAAAGAATTCAAATGTAAATGGACAATGTTGCGATATTTATCTCGATATATTTTATTGACTTGTTGAAGGTTATAAAAATAGGTTCTTCTTTCTCTATTTCAGGCCTATTCGACTACAAAATGTACAAAATAACGTCACAGCGCTTTAACGAAAAATCTAATAAAATTTTGAAAAACGTCAATTCCTAGAAACAAAATACACCAAATGGCTATCTTGATTTTTTCAAAAAAAAATAAAAAATTTTAGCGAAAAGGTAGGTGGTGTTCACTTTATACTGGATCACCCTGTACATAGGAAACTGTGTGATTATTCAAAAAGTGTACATAGGCTTCAATTCATACTAACATGCAAAGGTTGAGGGAATAGTCACAAACAGAAAAATACCAGTGGCGTACACTCGATACATCAATATGTTGTTTAATTATGATACTAACCTGACTCACTCAAATGTCAGTTATTCTCATTAGTTTAAAAACTACACGTTTCAGATGAATGTCTTACTTGAACAGTTCAACAGTATATTGGTGAGTAGATGGCTGCGGAACTCGCTGCGCTCGTCCCGCAGAGGTCCACCTATAAGTTCCGCAACAATCCACTTATTTCTACTTGAACAATAACTTATTATATAAAGTCAAAATTTATAAGATTATCCACTTTTTGTCAATTTACCTATTAACAGGAATTAGTAATGTTACTTTATCAAACTAGTAATATAACGTGACAAGTTATTGAAGTAAAACGAGTGGATTGTTGCGGAACTTATGGGTGGACCTCTGCGGGACGAGCGCAGCGAGTTCCGCAGCCATCTATTTATCAATATATTGTTTAATTACGATACTAACCTGACTCACTCAAATGTGAGTTATTCTCATTAGTTTAAAAACTAGACGTTTCAGATGAATGTCTTACTTGAACAGTTCAACAGTATATTGGTGAGTAGATGGCTGCCGGACGAGCGCACCGTCCACCTATAAGTTCCGCAACAATCCGCTCATTTCTACTTGAACTATAATTTATTATAAAAAGTCAAAATTTATGAGATTATCCACTTTTTGTCAATTTGCCTTTTAAGAGGAATCAGTAATATTACTTTACCAAACTAGTAATATATTGTGACAAGTTATTCAAGTACAAACGAGTGAATTGTTGCGGAACTTATGAGTGGACCCAGCCATCTATTCTTCAATATGTTGTTCAAGTACAATACTTATCTGATTCACTCAGTTATGAATTTTTCTCATTAGAACAAAAACTACACGTTTCAGGTGAGTGTCTTATATGAACAGTTCAATAGTATATTGGTGAGTAGATGGCTGCGGAACTCGCTGCGCTCGTCCCGCAGAGGTCCACCCATAAGTTTCGCAATAATCCACTTATTTGTACAAGATATTTTTTGATATATTGACACCCCACCTACAGCCTTTACCTTTACAGGAAGAAGAAAGGCGTAAATACAAAAGTTGTACAGTTTTGGCTGAATTTTTAGAAACCATAGTCAGAAACAAAATTTGAATGTCAGAAATGTGAAATTTTGCATTTTTCCAGCTTTTCTCAAATGGGATGTCCTATATTAAATTCTATATTCTTGAACAGCACAATCCCCCGATCTATATTTGATTGAGCAATCTCTCATATACTCGGCTCCAAAAATTGTAAAAATACTATCCTACTACTGACTTTTTGAACCATTCTACCTGTATAGGTGAAAGCTGCAGATAAAATTTAAGGTACTTGGTTTCTCGGATAGAACCAAATATGTTGGAGACCGCTCAACCAAATATAGACAAACTATATAGTTTTGGAATCGGGAAATTGTATATATAATGTGATATTTGATTTTAAACATTTTAAAAATACTATCAGAGAAATCTCAATTTTTACTGCAGCTTTCACTTATACAGGTAGAATGGTTCACAAAGTCAGTATAGTAGGATAATATTTTTACAATTTTTAGAGCCGAATATATGAGAGACTGTTCAACCAAATATAGACAAACTATATAGTTTTGGAATCGGGAAATTGTGCTCTTCAAGAATATAGAACCAAATATTGCGCATCCCATTTGAAAAAAGCTGAAAGCATGCAACATTTCACATTTCTGACATTCAATTTTTGTTTCTGACCATGGATTCTAAAAAATTAGCCAATACTGTACAACTTTTGTATTTTTACCTTTCATGTACCTGTAAAAAGCTCTAGGTGGGATGTCAATATATAAAAAAACACCCTATACATAGAACTGTATGATTATTCAAACAAAAGTGTGGTTATGTTAACGTGAGCCGTTAAACGCTTGTGTTTACATCGAATTCTACCGATGGATCCACCATTCTATGTCGGTCAGTGTCATTTTTCATTCACTAAACATCGGAGTCACCGATTAAAATAAAAACGAAAGGAAAATTGACAACAAAATAAACCACCTGTCACATGTGAATCGCATAGACCAATGACATAATTGACATGAACATAAAATACAAGTGACAATAGGTCGGACAGGGAGGGAGTACGGAGACTCGTTTTGACGAATATCGTCTCGTGACGTCATTGATTTACGACTGCGTTGTAGCGCGAAAAGAGTGTAAAGCATTTCATTTATTGGCTAGAATGCTTCAAAATTTCAATTATTCGCGGCTCTTGATTGGCTTCAAATGTCGCCATTTTGTCTCTGATACATTGAAAGTCTACGAAATGGTGTTGTCATTGAGTATAGGAACGAAAATGGCGTTCTATGTGTCAATCAAGAGCCGAGAATAAGAATTAATTGTTCACATAAGGGCCAAATTATGAACCAACTGGTAAGTGTCTGGTTGTTACCTAGCAGGTACTTTCTATTCTCTAGTGCATAGAAAGTACCTGCTAGGTAACAACCAGACGTTTACCAGTCAGTCCATAATTTGGGTAATATAATAATAGAGTTATTCTGAATTGATTACCTGATTTCCTTTAAGCAATTATTTGATTCTCAAAACAATATCCAGTTGTTAAGTTTTTTAAGATATTGTGCAAAATGTGGCAACGATGAGCCACATTTTCTCCTGTACCATATGGCATTATCGAATTTCGAATCCGACATTTTGTCTATGGGTTACAATGTCATCTAATAGTCAAACTGTCAAACCCAAATATTATAATCTTTTCCGGCAGTTAACAAAAATTCAACTAATTGGAGTTTCCTCATCTACTCAATTCAGAAAATGAAAAAAGTCTTGAAAAATTGAGACTGAAAAACCAGGTACACACGATGAAAGTGACCATACATAAAAACCCTCGCCCCTACGGACTCGTAATTTAAAAAGACCCCGGCCCTCTGGGCTCGTAACTTAAATTGACCCCGGCCCTTCGAACTCGTAAATTAAAAAGACCCCAACCCTATGGGCCTGCGAAGTGTAGCTGCCAAACTTACGATTTTTTTTCATTCAAATTACGTCTATTGAAGCTCTATTTTTGCTTAATTGTTTTATATAAAAGAGATAGAAATACATTTTTTCTGAACTGGTTTTAGCAAAGGATTTGTTAGAATTCACAAAATTATTAGGTTTTGGAAGAAAATTTTGAAACGTAGCAACCCTAGTCGAAAAATGTAGTAACCCTAGCGCAATTTAATGTTTCAAAGTAGGCCCTGTAGTTTTTGACAGTTAATTTAAAATGGCTAAATTGTTTCCAAGACTTACTTGATTTGGTAAATTTTTTGCTTACAGTTATCTGTATTACCGATATCGATTAAAACCTGGGCTGGGATCACGACAAGTAGAATTCTACTTTCATGACGTCAGGTTGCCTAGCAACAGTGATCATCGCCTGTAGTATACGCGATAAATAGGTCGCGGGTGACGTCATGAAAATAGAATTCTACTTGTCATGATCCCAGCCCAGGTTCACTTAGTTTTTGATAAGTAGTAATCTTATCGCTTGTCATAAATGATATTTGACATTTTGCTCAACAATGTTGCCGATGTTTATATAATTACTGTTATGGACTACTTGGGCTTTTTTTTTTGTATAAATTTGAGCCTCAATGATTAACACAATATTTGTTATAAGTTGTAATTGGCAACACTGTTTGACAAGGGATAAAGTAGGCATTGCAAAATTTTAAAATTAAAAAATACAGACATTGCAATACATACACGTTTCCAAAGCCTACTTGGTTTGATATAAGCCCGTAAGGCGAGAATTTTCCTGAAAAATAAACTTTCAAGATTTCTGGTGATTCTTTTTTTTTCAAATCTGGTGATTTTTCATTCCAATTTCTGGTGAATTTAATTTTTTTTTGACCTGGCAATAGTGTACTGAGTTCAGCAACCGAACCATAGAACCGCAGCAGTAAATATGCGGTACATATTTTGAAAACGGATCACGATTTGGGAAACATAACCCTAGAATAATATTTCTGGCAAATGAATATTTGATTTGCTTATAATCAATTTATTATTGGCATGGAGGAAAATCATTAGTCGTCACAAGTGAAAAAAGAATTTAAATATTGAAGATTAGAAAATTTACAGTATTTTAATTTAAATTTACTGTAATTATTGTTGAATTTCATAGAGGAAAAATGTAAACAAAGTTAAAGGAATTTTGAATGGAAAACTGAAAATAAATATGAAATAGTTGAAGTCAATTTTGGCACGTTACAATCCCTATATCAGAAAACTACTAAAATCAATTCCGTAGTATATGATTGGCAGGTGATTGTCTGGAGGAAAATAACGGTAACCGACATTTCTTAATTGTCTTGTTCTATTTCAAAACGATTTCCTTAAAATACTCATTAACAAACCCCATAATTGTGTCGTGGATAAATTTTCAAGGCGAGCGTATAATGGATTTTTGGGTTAATGCGTTTTAGATTATTATGTCGGACCGTCTCCGGACGAATTTGCCTAAATTTGAATTCGCATGTTGACAGGGGTTTTTATTAAAAGAACATTATTTTTTAGATTTGACTCGCAAAATGACCCTTAAAAAAAAAAAAAAAAGGAAAAGGATCCCCAGGTCCAGATGTGCCAATGCAATCGTAGAATATTAGCGTGACCGATCCGAAAGGAAAGCGTTTTATCCAAATCGATAGAGTCTTAGCACGCACCTGGGGGCCATCACACGCTCTATAGATGCTAATATATTCTTTGTCTATTTTCCACCTCTACAAAATTTATTTTTATAATATATGTAAACCCAATTAAAACATCATCAAAAGTTTTTTTTTAACAAAAAAATACTCATTGTTCAAAGTGTGCATTCGTATGATAAAATGTGTTATTTCACACCTTGTCGCTAGTGGAAATTCGAATTTCCAGTGCCATTTTTAAAACAGTATTTACGTTGGTCCGTGTAGGTATGTAATGGGACGATAATTGGCTTGAAAAAATAACGCCAGAGGGATTTTGAAAAGTTATATTTTTTTTTTGACCAACCATAGTTCGCATGTCTCACACTCAGGCGAAATAACTGAAAATTGAAAAGGCTGTCGTAAATTACGCCGGAAACTTGGACAGCAGATATTATACAGTCCACTTTTCTTATCGTTTTATGTAGAAAAAGGTCGAGGTCAGCCGGGCATTTTTCATATAATATTATTTAAGTTTCCCTCTTGCTCACGTGAAAAATTGCACTTCACATTATAATTTATGAGATGTAATCGATTTCACACACATGAGTGTATAATATTTTAAGAGAATCTGACTTTATGACATACAATTAATTTGACCAAACTTTATGTCAGTTAATTAGAGGGGCTTGTCAATTAAAGAGGCCACTTTTTGAAAGTTTTGAGCAGTCACTTCACCAACTTTAATAAACACGTCATTAATCATTTCATAGAGGGGTAGAAGAGTCTTTTTGTTCTCTAGTCACAGAAAAAAGTCTTAAATTTTAGTCATTAATATGTGGGTTATATGAAAATTAATAAACACAAAAGTTCTGCAGCAAAGGCAACTTTGCCAAGACTTCAACGAAGTTTCCATCCAGATGTAAATTAATCCGGCTTCAACATTAAATAATAGCATATTGTCTACGAATAGAAACTAACTTCTTTAATTTATTTTTGAAAGTTTGGAATCTCAATTTCGCGTTGTTGCACTAATTCGGACGATTCAATTTTGCCCGTAAGATTTTTCGCCTTATATACAGGGTGATTGATGGTCGATGGTACGTTAAAAGCTTATGGAAAACCGAAATATTGGATGTTTTTGAAAATTTGCATGCAAATCACCTCTGATGATTTATGACTCATTAATCATTGATTCAAAATCACACTCATTATATCCATGGATTTCCCATTTCCCTCTTTTAATACCACTGCCATTTTGTCTATATTATGCCTGTATTACATCTGTGTATTTTTCCGTGTATTTATTCATGAAGTTCAGGGTGACAACCAAAAAACTTCAAACGCAACATAAATCAGCATTATGAAAAATAAAATAATGTTGGCACCCTGAACTACATGAATAAATACACGGAAAAATACACAGATATAATACGGGCATTAGCCAGAGATCGTTTTTGTTTGATTTTTAATATGCGTTATTATGGATTGTGATTCATTTTCTTTGGTTTTATTATTATCATGAAAAGATGTCAAGAAATTATTTTCCGAACGCTCATCTGCGTTGAATATCTCTGTGCTCAGGCTTCTACAAGTTTTTTCATGTTGCTTATTACTAATCCTTTAGGACTTGTAAAATTATATCTGGCATTGCGTTTTCTATTAGGCCAGCGCACATTGACTACCGTTACATTGTGCGCTACTCCTATAGGACTAGGACTTGTCAAATTATATCCGACGTCGCGTTCCCTATTAGACCAGCGCACGTAAATTAAATAACTACGCTCATATTGTCAACCATGCTATTACATGACTTTCGACATTGGGTTAGTTTTTAATAATAATTAATAAAACAACTTGCAGAGTTTAACTTTTTTGTAGCAGTAATAAAAACTTATGAAAAACTTTTCCATATAGTTGCAAGCAAGCACTTTGCCACGGTAGAAAATATACTTATTAATAATAAAAAAAAATATTAGTGGCAGGTAGTGGTACTTTTTGCTAACTTAGTAAAGTGCGTTCTCGAGTGCGTTCTACTACTAGAATAGGATCGCTTCGCAATTACAGCTTAAATGTCTGCTATGATAGCCGACAATCAATTAGTAAAGAATTTTTGGCATTGGTGTAGAATCAACAGAAATAATAAAACGAGACTCAACGAGAAATATTACAAAATCATTGCACCACCAATTAACCATTACCAATTCACCAATTAACCTCAAAAAATGACAACGATAATGAATTGCAATGGATGTCTGCAGACGATAGTGGAGGGTGTGCGCTGGTCTAATAGGAAACGCGACGTCAGATACAATTTATCAAGTCCTATATGATTAGCGCTCCATTGTAGCGGTAGAAAATGTGCGCTGGCCTAATAGGAAACGCGATGCCAGATATAATTTTTCAAGTCCTAAACGATTAGCGTTTCATGTAGTGGTAACCAAATAGGAAACAGAAAAATGCTTCTCGTTTAAAATATGATGTCGAACAACTAAATAAATGTTTCAAACGAGCAGGATTCTATTATAAATATTCCACAAATTAAATTCGCGATCAAAAACGTGTGGCAGGTGAGTATGAATGCCGCGACCAAACTCCTCAGAATTGCCGTGAATACCAATGAATGCCGCGCGACTTCCAGCAACTACCGCGCAACTTCCAGTGACTGCCAATTGAGTTTTAGCGACTACGCGGAATTGCGCCACTGACTGCCATATTTCCAATGACTACTAAGCAAATTCCTGTGATTTCCACAACACAATCAAGAAAAGGACCCCGCAATATTTAAATGGAAATTGGTTACCCGTGATATTTGGATGAAATTTAAATATGTTGTTGGGGATGCCATAAGCAACATTTTTTACCATGGGCACAACCCTGTATATATGACAGGTGAGGCGTGGTTAGCTGTCAAATATTGGAATCTTATATCCAAAAGCAGAGTCACTATGGCAGATTTTGATGAACGAAGTATCGATGTCTACTAAGTCGACCAAGTTAAGTCGAAAAATGTCAACCATTTTGACACCTGTCAAAACCCTGCCAAATTGCAGCACTCATCTTTTCCATTTTTCAATATTTCACGATGTCATTTGACATTTTAAACTTGTATGTGAATTCTGAATTCAAAAATTGGAAAAAAAAAATGACGGAACTGTCAAAACCTGTCATTTGTTTTAGTAGAAAAAAATACTCTAATCTAGTTCTTTTTTGTTTCAAGGTTGTTTATTAGTGATAAAACATTAAACAAAGTTCATGCATGTCACATTTTGACTCTGACAGTTGTCAAAATGTGACATACCCAGACTTTGTTTAATATTTCATCACCAATAAACTACCTTGAAACAAAAAAGAATCAAATTAAAGTATTTTTTTCTTCTAAAACAAATTACAGGTTTTGACAGTTCTGTCTTTTTTTTTTCAATTTTTGAATTCAGAATTTACATACATACAAGCAATTTGGCAGGGTTTTGACAGGTGTTAAAATGGTTGACATTTTTCGACTTATCTTGGTCGGCTTAGTAGAAATAAATTTTTAGTTCATCAAAATCTGCCATAGTCACTCTGCTTTTGGATATAAGATTCCAATATTTGACAGCTAACCACGCCTCACCTGTCATATATACAGGGTTGTGCCCATGGTAAAAAATGTTGCTTATGGCATCCCCAACAACATATTTAAATTTTATCCAAATATCACGGGTAACCAATTTCCATTTAAATATTGCGGGGTCCTTTTACATATAATTCCAGAAGTGACACACCTCTCGAGTATAACATACCCGGGTTCGTTCAGCAAGATTGAACGGTGTGAATTTTCATTACTTTTCAAACAACAAATCTTCTGAAAAAAGCAATGAAAAACAAATAGTACCTACGTTGTGGAAACTTACTCAATTTTACTTACTGGACATGCGCCCGACATAGTAAATATTTGGGAAATTTAAGGGAAGCTGTGATATGTTAAAGAAACGCGAAATTTGTGAAACGTCTACTTTATTATTAAAGTAAAACGTACCGTTCTCATCCTGGAACTAACCAGGGAAAAGAGCACGGCAGAGAAAACCTCGATCTAAAATTCTTCAAAAATCGAAATATACTGTGTCATTTTAATAATAATTGTGAGTCATTAATTCAATAAAAGTTGAAACTAGGTACCGCCCCTGTTCTTGTGCTAAAATTTTACTTACACACACTACATTCAATCAACACTACCTATAATCAATACTGAAGAGTTTTTGGTTAGTAAGCCGGTCTGCCGGAAGGTACTGAGGTCCCATACGGGATGCTATACAGCTATAGTTGTTATTTTGAGCCAATCGGCCCTATGCAGTAACGACATTGAGTTTAGAGTCAAGGTTGAAATAATTCCAATAAATATTGACTTGCATTTCAATAATGAAAAAAATTGGTATGCTGTAAGTACCCTTGATTTAATTTTATTGAAATAGAAAAACATTGAAATTGATGTCAAGTTTTTATGTGGCAACGTTGTAATTCTTTGTAAAATCGTGAAAAAAGAAGAGTTTTCGAGGGGTTCCTAACCTAAAAATACAAACTGAAAGTTTGTTTTGATTTTCCTAGTCAAGTCTAATTATTAATTTTTACTTTCTTTACCTTTTTTGTGGATTTAGAGTGAGTGGAAATTTGTTCTTGAGCTTATAAAAAAAATGCAAATAGATCATTGGCAAATTAGAACATATGGGTAAAACACTGCTTTTGGGTTTATTTTCTCAAATAGATTTTGAGGGAATGGAAATCCAGAATCGAGACCGAAGTCGAAAGCCAGATGAATTTATTTTGTATAAAGATGGGAATACATAGTGAGCATATACCTAGGTCGAGACTTATGTACTGTGTGTTTAGGAAAATCCATTGATGTGAACATACATAAAAAAAATTCAAGGTTTTCAAAATCTATTTATTTACCATAGAAAAGAGCCTGCAAGTCCTGAATAAATTAATTAACAATCTGATAATGATAATACTTCAAATAAGTAAATATAAACATGACGTTAACCAAAATATGCAGATGTACTTATTTATTATAATTCAAGGACAATAATTTTCCACCAACTGTTTTTTCACAATCACGACTCTGTTGTAAAGAATAGTTTCCCTGGACACGATAAAAATTCTCTTCTCCTCAATTTCTAACTTGATTTTTTCAGCTCCAATTTCGTCATCTTAAGAGCAGATTTTTCTTATCTAGCAAAGCGAAGCTCTACCCTAGTCAAGTTTAAATCATTTCATTTTATACCTTTATTGTATTGTAGAAAGTACCTACATTTTTTAATAGGCAATTGTGCTTTTGAGACAAATTTTAATGTGTTGGAAGGTACATCAGCATCAGCTTTAAAATTAGGAAACTTTAAAAGACAGGGGGCCTAGGTATAGGTACCTACCTATATTAAAAGATTAAGGGAGTGCGAGTATGTGGGTATACATATGGGACTTAACTGCTTTAAGGCCCTATACCTGGGTACTGTAAAGCAAATTGTGTAAATTGAGTAATTTGCACTATGCGGCAAAATATGATTTGATTTGAACTACCCATTTCTGAACTTTATTTTGAATTGATATAAAAAACAAATGCATTTTTCTTCCACAGCTTCACAAAAATCGAATTTCACATAATTAAATAAAACAAACTCCCAACAAAATCTCAAAAAAACAAATGTTTTAGGTTAAGTTTTGTTGTTGACATCATTTCAAGGTTTTTAACGGGCTAAATTTTGCGTTACGTTAGGATTATTGACTTTTTTTCAAGTTGACTTGGAATTTATTTCAATATTTTTCCTTACTGCATACCAAATATTGAAATTCACGAGGTCACTTGACTTCATTTCAACATCTTGAAATTATAAAATGTCAATAATTGAAAAGTGGACTTACTGCATAGCAAATATTGAAATGTCTGTACAATTTCAATTTTATGTCCCATTTCAACCTTGACTTCAAGTCAATGTCCTTACTGCATAGCCCTGAATATCTCTTTCCTTTGTTTGGTACGATATTTATTCGTCAGGGTAGGAAAATGTTAGTAAATTCAACAAGGCACTAATGCATGTTTTGAATACACAAAATCAAAATCTCAGCACAAAAGACAGCACATAATTTTTTAGGTTTTAGTTTACCCTTTATCTGTGTTGCTTACAGCATGGAGCGATTTTTGTTAAATACATGAACAATGCACAAAAATTATACTCCTGGAAAAAATTATCACACCACTGCTTATGGTGCTTATGTGCAGTGGTGGTGCGATAATTTTGTCCAGGAGTATATTATAAACAACCAAAAAATACTACTTGTATAAATTGAACTCTCAAAAACAAAATAACAATTATTCAACTGACCTGTGATCGCTCCTTGACACACACACTAATTACAAATTAGATTGAATAATCAGTTTAATACAAAATAAAAATTGAACAATGAACAATGGCGGACAAACGGTCTAAGGGACCAGCCCAGAGACCTGCTTCTTCTCTAGTCTAGTCGCTACTCTTCTACCTACCCTTCGTACGCTGTTTTTGTGGCCTCCTACTTGACGGCGCATACATGGTTGCAAAATTTACCATTTATTCAGTAAACGTTTTTTTTTTTTAAGTTAAGATTTGAAGAAATAATATTTTAAATAGGATGTGGTTTTCCTCAAGCGATTCACCCACTCCTATTCATAATCCGTAGTCAAAAGTTAAAGGTAAATTTATCACCTTTCCTTATCAAATAGCACTGAGAGGTGATACATTTTATCTTTACCTGTGGACATAGGATTGTGAATAGCTAGAACAAAAGCAGGTATTTTCAATACAAAAATTTCTAGTGCACCTGAGATTATTGTTTGAATTTGACGACCTGCTGTGTGATAAAGAACCTAATTGAGATAGAACTACTGAATCTTTTTTCTTGATTTAAAGATTCCATCCAACTTAAAATCGACGTCCTATTATAAGTTTGGGTTAGTTTGGCTTCATTTTAAGCCTAATTATGTTAAAATCGGATTGAAATTAACACAGTTGTGAAGCAAAATACGTGTCAATGCTTCGACCATTGAACACTCTCTCTCTAGACTAATAACGATAATAATGTGCTATAGAATTTGTTTGGTTCCAGAATGAGACCAGGCCCTCTTTTTCGCACTTATGAAAATAGAATGTTTATAAACCAGTCTGTTTATGTTTTGGGTATCAAAGAGCTGCGTTCGAAAACCTGGTTGTTGGTGTGGAAATTATTTCAGGGAGTGCATCTTCAAAATGTGAGCCTAAATTTCACTCTAGAGTATTCGGTGCGCACATCAATACGTGTCAAACACCCTTCCGAACGCCGAAAACCATATGATTTTAATCCACACTTCGCCTTACCGAACGGCAGCTGTGTGATTTTTATACGACACACCAGGTTCTCGAACGCAGTCAGCTGATTTGTCACAAGAAAGTTGAGAACACCATGAGAACACAAAACAATTACTACGTTATTGCCAGACTGTAAAATCTTTCTTTAGAAGTAGGTACTGTATCATTTAAATAATAATTGTGAGTCATTAATTCAATAAACTAGGTACCGCTCCTGTTATTGTGCTAAAATTTTAATTACACACTACATTCAATCAACACTACCTATAATCAATACTGAAGAGTTTTTGGTTAGTTAGCCGGTCTGCCGAAGGGTACTGAGGTCCCATACGGGATGCTATACAGCTATAGTTGTTATTTTGAGCCAATATCTCTTTCCTTTGTTTGGTACGATATTCACTCGTCAGGGTAGGAAAATGTTAATAAATTCAACAAGGCCCTAATGCATGTTTTGAATACACAAAATCAAAATCTCAGCACAAAAGATAGCACATAATTTTTTAGGTTTTAGTTTACCCTTTATCTGTGTTGCTTATAGCATGGAACGATTTTTGTTTAATACATGAACAATGCACATGCTATAAAAAAATAAAACTCCTGGAAAAAATTATCGCACCACTGCTTATGGTGCTTATGTGCAGTGGTGGTGCGATAATTTTGTCCAGAAGTATATTATAAACAACCAAAAAAACAGGGAAATGGCAAAAAAATAATACTTGTATAAATTGAACTCTCAAAAACAAAATAACAATTATTTAACTGACCTGTGATCGCTCCTTGACACACACACTAATTACAAATTAGACTGAACAATCAGTTTAATACAAAATAAAAATTGAACAATGAACAATGGCGGACAAACGGTCTAAGAGACCAGCCCAGAGACCTGCTTCTTCTCTAGTCTAGTCGCTACTCTTCTACCTACCCTTCGTACGCTGTTTTTGTGGCCTCCTACTCCTACAAAATTTACCATTTATTCAGTAAACGTTTTGTTTTTTTAAGTTAAGATTTGAAGAAATAATATTTTAAATAGGTGGTTCTCCTCAAGCGATTCACCCACTCCTATTCACTATCCGTAGTCCAAAGGTAAAGGTTAATGTATCACCTTTCCCTATCAAATAGCACTGAAAGGTGATACATTTTATCTTTACTTGTGGACATCGGATTGTGAATAGATAGAACAAAAGCAGGTATTTTTAATAAAAAAATTTCCAGTACACCTGAGAGTATTGCTTGAATTTGACGACCTGCTGTGTGATAAAGAACCTAATTGAAATAGGACTACTGAATATTTTTTTTTTGATTTAAAGATTCCATTCAACTTAAAATCGACGTTTGAGTTAGTTTGGCTTCATTTCAAGCCTAACTATATTAAGATCGGATTGAAATTAACAAAGTTGTGAAGCAAAATACGTGTCAATGTCATTTTTATAGAAATCCAAGTTTCCGAAAAATTACATTGAAGGTAAATGGATTAAGAAAAGATTGAAATTTAGAAAAAAATTAAAATTTTCTCCTGATTGTTCACCTTCTTGGTCGATATGTTGCAGTTGTAGATGTTCTAGCTAAGAGAATTATATCAACAACTAGCTGTTGCCCGCGGCTTCGCACGCCCTATACAAATTTTGTAGGTGTAGGGTGTAGGTAGCATTAGGTAATCTTCTTTCAAAGAGCTAAGGGGATAGTTGCGTCAGACATATGGTCATGTAACTCTTATTTTTGCAGCACCTCTCTGTAAACCACATTTTTTGTTCTACTTTGTGGCTGCAGAATATAAAGACTATCGGACGAACTGACTCTTGAACATGCCACATATAACTGTCCATGAGAAAAGCAATCATTTCTTAGGTCGATACCAGCTACCTTCAATGTTTGCCCTTGTCGGGAACCTGCAAAATCGCTGGAAAATTTCTATTATTTGCTATGCACCGGGTTAAAGTGGCTGTAGCTTGTATTAGTAAGCGGGCGGAACGACCCTATGGCAACCATTTCCGGTCGAATGACCGCTCTCAACATTTTTTTGACAGCTGACGTTAAATTTTTTTGAAGTGCCACTCGCTGCTAATAGCTTTGTTCGCGGATCATATTTTGAACCGACTCCGAACCAGTCCGGAACTAATTGAGGACTATCGTAGAGCGCATGCCCAGTTATAGCTGGGTTCGGCTTGCTCACTCCGTGCACTCCCGAGTGATTCCGTTCGCACTTTAGCCGTTCCTTCCCGTTCCAACTTGTGAATGGGTTCAGGTTTTTATTTCATCGCGAACAGTTTTGAAACCAAACAAAAACTCCAGAACCTTGCTCCAGACTGTCGAATACGTGAACGAATTGCGAATGTCATATCTCAAACTTGAAGTTAGCTTAGCCTGGGACCGGTGGAATTTGTTCAGAATCGTTTCTAGTGAAAGCATGAAAATATAACGACAAAAACACATTTTTTTCTGCACTGATTCTACAAATGGAAATTGCTATGAATTTGATTCTGCTTGTCATATTTCTGAATTTGACAGCTCACACGTCGTCTATTTCTGTTTACACTTTTTTTCCCGCACTCCCGCACCACACCGTTTGTTATTTTTGGTTATTTAAGGCCATGTTGATATTATTTCTTAGTGAGCATCTCCAACCTATTACCTACCTGTTTGCAAAATTTCATCTCGATTGGTTTAGTAATTTCCGAGATTTCGTGTTTAATCAGTCAGTCAGTCAGTGAGTGAGTGAATTTCACGTTTATATAGATTATTCCTAATTTCCTAGTCTATCAAACAATCAACAATGTCGAAATACGATTTAAAAATCAGCTTCAAAATTCATTATGTTTCCAGAGACGAGAAACTGATGTCCTGATAAATGGCGCATCAGAGTCAAAACGGGAAAAATTCGATTGCCTACTGTCGCGCCGGGCCGATGGAAAGAGAGTGATGATTCTTGGCGTTAGAAAAAGCCCGTCCGCCCAAGACAATTTCATTAAAACCGGGACAAATTATACGGAGCAATTGAGATTTATCTTTAAACAGGGCAGGGCCGGCATCAACCTGACGTCTGTCTTTAGATTTCCCTTAGGAAAACGGAAAAATGTAATTTGAAAATCGTGTGTTTTATTCATCGTTTGTGCATCTTGCTTGCAGCTTTCACATGCGTTAATGAAAAAAAAATTGGTAATCTGTTAGCGCAATTAAAACAAGAATTTCGCCATTATATCCGATTCCCTATTCTCCGCCAACATTCAGCAGAACAATCTAATTCAATTCGAAGCATTTTTCTCGGGCAATTAAAGCGACCATTAAATCCACAGAAAGGGCGTATGTGTGTGTTGAAGGTAGGGTTGAATATCGGCTATTGGGAAAACCGGACCCCGTTATATTTACCAAAAACAAATTTACTTTTTGTCAGGAATGGGACCGTTAAACCTTCTTTATGGCTTATAAAGCCTTATCTGTGCCAGAAAAGCTGTTCGGGGTTTGAATTGTACCAATTTAGAGCTCCGACGGTAGCGCTAAAGGGCACAACTTTTCGGAGAAAAGGTGACAATTTTCTGGCTAATAATGTAATTGGGTGCAAAGAAAAATAATCGATTCGCAATTTATGATACATGATCGTAGTGGTTCCATCATGAAGTGTAATTTATATTTTACCATATGCAACAATTATTCCGTATATGTGAATTGAATTTATTCGTCGATCCTGGCGAAAATAAACACATAATGTGATTTGGAGCGTATTTATACAATAAATTTAAAGCAAACAATTTTTAATCTCCGTTATTAAACTCGGCACGGAAAAGGATGAAATATGGGAATATTGTTTGTGATAAATTATTCCCGGCTTCGCATATCAAGAAAATTTGTATATTTATTGTATTGGGATTTGTGTATTTTATTAAAAACTTTCTATGCAGATTATTAGTACAGGAGGTGGCGCCAAAAACATGCAAGAGTTTTCGCAAGGCGGATATTTTCAAAATAGGTCCTACTTTAGTGCTAGAATGCTAGTGTACAGTCAGCACTCACAGTTCCGGGACAGCTGGCTCTGGGACGCGGGCAAAGTTGTAATTTTAAGAAGCATCTAAACTGTTTTCTCAAAGCTCAAAATTTATAGAAATTTTGCACATTATCTGTTTGAAGGTCACAGATAACGTATGTAAATCGTCAGACGCCTAGTTCGTTGCAAAAAGGGGGTCAGACGTCCTCAAAGTTTTTATTTTATGGCATTTTCTTCAAATATATTTGTCAAATACCTGCAAAAATATATTTTGACAGGACACCGAAGAAAATGCCATAAAATAAAAACTTTGAGGACGTCTGACCCCCTTTTTGCAACGAACTAGACGTCTGACGATTTACATACGTTATCTGTGACCTTCAAACAGATAATGTGCAAAATTTCTATAAATTTTGAGCTTTGAGAAAACAGTTTAGATGCTTCTTAAAATTACAACTTTGCCCGCGTCCCAGTGCCAGCTGTCCCGGAACTGTGAGTGCTGACTGTACACTAGCATTCTAACACTAAAGTACGACCTATTTTTAAAATATCCGCCTTGCGAAAACTCTTGCATGTTTTTGACGCCAGCTCCCCAACTATATCCTTTGTTAGGATTTCTTATTTTCAACTAAAACAATAGGTAATTAAGTTTTTGTGAAAACAACTCACGGCATATTTTTTTAACTAAGTGTATCGAGTTTCCTCTCATTTAACAGTGTAAGATTTTTAATAAAAGCTACGGGATACCCCGGAATATTCTCCGGGAAGAATAAAAACATCATTAAAAAAACCTAGAAAATAAAGAAAACGCGAGTAAGAAGAGACTTTTGTTGTATATGATATAATATAAAAGTAATGAGGTCGGATCCATTTTTGAGAACATCTTGGATTATTTTTGTTTAATACTATTTTTATTGACGGATCTAATTGACTAGGGGAGAATCTTTTTGAAAGGTAATGGTTCGTTAGTAGAAGGAATGGATTTTATTTAGGTACTTTTTGTATATAAATAGAAACTCATCTATGAGATTCTAGAAGGACATATTTGCAGAATGACGATGATTGGTTCTTCTGTGAAAAGTCCTGGTCGTGAATCATTATTTTGCTGATTAGTTTTACAGGAGATTCTCAGGATCTTTGAATTCTTGAGAATCTTAAATCTTGATTTGTTCTTTTGCAAATGTTCTGTTTTTCTTTGAGAACATTCTATGACTTAGACAGTTCATAGTCCATGTCATCTGAAGGAAAATCACGGTTGCTGCAGTTTAAAATCTTCTACTAAATTTATGGAAAAACGGTTTGTTGGAATAGATATTCTTTGCTTCGAAAATACTCTGGATTAATCTGGATCGAGGTCTGGATTCGAAATCCTGGAGTGAGTGAGGTGGTCTTTACTCTACTCCTTAGGGCAGCTTTTCACTAATGAATAAATAGAAAAGGTCAGAATTCACAGTGGGAAAAAAAAACGTGCAAAGCAAAACTAATCGATTGGATGGTTGTAAAAATCTGAAATAATCGGCAATTTTATAGCACTTTACGAGAACGTAATACAACATAAGGCAACTCAATGTACTATAAATTCAATAATTGAAAATATAATGTCGAAATCCCTTAAAGGCGAAGACGAAATTTAACTCTTCAGAAAGACCTTATTTATCCAACCACCAAACGTAAAAAGAAAAAAGCACTACATAAAATTAATTAGGTGTCCTAAAGATAAGGATTAGAGATGAGTCAAAATAACGACAAACGTCAAAAATAAATCGGGTGAAATTTAATGTAAGAAAAATAGTGAAATTATTCAAATAATGGTTGCAGGTCATCATTGACGTCGAAATTATTGCCAATTGCAGTTTGTAAGAAATTAAAATTCATTTTCAACTCAAGAGCGCATTTTCTCTTAAAAACCCTAGTTAAAAAGAGATAGAATGCTGTCGGATCATATAACCGAATCTGCCGATAAAATAGGATTATGATTCGCACTCGTGGGTAATGTTGCCAATAGTTGTCTTCTGCAAATCTTTGGTTGTTGATTTTAATATTTTGAGGTTTGTGGTCAGTTTCTAACGAGTCGGAGATTGATAGGGATATAATTTAAGTAGGTATACTTGATATAACATTGTATTAATGGAATTTCGTTTTTCCCTACTTTATATATTTAAGAGTTAAAATTCCCTGCTTTCAATGTTGCCAATAGGCCTTTTCGGAAACACTGATCCGATTAACCAAATCACCAGCTGATGTACTTCCTCAAAATTCCCTCATTTCGACGATTTTATAAAAAAAAATCCCTTTTCCCTTTTGGGTTACAAAATTCCCTGAAAAGGGAAAATTCCCTGCAATTGGGAACACTGATTTCAAGTAATTTTATATGATTTGTGATGATTTTGAGTGATTTACAGATATTTTCTTGATTTCGATTGATTTTTCGGATATAATTGATTTCAAATGATATTATGGGATTTTTCAAGATTTCATTGATTTTAAGGGATTCATTGTGATTTTGCTTGATTTTACAATTTTCAATGATTTCTATTGATTTATGTGACTTTGAACAAAGTGTACACCTAATTTCAGGAGTGTCACACCCCTCAATTACGATAGTTACCTGACACTCAAATGTGAGTTATTCTCATTAGTTTAAAAAGTACACGTTTCAGGTAGGTCTTATTTGAACAGTTCAACAGTATATTGGTGAGTAGATGGCTTAGAACCCATAAGTTCCGCAACAACCCACTTATTTGTACTTGAACAATAACTTATTATATAAAGTCAGAATTTGTAAGATTATCCACTTTTTGTCAATTTGCTTTTTAACAAGAATTAGTAATGTTACTTTATCAAACTAGTAATATATTGTGACAAGTTATTCAAGTATAAACGAGAGTGAATTGTTGCGGAACTTATGGGTGGACCTCTGCGGGACGAGCGCAGCGAGTTCCGCAGCCATCTATTCATTAATATGTTGTTTAATTACCATACTAACCTGACTCACTTAAATGTGAGTTATTCTCATTAGTTTAAAAACTACACGTTTCAGGTGAGTGTCCTATTTGAATAGTTTTACAGTATATTGGTGAGTAAATGGCTGCGGAACTCGCTGCGCTCGTCCTGCAGAGGTCCACCCGTAAGTTTTGCAACAATTCACTTATTTGTACTTGAACAATAACTTATTATATAAAGTCAGAATTTGTAAGATTATCCACTTTTTGTCAATTTGCCTTTTAACAAGAATTAGTAATGTTACTTTATCAAACTAGTAATATATTGTGACAAGTTATTCAAGTATAAACGAGTGAATTGTTGCGGAACGTATGGGTGGACCTCTGCGGGACGAGCGCAGCGAGTTCCGCAGCCATCTATTCATCAATATATTGTTTAATTACCATACTAATCTGACTCACTCAAATGTGAGTTATTCTCATTAGTTTAAAAACTACACGTTTCAGGTGAGTGTCTTATTTGAATAGTTTTACAGTATATTGGTGAGTAGATGGCTGCGGAACTCGCTGCGCTCGTCCCGCAGAGGTCCACCCGTAAGTTTTGCAACAATTCACTTATTTGTACTTGAACAATAACTTATTATATAAAGTCAGAATTTGTAAGATTATCCACTTTTTGTCAATTTGCCTTTTAACAACAAGTAGTAATGTTACTTTATCAAACTAGTAATATATTGTCACAAGTTATTCAAGTACAAACGAGTGAATTGTTGTGGAACTTATGGGTGGACCTCTGCCATCTTTTCATCAATATATTGTTTAATTACCATACTAACCTGACTCACTCAAAAGTGAATTATTCTCATTAGTTTAAAAACTACACGTTTCAGGTGAGTGTCTTATTTGAATAGTTTAACAGTATATTGATGAGTAGATGGCTGCGGAACTCGCTGCGCTCGTCCCGCAGAGGTCCACCCATAAGTTCCGCAATAATCCACTTATTTGTACAGGGTATTTTTTTATATATTAATATCCCACCTACAGCCTTTGCCTTTACAGGTAGAAGAAAGGTGTAAATACAAAAATTGTACAGTTTTGGCTGAATTTTTAGAAATCGTGGTCAGAAACAAAATTTGAATTTCAGAAATGTGAAATTTTGCATTCTTCCAGCTGTTTTCAAATGGGATGCTCTATTTTTTAAAATTTTTAGAACCAAATATGTTGAAGACGGCTTAATCAAATATAGACAAACTATATAGTTTTGGAATCGGGTAATTGTGCTCTTCAAGAATATAGAACCAAATATAGCGCATCCCATTTGAAAAAAGCTGAAAGCATGCAATATTTCACATTTCCGACATTTAATTTTTATTTCTGACCATCGATTTTAAAAATTTAGTCAATACTGTATAACTTTTGTATTTACACCTTTTATCTACCTGTAAAGGTGGGGTGTCAATATGTAAAAAAACACCCTGTACATATTTTGTGGCCAGTAAAATCTGCCTCGGATTTTTACCAAGGTGAACAAGGTCTATGGAGTAAACCACCCTCTTCGACTTTGAAAAAAACAACCTATCAAACTTCTCGCAAATTCCTCCATAGTCCCCAAAAATTCTTTCAAACTGCTCGAATATTCCCTTCAAATACCTGTTACAAATTCTCTCAATTTTGGTGTAAGAATGTCATATTCTCGCACGCAAAATCGTTGAAGAATGAAGCTCATTCTTCAATGATTTTTAGTGACATTTAGTTTTCCTACACTCATTCGTTCGTCCGCCAAATTTCGAATCCATGCGGGAGTATGTAGCCTTCTGCAATTTGTATTTTAATATACTATTCTCGATTTCTATTACGCTCCGGATTAAAACCAATAAATTTCCCCAATTTTTTATACATTCCTTCAAATTCCCCATAAATTCCCCTAAATTTCTCACAGTTTTGGCAAACCATTCCTAGGTGGTTTGCCCCTTGATATCGACCTTAGAAGTTTTTCAATGAAAAGAACCCAAGGTAAGTCCACTTTTATTTTATGAATTAATTTCACAATTATTATTGTCTATTTTCGCAAAGGTTTTTGTTTCCATATAATCACCTGCCAATCATACACTACCGAATTAAGAATCATTTTAATAGTTTCTCAATATTTAATCTTCTATGTGGGTTGCTCAAAAAGATCTTCTAATTAATCATAGGCAATTTTATGGTGGTGAATTTGTTGAATTTAATTTGGCAAAAAACCCTAAATCTAAATACATCTACTTACTTTTTTTTTGTGTGTACCTATGCGCATCTAGTTTGTATGGATTATTCTATTACTCACCTGAAAAAAATAAAAATAAATTAGTTTCATTGAAAATCTCTTTTTAATAAAAACTTAGCTCAATTTCCTCTAGCCCGCAAATAAATTTCCATTAAAGTGGAATACGGAACTTTATCTACTTTCATTTTCTCATTCTCTCCTGTATCGGTTACCGCAATAAATTCAATCGGCTTAGAAAAAAAAAAAAACGACTCCCCGGAAAACAAATTATATTAATCCACCGGCAATTTTCTGTCGAAACCGTATATTTGAAATGGAGCAAAAGAAAAATTGATTATCTCTAATGCAATTTTTAAAGACAACATTACTTCTTCTACTTCGGCAAAGTGCTTGTAACTCAATAACTTCGCCTTGATGGAGGGTTTTAGAGTTTCTATATAGATCACGGCTTTGGTCTGCAGGGAGAAACGGCAAATTTTTCCTATTGAAGATTTTTCTTCTAATTTGTAAAGTCAATAGGGATTGTGTAAGTATATGATTTTAATCATTAAATTTTAACGGCGAATTGAATAATAAATTGACATCCAAAATGGAAAATTCACGAAAGTTACGGTTGTTGATATTGGACAGGACCGACACGGCCCCGCCGTATCGGCCTAATTGACAGGATCACACGGATGTGCTTTTAGTCCGAATCAACTATTTACGAAGCGTCGATGAATAAATTTTCCCGTCGAGGGACTTGAGAGCGTTTTCTCTGCTGTTTCCATTATAATAACTGTTGACAACAGCATTATTTATTTGCAACGATCCAGTCTGTGTATGATTAGGTATTTTTCCCATTTGACAGGATTATAAGTAGAACATTATTATTATTATAGGGGTTTTTGACAGTAGGCGGAAGAACCGGTAGACTGTCATTAGTTCTTGTGCTGGGAATGTTACTTGCCTATCACTAAAATATTTATCAAGCCAGTTCTTAAAGGCATTCACACTAGGGGAGGTTACAACCTCGTCAGGGAGCTGATTCCACTGTTGCACCACTCGATTTGTGAAAAAAATCTTCCTGGAAAGTCTGTGACAAAATTCGGTGGAGAGCTTCAGGGAGTGTCCACGAAGATGAGGGTTGATATTTCTGTGAAAGAAATCAATGTCGCATGTGTAATGATTATGTAGGATTTTATATGTTTCGATTAAGTATCCTCTATTTCTGCCGAGGGGTGTGACAGTTCTGAAATCAAGTGTACATTTTGTACAAACTCACATAAATCAATAGAATTCATTGAAATCTCTAAAATCAAGCAAAATCACATTAAATCCCTCAAAATCTCGAAAAATCCCCAAAAATCATTTGAAATCAACGCAAATCAAATATATCTAAAAAATCAATCAAAATCTTTGTAAATCACCACAAATCACATACAATTTGTTGAAATCGTTGTTTTCTAAGGCAGTGCCTCTACCAATAAAATATTCAAAATTCGCGCCTTTTTTGTTTTGTTGTTCTATTTTAACCCACATCGCTCACAATCAATCACAATCACAGTCGTAGATAATCAGCTCGACAATTACTCACAATCACTAGCAATCTTATAAGTAAATTCCCTTAAGGTAACAACAGCACCCCGGTGTTTTTTTGGTTGCCTATCTTTTGACTGAACCAAAGAAACAGCCTGCTAAAAATTTGTGACAAGATGGCGAATTTCTTTGGTTCAAAGAAAATTATTGACAAGTATCCAAGTTTTTTTCTTTTTAAAAAAAAATCATTAAGCAGCTTCCTAAAAGCAAAACTTAATATAAGTACAATAAGATTGAAATTCAAAAACAATCAATAGATACTCATGATGAAATTTACCTACTTATAAATGATGAAGTCCTAATACCATTAACTTTCAATTTTTGACCAATGTCAATCAAATCAATAAAATCAAACTTATAAATGTATAAAGGTAATAGGTAATCCCTAGGGAGTTATAAATGCCAAAACATATAATTAAAAGTATCGGGGAGAGCTCTACCGTCTTACCTGTAATTAAAATTCAAAATATGTAACCATGAAACTCAAATTCAACTACCTAAAGATTTTACATTGGTTTACCTTGTAGAATTATCACCTTATTGATTTGAAATTAAAAGTTAAATCAACCTCTAAAAGGTAATTAATTTATATCGATCAGTATTCGATATAAAAGGAATAAATTTGTAATAATTCTAATGATCCATAATTATTGGATACTATTAAAGGTAACGAAAACGATAATAAAGGTAGTTATCTGATTACGATAATGATTAATTAATCAATAAAAAATTACATTAAACTGTAGTTAGCTATTTTAGCCAAATACTACAATACGGTAAATAAGTCGATAATTAATATTTACAAAGATATTAATTAGCTAATCAAGCTAATCAATAGTGAGCGATAAAGAAAAAGATAATAATAATTAACAGTTATTAATATTTGTAAAGATAATTATTAGCTAATAAAGCTAATCGATAGGGAGCGGTAGAAAAAAGATAATATAAGGTAACAGTAATTAATAAGGCACAGTTACGGGACCTATAGGTAAGTAATTATACAAGCCTGGACGAAATCCTTGGAAATTTTCATAAATTCGAGATCCAAAAGCACCAAACTGACGGAAGGCAATCATCCAATGGTCGGGGATCAATCTCTTACAAGACACAAATTTCCTTGTAGAGGGGGCCCAGACTTGCTTTGGAAATGCAGTACAGCATGGTCTCAAACTTGTCAAATTTTCACCCAGAAGTGTAGGCGTGGATTTTTAATACTCTCCCAAATTGCCTGAACGGATTGAAGAAATATAAGGACTCATTTATCAAAGGGAAAAAGGGATTAACATACCTGAACCGCCGACAATTAACCTCACTTTCAAAAATTTACACAAAAATCAACAATCTATTGATTTTTCAGAAAACGTTCCAGCTGACATAATTACTCACTACTCTGGCTAGTTAAATTTATATAATTTTGGGCTCGATGGCCAAGAATGAAAACCAAAGTTTTTGGATTTTCCAGAGACGACCTTTTCAGTCTAACTATAAAATCGAAAAAAAGTCAAAAGTATCAAACTGTGGTTGTGTCTTTCTTCCTCTGTCAAGCTTGTCGAAATTATAAAAATGACAGTGCTACGGGTTTTTCTTATGAAGAACCTTAGTTCGGTTCGGCGGGAGTGCGAATGGAGTCACTCGGAGTACCGGAGTGAGCAAATCGAAACCACCTTTTGATAATATAATTTTCGGTATTAGGTCAGGAAACTAGTCAGAGGAATCATAGATGACGCCAGGTGTACGAAATAGAATCTTAAATGAGTTCAAATATATGAAATTAATTAAAAACAATTAAATATATTCTTGTGACATTTCAAATGTTACACCAGCAGAGATAGAACTTTGTGGTTTTGGCGACTCTATATCAGTTTTTCGTGAAACTTTGAATGTCGCAAACAGAATTATGCTCTCTTGTTTCGTTCCAGAGATAGAAGGTGAAATAGAACACCCTGTAAGAAAGAAAAAAGGTGAAAACTGCTAAAGATAGATATTTTTACGTATTGTAGTCGAAATCTTTTTTAGACGAACTGTTTTCGAAATATAGTCCCAACTTGGATATTTTTCAAATGAACACCCTGTATTTTTTGATCCAAAAAAATTTGCCCTTATTTCGTAACTTGAGTTGACCATAGAATTATAGATATTTATCTAAGGTCCACAAACAAAATTAAATTGAACAAAATTATAAATTTTTTAAATAACCATTTTTCTCTGAACTTGATAAACTCAATAATCTTGATGAAAGTAATGACGCAATATTAACTATTGACTACAACACTGGATTCTACGTGAAAATATCTATCTATAGCAGTTTTTCTATCTTACAGGGGGGCCCAAATTTGATACCACCTCAAAAAGCGCAATTTTTCTATATCACCCTGTATCTCGAGAACGAAACAAGGTGGCACAATTCTGTTTGCATCATTCAAAATTGATACAGGGTCACAACAACCACAAAGTTCTACCTCTGCTGGTTCGAGAAATCCTGCGATTACAAGCAATTTGGGACATTGTGTACATGGGGTGCTGTTGCCCCCTTAAAGATTGTGGAATTTGGCAGTCGGTAAGCTCGGCGTACAGGGTGATCTATTATAAATGTAATCCCTGCTAACTTTTTCATTTGACGTTTTTGACAGAAGTGTCAAATACAAAAGTTTCAAGAAATTGTCAAAAGTTTTTAACTAAGTCACTTTTAGGCATACAGGGTGCGTCAAAAAAGTGCAGCAGCGTGAAGTTATATTTTTTTAAATGGAACACCCTGTATATTGTGCGCTTATTTGTTAGTCTCCTTCAACCTGTTTTCAACGATATAGGGTTTGCAAATGACTAGAACCGTTTACCCGAAGGTAGCTCGCTATTAAGGAACAGACGCCTAATCATACTCATTCATTTAAGCTTTGTTCCAACACAGCAGAATACCGTACAATGTGCCGTCACGATTCTGCGCAAAGATTAAAATTGCAAAATATTTATTATCGCATTTTTGACAGTAATGTGATACATAACTGCATCCAAAATTGAGTGGTAAAGTGCCACTTTACCTCGATAGCGACACTTTACCTCGATAGCAACCATTACCAGTTCTATATGATCGTTCTCCTTATAATTTTCGGCGGTTTCTAGGTAACCGAAAAAAAAAAACTAACCTTAAATTGGCCACCATGTCTGTTATGAATGTCATTTCAAGATTTTTTTTCTGTCATGTCAAAAGGAAAAACATTTTTTTTAAACATTTATAGACGAAATGCGATAAAACAGTGTAAGCAACGCGTTAGCAAAGGGTTTTACCAATTTCGTGAGGCCTTAGAGCATTCGCTCGCTTCGCTTCCTTGTACACAAAACTGGCTATACTCAATTGGTAAAACCTCACTTTACTAAACTTGGTGCTTAATATACTATTATTGCAATAAAATTAATGCACCTGTTTATGACCAATACCCTGTAACGTTTTCAATTTCTTGGCTAATAAGCTACCTTGTTTTGCTTTAGTAGATATGATTCCATATAGAACTACAATGAAATAAATGAATAAACAACTATCTTTTCTGTACCCAGATTTTGTTACCTTGAGTACTGACTTCTACTGAAAGTTTTTTTGGTGCAGGTTTGCAAGTTTTGTTAATTGATCTAGGAAGGTTTGATTCAGTACGGCAGGGCCTGCTGTTATTGATTAGAATCTTAGGAAAAGGAGTTAGTACCATCATCATCTCTGTTTGCAAATCCAATCAATAATCTGAGGTTATGATAATAATTGTTGTTTACTCTTTGACTTTTCATTTCCATCATATCATTGAACAGCTGTTTTGTCTAGGCGTTTTCTTTAGACCTGTTCTACCTTTTGATATATGTTCTATAGGCACTTTTCAACATTCACCAGTCATTTTTACACAACCGATGCTCAGTTCGTACTTTTGGGGTGAAACTGAACACGTCCTTTTCTATAATTTTCTTCAATGTCAAAATTAGAAGTTTGACAGATGAAAGTCTTCTTCCGAAATCTAAATGAAGAATCTGCCTCTTTTGATCTGCGACCTCACGCTGAGTAGTCGTCCGGTCTCGGGCCTCGGCCCTAATTATTTTTGGGGCGAGACTTTTTGGAATTTTGTGCCAGGGAGCTCAAGTTTTAGACTAATTTCTTGCTGATAATTGTCTAGAGTCGTCCCTTGGTCATTTTTGGATTCTGTTTCGGTAAGTTTGAGATTTACTTCAGGAAATATTAACCTACAACACGTATTCCATTTTTTTTAATAGGACTGTTCCGAGCAGCATTTGGAAGTTTAAGACTTCACCTTTGTAGTTGGGGAGCTGGCGTCAAAAACATGCAAGAGTTTTCGCAAGGCGGATATTTTCAAAATAGGTCGTACTTTAGTGCTAGAATGCTAGTGTACAGTCAGCACTCACAGTTCCGGGACAGCTGGCTCTGGGACGCGGGCAAAGTTGTAATTTTAAGAAGCATCTAAACTGTTTTCTCAAAGCTCAAAATTTATAGAAATTTTGCACATTATCTGTTTGAAGGTCACAGATAACGTATGTAAATCGTCAGACGTCTAGTTCGTTGCAAAAAGGGGGTCAGACGTCCTCAAAGTTTTTATTTTATGGCATTTTCTTCAAATATATTTGTCAAATACCTGCAAAAATATATTTTGACAGGACACCGAAGAAAATGCCATAAAATAAAAACTTTGAGGACGTCTGACCCCCTTTTTGCAACGAACTAGACGTCTGACGATTTACATACGTTATCTGTGACCTTCAAACAGATAATGTGCAAAATTTCTATAAATTTTGAGCTTTGAGAAAACAGTTTAGATGCTTCTTAAAATTACAACTTTGCCCGCGTCCCAGAGCCAGCTGTCCCGGAACTGTGAGTGCTAACTGTACACTAGCATTCTAGCACTAAAGTACAACCTATTTTGAAAATATCCGCCTTGCGAAAACTCTTGCATGTTTTTGGCGCCACCTCCTGGACTATTGGTCTAGAGTATCCCTCAATTTGAGGTAAGATTATTTGTAATATTTGGGGCTCGATTTGTTTTTTTATACGAACATCGTTATAGGGTCCTAGTCTCAGGCTATAGTTGGACAATCCTAGTCTCAGGCTATAGTTGGACAATCCTACTCTTAGGCTATAGTTGGACAATCCTAGTTCTAGGCTGTAGCTAGACAGTCTTAGGCTATAGTTGGACAGCTCCTAGAAAGAGATTCCAGACTAGATCTAGATTGCTCTTAGTTGGCTTTCGTAGCCTTTCTCCAGCAACTATCTTGGTACCGCTCTGCTAGAACCACATTGAGTTCTACGTTAAACAGATACTACGTGGATAGGACTCATGACTCACTTACCATACCATAGTCTATCTAATAGTGAGACCAAACCTGTAGATAACCTCACTTTGGAAATTTCTGGATTTTCACATACATTTCACTTGTATACATGTAATTTGCACTTTTACTATTTAGGCAAATCATATATAAATCATCTGACGCCAAATTACGCCAGTAGGTGCCCCTTAAATAAAATTTTAGAATTTTACCTTGAGGTTGCCCAAAGAATAACTTTCACCTTTCTGTGTTTAATTTGCCTGTTGGTAAAGTGTAACCCATACTGTACTTTTAATCTTTCACAAGTGTTAATAAACAGTTAAAACTGTTTATTTTAAATCCATATATTCATTATTTACATTTTTTTATTTATTCAAATATTCACAAATTAGGTACAAGCCTAATCCTAAACACCTTTTTTAATAACTTCGTGGCTACTTATTGGCGCAATAGTTAAGTCCTAATTACTTGGTGGCTACACTTTTTGGCGCCTTATTATTATTGTTATTATTTTTTAATAAAGAAAGCCAGATACATTATTGTACCTAATTAGTTGTTTTATTGTTAAGCGCTCCAATTGTACAAGTTTTGTTATAACATCAATAAGTAATCTTCCTAGTTAAGTCACAATTAACTTTGTGGCGCCCAAAGGTAAGATGTATACAAGGAACTTATAGACCCATGGCCTCCGGACTGATGCTGATTAGCCGTATGCAGTATAATTAGGCAATTGCCAAAATAAGTACGTTATAACCCACCTCACAGCTATCAGTTATACCCACCTCCACTACGTCAAAAAGCTTCTACTTTGAAGAGGTACCTCTTTCCATATCTCTTCACTTTCTTGAAAACTAAAGAATATTTCAACTATTCCTGCATTTGTATTCGTCAATAGTGTTCTAAACTCCATGAGATTAATTTTATTGCAATAATAACATTTTACTTGTGAATCTGGTGGACCACTTACGTAGTAGAGGTGGGTATTGGTCTGATAGCCGGGGGCACTTGAGCCTGGGAAGTTTTTCGATACCGTGGGAAAATCTCTAGATCGGCGGCGCTTTTGATCTGAAATTTTGGGGATTTGACCCGGGCCAACCCCAAAAATGACGAATTCGAATACAAATGGAAGAATTGGTTAAATATTCTTTAGTTTTCAAGAAAGTGAAGGGATATAATAAAGTGCCATCTCAGGGTAAGAGCCTTTTGAAAATAGATTAATGGAGGACTTTACGGAAGAGGGTTTACAGTGCAGGTGGGTAAAAAGTGCCTCCTCAGGGTAGGAGCTTCACGGAAGGGGGTACAGTGGAGGTGGGTAAAGTCCGCCTTACGAGTCTAGCACTCCGACGTCTGAAGAGCAAGGGGACATAACGCCATTCATTTCGAGCTTTATGCTGCCTGTCATAGATGAGCGTGCAACGTTTTTGAATATTACTTTTTCCTTATAAATGTAGGTGTATAATATAAATAAATATTAAGGTATTTCTTATTGGAAGTCAAATAGGCAACATTGCAATTTTTTTATTCGCATTCTTTCCATAGTGCTAGACTCGTAAGGCGAACTTTAGTGGTATGATGGCTGTGCTGGAGGGGAGTTTTTACGTGGTAGAGGTGGGTATTGGTCTGATAGCTGTGAAAACACTCTACTGTAAAGTGTGGAAAACTCTCCTGCAGATATTCTTTTTTAAGCAGCATGTACCGAAAATCTGCGTTTTACGCTGTTCTTCATAAAATATTTCTAATTTTCTTCATCTTCTTGTTCTTCTAAACAAAGTACCACCATGTTTTGATATCAACTGCCAGTACTGGATTTACTGTGCTGATTTTACTGTCATTTGCCGTTCCAATTTCAACAGGGTACTCTTGTGGTCATTCAGTACTGAATCGACTGAATCCAGTGTACCTACTGAAAATAATATCGGAACGGCGTCCAGTAAATTCTGTACTGACAGAGTTAATATCGGAACATAACCTATATAAGGCTATGATCCAAATATAACCAAACGTTAACCATTAGCTATGTTCCAACAGACATGAGAACCGTTCCAGAACCAATAACTTCCAGTTGCCCACCTATTTTTCAATAGGTTGAACGTTTTTCCTAATTGACAAATGGATTGATCGACTGAAAATTACCGTTCTAGAAAGGTTTTCATGTCTGCTGGAACAGACCTAAAGTAACCGAATCGGTCAACAGATGTTTACTGAAAATTCCGGTTACTTTGGGGAACGCAAATATGGAAATAAAACATAATTGACAGAAGTTACAGATAAAACCTTGATAAAACCAACAGAACCGACATCCGATGGCCGGTAACTATTTTGACATTTGGTTAACTAGATTTTAGGAACCCGAGGTACAAAATTAACGAGTTTTCCAGGAACTAGAGAGGATTATCAGTTTTTAAGTCTATGCTCCCGAGCACCCACGTAGTCGGCGCCCCTGGTGTAGGCAGATGTTCTATTGTTTCACTGCAGGTGTCGCAGAAAAAGAACATTCCTATTCACCAAAAGAACTGCTCGAATTTCAGTGCTTGTTATTTTTGAACAATTTCTGCATATTATATTTTTACAACAGTCACAGGGACAGCCAAAAACTTCCTCATCTCGGCACTTTTCCTTAGAAATCGACATTATGATTTTTAGGTTAAATCCGTAATTTTTGTGTTTGGTAGTACAATAGTAGTGCTAACGGTTTGAATTATTCATAAACTGGTTCGGTTTAGATGGTTTTAGATATTTAAATAGTTATCAGTTTAATTAGGCTAGTTTTTAACAGATTTTTCACAAAATCGCGCACAGAAATTTCCCAGCCTCATGATAACCTTACATCAACACTTTGCAAACACATAAATCTCTGCGAGGTTTCTTAGTAGACGTTAATGAGTTTACTCAGGAGCATTTTTATTTTCTCATAAAACCATAGAGACATAATCCATATATTTTTATGAGCAATAATAATACAAAGTAGACGGCAGTCGTAAAGCTAATAACCAGCTAAAAAAAGTGCTAATAAAGCTGAAAACACAGGAAATTTTAAAAGCGCTGCCTCTATATCGATCCTTTCAGTACCCACCCTGGGGAATTGTATTATGCTAAAGTAAATTTTACGACTCTCAGTAGTGATTTTACTGCACAGCACAAAAAAAAATTAATTATTTTAATCCTTCTAAAATTAACGAGAAAACTCATTATCCCTGCTGAAAATAATTAAAACTTGTAGTTGTGAAATAATAAAAATTTTCCGGCAATTATACGTTTTAAAAAAAAAAACATGCGAACATACCTGTTCAACGTTTTACATTTTATTAACTACATTTCACGTGTCATTCACTCGACAGTAGGCCAGCACGGAAAATTATTCGAATAGTTTGTGTTGTCCAGTTGAAATTAATATTTGAATAAAATAACAGCAATGTACGCGAAACGTTTTATGTCTGGACAAAAGAGTGAAATATTATTTGTTATACCTATGTAGTAATATAAAATCCAACAACAAAGTACATACAAATAATATACCTGGCAAACATCTTTATAAGCGAGATAGACCCGTAAAATAAAAAATTCAGACTTCGTTTAATATTCCGGACGATATAAGATGGCGTTCGAGGAAAATTCGATTCTAAATTTTCAAACAAATCCCGGTTTACGGCCCTTTGTTGTATAATACGCGGCCTTATATGGCGTGTGGCCCATGCTTTTAATATACCCGGCGCGGTGAGATGGAGATAGAGGCTCCCTCTGTACATACATTCCGACAGGCAAGGGTTTAACAGTGAATAAAATATTTTTGAATTTAAATATGGCCAAAAGATAACATCATTTAAGTACTTTCTGAGGCCTTTTTGATCCAGCCATCCGTCTTAGAACTGGTTGTTGGAAACTAAGGAGGTAAAGGAAAGCATATCGTATATGTCGAGAAAATTTGAAGATCAATGTGAGTTGTATGAGAAAAGTATGGAAGAAACTAAGCGAATAAAACAGGAGAATGTGCAAATGAGGGAAAAATTGCAAGCACTTGAATATAGAGTAAATATAATAAAGCAGGAGATAATATTGTAATGACTGGTATTCCAGTGCAGGAACATAAATCTACCAACGAAGTCGCAGGAGATCTATTTAAAGGTATGGGCTTGCAACTAGATATGGATGATATAGAAGAATGTCGCAGAATTGATACACAAAGAGAAGAACAACCCATAATAGTGAGATGTAGGAACAAAGGAGTTAAGCAGAAGATTTTCAAACAACGTAAGGTTATGAAGACTATTTATACAAAAGACTGCAAATTTCAGGGAAGAAATAAACAAATCTATTTAAATAATGATCTTACTAAATATAATGAAAACTTTTTATACAAAAGACTGCAAATTTCAGGGAAAAAATTAAACAAATCTATTTAAATGATCATCTTACTAAATATAATCACGAGTTGTCAAAGCTGCTAGTGAAATTAAAAAAATCAAAAAGCTTCAATCTGCGTATGTTCACATGGAAATGTATATATTAAAAAAACTGAATCTAGCTCTGCAATGAAATAGAGTAGGTCGAATTCTCGTTAAGTTTGAATATTTTATTTGCAAATATACGTAGTTTAAGGAATAAAGAGGGAGAAATTGAAGCACTACTTAAATCAAGACAAATAGATCCCCATTTAATTGTATCAACTGAAACTTGGCTGTGTGATGCTGAAAAGCAGTCATACAATATTCAAGGCTATAATGTGATGTTAGTGTTACGAATAAATTGAAATTTATTACTTTAAGACAAGATAACCTAGGGTCGTGGAATTCAAAAAATTAAAATAACGCGTAGTCTCTTTATATGCAAATGAAACCACTCAAAATCCAACAAACAATAATTTTATTTGATATCTGTGTTTAACAATATAGTGACAATGCCACTTTCTCCAAAACATGACAGTTGACAGCTTGGTTTTTTCCGGTGAATCTGATACAATGTACCTTTCCAATCCGGAGGTCTTCAATGGGTGTTGGGGTTTCACTTTCGTGAACTGGAGCTCTTCGTGTTGTTTCCTGTATCCAGGAAGAGGATAGATTGCTGGGGTGATGTCATTCCAGCTGATCCAAACTCTAAACAGTGATCTTTATGTGGAGTAGGTATCCAGAAAAGAATAAGGCAATATCAGGTTCACCAATATTTGGAATATTAAATTCTTGAAAATAATGGTAAGATAATAGTAAAATACAAATAATAACAGCAAGATTAAATTAAACTGATCGTTATGATTGAGCAAAATGCTGCTTTTCTGCACTAGCAGGCAAAAATATGAATAAAATAAGATGAAAACAATAAGAAATTAAATCTTTAGATTCTGCCCCCAAATAGACAAATTTTTCCTTTTAAATTAAGGTAGCTATTATAGATACTATAAGATAAACCTGGGGTTGAAATTAATCAAATCCAAAATATGTCAAAATTTTTGAAATGTTCTATTTAAAAAATTTTAACTGAATTTTTGATCTGTCTGGATTTCTATTGAAAAATTACACCCTTTAAGTAGTCGAGATAATAATTGACGGAGTCAAACAGAAAATGGCTATTCAGGCCTTTGTCTGGATTCAATAAGGAGTTGATAGGGATAAACACACAAATTTGGTTTTCACCGAATCTATTTAGAGCAAATGATCGAATATTCCCATACTAACAATTGATTCTGAAAACCAGAGCAGCAGTACCTATTTATTAGTCCAAAAGTCTGAATTGACTTACCTCAGAAAAACGTGGCACAACCAATCGGCACTCACACAAAAATGGAAGCCTACAATTAGATAAAAAATTAAAATATAATATTTATATTTCAAAAATAGATAAGATAAGATTTATCAGGTAAAAACTTAATTGAAAAATCTATGAGGGAGAATCTAAAAATATAAAGCAAAAATTATTAAAAATATAAATGACTTCCCTGCTAGACTACTGTGGAGGAAAAAGAACGTTTTAGAAACCAAACCCCACAGGAAAACGATCCTGTGTTTTTTTATACTTAACTGCATTTTAACCAGTTCAATCAATCAGACGAGTACACCCAAAAGATCACATTCACTTCACAATGAAATCACAATGAAAAACCACGTGGAATAAAAGAGAATAGATAGAAATCCACTAGAATTATTTTAATTAGGCAATCCAACGACCTGTCCAAATGGCATCTGGTTGGCACACAATAAACAAAAAACATATATTTTTTTTTTGACAGGATTAAGCCTACTCATAAGCCCCAGATTTTCTTCGCTTAGTTGGATTCTAACCTCATTTTTGGGTTTTGTTTTCTTTTTTTGACAGAATTTTGGTTGACTTTGATTATCGATGATTTTGTATTTGTAATATCCGACGTTCCAAGAGCCTTTTCTCCGAAGACTGCATGTTTAAAGCTTTTTTCCGAAGTTTTTTTTATGGTTGTTGTTGTTATTTAGTTATTTGTTAATGTTTTTATTTTTGTGCGTTTATGGTTTATTACTTTTACAGCAAAATGGCAGCTTGGACCACTAAATTTTGGAAGATAATTGAAATTAGTTTATTACAGTACCTATACTCTCGACATAATTTTTTTTTTTTATATATTTTTGAGTCGTGTAATTTCTACAGAATTTTGCATAAGAATGCCAAAAAGATATTCAAAATAATATCCACGTGGTATAACTTATGAAAGAAAAGACGAAAGAAATACGCATTTTTGCGCTGTTGCCAATAGCTTCCAATTCTTAGCTAAGATTTGGTCCAATTCATAGTCGGGTGTTTGGCTCAAGCTCCGATTTTTGACAGTTGTGCTGTTTGGAAATGCAAATATGGCGTCAAGTCGTACTTGAGCCAAGACGCAACCTTGAGCATCGACTATGAATACAGGCCTTAATAGTCTCTATTCAAGGACCAAATTTATAGTCGCTCCTTGAGGTTTCCTCAGACCTTAAGGAAGTCTTGAACGTTTAGAATTGCCATGACTAACTTGTCAAATAATAGCAAGTGTTCATTCTAAACTCACGACCTTCAAGGAACAACTATAAATTCGGCCCTAACTTTGTTTGTTTTTAATATCGATTACCATTTGTCGAATCAGTGCAAAAAAAATGTATCTATATCCTTACATGTTACATGCTTTTAGAAAAAGATGGGAATGTACTCAGTGCGCACTGATTGACAAATGGAAATCGCCATTAGGAATAGCGGTGCAAATAGCTGATAACAGCGAAATTCGCTCTTTTTTGACATTGCTTCGAAAATTTTACGTTTTAGGCCGGAGTCTCATGTATCTGTTTTCGGATATCTTTCGTCGGAAAACGGATGCATGAAACTCCGGCTTTATGCGTGAATCTAACGTCAAATTGTCGAAGCAATGTCAAAAAAGAGCGAATTTCGCGGTTATAAAGTACTAGGCTTTAACAATAAACGGAACGAGTACTCAAATCTGACACTTTTCTGAAATCGTTGACATGTAACAACCCGTATTCTAACCTCATAAAAATTTAAAAATGGCGGCTGGTTGACAAAAGTCACGTGGTTTGGATTCCCTAATTGTTTACAAATTATAATCATTTGAATTAGGGTTATGTCAAAAATAAAAAACTGTTAATTAATTAGGCCCTTAAGCCAAAAATGATTATTTCAGAAGTTAGAGAAAGACAGAAATATATCCATTTGCTAAAAGTGAGATAAATATAATTTCTTTGAATGAAAATACAAATGACTGTCAAATAAAAATAGCCAAGGAAAACTATAACAATTAAAAAAATAATAAACTCATCCGGTACTAGATGACAGCACTGGTAAATGAATAAAAGATATTTGCATTTTACGCTCATGATGGATAGATGGCAGCACTGGTATTATTTTAAATTTTGTGGATATTTTTAGATTTCTATGAATTATTATTTAACTGATTCTGAAATAACAAAAATACAACTTTATAATGAAAATGAGAAAAGATGGAACATGTTATGTAAATGATAAATTTATCGTAACAGGGGAGCACAGTTGTAGGGGTTCAAGGGGTGGTGGTACCGGCATTTACATAAAGTCTCATATTGTGTATCAGGTAAAATTGATAAAATCTATTAATGGTTGTGATTGGCTACTGATGTACAAAATCCTAACATAAAGATTGTGGCTAGGCTGTACATAAGCATTATAAGCTACCATCTATAGATAAAAGGGTGTTTATTAATGATATCAATAACTTTATGAATAATGTGGAATAAGATACCATTATACTTGGAGATATGAATAGTCAGGTTAAAGGGGACTAACAAATAAGCGGACAATATACCATTTAAAAAAAATATAGCTTTGCACTGCTACACTTTTTTGACGCACCTTGTGTGCCTAAAACTGACTTAGTTAAAAACTTTTGACAATTTCTTGAAACTTTTATATTTGACACAATGTTAAATAGAAAAGTTAGGTGCGGGTGATATTTATAATAGATCACCCTGTACAAGATTTCTCGATATCAGAATATGATTGCACTCAGTTCTTATATTCTAGTCCTCCAAATACTATTCATCTCACGAATCCCAAGTTTAATTTCGTCTGAAATCAGTCCGGGGACGATTTGTATGTAACCGATTATTTTTTTAAAACCCTTCTTAATGCCTCATGAACTCCCGAGGCGGTTTGAATTTAAATTCATCATTTGGATAATTGTTCATTTATCATATTTAATTCTCATGAAGTGATATTATCATGTTTTTTTTTTATAAAAGTGAACAACTGATCCTGAGACTTGAGAACAAATTGGCAAAAGTATAGAAAAGATTTTTCTGGCAGTCGAATAAAGTTTTCCCCGAAAGCCTATCGCGGTTCTCCTCCTACCGAATCGCCTTCCAATCCGAAAACAACACGGGCCATTTCTCCGAAGTCTATCGCATTCCCGACTTTAAAACTTTTACAGAGATAAAATCGAACCCCGGGTCATATATCTACACACGTAAAACAAGGACACGGACGACGCGAAAGAAAATAAAAACCGAAAAAGTATTTGATAGTAAATATTCGTACGGTTTTTCTTTGGAATTGACTCCTACATAAAGGGAAGGTTTAATAGGAATAGAAAACCCCTAACAAAAAAAAAATGTGCAATATAAATTATCGGGCGGTGTTCCTGGTCACGCAATCCGGCGATCCATATTGTTGAAAAAAAAAAAAAAACGATTTAATTTTTAATATAACCGGGCGCTGTGATAAGCGAAAAACATATTTACGACAAATAGAGCGGACATTTTCGCTATTCGAGTAAATATCTCTAAATTTTGGTCGGTGTATGAATATTTTATGTTAGATATTAGGACAAGCATGCGATGTGTGTTTGGGCTTTTTTCCGGAGTCAGTGGCCTGGAATTTACAAATTAGGCCAGTAGTGTTAAATTTAGCAATTAATACGGGGTCGAAGTCAAGGCAGTATGTTAGTTTTACTAAATAAACAATGTTGATATGTGGATCTTGTACCGATTGACTGTCAATGGATAGGCATTCTTGTTGATTTTAGACTGCAATAAAATAATAATAATAATAATAATAATAATAATGCCTTTATTGCAATTTTGAGATAGAATTACTAAAGGCGAAGTTGAAATTAGGCTTCCTCATTTAGCCTAATACAATAACTTAAATCTTACCAATACGAAATCATGACCTTCCATTTAAAAAAATACAACTTCGCTTTGCTAAACTTTTTTGATGCACTCTGTATGCTTAAAACTGATTTACGGGCAAGGTTGTTTAAAAAAGGGAGGTTGCCTGATAACTTTTATGACGTCATCTGTATGCCTGAACATAATGCAAATCTCCATAAGGCTCACCAGATGCGTCATCAATTTACTCATTACCAGATAACCTGTTAACTTTAGGAATCTTGAATTAAAAAGACGACTTCTTGAAACTCTGTCGAAAACGTCAAATGAAATGGTTAGTAGGAGGTGACATTTATAATAGATCACCCTGTACTCCGCCTCTGTATTCCATCTAAATACTGATAAACTACGCGATATAAATTTCAATGGATTCTCGTTTACTCACTCAAATTGGCTCCGGCAATTTTCGGCCCGCCGATTCAGGGGGGCGGCATCGGATTAACAACAGTTTGAGGGAGAGTGTGTTTTCGGGGATTGATTTTTTCCCATAAATAATTCCCAATTAATCGACCCCGAATATATCGTTGCTCTACCGCACTGAGAGCAAAAAACAAAATAGAGGTGTGTTTTATTGATCGAGCAAATATTTATGCTATTATGGGGCAGCGTAAACTAAACAGAGTCGGTCAGCGTTTAATTGTTGACATATAAACGCAAACCGATGGATTCTATAATATACTACTGATGCAAAAATTAAATTGAATCTAGGGTTTGGAGATTTTTAGGAACCAGGAAATTTGTAAGACAAATGTACGAAGTAGATAATTTGTAAAGGAATTACTTAGGACCGAATTTATAGTTGCTCTTTGAGGTTTCCTAAGACCTTAAGGAAGCCTTGAACCTTTAGAATTGTCATGACTAAGGTTGTCAAATAGTAATAAGTATCCATTCTAAACTTACAACCTCCAAGGAAGGACTATAAATTCGGCCCTTAGGATTGAGAATTCATAGACCATGTGGGCAGGCGCGTAGCCAGAAAATCCAGATGGGGGGGGGGGGGGTAAAAAAAGTATATGCAAAAACATAGGTTTCGTAAGGTAAATTTTTAGTAATGTCTCCAGTGGCGGCTCGTGACTAATTCAAGTGAGGAGGCTAATTACTCATGAAATTTCTCGGAATTCACTAAAATTTTATGAGAATATCCACGTTCATAACCGAAAATTTCTCGAAAGTTCAATGAAACTTCAAGGAATTTTCAAAATTTAATTTATTTTCATAAGAATTTTTCGGAATTTCACTGAAATTCTTTTTTAATAGCCAGGAATTTCTGGAAATATTAATGAAGTTTCAAGTAATTTCTTAAAAATTCATCGAAATATATTGAAATTTCATGTCATTACATGGTAATTTTTCGGAATATCAACGTTTTTAGCTAGAAATTCCTCGGCATTACTAAAATTCAGTAAAAACTGAAATTTCATGTTGGGAATTTAAGTGTAATTTCATGTAATTGTTTAAAATTCCTCCATGTAATTCATTTAGGATTTCGTGTAATTCGATCGGAATTTCATTGAAATTTCAAGTAATTCGAGAGGAATTAAAATTTAATGTGAATTCTATGGAAACTCCACAAAAATTTCTCATCTAATTCCTTTTTCAGAATAACATAATTATTCTACTGAAATTCCACTAAATTATGGAATTCTGAGATTTTAATAGATTTTTGGGGATTTCAAAGGATATTTGGGAATTTTAAAGGAAATATTTTAAAGAAATGTCAATGATGGGTTTAAAATAACCTATAAATCGAGATTTCATAAAAACATATGGCAACGCTGCTCATGATACAACAAACGTCAAAAAATTGAAATATCAAAGTAGACATTGGTTTTTTTGACAGTCGATATAAAATGACGTCTTTTTGTTTCAAAGATTACGATCCGAAGGGCCGAAGTATTAAAATTAGTTGACAATGTTGACAACGGGTTTGTATAACTCCGGCCCTTCGGGCTCGTATAACCTCGGACCTTCCGGCTCATAATTAAAATAACTCCGGCCTGTCGGACTCGTATAACTCCGGCTCTTCGGGTTCGCATGATTCCGGCCCTTCGGACTCGTATAACCTCGGCCCTTTGAGCTCATAATTGAGATAACCTCAGCCTTCCAGAATCGAGATTCGAAAAAAAACATATGGCAACACTGCTTATAATACAACAAACGTCAAAAAATTGGCCCCTGCTTGGTTACTTTCTACGTATTCGTCGAGGCTAAATCTATATGTCCATGTGGTTTTTTTTTTTTTAATTTTGATAACTGTCAATGTCAAAAATTTTTACCTTTTGTTTTTTCCAAAAAACAGTTGATAGAAAAAATTCAATTTCCCGTCGGGTTTGGAATTCGAATTTTTGAATTTTCCCGGCTCCTGATTGGTTTGGGGATTCGAATTTTGATTATTCCCGGCTCTTGATTGGCTTTAAATTTTGAATATTCCCGGCTTTTGATTGGCTTTAAAAGAACCTATAATCTCGACCCTTCGAGCTCGAGATTTGAAAAAAAACATATGGCAACACTGCTCATGAAACAACAAACGTCAAAAAATTGAAATTTCAAACCTTGGGTTTTTTCGACAATCGATACAAAATGACGTCTTTTTGTTTCAAAGATTACGGCCCGAAGGGCCGGAGTATTAAAATCAGTTAACAATGAACGGGTTCGTTCGGATAAAACTTTTGTCGCACGACACTTTGGCAATATCGACAGATGTCACCTGTCAAATTTGACACATGTTCGACTTTTTCCCCGCTCTACTATAAAAGCTACGAAAATCAAACCCCGATACAAGGCAGTTTCACGAGGCCAACTATCGATTTGTGTCAAAAAAATTTGACAGCTGTCAACGTCAAAAAAGTTTTTTTTTTTAATTTTACGAATTTCGAGAAAAAAAGTGGTAGAAAACAATCCCCGGACCCCAAAAACCTTAAATAAAAATTCCAAAAAAAAACCAACGAAAATGACACTCCAAAACCTACTTGATAAAACTAAAGTTTTTCTCACTTACCCCGTTAAAACGCTGGAAATTTTTGGTGGAAAATGAAGAAAATTCAAAACCTCGGGCCGGTATTACTGAGTATCCCAGATTCACAGATTTTGGTCGTGGAGGCGCGGGATTGATTGAAATAATGTTGTCAGATTTTTCTAAATTACATTGAAATATCGAAAATTGGAATTCTGTTGTGTTATTTGTGAATTAATATTTCAATTAGAAACCAGGAATAAAAAATTGAGATTGAATTTGAAGAGGTTTAGCCTCCTCTGTCTCCTCTGACGAGCCGCCACTGAATGTCTCAATAGATAATAATATGTCCTTCGTGACTTCGCATTTCAGGTAGGAAAACTCGTTGTAAATGAGTCAATTTGAGAGACGAACAGATCCCTCGCCCCCCTTTGGGAACACTACTGGTGAAATCAACATGTTTGCTAAATAAATAAAAGTCAAAATCTGACAAAATAAAAAATATACTTAATGATTCAAAAAAATTCTTGTAACAAGCACATCTTAATTTAATAGCTGTACCAAAACATAATAGATCTAATCAAATGAGGGGAAGGAGGTTTAACCCCCAAAACCTCCACCCCCCATGGCTACGCCCCTGCATGTGGGTAATTTTATAAAAAAGGAAAATTGCCAAAGAGTAATAATTCAGAATCTAAAGGAAAACTAAAAAATTTACAAAGTGATGCAGGCTAAGAGTTTTCTAAAAGTTGCAAAATCAAGTTAAAATTAAGAGATGCCGCATAATTACGAATTAATACATACATTTTCACTAAATCTAATTCATGTCAGGTTCATTATACCATCAAACAAGCAAACTAGATCATGAGCATACAATATTTTTAGGAATATTACGATATAAAACAATATGCGTCCTTGCACTATACATATTAACAGTGTTGTCAAATAATATAATAGTATTAAATATTGAGCTCATAATGACATTTGAAACTTTCAGGATCTATTAATTAAAGTTTTCTCATGATACAATACAAATTGTAAGTTGATATGAAACTCACAAATGAAGTTGCGATTTTTTTTATTCATTAATACCTGGGAAAATCATAAAATTCTCATAATACAATACAAATTGGAAGTTGATATGAAACTCACAACTAAAGTTGCGAATTTTTTTTCTCATCACTTGAAAAAATCATAAAATTCCTATAAAATCGTCTTTGAATGTTCCTGAAAAATACTTTAAGCCATCCCAGCAATTTGAAACTATCAGGATTTAATAATTGAAGTTTTCTCATGATACAAAACAAATTGGAAGTTGATATGAAACTCACAATTAAAATTGCGAATTTTTTTACTCATTAATACCTGAGAGAATCATAAAAATCTTGTTAATATCGTCTCCGAAGGTTCTTGAAAAATACTTTGAGTCGTCCCAGCAATTTGTATCTTTCAAGATCCATTAATAAGAGTTTTCTCATGATAGTCTGGAGAGAAAATTTCTATGACATAAAAATGTTAAGACAAACTCCAAAGTTAAGCGCTCAGATGTTTTCGAAAAGCCCCTTTCCAGCATGTTAACTTTCGATGGCCATCGAAACTACAGGCAATCATTAAAGTAATTGATGTTTCAGGCAGTATAAACAGACCGAATTCCTTTATACTCCTCTGAATACAAACAAAATGTATTTGCTTACACGATCTAATTAAGTGACTTTAATTAATATAATTCGGTATTTTTTTTTTTTATAACGATAATAACTAAAAGTTTCCAGGTATTATGAGCTGCCAGCTCACCGTTATTCCACTTTGGCCTGAGTAAAATTTAATTCAAAACGCAAACTAGTTTTGAAAACTATGCAAAAACTCTATGACACATTCATACAGATTAAGTAATATTAAACTTTTGGCTTCAAAATAAGGCTGGGTAGATTTCAATCTAATTGCAAAAATATATTGTGGTGGTTTATGTAAAATTAACCCGAAAAACGGTACGCGAAATATATGCTCCAAGCTCGATTTGAATAAAAACCGACCCTGAAAATCCCTCTCGGCAAAAAGAACTACCGAGGCAATAAAACAACGAAAACGTTTTCCAGGTCTCAGGTTTAATATCTGGCATAATATCGGCGCAAACACGGCCAAGAATGCGAAAATCCGGAATAAATTTGTCTGGGACTAGGGACCCCGAGTCGATTCTTAAATAACGGAGACTTGTTTTATCTGCGGGAAAGAAAAAAAATTTGAATGCAACTCTAGGGGGGGGATGATAAAACGTTATGTGGTTTAAAAGATGAGAATATCACTTTATTGGCAGTTTGTTTGTTTGATTTTAGTGAGATGCAATCATTTACTCTGAAGTGGTGACTTGGATTAACGAGAATTCCACAGAGGAATGGAGTGCTGATTTTTAAACCTCGTAAAGTAAATGCAACAATATACCGACCGTTGATTTTCTGACTGCAATAATATCCTCATTATTTTTTTGACCATGAAATAAATTATAGAAGAGGCTGTGTTTGTCCGCCTATTAGTATCATGATTTTCACAATCATTGCAGTACCATACTTCCCTACTTCTAGACATCTTTTGATAATTGACAACTTTTATATAAATTTCGCATGTTTTCGTGTCAGACATTTTGGCAACGTCGCTCACGTAGCCACGCCAAAATTGTAATCTAAGATTTTTGTTCAATACTGGTAATATTTACTAATTTTTTGCTTCACAATGCGAGCCCAACAATAATACACCAACTATTTATTTCACAATATAATGATATAATCTATCGCTTATGAGACAAAGCAAAAATTGTCGTATTGCACCTTAAAATTATTATACTATTATTAGGCAAAATATATTGAGCGTGCCCGTATACATTGGATGCCAATCCATGTGTAAACAATGCATCTTATTGGTCGTTTAATTTAAGGTGGTGTGTTACGATAAATTTATCATTTACGTAACATGTTCCATCTCTTCTTATTTTCATTATAAAGTTGTATTTTTTCCATTTCAGAATCAGCAAAATAATAATTCCTAATAATCTAAAATATCCACAAAGTTCAAAATAGTACCAGTACTGCCATCTAGTACCCGATGGATTTATTTTTCAGAGTATGATTTTAATTATTTCGCATTTGAGTCCTTTGTATTTTTATTGAAAGAAATTATATTTATCTCACTTTTAGCAAATGGATATATTTCTGTCTTTCTCTAACTTCTGATTCTGAAATAATCATTTTTTGGCCCGATGACCTAATTAATTAACAGTTTTTTATTTTTTTCATAACCTTAATTTAAAAATTATTATAATTTGTAAACAATTAAAATAATTCTAGTGGAATTTTATCTATTTTCCTTTATTCCACGTTAGTTTTCATTGTGAAGTGAATTTGATCTTTTGGGTGTACTCGTCTGATTGGTTGAACTGGTTAAAATGCAGTTAAGTATAAAAAACACAGAATCGTTTTCCTGTGGGGTTTGGTTTCTTAAACTTCCTCTTTCCTCAAGAGAAGTCTGGCAGGCAAGTCCTCTCTATTTTGAATAATTTTTGCTTTGTATTTTTGGATTCTCCCTTATAGATTTTTCAATATATTTTGCTATCAATTCATATTATCATATCATTATCAAGTTTTTACCTAATAAATCTTATCTTATCTGTTCTTGAAATATAAATATTATATATTAATTTTTTTTAATCTAATTGTGTGCTTCCATTTTGTGTGAGTGCCACGTTTTCCTGAGGTAAGTCAATTCAGACTTTTGGATTTAAAAAGGTACTGCTGCTCTGGTTTTCAAAATCAATGATTAGTATGGGAATATTGGACCATTGGCTCTAAATAGAGTCGGTGAAAACCAAATTTGTGTGTCCATCCCTATCAACTCTTTATTGTTGTGTACTGTTTGGTTTTTAAAACGTTCTCTTTCCTCAGTAAAAGTCTAGCAGGGAAGTCATTTTTATTTTTAATAATTTTTGCTTCTATATTTAGATTCTCTCTCATAGATTTTTCAATATATTTTGCTATCAATGCATATTATCATATCATTGTTGAGCTTTTACCTGATAAATCTTATCTTATCTAATTCTTGGAATATAAATATTATATTTTAATTTTTTATCTAATTGTGGGCTTCCATTTTTGTGTGAGTGTCGATTGGTAATGCCACGTTTTCCTGAGGTAGGTGAATTCAGACTTTTGGACTTAAAAAATTACTGCTGTTCTGGTTTTCAAAATCAATTGTTAGTGTGGGAATATTGGACCATTTGCTTTAAATAGAGTCGGTGAAAACCAAATTTGTGTGTCCATCCCTATCAACTCTTTATTGAATCCAGGCAGAGGCCTGAATAGCCATTTTCTGTTTGACTCCGTCAATTATTATTTCGACTAAAGGGTGTAATTTTTTAATAGGAATCCAGACAAATCAAAAATTCAGAAGAAAGTTTTAATTAGAATATCTCAAGAATTTTAACATATTATGGATTGATTTCTCCGTCAGGTTTATCTTGTAGTATCTATAGTAGCTACCTTTATTTAGAAGGAAAATTTTGGTCTATTTGAGGGAGAATCCAAAGACTTAATTTCTTATTGTTTTACCTTATTTTGCTCATATTGTTGCCTGCCAGAGCTACTGTCAGGAAAGCAGCATTTTGCCCAATTTTAATTTATTCTTATTATTATTTTAATTTTATTATTATCTTACCATTATTCTCAATTATTTAATTGTATTTTTTTATATTGAAATATATATATTTTTTCCTTCAACGTGCAATAGCTGTTCATACCTAATTCTGTTGGAAGGGAGTGTCTGTACAACAATCGTTTTATATTAAATCTGAATTTCAATTTCCTTTGCAAGACACTCATTTTTTGACAGAATTCAGGGATTTAATATTCCAAATATTGGTGAACCTGATACTGCCTTATTCTTTTCTGTTAACTCGACATAAAAATCACTGTTTGGAGTCTGGATCAGCTGGAGTGACGTCACCCCAGCAATCTATCCTCTTCCTGGATACAGGAAACAACACGAAGAGCTACAGTTAACGGAAGTGGAACCCCAACACCCATTAAAGAGCTCCGGATTGGAAAGGTACATGGTATCAAATTCACCAGAAAAACCAAGCTGTCAACACTCAAATTTTACAGAAAGTAACATTTGCTGTTAGTCTATATTACAAAACATTGTAAATGAAATAAAATTATTGTTTGTTGGATTTTGAGTGGTTTCATTTGCACATAAAGGGACCACACGTTATCTTAATTTTTTGAATTCCACGACCCTAGGTTATCTTGTCTTAAAGTAATAAATTTCAATTAATTTGTAACAAATTGGCCCCACGTTGGGCGCCAATTTGTTACAAATTAATTGATAATCAGAAAATGGCTATTCAGGCCTCTGCCTGGATTCAATAAAGAGTTGATAGGGATGGACACAAAAATTTGGTTTTCACCGAATCTATTTTAGCCACGTGATATAGGTATACCTGATGACCTAAGTTAATCCTAGTTTTGAGAATATAATCTATATTGCATATCAAGTCAAAATAACCAAAAATATAAATAGTAGTCACTGATTCAATAATTTTAGTTTTTAATGGTTTTCCCGAGAATAATTTTCCGTTGGACTTATCTGTGGTATAATGTATAAGTGCAACAAACGCGCCTCAGTCAATAGTAGCCAAACTGTTGAACTTATGGAAAAATGTTCTGTATAAAAGTTTTACCATTTCATCTCTGCTATAACCTAATAATATTTTCAAGTATATAGGGTGTCTCAAAAAAGAGTAATCACAAATTTTATGTTTTTTTTTTTTTTTAAATATAATACCGTGTGCTTTTATGTGGCAAATGAAGCTCCTATGTGCTCTTAATTCAACTTTAAAATCGTATTTGGGTTAATTGCAGCGTTGCCAAGTTATGACTTTCCGAAGGAAAAAATGGACCAAAACTTATTTTTTAAAAATTGTCATATTTCTACCACTGTATGTACATTAGTTTTCCTTAAAAATTTACGTGTAGTCTAATGTTAGCGTAGTTGCATTCAGTGTTGCCAGATCTCACGATTATTCATAAGATTACACGATTTTTGTCAGAATTTCACGATCTCACGAATGAGGTAGAAATTCTCACGAATTCTCTCTGTAGTAGTACAAATCAGTAATTAAATATAATGTTTAATCGACATTAAATCCACTTAACATTATTTAGTTATATTATGCCGCTTCTGGTACATGCGCGCCCAAGAACACTAGAACTGGGTTCGGTAATTGATTCTGCGAGCAAAAAGAGCAAATTTTGACGAACGCCACGTAATCACTTATCTTTTTTCACTTGTCAAATCACGTGACATCTGTCAAAATGTATTCTTTTTTCTCGCAGATGCAATTGCCGAAAGTGTTTGCCATGTCAGTCTCAGACCTCAACTCTTGGCGTAAATTGCAGTATCCGAAATCCCAAACGTTAAAATCAAAATTTATAAATTTAAAATCGACTCACAGGCACAGCCTAAATCGCAAGCAATCCATCAAGGTCTGCGTGTGACATCAGCACTATCAGCTGCTGATAATGGTGACGTCACTCGCAGACCAGCTGCCGATTCGAGGATTGGCAAACTTACGCCTTATGTTATGAGCATTCCTGCGGATAGTGAATTCACGATTTCTCACGATTTTTTTTTCTAGATTTTCACGAATTTTTTCTATTTCATCTGGCAACGCTGGTCGATTATTATCTTCATTTTTCGATTTAAGTATACAGGGTGTCCAAAATATTTGTCTAAACACGTTAAAAAAAGGAGATTTTGTGAAAAACCTGTTTCGAGGTGGCAAAGTAGAAATTCGGAAAGAACACGTCTAAACCTAGAAAATTTTCAAAACTCCCGAAAAACTTTCCAGGTAAAAATACCAAATTACTTTACTGCTTACCGTTTTTTTGTGCAAAGTTAAGGGAAAATATTAATATCTCAAAATATTGATGAGACAAATACGGCAAATATGATATTTTCTGAAAGAGGACATTTTCAGCCTTTCGATAGAAAAATAATATACGGGGTGTTGTATATGAAAAACTCCATAAAATTGACGTATTTAGATAAATATTTTAAAGGGAAATTATAGAACAGTGGCGGAGATATGACAATTTTTAAAAAGTATGTTTTGGTCTATTTTTTTCTTCGAAAAATCATAACTTGGCAACGCTGCATTCAACCCAAATACGATTTTAAAGTTGAATACAGAGCATATAGAGGCTTCATTTGACGCATAAAAACATACGGTAGTTATTCTATTTAAAAAAAACATGAAATTTGTGATTACACTTTTTTGAGACACCCTGTATCCTTGAAAATAATTTTGGGTCATAGAAGACATGAAATGCTGAAACTTTTATATAGAACATTTTTTCATAAGTTCAACGGTTTGGCTACTATTGACCGAGGCGACTACCCTGTATATAATAATATAGCCGAAAATAGCGTCATTGTAACGGACAATGCTAGTTATCATAGTCGGCAAGCAAAAATCATTCCTAACTCTGATAATACAAAAGAAGAAATTCAAAATTATTTATATTTTGAAGAAACAAGAAACGAGAACTGCTAGAAGTATTGAAAACTTTTAAAATAAATAAGGTATATGAGTGTGACAAACTGATGCGGCATTTACGTAGGCGGAATGGTGGTATTACCAGTGGAGTACCGCTGATTAAGCAGTTTTACATTATTATGAGTTTTGACATAAGCGTACGTTTATAATTATCATAGGAAAGGAGAATAATTAGTATAAAGATAACATAGGGTCTTACAATATAAGTAATGTGTAGTATTTTGAAATAAAAAAGGTGCGGCAACATTGCGAAATGATATGGATGTGAAGAGGCGTCATTATTCAGAGGAATTATTCTATTGGTTAGAGTTTGATTGACAGCACAGTGGCATAGTCATTGGCGAAAAAAAAAATCTATTTTCTACAACTGTCAAAAAATGATAATGTTCGCACACTTATGACAGTTTGCGAAGTCACACTTTTTTTCCCAGGTAATGATTTTTTAATGTTCCCATGACGCCGTGCGCGAAACAGCTAGTTCGCACACCGGGTGTCATGGTGACACATACCTGTCAGGAAACCAAAAATAATTAAAATTCACCTACTTTTATTTGAAAATGCAATTTTAGCTTCAAATGATCGATATTTAAATGGAGTTGTAGAAAAAATATTGTTTGCAACTCGGGCGCGAAATACTTTGGTGATCTCGACTATTTTTTTCGTTAAAAAAATTAGATCTCGATCACCAAAGTAGCATTTCGCGCCCTAGATACAAAAATAACTATTGATTTTATTGGTTGATTTCTTTGGTGTTTTCGGTGCCACTGAACCCAAAGACATGGTTGTCATCAGGCGGTGTCAGTGAATATTCTTAGGTTCCCCATTTCATCTCTATCAAGTTACCACTTGCCAGACTATACACAGCATTATTGTTTTTTTATTGGTCAGGTTTTTTGACATGACATTTTGACATTAAAGTTCACTGACAAAATTAAAGAAAAATATAGCAATCTTTGATTGTTTTTTTTTTTTTAAGAAACGATAGCATTAGTGTAAACTAAAAAATTACCCCAAACGTAGTTGCGTTCGAATCGGAATAAAACACAAAAATCCCCTAGTACGTGCTCGGAGCAAGAGCGCGGGCTTAATTTAAAAGTTACTTTTATTGTTTGCTCCGATCAAACACTTTTATATGTATCGTGTTTACTCGATTCGCTTTCGAAATACCTCCTTGCAACTTTTGCAAATCTTGCGGAGGCATTTTTCGATATAGTAATAATTGTTTATTTTAGATTCGAGACAAACTAACGGCTAATCTGATCGGTGTGAAAATACACGCGATATTATATTTTCTAATGGTTTTTTTATCGGTAACTCTTATCTAATTCCATGTGTTATTTATTGTTTGGCGATAATTATTTTTTTATCATTCATCGTTTAAAATGAACTCATAGATCAAAATTACCGGTCCGAATTAATGATAACGATATTATTTGTTAAAATTAAATTTTTAATATGCATACAATATTGTGTTTGTGACGAATATTTTCATCAAAAGCCCGCGGTATTAATTCGGTTATATTATGTAGCCTATTATAATAATGGAAATTCAGTTTTCAGACAATTTCAAAATTAAATCCTTTGTTTATACATATATAGAAGGCCAGGTTATATGCATAAGGGCAATTTTAATTTACAATATTTAACAGAAATAATACAATAATTTAATGAAGTACTTACCAATTAAAACTTTTGTAACACGCACTTTATAAAACACAAAATTTTATTTAATAAATATTATAGTAGACAGCAAATCATCATTGACTGATGAACGATCCAAATATATAATACGCGGGTATTCCTATAGAACACGTAACCAGACTTCCGACATCCAGTAGTTCATTACTTTTTGCCCAAGCAAACCCCAACTTTACATCGGTTTAGCGTGTCTAGATACCACTTTACATTAAAATTTATACTTTCCCGTACCGATCTAGACATGGTCCGGAATCGGTTGCTAATTGACCACCGTTGGTTCTATCTCGAGTGCATTTTCGTCCAGCGACTGCCCCAAATGGCGTTCGAACATGCAACCACCCCGCACCGGGCTAAAATTCAAACCGTCTCTCTAAAAAATTGCCAATTTCCTTGATTATGATTGATACGGATTAAATTTCGCCATGGGTGCGTGGGCAAATAATAAAATTGATATTTGACTTACCATTGCTGCAAACTTGTCCCAGCACGAGCAGAACCAGAAAGGTCAAAAACTGACCGCTCATTGCCATGGCTGGATTACCTAAAGGAGGAATAAAAGATTTTTTTTTTTTAATATAACAAACCCCTTTGATTTTGGAAGATCTTCTTTTAGTTTCAAGATTAATTTAATATCACAGGTACACTTAATTTGTCTTAAAGGTTTATTCACTAAACAATCAAAGAGAATCACAGGTTTATACACAATACTTTTTACGGTGGTTGGATATGACGTTATTATAAAGTTCCATGGTGGAGAGTGCTTTTGTAAAGGTGCAAACCAACTAGAAAGGTTTCCATTGAGCGCGATCACAATAACTTGGAAATCGTGCAATGTTAAATTATGGAAAATTTGTAGGATTCAAAACAATAAATGTAATAACAAGATTAGGGACCGTGTGTGCAGTATCCTCTTTTATGTATTTACAGCAGAAGCCTTTAACTTTATCGTTCACACATCACTACATAATCACACTTTTTTATTATTCACAATTCTCACACACGTGAAACCGAGCAACAGAGCAGCATAGCAGCGTCGTTTTTAGCGATAGAGGCGTGCGTGTTGCGGCACGTAGTAGCATGGCCACTACTACTAAGCGTCGAGGACGGTTCATAGCGTTTTCGGGTTCCGATATTCGACGGCGCCGCTGCGCGTCGAAATAACCCTCTGGCGCGGACACTTTTCTTCGAAATCGTGTCCCGACTTTTGCTTATTTTTGCGGTAATAATGAATCGGATACCGGTGTAGATGGACTATAAAAGGGGGGTTTGGTTGGATTTTTGTAGGGGCGCGGTTTACGTGCGTACACATTTATTTATTTGGCGCGAACACAATCGATCAAGTGCGTGAGTTAATTAACATGTAAGTTGACAAAATATTTTGCATGTAATTAATTTTAAAGAATGCCTGGCAAAACTTTGAAATATTCCAGGCTAAAGGCGAATAAATAATAAAATATGAAGTTGAATAGTACATTTCATGATTAAATTGAAAATGCACTGGGCGTTTCTCAACTGAATCTTTGTTTCTAGCATTATTGAAATTCCGAAAATGACATTTCTGAGCGAAATCCGCATCCATATTTCATTCACCGCTCTCTCTCTTCTGGCTTTAAACAACATTATATTCCATCGCAAAAATGCCAGCAGGAACGTTGACGTTAATTTGCCCATTTCCGCTCAAGGCAGAAGTTTACGAGCCTTTCGTTTACCGCAGATGTGTGTGTGTACGGGCTTTAACTTGGCGGTCTACTAAATAGTCGAAAATGTGGCCCCTTTACAGTCGGAAATTAAGTTAGTAAGAAGTTCCAGTCGCCCGGCATGAGAATTAAGATAATTAGTAGTTGGAAATTTATATCAAACTCAGAAAAAAAAACTGTTATGGGTAATAATATACAAATCCCCCTCGAGAGCTTATCTTTCTTCTTGCTCAACTTTGGCAACAATTCAAGGTAAAACTTCCTCGAAGTCTGGGGGAGTTTTACACTCCTTTGTTGACATTTGAAAAGTGGACAAAGAAAACTTTTCTCGATCGGCCCAATTAACATTTCAAATTGTTTCGTCTCGCTTTGCGGCAATTATCTAATGTCACGGCCAGTTAATTTCAAGCAAATTTTTGCCATTTAGCTGCCAATCCCTGAATATATTGAAATTTCAAACACCTCTCAATGAGGCTTGACTTTTATATAGTTGATTGGTTAGTTTTCCATCTTTGTGGCTTAAAAAAAAAAACCTCTAGCTTTAAAGTCCATACATTTGAATTTACTCTAAAGTCGCAACGCTATGGTTTCTATTTACAAAGTCTGGACTTTTTGAATCGTATCAAATCGGCCGATCTAGGCAGCAAATTATTTCGCCCATATGAAATGCTCTTTGTGCATCAATGGAGACGGGAAAAACCAATATTTACTCGGAAAAATTACTGTATTTTTGTAAATGTACATAAATCGGAGTTTATGAGACATTTTTTGTATCTTCTGCCATAAAAATTTTAATATAAATTTTATAGGAAAAAAACAAACAAAACCCTTATTGGCGAAAAGTTTCTAATTCAATAAAACAAATAGCCGAAAATTTAATTAAAACCGGGGAACAGAGAAAAACACAATATAAAGAGACCTTGTCTGTGTGCTGGCTCGGCTCAGTTAATTTTCCAATCTGGTTCACAACAATCAGCGCATACAATAAGCTCCATCGCTTGTACACCGAGTAGGTAATTGAAGGTTTCGAAATCCCCCCTATACGTAAAAACCTTCTTCAAGGATAATAAATATACAGGGAACACACCCCAAGACCTGCTGCTAGTGCGGCTCCGTAATATCTTTGTCGTGTTTATATTTCATCATAGATTCAGGTTGGGGCCATTACGGAGTCATTGCTGGAGGCGGATATTGTTTGTCGAAGCTCTGCGACAACATTATCATATCGAACGAGGGAGAAAGGCAGAGATTTCGACCTTGGGAAATTATCTATTTGTCTAACCCACTTTGAGACACAATCGGACACAAATGACAAGAATATAGTAGGTACACAGGGTACAAAGTACGTTTTGTATTAAGAAATTAGATTTGTTTGAATGGAGATGATGCAGAGGTGTCTTTTATCACTGTGATGTCTCCTATCTGTCCTTAGAGTGCGTTCTCTAGACTCGTCTTTAGGCCATGATACTGGCTGCTCCATATATTTTTTCTCAGAGCTTCGCAAACCTAAGTCTACATAGCGCTTTCTTCTGTCTCTTGGCACAAGATGCACAGGCTATCTTCTGCTAGGCTATCTTCTGCCAGGCTATCTTCTGCAAGACTCATTCTTTTCAGGTGTTTGTTAAGTTTGCAATGCCCTGTTAAGTGGCCTACCGTTATCCTAACAATCTTGCGGCTGTTGTTTAGTATAGGCCTGCTGTGAATTTGGGCGATCAGGATTTGATACAGTCGTTGTCCTGGCGGGTGATGATGGCTATTACTCACCTACGAGCCGCAGGCGAGTAGTGTAATCATCCGAGTGAGTAATAGCCATTACCTACGAGTAGAATACTATACTTTTTTTATGATTAATAGATGATAGGTACGAGTTATGCGGTTTTTTATTTAATTTTCGTAACAAAATATGTTGGAGGACAAAATGAGGTTTGGTTAGTACAAGCCTTGTCCAAATCAGCTGTCAAAATGACCGATTGGACGGTTGAAGATGCTGTGGTTGAAGAATGTTGTCAACTTGTCGAATTTTCTAATTGGCTCTTAAATAATGGAGTAATGCTACCAGGCTATTTTCATTGGTTGAAAATAATTAAGTAATGAAAAAAAAAAACTCACTGCATGAGTAATCATTCACATTGATCAATAGACAATGGATGTATATTATGCATATTATTCAATACTCATAGAAAAAAACTATTTTCTAGCCACGAGAAATTATGACGTTATTGTGAAACTATCTTAAACCAATTTTCAAAAATATTTCAAAACTTTGAGACGCGAGCAAACATCTCTGTAGTTTGCTGCCACCAGCTCTGGAAATGTCTGTCTATCCAGTTCTTAATAGATGTTTTGGAAAGGCAGGATTTCGCAAAGTGGTTCTGGGCCTATTATGTCAGTTCGGTGGTCCATATGACTATGGGTAATCTATTGGACAGGCCTACCTCCTCTAAGCAACTATATGAAGTCCCCAACCAGCTTAAAATTGATCGACCAGCTCCGTAAATACCAGCTCCGATCCCCTTGTTGGTCTTGGACACTCTTGAAGAGCTGTCGGTGTACCAGATGTGGTCTGAGTAAAGGTGCTAGGACAGAGCTCGCGCACTTCCACTCATTTTCCCATATAAATCTCCATAAGAAAATCTAATGTCCAAGCACTTTTTTGTACCGTTTAACGTCATCACTCGACAGCCTTCAATTCAGGGGTACCGAACCCTTGGACCATTGCACTAAAATGACTAAAATCCAATACTCTAACCACTAAAGCAGTGGCTAATTAAAAAAATTCAAGCTATAATCTCTTATCATCTGCAATACCTACTATTGCAGATACTAAGTGTAAATTGGACCTTAGATTTTCTTATGGAGATTTACATGGGAGAATGGGTGAAAGTCACTGATATCGAAACTAAAATAAATGAACAAAGAATGTTTTTGAAGGTGTTGATTTACTAGTTTAGAATGTAAGCAACTAGGACAGTTGTGGACGTGCGTAGTAGATAAATGTACTGTGCGCAAAGTTGTTTGGGAGAGGTAGGTTGCCTGATAACTTTTATGACGTCATTTGGGATGCCTCAACACAATGCAAATTTCCATAATGCACCCCAGATGACGTCATGAAACTACCCATTACCAGACAACCTATTACCTTCAGAAGTCATAGCAATACGGTGATTCGAAATTCTCTCAAATCAATATGGCACCTTGGGAATAACACATCTGAAAATCATAAATGCATGTTTACATTCAATTTCCAATAATTCTAAAATTCATTTCAAATACGTCCATTTTTCAAATAAACTGCCGGACAATTAGGCACTAGCTAACGTCACACACATGCCATTTTTGTCCCCCTATCGAAAGTGAGGTTATATGATTTTTGACGTAATAGTTAGCGCCTGCGTGTAAAAATAGACCTTCAAACGCCCTCATCGAAAGGTTGTATGTGACGTCAGCTAGTGTCTAATTGCTTTCGAGCAAGGACAGTTTGTCGCCTAACTTTCCAGCTCAATATTTTTGGAACCAGACAAAATATCGACCTCCGGTTTCCACAGGCTGACAGATTGACGTTTTGTGAACAAAATTGCTAAATGGAACAAAGGTTCCAAAAATATCGAGCTTGGAAACTTAGGCGACATTTTCCTTTTACTCGAAAGCAATGGACTTCTTATATGAATTTTTTTTATTCAGTGTTGCCCAGGGGCGACAACTAAATCGATATATCGAATTCACAGATTTGTAAGTATCGGATATGGAATCGATTCTCATCCCAATGGAAAACTTAACCCAACTTTTCAATTGATTATTCATTTTTTATTTTTATTTATTTATTATTAGCTTCTCCAAAAAAGACAGAAGGCAGAGAAGGCACACAAACCATCAAGAAACAAACAATAAACCCGAGCATAAGGCCATTATGTCGTTCATAATTGAATACCTTAAGTACTCATTTACCAGTGTGTGCTTCTAAATTTTAGAGGTTTCTACCTAATAAGCATATAAGGGAATCATTATTTGTAGAAGGTTACTCTACTCCACCTGCATGTTACTAATACCTATCTACCGAATACCTAAAGTCTGTTTTTTTTTTTAAGATAATTTGGATTATTTTTCTTAGTGGTTTATGGGAAATAAAACACGAGTATAATTTTTATGTGTCTGTATTCCATACCTTTCAGTTTCCCTAAAGACCTTTTAAAATTTTCCCAGAGAAAAACATAATTTTTCTTTTTTCTTCAAATTATACTGCCCCAGCCTACTGTTTTTTGTTGTTAATTAGTTTATTTTGTGATGATAGGTATAAATTGGCCAGCCAGGGGTCACTGACCTATGGTAAACAAAAATCGCTTTTATCGTTTTCGTACTTTATACTGTGCCGGATTAGTACAGATATCGATTTCTTTGTTTAATTCGCATTTATAGACAAGGAAAGAAAATTGTCGATACTTCAATTAATAGATGTCGTTCTCCTCTTTCAAGCTTCAAGTCAAAAGTAGAGCTGTACCAAAGTCGATACGCAAAGCAATTTTGATAAATATATGCCTCCTTTTTTGTCTGATGTGTTCAAAAAGAAAAAAAAAAAAGATTCGTTTGGAACATGGAAATTTGACAATCAGTAATTTTTGATTGGTGGAAAAATATAGCGCAAAATTCAAATATGCTGCTTTTTTTTCTTTCAATTTCTGGCTTCAAGATTTTAAAAAAAATTAACCAACCATACTGTTATGTAGTACACAAAATACACTTTCGTTACAGATAAATTATATACCTAATTTTGATTGAGTGCAAGAGGTCTATTAGGCCAAACCACGTGATATTCAAGATGGCGTGGCGGCCAAACATGGATCAAAAAACACAAAAAAATATGTAGTTTCTGCCCGATTTAATAGTTTAGGTACATAGTCAACAAATATTTTATTAAATAATCAAAATCAAAGCTGCAAGCAAAACTCTAAGCAAAATAACTTAAAATACGCATAAAAACATATTTAAAACAAACTTGCTTGGACGCCACGCCATATTGAATTTTCCTTTTTGACAGATGGATTGAATTGCCTAATTGTCTAGTAGTTTATGGCGTTTCCGATTGGTAGATTCAGTGCGCACTGAGTGTATTTTCATCCTTTTAATCGACCCGTAGAAGAAAAAGACAGAAATAGAAAAACTTGTACTAGTTCCGCACTAGATCTACCAATCGGAAACGCCATTAGATTAAAAACTAATAAAAAAAATTGTACTAAATCACAGCAGAACAACAGCCCAGATTAAACTTATAAATATAAAAAAACGTGCAGAGAAAGCAGATAAACATTCAGAAGCAGAAACCGGCAAGTGCTAAACAATGATTTTACATAACCTCAGAAAAAGTTTGGGGAATCCGAGCCTGCATTTTTGTTTTACATTTAAACTACACTGTTGTGCATTTTTGACAGCACCAGAAAAATTCACTGGGAGAACAAATGGAAAACGCCATAATATATTAACCTATACCGCTAAAGTGTGACGATCGACCAGTGTAACATAGGAGGTTGCCATTTTGACTTATATTTTTAGCAGGAATTTCAAAAATGACAAATCACGCAGGACATTATTACAGTCATCTGTAACTTTTATAGCGAATTTCATTGGGAGGGTTAGTGCGCACTGAGTGGATTCGTGTCTTTTTCTACCAGCTTGTATAAGAAAGAGATAAAAATACATTTTTTCTGCACTAGTTCCACCAATAGAATTCGCTATATTATTTCATTAATGTCAAAGCATAGGTAAAAATGGCTGATTTTTCTATCTTCTTTCATTCCAATGCGCAAACAAATGCGCAGTCGTCTTTGAGCGGTATACGTTAGTATTATATGGGCAAGTTTTTCAAATTCATCAATTGCTTCTGCGCATTTCTCCTGACGGGCAACCTATCCTTGTTTTGCTGCTGTCAAATGACAAAGACAGCAATACATTGCACCGCATGAAAATGCGCATGTGACATATTGATGATTTCAAAAATTTGCCCTATATGATTTACTGTATTCCTTTTACCCGTTGAGTTACTTGGAGCTGCTCAATGTAAAAACTTTGAACGTTCGTTTTAAAAGTGCGTTAGGCACTCGAGGCGCTCATAGTACTTCCCCATTTCCCCTGATGCACCAAATTTGCGGAGGGTGCAAAAAGCCCTTTTAGGTACCTTATGTTAATAATAAAGAATATTGATATCTGAATTATGTGTTTTGGTATGTCATTCGAAAACCTGGTTTCAATTCGGTCCGCAAACCAAATTTGGTTTAGTTTTCTGTTATTATAATTTAGTTGTGTAAAAATGCTGTATGAATACTTCAATGGTTACGCGCCACAATTTAAAAAGTTCCAAGTACAGAAGCGCCCTCTACAAAGCAACTGTCAATATTACATGCCATTTCATTGTGCGATGTTGCCGGATGAAACATTCATCAAAATCGAAGTGCAAACGTTGTTAACATACACTCTAAAGCTCTTCTTTTGTCTGATTTAGGATGGGTATTATAAAACCATTTTGACAGATAACTAAAAGTTTATTTCTGGAATTACTTATGAGAAGTAACGTCATTCCAGTAAGTTAATTTCTAGTTATTCTGTTAAAATAGTTTCATGATACCTACCCCTAAGGCTCTGTAAAACACTTGACACTATATTACTTCTTTAATGTTAATATAGTCGTGTTCTTTCTACCGAGAATCTCACCTAATCTCATCTCATCTCACTTCACTTATTTACTTACCAACCAATATAACATATAATTCACTCAGATAACCTCATCTCACTTCATCTCAAAATGAGATGAGAAGAACCGTAGAAAGAACACGCCTAATGTTCGATTTGTATTGTCTGCATTTGTTCTGTAACAATACAATCTGGCTACACTGCAGCACTGTGCAGAGAATACACACTCTAATGGTAATTAATGTACTAAAGCCAAGTATTCATAAAGCAAAAGGTTTTGAGAATAAAACTACACAGGCCTTATAAGGATACGTTATTCTGTATAGTATGTAATATCCTTGCTCAAACGTAGAGTTGGCCATGGAATTCTAAATATTAAAATTTCAAATTTAAAGATATTTGCCAAAAGAGCTGTGATTTTTTTTATGGACTTATGGAAATAGAAAACCTTCAAGCACATTTATTGGCCTTAATACACATGTAACTATGAAAGTATTATTATTTGATATAGTTGTGTTAGTTTCCACAAATTGGCAACATTGTCCCGCTAAAAGAAAACATTTTCAAATATAGTTGGGCCATGGAATTCTATAGAATTAATCTATTTCAAGTTTCAAATTTATAGAAATTTCCCAAAATAGCTGTAATTTTTCCTTAGGAACTTACGGGAATAGGATATTTTCAAGATGGTGGCCTATTAATACACCTTGAAGATAAACCTGGTAAAATCTGCCAAAGAACTTATTGTTTGCTCAACGTGCGAATTCAAAAGAGAACGATTCCTTTTCAGCGATTCATTAGGTGACCTTCAATATGAAAAATTTTCTAGAATTCCAGTTTTTCTTCCAAGATGCCCTCTGGTGCCAGATTTCCGGTCTTGACCAGGAAAACGGAACAATCAGTTTGAAACGGAACACTCCAAACCACATTGATGACCAACAAAACTCAAAGTTGTTATCAAATTTTCTCCCCCAATACCAATTAACACTAATTAATTACTTATAGAAGTTATTAATCAACATCTACTTAGTCTTCAGTCTAAAAACTATCAAAATTACCAGTGACTCTTTAGGGATCACAACTACAGTCACTCTATCACCCACAGTGGTCAAGGAATCTCGACAACAACGCTGCCTGAAACGAAACAACAAATGTCACTTAACCACACTTATTCTGTGGAAAATAAACATTTGGAAAATGTGAAAATAGAGGAAATATGGGTGGAAAAGCGATTTAAAGAGTGTGAAAGTGTTTTGTGATGTAGAATTTTTAATAATGGAGAATTTAAATTTATTTGAAATCTTCAGTTACGTTAAGGCAAAATTTGAACGTAACAGTTTTAAACAGAATTCATGAAAACAAACTATTTGCTACGGAAACGGAAAAAAAAAAGAAAAATATAACATAAAAAAGTAAGGTTATAAGCAGAAAATGTCATAAACTCAATAAAAGTGAACTGGCAACGTTGCTCAAGTAATGTTCGAAGAACCCGAGAGTATACCAACTCTGGGTGTTAACTAGGTAGTTAGCCCAGAGTTAGAGTTGACCCAGGGTCAGCAAACTCTGCGAGTTATCCCTCGATTGATAAACCAAACCCAAAGAGTGCTTATCGGCCTAGTTTTTAGTAATTGCCGCCATATCGGTGTATTACCATTGCCGACGTCATAACTAAATTGTCAGCTGTTTAAAAGAACTACGTCAAGGCGAAAAATAACATGCTGCCTACGTCACAACTGGTATTTTGGCGTGAAGAGGATTTGTTACACACAGGCCTTATGGAGATAGGCCATCCTGTAGTAGTAGTGTGTATCATCCCTGGGATTAAAGTACGTTTTGTTTTGATTTGATGAAAAAAAGTCGCGTGCAGCACAGTACACGTGATAGAAGTGAATACTTATTTATCGATTCGATGAGGGTGAGTGAGTGAGTGAGCGAGATAGATGTATTGTACATATTACATTAATGCGTTAAGAACAATACTCTCTTTCATTCACCGTCTCTTACTCTCTCTCTCTCCCTTATATTCATCATATGCTTTATCTCACTTGCGACACGAAAATTTTATAAATCGTGTCGACTTTGAAAAATCAATGTCATGCGGCCAAAGAAGTATTCACTTTAATAAATGAAAACTCAAAATGAATACAAACTACGTCCACCAAGAATCACAAAACGAGTGTTACATTGGTGGTGGCGCCATCTATTTACGAATCAGAAATTATTGTTATATCGAATTTAAATTCAGAAATTGAAAACAATATTAACTACAACATCGCCATTAGACTAAGTAGACAGTAGACCAAGACTTAATTTATTTGGGAATTTGGTAGAAATGAAAAAGTTCAATATTGTACCAAATATACCAGCGTACTTTTTCAAAGCGAATGGTACCAAATCTGGTACAATTGTATTACCATTGGCAACACTGTGCAGCCATGAGTTGCGCGCACATATCATTTTTCATTACTTTTTAACTTGTATTTATCACAATTAGGCTCTCTATTTCTATTTATGCGAGACACGTCAATACAAAATACTAAAAAATCGATTTTTTTTTTATCCTGGCATGGCAAGTAAAATGCTTGGTAAAGTGTATCCATTTACTCTGGGTTATAGCCAGTTCAAGTCAATGAAGGACATTTCAAAAACAGCTGTTCAAAAGATAAGATACTGCGCAGGCGTTAGGCTGTTCCGTTGGATATTGACTCCAAATTTTCGCACAAATTTAAGCTAATTTAAGCCGTACAATTGTTTATCCATTTTAGTGTTGAGATCAGTAGTAAAAGGGCGCCAGCTCTGTTCTAGCACCTTTAAAATGCAGAACTTTGCTTCCAGTCTTCCCTATATCAAGTTAACACCCTATATATCAAACAATACAATACATCGTAACCATGTAATGTATTTTAGGGCCGGTTTAATTAACTTTGGACTCATGTTATATCGAAATGGAAATTTCAAATTAATGTCTGTATGTTTGTGACCTTACAAAGTGAATGGGTGATGTAATAATTATCTTTGCTCTCACAGTATAAAATTTAATGGAACGTGGGGGAAACGAATCGTTAAATAATACAAAGTAAATCTGAGCTAATGACCCCGAAAACGCCCGAGGACGTCGGTCCGGGACCGAAGTTTTATAGTTTCGCGGTCGAAAAATAAAATTTTCATTAGCCGCCCGTTTTTCGAAAGGAAACTTTTCCATTTTCTAAAAACCATTAGAAAGGCCCTTTTGCCGATCTTTGATAAATTATTATTGAAGCAAAATAATTAAGATTGCGCTTCGACCAAAATAATTTAAATTGAATATAATATAATTTTCAATGTAGCTAATTATTTTTTAATATTCGCAACAAAACCTACTACACATTGTGTTCTACTTAGCGCAGCAACTTTCGTAATTTGCTTGGCATTTAACAAGTTTCAGCCCAAAACCGTTGAAACAATAAAGCGAGCGAAAATGGTCTTGCTTACAAGGAATAATCTTGTTCAACAGCAAAATTTGGCTGAAATTATTTGTATAGAAAGTTTATAATTAGGCTTATTTTCAAGAAGATGATATTTCGGCTGCAACACGTAATCCTATTATACTTTGTTAGAAAAAACAAAAAACACCCAGCCTAATGACGAAAATAACGAAGGTTGCATGTCGTAGATCTATGCAAATAAAAATACGATCGGGGCCTTTTATGTTGTGTTCGTGCTCTCAATGGCCTTAGACCCAAAGAAAAGCCACATAATTAAAAGTTTTGTGGTCGTTTTCTACATTTTTGTTTATGTAATATAAACTTTTAGGATTATTAATTAATTATTTCACCTCGCTGGAAGACGGCCAATTAAAAAAGACTCTCGTTGGGTCACTTTTAATCTTGTCCAGTTACGGAAAATATGGAGCCGAGCAAAGCGAGGGGCTTAAATTAAATGGAAAATTTTGATTAATAATAATTAGTGTATGAAGTCACGGTTCATATTACTCCCCAAAGGAAATATCAATTAAAATTCCCTTTTAGTAATTGATCTGCGACGAAAATCAAAAATGTTTTAATTAAAATAAGTGCATACTTTACTCCAACTAAGTTTAATTAGTTATCGAATGGGGACAGTTTTTTTCCAGGACATTTTCAACCAAATGAGGTGAATATTGATTAAAATTCCAATAAGGAATTTGCTTTTGCCACACAGTTTATATACAGGCTAAAAGGGGCTATTTACCACCAATCATGACTGTAATTATTCACGATCGAAATGTAAAACTACCCCACTGTTGTTATAAATGGGGTGGGAGGAGACGTAGACTTGTAAATTTTAAAGGCATTTTTATCGTGGGGCGGTTGACCAGACGAGTGCACTGACTTTAGGATATAAAATCGTGAACAATAATTTTCACTCTAACAAAACATACTCAATGATAGTATGACACACATCTCGTTGAAAATCGAATTCATTTTGTTTGTGTCGCACCCTCACGGCAGGCAGTTTATGCCAATTAGAGGAAAAAACGTATACATTTTTAAAACCCACGCAAAGCCCCTTGACAGGCGACAATTCTAAGAAAATGTGCAATGTTTTTTAATTGAATTTATGACGGATCGATACGCGTATACGTGTATATACGATTTTAATTAGTCCAAAGGAAATTAGAAATTATTGCCAGTTTGTCGAAGTGAAGTTTCAAGTGCACTTGGCAAAATCATATCTATAAATAAAAATATAAATCTGGGATGTTTCTCATATATGAACAGCAACATCGTATTGTTAGTGTTCGACTAACGGGAAAGTATTTTTCGAGTGGGCAAAACCGCAAAAGTATCTCTACTCGAAACGGTTTCCGGAGTTGTGGATTTCCAAGAACATTTCCCTACCTAATATGCATCATATATTATTTATACATATATTTTTTTAAATTTTGACTTGCTTTGGTTGGTTGGTTGGTTTGGGTTAGTTAAAGGCAAGATTTCTTGTTATGTCTGGTCCTTGCGCTGTCTTCCTAAAAAATTTCAACGAGACTTTGTCGAAATATTCCAGGATGGTGTCCAATTTCGCCAGTCTGTGTACTTCCTTACTGTCCTTGTATCCCAGAGCGGTGAAAAGGCGGTCTTGAGTACCTTGTTTTGGTACCGTTGTAATGTTTGTTTTTGGGAGTTGCAGATGTAGTTCCAGGCAGGTGCCCCATACAGTAGGGATGGCCTGATAATGCTCCTGCAGATGGTAACACGGTTTTTGGGACTTGGGGAGGAGTTTGGTTTCATGGTGGGGGTGAGGAGTCTTTTGGCGGCATCTGCTTTTCGGAGGGAGTGATTTACCTTTGTTCAGGATTATCCCCAGGTATTTGGTCGATGCTTGAGGGGTGATTGTTGTTCCGGCGATTGACAGGGGGGGATCCATAATGATGTTTGTCCTTTTCCTGGTGAGCGTGAGAAGCTCTGTTTATACTGCATTTAGGGTGACATTTCCTCAGATAGGGTGTGAGTAGCTGCAGGTGGTCTACCAGCGCTCTTTTCACAAACTCTGCAAAAAAGAGGCTGTGTCGTCTGCATACATCATTATGTTGGTGTTATGGGTTTTGAGGATGTCCGCTATGTAATGGTTAAAAAGGGTTGGAGACAGGACGGTGCCTTGGGGGACTCTAGCTTTTATGGGTTTGGTTTGGGATAGGCAGCTGTTAATTTTAATGGCAAAGGATCTATTACTTTTAGAATTGATACATAGTTGAGGGCATAGGCGCCGGAATCATGGGGGCAATAATAGGGGCTTGAGCCCCCGTAGTGAATTTGCTATGGGGACGGAGCCCCCATAGTCATTTTGTATGTAGTGGATGTAGTGAGTAGGTACAAAAATATTGAGTTCCTGATCCTAATATTCCTAACTATTTATTTTTATATCAAACTTGTGTGTCATGTTTTTGTTGTTTCTGATATATCCATTTGACAAACAGTTTGAATATTTTTTTGTTTAGTATAGTAAAGTAAATTTTAGGGACCTTAATACAAAAAGCTTAGATGACAAATACCCATTACCCAACATAACGGATCTCTTGAAGAAGCTGGGACAGTGCCAGTATTTCAACACCTTAGATTTAGCTAGGGGCTTTCATCAGATCCAGATGCATGAAAACGACATCGAAAAAACCGTATTTAGCACAGAAAAGGAGCATTATGAGTTCTTGTGCATGCTTTTGGGTTTGAAGAACGCGCCGGCTACATTCCAAAGAGTTATATTGACAAACTTTAACACCGAAAGATGGAACATCCTATCAATATTAGTTATTCATTATAAGTACAAGAGAAAAAAAGTATTAGATTTTAGAGCGAGATGTGGTTTGCCTCCTGTCGCGAAGCGGAGGGAGACAACAACAAGGTGGCTAAAGAGCGCTGGGAAGGCTGGAAGTGGAACAGGGGAAATCGTTATTTTTCGTTCTCTATTCAACCTTAAGAGTTTTTCTAGAAATTTCATTCTATTGCATTAAAATTGGTATGTGTTGACCTGTCAAATTTGTATATAGGTAGTTCATTTTTTGGCCATGCCATTAGCTTATTTATAAGTTTGTTTCGTGCCATAAGTTGAGTTTTTCTCAATTTGTTTTGATTGAGAAAGACTCAGAAATTTCGCAGCTGCGGCGCTTTTCTTCCTGCAGCGCTTGCGGCGAAGTTGCCACTGTTAAAAGGATCACTTACTGCAAATTTGCTCCTCCCTTCTCCCCCAAGACCAAATCCTGACTACGCCAATGGTGCTGTCGAATCCGAGTATAGCCGAGCTGCCGAAGATGTACGAATTTCAATAAGGAATATGAAGGAACCTGCGGGGAGGATCAATGATCCAACGTGGCGATCCTGCAGTGAAATGAGTTTGTCAACTGGTCCCATTTAAGTCTATGTTTATAGTAAAGTCCTGTCTTCTAATTATTTCTACTTATGTTAATTTTTGGAGCCCAAGCTCCCATAGTAGGGCTTCGCAAGACCAAGACCAAGACCAAAACTGGCTAGTCATGGTTTTGGTATCGAAAAATAAATGCGGTCTTGGTATTGGTCTTGGCCTTGATGTTTCAAGACCAAGACAAGACTGGCTCAGTCTTGGTAGTCTTGAAAAAAATTTATACCAAATTTTCAAAATATACATAACATCCAACGACAGAGCAGAGATAATGGGTTTAGGACTTCAAAAATAAAAAATTCCTCCCCTCCTTTATTGAAAAAAATTATGCCGACGTTTTGACCATGCATTTGGTCTTCTTCACAGGCTATTTTTACCACCAAGAGTGTTTCATGTCAAAAAATACGGCATAAAGCATTCCACAACACAGAGGAAGAAACAAACATCAATTCTTAAATCATAATTTTCAATTATCAACGGAACAGGAAAGTTGACAAATACATAAAATTGCCATTCTGTACCGAAGAAAAAAATAAATTTCTTTTTAAACCATAGATTAAACCTACCTTACCTACCTGAGCATCCAGGCCAGAGAAAGGTTTTTGAGAACACTCACATATTCATATACCTTATTTGAATATTCACAATAATTAGATTTGGGTGAGATGTGGGGTTTGTGTTAGTTTCGGTTAGTTTGTTAGTTAAGAATTATCTTTGGAAATTCCAATACTTAGGTATTGTATTATGTAGGGATAAAAAAATATCGTTGTGTTCTGTGTAAATGAATGTTACCTACACTATGTTGTTTGTATGTATTTTTAAAACCTATAATACCTTCTCGTGAATTTCAAAAAATAATAAATTTGATGAATTGATTTAATTAAAAGACATCAAGAGAAGATATAGGAATTTATGCATATTTTTGTAAATATTGAGTCGATTTTTCTACCAAGACGATAGTTTTGAGAGAGAGTCTTGGTCTTGGTCTTGAGAAGATTTATCAGGTTTTGGTCTCGGTCTTGGTCTTGCTACCAAGACCTGACAAGACCAAGACAAGTCTTGTGGTCTTGCGAAGCCCTACCCTATAGTAATTTTGAAATTCTGGCGCCTATGGTTGAGAAGTAGGTTGTGTATTGCCAGCAGTTTGAAGATAAGGCCCTTATACCACACTTTGTAAAACGCCTTCTCTATATCGAGGAGCAGTGGGAAAGTGCTCTCTAGGTTGTTGTATGACGCTATTGCGTCCTGAGCCACTCTCGCTACTGCTAGAGTCGTGCTGTGGTTTGGTCTAAATCCGAACTGCTCCGAGGGTAGGCATTTGAGGTTGCGGATTTCGCCTGCTAGTATTAGCCGTTCTGCAACTTTGCCCAGTGAATTTAGTAGGGCGATAGGTCTGGACGATTGTGGTTGTGTGATGTTCTTGCCGGGTTTGTGGAAAACAATAATGTTTGCATGCTTGCAGGCCGTTGGGAAGTGTTGTAACATCACGATTCAATGCTTTACAGTCGTATAAAATGTGTAAGGCGGTTTTCTCCTTTTCACCACACAGTGCACATGTAATTTAGCCATTGTAGACTCCCATTATCTGTATGTGCGCTTTAAGATGTGTCCTGTTAGTACTCTTACCTTCAGTTTTATCTGCGTAAGTGTTAGTGATAGTATTTTAGCTGTTAGCATCTTTGAGAGGTCTACAATTATTCAGAGCTTTTAGAGCAGCCTGACTGTTCGAGAGAATGTTTATGTTCTAATTGTATACCCCAACATTATCATTGAAACTGAGGCTTGTTTCATTATGATCTTTTATATATTATGTCGTTTCAGAACGTCTTTCTTCCTTGTCCAACACCCAATTTCCATCCTCTTCTATCGTCGCAGTCCTCTGATGAGAGATTTCTTTCACTCGTGGACTTTCGTATGGTCTTCTGTCATTCCAGTTTTGATCTTCCTCGTTTTCTTTTACCTGTTGGTTGCGAATGCAGCATGTTTCTGGACCACCTGTCATTTGACATTCGTTTCACGTGTCCGTACCAAGTAAGTTGTTTTTTTTTTTCAATGTCCTGAACTATCGTGCGTTTGTTGTTTCATATTTTTGTCGTTCCTTATTCTGTCTCTTCGTGAGATTCGCATGGATCTTCTAATTGCATCCATTTCAACTGCTTCCACTTTTTTTCTTTTGTCTGTTTGTAATTCTCCAAGTCTCGGCTCCATATAGAAGGCTACTCTTTATCATTGTTTCGTATATATTAAACTTTCTCTTCTTTGTTATTTCCTTGCTCCATAATATTCCATTTGAGCATCCTGTGGCGGAAAATATGAAAATTATTTAGTGGACTGTATGATTCGAGAGAAAAATGGAATAAATGTTTGAGCCCGTTACGCACAAATCACTTACCTTTGAAAAGGGTTTCTACTGGTTTTCTGGGTACTGGTCCAAACTGAAGCGTGTTGACTGTAGCAGAGTACTCTGTAGCTTCTTAGGGCAGTAAAATAGGGGCATTTTCGTTGTATTGACCGAACCGTCCGATACGACACGAATTTGTACGAGTCGCGTAGCGAGAGTGTGCGTTGTCTACTCTGCAGTCGAGAATATATTATTTTTAAAATCTAGAACAAGGCAGTATAAAAATGCAGCTGCTTCTAGCAAGTGACGTATGCGCATATGATAAACGAAAAAAGTTGCTAATGAAAAATATAGGCACAATCGAACTTTGTAGATTGCTTTACACAAACTAAAATAGGCAAAAAGCCCTTTTGAGAGTTTCCTAAACAATACCCATTCCATGGATCTTCCTCTTCCAATTTTTCAGTGCTACTGCTACGTATATTTTAAAAAGCGTAGGAGAGATACAACATCCTTGACGTAGTCCTTTATTTAGTATAAATGTGTCTGTGAGTTTTTTCTCCTATCTTAATTCTTGAATTTGAGTCTTTATAATATAGTTCTTTAAGTGCCATTATGTAGGTGTGATTGATGTTTGTTTCTTCTAATACCTTCCATAGTCTGGATACTGGGACTGTATCGTATGCTTTTTGTAGGTCCACAAATGTAAGGTGGGTTTCCAAATGTTTAGCAGATCTCTTTTTGATGACTTATTTTAGGCAAATATGTTGCACAGGTGCCCAAGCAAACATAATTCCGTTGAATGTTTATAAAAAAAATTTAAGTAGCATAAAATATAAACAAAACAACACATTTTCATCTACCTAAACTGGTAAAAATTTAACAGTTTTGGGTTTGCTTACTTTAAATTTTGAATTTAAAAATGGAAAATATAAAGATAATTTAATTACACACTACAAAATTACATTCATCAATCAGTGAACGATTATAAAACTTAGCAAAAATTTCTGATTTTTTCGTCCAACTGGCTGTGTTTTTTATCGAATCAATGTTCGTGTCTGCTCTATAAGCCGCAAATGTAGATGCATGTCTATTATACTATGATCTTTAAATATATATATATATCTATTTCACTAGGCTTCATTACATCTTTCATCCATCTGCTTATGGATTGAGTTGAGGCTCTATGAAATGGTTTATGATACGTTGAAATTAAATAATCTTCTCTATTTCTGATTTTTTAGTAAATCCTTAACTAAAGCTTTAGCTACACATAAGTCCGGATGATTTTCGAAAAAATTAAACTTTAATACAGATTGTGGGCGATTGTTATTTGACGTTTTCAGTAAATCATTTCCAAGAAATCTTCCTCAATTTTAATATTTTTTAAATTGATTTGAGAAAGAGTTTGAATTTTCTGTCCTGATGCCAAAACTAATAATAATGTAACTAATTTATCAACTAACTTTTCTAATGACAAATCTTCTAAAGGATAGCACTTCTTAACAAAATTTAAAACAATAAATGGATTCCAAGTTTCGTTGTATCTCGGAAAACTGGACCTTTCACGAAACGCTCCTTTCAAAAACTATTTTATTAACACTTTATCATGATTAGAAATATTTAGGATAAAGGCTAACGCGGTCCTATGCGTATTCAACGTAGCATAGGAAACATTTTGTGAAAATATTTGTATCTATTTTCTGTCTTTTACGTTTGCTAATCAATCCACAATATTGTCGTAATGTAGAATCACCGATTGATTTTATTATAAAAGGAAGAACATCAACGGGAATTCCTTTCCTCAAAAAAAGATTCCCGCATAATTTCGATACCGCTAGTGGTATGTTCTTCCACAACGGGTGGCTGGTACTAAAGGGAGATAAAAGTAAATCTTTATCAGCTTTAAAAATAATTAGCTCTACCATACAAAGTCTTAATTCCGAAATAGATGCATAAATCCAATGTTCACATTTATTAAACTTCCAACTATTATCGTCTAAGTAGTATAACTGACACCGAATCCAGCTCGAGTTGCTCCGGTGCAAGTTCCAAAGGCACCTTTAAAGCCATATTAGATTACCAAGTATAACGAAGGACCAGCAAGTATTATGTTGCCTCCTTGCATTCAAGCGCCGAATAAAATAATCAATTTTCCTTTCAAAAAAGTTTTTGCATCCACAATGACGGACCTGGGGCAAGTAGGCGGACAAGAGAGTTCCGCATTATTACTATTATTGTAAAGGGTAGTTTTCCAAAAGCGAACGAAACTAGATGTAATTTGAGTTGGAGAGTTTTTGGAACGGAAACTTTTCCATATTAAAGAAACAAAAAAAAAAAGGACATTTTTACAAACAGGCAATATCATAATAAAATCTCAGAAAAAGTCAATTTATTGCTTCAGGCGTTAGGATTCGGAATACTGAAACGGGGAAACGTCCTGGATACTTTTGACTTGGACCGACACCCGACAGGACGATATTTGATTTCTATTTTTGTTCGTCGGTGGAACATATGTCCAATTTTTTGCTTTGTAATTTTTTTACCTGTAATAATAATATTTATTATTGTGGATGAGTTTTTTCCGTTTGTTTGAAATAAAAATTGAAACATTTTTCTCGGCAATGGAGAATTATTGGAATTGTGAGCGAATATTGAATTTCATCAATTATGTATAAATTTTGTGGGAAAAAATTACTGTTTTGTTTTATAACTATATTGAAAGTTTCTTAAAACAATATTGATTCGGTTGTCAAGCTAATAAAAGTGCGTTTACCTGGAAATAATAGGTATTTTCCACTCAACTGATTTGTATTCAATACAAAACATGAAAGGGTATTTAGTTTGAGGGGGATTTCAAAGAGAAAATAATGGCAGTATTCAGCAAAATCGGCATAGTTGTCTAGATTATCGTCAATTCTCTATTTCAATTCAAAATATTTAGGGGTTAATTCTGGGTATTATATAACAAAAATAGTGGTGAACCAATTTCATAAAAATAGTTTTCGGGTGCAAGTGTGTGTCGAAAACAGTCTTATTGGCAATTTAAGCATCGGTACAGATGACAATAAGTGCCGACAAAAGGAAGCGGAGCAAAAGAAACGTGTCCATTACGAAACGTGGTAGTAATGAAAAGCCCAGGGACTTTTCTCGCACGCTAGAGGCAGTTACGGCGGACTTTCAATTTTTAACCTGGACCGAGAAAACTTTAAGTGCCTACTATAAAGTCGAGATTACTTTTCCAGTAATTCCTATTTATAAACCTCGAAATTCAATTTGTAAAGAGATATCCTCTCGCAACGAAAGCCTAGTCTTTATTGACAAAACTAAAAAACGTGCAGTTTTATATAAGAGCAATCAGTGTTTTTTAATTTGCACCTTTTCACATTTTAAAAGCCGAGCGAGAAATTATTTTTCGTACGTCGAGTTAAAAACTTTTGGGCTCTTATTAACTTCTATTTTACATTAAAATTGAGGGTAATTTAACTTCGAAGAAAAGCAATTTGCATTCAATGAACCTTTTTGTGAATAATGGAACATTTCGGTGGTAATTGAGTCAAATACTAAACAATATAGGTCTTTTGCGAGGTAACTTTATCGCCGCACTTTTATCCTAGTGGTTTAGTTTTGTGTTATTATAATTTAGTTGTGTGAATACTTCAACGGTTACGCGCCACAATTTAAAAAACACCAAGTATAGAAGCGTCCTCTACAAAGCAACTGTCAATATTACATGCCATTTCATTGTGCGATGTTGCCGGATGAACATGAACATTTCAGCTCATTTGCATTTATACTTCAAATCTGAGAATAATTTAGTGTATGGAGGTTGGAGTATGTTGATTGACCATTAGGATACAAAATCTCGACAGAAAAAAAAATTTAAATTTCATCGTTTTAGTAAAAAGGTACCTACCTACCTTATGCTTATGATTTAGATTTTGGAAAACTTTGAAAGGTCATAACTTTTTTTCTATTACAGATAGAAAGCTGAAACATTCACTGAATTTTTATCCCTTTCAAGGGAATACAATCCCTGAAAATTTCAGCTTATTTGCACTCATAGTTCCGCAGAACAACATCGTGTTAAGTAATTTGAGGTAATTTATCAATTTTTCAATTTTTGTGAGTGCCTTATTTCATAGATTTCGGTTTCAAATCTGAGAATAATTTAATAACACCTTTCTACCATTCTATTAGATCGTGGGTACAAAGGACTTGATGTCGCATGCTGAAAATTCCATTTCCTAAAGAAATTTAGAAAATCTTTGGATTTAAACTCCGTTATCTGAAAATACAATAAAAGGTATATCTACCATTAACAGAAAAAATTTCTTTCAACTTCTCTATGACATTGGAATTACCTAAAGAAATTAATTTTTAACACTTCTTATGGGATTCCTGATCCCGGTCAAATTCAACCAAATTTTATTATGTTATAGATCTGACCTTGCTGATCAATAACTACTAGGGGCACAACTTAATCCTATGACTAGTTTTTGAGATACGGGGTGTTCAATGTGTGGATGTCCGATATACGAGAATTCGGTCAAGGCACAGAAATCAAGTAAAATACCAATAGATATTTGTGCTCGAACGATAGGTTCATGTACAGGGTGTCCTATTTTGGTTGTACGTAAGGAATTACTCGGTTATTATTGGAGTTGGAAGGTTGCGGTTTTCGCGAACTTCGGCTACAAGAGATGGCGCCAAGAACAAAATGAACATGTTCAAATTTAAAAAAAAAAATCACCGGGGGGGGGGGCTGGGAGAGATTCTTGGAAGCTCTGCAGGTCTCTCCTGGTAATGGAGCAAAACTCGCCGATAGTGGAGCAAAATGGAGCAAAACTCGGAGAACAAAATGAGCATGATCAAATTTCAGAATTTTCACTGGGGGGAGCTGGGAGAGATTCTTGGAAGCTCTGTAGGGTCTCTCCTGGTAATGGAGCAAAACTCGCCGATAGTGGAGCAAAATGGAGCAAAACTCGAAGAACAAACTGAGCATGATCAAATTTCAAAATTTTCACCGGGGGGGGCTGGGAGAGATTCTTGGAAGCTCTGTAGGTCTCTCCTGGTAATGGAGCAAAGCTCACCGATAGTGGAGCAAAATGAAGCAAAACTCGGAGAACAAAATGAGCATGATCAAATTTCTGAATTTTCACTGGGGGGGGGGCTGGCGTTAATTCAGCCCCCCCCCCACCTAATAGGCCACATAGTCTCTCCACTGTAATGGAGCAAAAATCGAAATTAGTGGAGCAAAATGGAGCAAAATGAGAGCAAAATTATGGGATAATTTTCATCCAGAAATTTTCTATGGGGGGGCTAACTTAACTGACCCATTTGACACCAACTTTGAATTTAACCGGAGATTAAATTTAACTGTAATTTTAAATCGAAAATTAAATTCAAAGTTGGTGTCAAATGATAGTTTATAAAAATCTAAGATAGGAATGTAAAATCATTTTTCGTCTAAAATTAACCGTTTAGGTTTTACAGCCTATCAAAGTTGCAAAAAGTCAATTTTCAACTGTCAATATTTCCAACTTAGGTATAGGGTATATTGCATGAAATCTGCTCAGAATTTTACGTAGAATCCAAATATGTAATCACATACAGGGTATTCCATTTAAAATAACAAACTTCTGTCGCATACTCCATAAACGGAGCACCCTGTATATTCAAAAATATTTTCAACTAATGCATATTAGAGTATCAAATAACTTTGTAATTTAATTTTTTTTTCTTGCATCACCCTCTAAGGAGATATCGTCCGATATGTGGACACCCTGTATAAGTATTGAAATTTACTTAAAAAATCTTTTATTATTTATTTTATTAATTAAAATACAATAGTGATAAACGAAAATATGTGGATCAAATTGCTAGAGGGAATGCCTGCGAAAACAAATGAACGCTCCTTAAGGGATTGCGCTGGCTTAAATAAGAAATATCTGCTGATGCAGCACTTACGTAGGCGGAATGGTGGTACTATCAGTGGAGTACTGCTGATTAAGCAGTTTTACATTATTATAAGTTTTGACATAGGCGTACGCTTATAATTATCATAGGAAAGGAGAATTATTAGTAAAAAGATAACATAGGATCTTACAATATAACTCCGGCGATGATAAAAAGGTATTTTTTTTTTTTTTGCTGTTGTTTATTTTCAAATAATTGTATATAACATAGAACGAACTTCCTATACAGGTTAGTTGTTTGTTCTATTAAATATTCTCAACCCTTATCAAATATATTCTTCACTCCCACAATCGCCCCAAAAATAAATAAACTCGTTGAAACGAGGACGGCGTTGTTTATCATCACTCCCCTTTGTTCCGAGAAAAAAAAAAAGGTTGGAACACCCGATACACTTTTCACTATACACATAACTGTTGACTTTGCACCTCTTTCTGAAAAAATCTGAGAAAACATGCTTATCGTATCCAATTAGATTCTGAATTTTAAACAAAACAAAATCAAATGCTAAGTAACCCGATTTATGATATTTATACCGAATTTAAATTGGGGGATTTGTATCCGCGTAGCGGGCCTCCTCCCTTCTGTAAAGGGGAATTTGATAATTATTGTAAGAAAATAAATAGAAATTTATTGGCCTAAAGAAAAATATGTTTGCCCTAAAAAAACAGCCATTAAACCTTTATTAGAGTTTGGCCTAAAACCAAGAAAGGAGAGGCTTCTTCTTTATGGCGGACGCAATCTCTGGCAATTCGGACCCGGGCACATGTGGATTCCGAAGTCTCGTGGAGTGCAATCTTCTAAATAAAGTTCCGCCTAAGTGTTTTTCGCAATAAAGGGTCCCAGGGGCCGATGATGAAGGAACCCTTTTCGCCCGGCCGGGGCGCCGACATCATTTTGTCTTAACAAATTGGATAAGGGTTATTTCGTCCTAACATAGATTATGTTACTTTCTTTTGCGACTCTCAAAACGACCCTATACTTTGGTCGTTACCGTTACCTTGTGATTCTCTTTTATTTGTAGATATTTAAAAAAAAAAGATACTTACGGTTTTAGGATGGGTTGTCAGTCCTTGTCAGGAGCCCTGAAACAAAAAATTAATTATTAAAAAAACCCAGACGTTTAAACCTCCAAGGGTTTAATGTTTAGTTGCGCCCCTAAAAATATAATATAAAAGCAAAGTAGAAAGTTTAATGGAAAGAAAGCCACCTTTGAATATTAAGCAGTAATTAAGGTCTAAGTAAAATTAGTGGAGTGGAGTTTTATGGAAGAGGAAGGGTCCGTTCGCAGCTAAAATGAATATTTTACATTAAGATTATCTGTAGGGCTTTTTTCACCCCCCAAAGTACACAGGAGCCTAATTGCGGAGGCTAAAGGGCAACTCGAGTGGCTATATTAAAATTTGCTCTTAGGGAATCTTGCACTAAAACTCTCCAATTGACAAAGTCCCGTGCCGCAATCAGGTAAGGTAAAACCTTCAACATGTAGAGGGAAAACCGAAACGAATAAATCAGCAATAAAGCCGATGGAAATCCCCTAGAATACCTACAAACGGGATTCGGGGGCAGCAAGATTTGCGGCCAATTGATTCGATGCGGCGCGATTTTATACTACGGATACGGTTGCATTCTCTCCCCCCGGGATTTCGGACATTACCATATTTTGACCTTTACTTAAATCATTCGGAATACACGTCGGCTTATTAGGAATGGGTGGAGAGTCTCGGTCGTATATTTTCCACTCCAACAGCGATGCGCTCTCATTAACTCGAGCCAATTAAGATCTCCGAATGGTTTATTTTGTTTTTAAAAAAAACCTTTCCGTGTCGAGACACTGTTTTGAGGAGGGGGGTTGAAGTAAATTCCGCAAAGAAAATTTGGCTTTATTAAAACTTCACTAACGATACGCTCTGCGGGGATTCCTTTGGATCTATTTAATTTGAGACACCGCATGATTGCGAGGCTCACACCTCGAGGCTTTAAGACCATAAAATCTTTGGAATAGTTCAAGTTTCCTTCTTCGTCAAGTTATTTCAATTTCCACTCGAGTTTATTATCCACAAGGAATTTTGTATTAAATTAAATCAAAATCACAAAGTGCGGTAATGATTTCCGATTTTCCAAGGGACAAATGTGTGTCATATTAATCATAAATTTTGAAGTAGGCAACGCGTAAACATCAGTTTGGTGTTTTCCAAGAATTTTCCGCGTCTATAGCGGATATCGCCCCTTTTGCTTGGTATGGCACAACAAAACACTTTTCCACTGTTATCTGTAACTTTAGCTTAGTTAGCACAACTTAGATGGAAGCTAGCGTCACAGTTTTTACATTCATAAGGGTCTACCACTTTTTTCGTAGCACTTTTTTTGGTTTTTTAGTTCCACAACGTTTATATTCGCTTTATACGACATAACCTCGAAATTCGAACCATGAAAATTTTGAGAAACCGAGACAAAAACCTAGAAAATTCTATCCTAGTATATTTTTTCCAAAAAGTCAGTGTCACGACTGAGATGGAACCCTGGTTCGTCTGATGTAGCCTCTTTCTAGACTGGTGGACATTTCCAGAAATCGTACTTTATTTTACTCCGGCATTTCGTGCAACATTCGACTACTTGAAGTTTCTAGGGTATTTCCCGAGGGGTGGTTAACTCTTTAAAATATGTACACAGATTTTAAATCTTCATTAATTTTGTAGGATTTTGAAAATCTTCACAAGCTTTTACAGGATTTTAAAAGATGTTAGGTGATTTTGGAGTATTTTAGGGAAGTTGGAAGGGTTTTTAGAGATCCTAAAGGATTTTTAGAGATTTTAACGGATTTTTGGGGATCTCGGAAGATTTTATGGAATTTTTCGAAATTCCAGAATTTGAATAGAGAAACAGATCTTCCTAGAAATTTTACAATAAGATTTCATAATACTTTTTCGAATTTCACCATAAGATTCCATGAAATTCCACCATAAAATTCAATGGAATTCTTGCACAAAATTTTCTCGGAATTACACTAATCTTCGGAATTCCGTGGAAATTTCTCGTGGTTCCATGGAAATACCACGGAAATTCTGTTTAATTCCAAGGGAATTTTTCGGATTCCATATAATTCGACGAGAATTCCTTGGAATTTTACTCAACATTTCATCGAAATTTTATGTAAGTCGACACAGAGTGGAATTATATATAATTTGATGAAGATTCTGCGAATATTTCATTTTTTTTTTTTTCGAAATCCCACTGAAATTCTCCAAAATTCTATAGAAATTCCAAATTCTATAATTTTTTTAAAACTTTACTGAAATTCCCCAAAACTTCACCACCGAGTTCACCACTGAAATATCCTGGAATTCAACGAAATTTTCATAACATTCTTCGGAATTTCACTGGCATTTCCTGTAATTCCCTGTAAAAATTTTATGAGAATATTTTGAAATTTCACTGAAATTCCACGTCACTAGTCGAAAATTTCTCGAAATTTCAATGAAACTTTAATTCTTTTTTTCAAAATTTCATTTATTTCCATAAGAATTGTTCGGAATTTCACTGAAATTGAAAGAGAATTTCAGGGATTTCTGGGAATTTGATGAAGCTTCAAGTACTTAATTTCTTGGAAATTCATCGAGATTCCTTCGAAATATATTGAAATTTCATGGGAATTTTTCCAAATTTCACCGAAATTCCAAGTTTTTAGCCAGAAATTCCTGGGAATTCACTTTGGGAATTTTCTCTAATTTTACTAAAATTCAATAATTCAATGGGAATTTTTCGGAATTTCAATTTCACTAAAATGCCATGTTTTTAACTGGGAATTCCTTGGAATAAAAATAAAACTTCATGTAATTACATTAGGATTTTTCGGAATTTCACTGGAATTCCTTATGAAACGATAAGAGTTGTTCAAAATTCCACTTAAATTTCATGTAATTCCCTGACAATTCCTTGGAATTCCATGCAATTGCATGGGAGCTCCATATAATTCGACGAAAATTCCTCGAAAATCATGTTTTTTGAAACTTTTTTAAAATTCTTTATGCAATTTAACAACCACTGGAAATTTCATGTTGGGAATTACGGTGTAATTCAATAGAATTCCTGCATGCAACGCATTCAGGATTTCATGTAATTCGATCAAAATTCCACAGAAATTTCAATTAATTTCTCGAAATTTCATGTAATTCGAGAGGAATTGAAATTTAATATGAATTCTATGGAAACTCGGCAAAAATTTCACATATCACATTTCACGCCATAAAATTTAATCCAATTCTGGGAATTTTTTTTTCTTTGGAATTACAATGTAAGATTTCATGAAATTCTTTGGAATTCCACTAAAATTTCAAATTATTCGTTATTCCATGGAAATTCCGCGAAAATTTCAGTCAATTCATCCATAGAAATTCCTCAGAGTTTTACCAGAAGATTTTATGGAATTCCTCGAAATTTCATTCAAGTGATATATTTGAATGGAAAAACGTAAATTCCTAGAAATTTTACTATAAGATTTCATAATACTTTTCCGAATTTCATCATAAGATTCTATGAAATTCCACCATAAAATTTATTGGAATTCTTACACAAAAATTCCTGTGTCGTACACTATGAGATTTCATGAAATTCTTCGGAATTCCATTAAAATTTCAAGTTAAGTATACCATGGAAATTCCATAAAAATTTTAGTTAATTTCATAGAAATTCCTTAGAATTTCACCAGAAGATTTCATGGAATCCCTCGAAATTCCATTTAAATAGTAAATTTGAATGGAAAAACGGAAATTCCTAAAAATTTTAATATTATTTTTCCAAATTTCATCATAAGATTTCATGGAATTCCACAATAAAATTCAATTGAATTCTTGAACAAAAATTCTTCGGAATTACACTATGAAATTTCATGAAATTCTTCGGAATTTCACTAAAATTTCAAGTTATTCCATAGGAATTCCGCGAAAATTTAAAGTAATTTCATAGAAATTCCTTATACCAGAAGATTTTATAAAATTCTTAGACAAATTTTTGCGGAATAAGGATTTCACGAGGGATTTCATGAAATTTCTCGGAATTCCACTGGAATTTCAATTTCAAAATTCCACATATATATTTTTTTTTTTCAACTTTACTGAAATTTCCCAAAATTTCACCACTGGAATTTCACAAAATTTTCATAAAATTCTTCGGAATTTCATCGACATTTCATGAAATTTCTTAAATCAGAATATTATAAAATTCCACGTTCAAAGCCGAAAATTTCTCGAAAGTCCAATGAAACTTCAAGGAATCTTTTCAAAATTTCATTTATTTTCATAAGAATTTTTCGGAATTTCACTGAAATTCTCTTTTAATAGCCAGGAAATTATGAGAATACTATTAATGAAACTTCAAGTAATTTTTTAAAAATTCACCGAAATATATTGAAATTTCATGTCATTGCATGGGAATTTTTCGGAATATCACCGAAATTTCATGTTTTTAGTCGGAAATTCCTCGGCATTCTACTTGTGGAATTTTCTGATATTTTACTAAAATTCAGTGTAAGGACTGAAATTTCTTATCGAGAATTTCGGTGTACCTAATTTCATATAATTGTTTAGAATTCCTCCATGCAATTCATTTAGGATTTCGTGTAATTTGATCGGACTTTCTGTGTGAATTCTATGGAAACTCCGCAAAAATTTCAGAAGTAATTCCTTTTTCAGAATAACATTATTCTACCGAAATTCCTCGAAATTCCACTAAATTATGGAATTCTGAGAGACTTTAACAGATTTTTGGGGATTCCAAAGGATTTTTGCGAAAATCAAAGGAAATATTTTTCAAGAATGTTAATGATTTTATGAAATTTTGCAGGATTTTTTTGGTTTTAATGAAATTTTGTTAGATTTTGTGGGATTTTGAGGAATTTCAATAGATTTTTTGGGATTTTGTTGAATTTTTAAAGATTTCAAAGATTTGTAGGGATTTTGAGTGGATCTTATGAGATTTTCTGGGATTTTGACTAACTAGTACAAGGATTTTGACCAGTTAACCACCCCTCGGTATTTCCCCGCTGAATCCGAATCCTGATGTTGCCAATCCGAATTTTGGCTCCAAAGGCCTCAAATCTAAGATGGCGGCCAAACTAAGGGCCTAAATGACATTTTTGTTATTGACCGGCGAGATGGCGTTTCATATGTTCTTGGGGTCGCTGAGCATGAATATGAGTACCGGAAGTCGATTCAGGAACCGGAAGTACCATAATTCAAGATGGCAGCCGTCGAGGGCCTAAATACAGAACTTTCAGAAGTTGGAATATTGTCAAGTGCGGCGTATTGACACATATGTTTTTGACGTCGACTACATCAAAAATTAGCACCAGAAATCGATAAGGCAACCGGAAGTATCTAACGTTATCCAAAATGGCGACCGGTTGGCACCCAAATACCAAACTTTAAAAAGTTGCTATAATATGACGTGCTGGGTATGACCACAAGTGTTTTGGAGGTTGCTGAACACGAATTTGAGGTCGGAAAAGCGATAGGAAACATGTTAACACAGGTTTGCCGAAATAAAATAGTACAACTATACTTTGAGAGGTAAACAAAATGCACAAAACATTTTACATGAATACATCATCACTGTCATTGTTATTTTCGCAGTCTGCCTGACACTTGCACAACTTGGTGCAGACCTCTCCTACCCGCCTGCACTTGCACAACCCTGTGCCGCACCCTGACCTGCAGCCACAACTCAGTAACTGCGTGCAGGACTTGGGCACCGCTGGCAGGGTATTGTAGATTGGGATGTAATTCTCCGCCAGACGCCATCCGTACCGGCAAGGATCAGGAAATTCTGAGTTCTGGCCTTGCTATATGTGCATTCAGCCAGACCCCGGCTTGGTAGGTGGCTCGGAGAATGTGAAGACGTAGCTGGGAGCAATTCAGGACTTGAAACTTCTCCAAAAAGAATGTGTCTCGCTTCATCACAAGTATTTTCTCTCCTTTTGTACAAAAGTACCATATGAATTGCTCACACTTTGACAAAAATCTCTCCTGAACTTCTGGAACTGCGAGTCCATCAAGAAGCTTGGAATATGTACGATATACAACTAGAGCACCTCTCTTTCCTATACCTGTAATCTGAATTTAAATAAGTGTCTAGTGCAGTATTTAGGCCCCTGACGGCCGTCATCTTGAATTATGATACTTCCGGTATCCGAATCGACTTTCGGTACTCATATTCATGTTCAGCGACCCCAAAAACATATGAAACGACATCTCGCCGGTCAATAACGATACACTTCAAGGAAAATTTCATTCAGGCCTTAGTTTGGCCGCCATCTTGGATTGGAGGCAAAATTCGGCTTGGCAACATCCGGATTCGGATTCAGCGGGGTCGAAATACCCTAGAAAATTTTTGAAAATGTCCATCAGTCTATTCCTCCGCCTATAGGCACCCTGATCCTCGCTACTGATAATTTTTTCTCTGAAATACTGATCTGGTGCTTTGGGTCCACCTGAACAAGATGAACCTGTATGACGAAGATTTAAACTGTAATAAGGAACCCGAGACAGCCACAGACACATCCTGGTAAACTGCCAAGTAGTAGATCGCAGAAGACACAACATTTTAGGACAGCCAAAAATGCAGATTTTATATTATTTCCATCGCTATGAATAAATAAAATTTCGCTATAAAGATCGACACAACAACGTTTTAGCTAAAAAGACATCAGGTGGCGTAAGCCCCCAAGAAATACGGTAAAAGCGTCTTTACTTAATAATGGGGCCTTATAACGTCGTTATTTGCATTTCCTTAATGTACCTTCTTCAAATTCCTGCTGCTACCTCGCAGATATTTCACTCAGCTTATTGTCTTTCACTTTCGAGTTGTAGATATTCATTTAGATAAACACATAATCCAGTCTTGGAACGGAAACTAGCCAAAGCTGGTCGATGATGCTATCACTTTAATAGACTTTATGTTGAAATTATAATAAATAGCAACGTCCCTTCGTCTCGAGGGATTATCTCGTACCCTAATTTTGTCTCTCGAGATTCTATTGTTCTGCGAACTCCGTGAATAAAACTCCATCATTATTAAGAGGGATTTATGATAACCTAAATAAATTAAACGGTGTTTCCTTGGCAGGCGTCAATCAGTCCTGTTCGATTTTAATAAACCGTTAAAGGGAAAGGGTGTAATGTTATCCAGAATTAATTACTTGTGGCCTAGTAGCAAGGCTAATAAGGGCCCGAGGCCTTTGCGTTTGTTTAGGCGGCGGCCGATTAAAGTGTCGTCATTGACGATGAGGATTTAGGAGGGCGACGTTTGACATATTGTTTGTAACTTAAATGATGTCTTATACTTAAAACTTTGCCACCGCCCTCAAATTTTAAACTTTCTTGAAGTCAAGAAATCATAAGTATGTGCTTAGAATACATAAGTAACTTTTCAAACTAAAACGCTTTCTTTTAAATGGATGTTTGAGTAACTACATAAAGATTCTCTACAATGTTTAAAGTAAATATTTATTCTGAAATTTACGAGCCAAAGCTGTGGGGGAGTCCCTTACAAGAACACCGCATTATAACGTAATATTTTCCACGTTGGTGCAATAAAGGCGCCGCACCTTTTGCCATAGTCTGGGCTAGATCGGATCCCCCAGATACGAGTTTATCTTCATGGACCCCGATGCATATCCGAGTCTATCGATTCAGCTTAGGCGCGACATTAACATCGCCTTTAAATTTAAATTTATCGTTCAATTTTCATTAGAGAATAAGGCTATACCTTGAAACAATTTAAATATCAAAATTGCTTTGTCATCTACACACATTAATATACTTTCAATTTTTATCTTGTCATGAGAATATGAAATCATAAAAGATCAGTCAGTGACGCGTTAACAAAGCGCCCTTCGACGTCACCCTTTATTTTATTCCAGTCGAAGGGCGGAGATATTATTAAATCCCCGCGCGATGGAAAATACCAAATAAGGATAATAAAGAATGACAAAATGACAACAAAAGGGACTTTGGACGAGTAATTTGTCGCCTCTGCCTTTTAATCGACAGTCGACAATGGAATATATTTTGACGATTTTCATATCGGATGATGTACTAGAAGTATTTTTGTTTGTTTGGATTTATTCGGCTTTGTGATGTGAAAATACGAATCTTGCTACGAGAGGGTTTGGTTTTAATTTTTTAACTCTGTCCCTGAATCAGTCCCTGAATTCGCTTGAAAACTTGCTCAGATTGGAACCAGTAAGAATATTCATATTGTCACAACCGCCGGTTTTACAAGGGTGAAATGAGGTTGTCGGAGAAAAGCAACGGGCCCCACGTTGGGCGCCAATTTTATTACGAGTCTATAAGCGACAGGGGAAAGCTAAGGGAGAAAAGAGTGAAGGGAGGGATATGACTCTTGAAGGTGGCCTAAAGAAGAAATCTTACTTATAGGGAAGCTCCAACTAGCCCACAAAATTCCGGTGAGTGGAGTGGGTCTAAATCAAGGCGCCACCTGTTTTCAACCCTGCAGTAAGTCGGTTTCTGAATGAAAGATATTTCAAAACAGGAAACAGCCTATAGCATACAAAGAATAAAATCAACACAGTGGCACTGTGATGCTATAATCTTAGCAATCCACAATTGGGAGTTAGGGGCTCAAACTTATTTTTGGTTTTAGATCAGCAAAAACGCTTAGAGGAAACTCTCAACGTGCTCTTGAAAACTACCCTCTTTTCTAACAAAAAAAAAAAAAAAACGATTTTTAATCCTTTCTTTTCCAGAAAAAAAACCTTCAGGAATTTCTACAGAATCTATTGGGGGACACTGGTACTGCTACCTTATAGAGGAAACTATAATGGTACAAAGGAAGGTAGTACGGAAATCTGTAATAGAATCATCGGTATTATAAAGCAAGTGTAATAATATATAATATGAAATGTTTAAATGAATAACCACAATTATTGTTAGATGGTACGAAATGAAAACTGTATAGGTGAAATGACAACTTAGTAATAAAATACTAAATGGGGGTACTTTTACTTGAGGAGGAAAAATAATCACGTAACAACTCAAGTAGTATAAAAAATAGATAGACATATATTTGTTCAATATATTCCTTACATATCCTAACCTTAAGAATGTATGAACCTTCTAACGCTAGGGTCCTTTATAGAAGACCAGTAGATAGTCAAAGCGGGTTCTAGCATCAAAATCCGACCATAACCTCAATCTTGCATTCTTGACACGAAGGTGGATGCGTCGGCGCCATCTTGTCATCTATCAAACGTCATGGCGCCATCTTTCGAGAGTGCGGTAAATTCTTGCAATTGATCGACAAGGGTTCGAAATAACAGTTTCCTAAAGGCGCCGCCGATCTAGAGATTTTCCCACGGTATCGTAAAATTTCTCAGGCTCAGGTGCCCGCGTTACTACTAACCGGTCTTGAGAAGCTGCCTGTGTAGACAGACCTGTCTCGAAAAGCTGTCTTTATAGACAGACCTGTCCCATAAAAAAGCTGTCTGTGTAGACAGACCTATCTCGAAAAGCTGTTTCGGACCTGTCTCTGGACCTGTATAGCTGTCTACACACTTAATTGTTTGTGGACCTGTATATTTAGAGCGGTTTATTTACTTACAAACATTATTTCAACATTTTTTATCAATAATTACCTGCCTTGCCTGGAGAGTTGGATTTTGGTGGGATGGTCCGAGGACTCGGTTCTCTGGCTAGAGTATATTGACCATACCACTATTTAAGGCCTGGTCCAAGTAACTTCGTATAGACTATAAAACGCTCTAAATATACAGGTCCAGAAACAATTAAGTGTGTAGACAGCTATACAGGTCCAGAGACAAGTCCGAAACAGCTTTTCGAGACAGGTCTGTCTACACAGACAGCTTTTCGAGACAGGTCTGTCTACACAGGCAGCTTTTCAAGACAGGTTAGTAATAACGCGGGCACCTGAGCCTGAGAAATTTTCCGATACCGTGGGAAAATCTCTAGATCGGCGGCGTCTTTAGGAAACTGTTATTTCGAACCCTTGTCGATCAATTGCTCGAAAGATGACGCCATGACGTTTGATAGATGACAAGATGGCACCGACGCATCCACCTTCGTGTCAAGGATTGCGCATCCACCTTCGTGTCAAGATTGCAAGATTGAGGTTATGGTCGGATTTTGATGCTAGAACCCGCTTTGACTATCTACTAAGACCGCACGTCAACGCTACTTGGGGGAGTGTTGGTTTATTCGGTACACAACTGTAGCTAGTGACCCTTATGCCTTGTTCAGCGGGGCTTTCTTAACTGGAAGTACAGACACTGGGGAAACTTGAGTTCAAAGGAGCGATCCCAACTACAGAAACCAGCACTGATTCAAGTCTGTCTTGCTTACATCTCAAGTCAATCTAATAAACCCCAAAATATATCAGTTTCACATCATTTTGTCAGAGTCAAAGCAAATAAATATTTGATACGCCATTGGTGAGCAATGGAGTTAGGCTTACATCATTATATCTAGTAGAGTGAAGCGCACCGTCCTCCATTTTTGCCCTTTTTCTTTTTATAAAAAGAGTAAACACGGTTTTGTCTTATCGGTTACTTTCTGCAGGATGGCAAACGACATCTCGTTATGTTTGCTTTGAAATGGAAATATCCGCGTTTGTGACTTTTTTTCCGTCAGTTTATATATGTCGACATGTTTTATTTATTCGCACAAAAATTTCAATATAATACGTAACAAATAACCGAACGCCAAGTACAGTACAAAATCCCCGGGTGATTTGTCGTCCGAGAGAATAAAAATCCCCCAATATATGGCTTATGACGTCCTCCTCGCGCGAAATTGGGCGATAAGATGAAAAATGAGTCGCCCTTTTTGACGTTCGAAAATCGCTGAACATATTTAAAGGGTTCGGGGTCTTGCCAGGTGGAGGCACGTTCGACTCTCATTGCGTCACGTTTGCGAATTCATATTGCCGCGTCAAAAAAGGCCATATACCCTAAACACATGAAAAATATTCATTGGCGACGCACGATGTATGGGCATGATTATTGAGTTTGGCTTTGGGGAGTTTTATGGGCGACGATTTTTCTCGAGTTGCTTTTATCAAAAGGGCTGTCAACGAGGCTGTTTGAAACGTGGTAAATTAGATAACGTCCAGCACTAATGTTTTGAAAAACCGCGCGATGATTTGGAAAAAAGCAAGGTGAATCCCAGGTAGAGGTTTCATGTGAGTGTCAGCGACAAGTATTCAGAGTATTCTGTGGTAGTATCAGTTAAATTGCACCAGAGAAGTTGAGGCAATGCCACCTTGGCATGTGGTCCGTCTTCATATTAAAAATATCTCTTCTCACAAGTTTTGCTATTGCCGTGTGTCCCATCTTTTTGTTGTAAGTGGTTGTCCCATCTTTGCCTCCCTTTGTATTACAACGTGCAGAGATGGGAGGTCCAGTAAGGTCTCCATGTGTGTGAGGATCGCATTGAATCCATTATTCCTGAACATATTTGCTATGTTATCTTTGGCCACCACATTCAAAATTCAAAATTCAAAATTCTTTATTTCCTGTTCTGACAATTTTATACATTGTATTAGGAATAGTCAAGCGAAAATTTAAATCTAAAAACTAATACTAGAAAGCATTCACAGACAGACACACACACACCCAGAATACATGCACTCACACAAGCACAGAAATATATAATATATAAAAAAAAAATCATAAAAGAGAGATACAATAACGGTTAACAATAAAATTCGTTTACACTATAAAAACACTTTGAGATTAAAAACTTTTTAAGACTAGATTTAAATACAGTACATGTTTTACTTTCCTTAATTTCTAATGGCAACAAGTTAAAGAAGCGGGGTCCTACAACATTTGCACTTTTGAAAGCAATCTGTCCACGCGCTAGCGGGATATAGAGAGTATTCTTTTGTCTCGTAGTAACTGAATGAACAAAACTGACTAAAGGAGACTTATTTTTGTTTTTGAAAATGTAGACACATATCTCAAAAATATATAGACTTGGTAATGTCAAGATTTCAAGCTTTGTGAAGTATGGTTTACATGAATCCAAATAGGTTATACCTGTCATACTTCTTAAAATAGATTTTTGTGCTAAAAAGACTTGACTGGCGTTAGTTGACCAACCCCATAAACAGACACCGTAACGCAACCTTGATTCCACTTCCGCGCAGTAGATTGCCTTTAACTGGCCTACAGTGAGAATATAACTTAAATTTCGTAGTTTGAAAGATAAGTCATGTCAAGATGGTGTATGTCTAGTACAGCATGTCCGGTCTCAAGCCTTATAAAATCAGCATAATCCAACAGGGCAAATTTATACATAGTTTGTATTGATTTTCTTCCTTCAAGCTCAAATTCATTCCATCATGATGTATTCAGGTTAAATTGGAATATACGAGAAGGCAAGTATTTTACTTCTTACATTTTGAAAAGAAAATTTTCGTCTAGAATATGCGATGGAGCTTTTATTTTTCTCGGAAACGGGATCCTTATTTACTTACACGGAATGCAAATATATTATTGTGCATCGGGTTGTGAATTGAAAATAGGAGCTTTTTTTAGTTTGGGAATTGAAATTTTTTAAAATGTAATTTATTAGTAATTGAATTGGATTCTATAAACTCAAAAAAAAAAATCATTTGTGCTGAAATCCAATTAAATTGTATCGGGCATTCTCTTTTTGCCCAGCACAGAGTCGAAAACGAGCAAATATTTTCGAAGCAATGCGAACTTTCGAAACTTATAATGCGCTCTTATATGCGCATGAATAATAAATTATCTTTATAATTAAATTTTAATAAAGGAACCCATATTGTATACAGCGAATGTAAAATTCAAACTTTTGACTATACAATGCAGAATCCCACAACTATTATTTTGTTAAGAATTGAATTTTTCATCACACGCTATGTGTAAAATTAAAAACCAACTTACAAAAATGATGCAGTGTAAATTCCACAATTTATACTAGTACGATAGGCCATTTATTTTCAAGTAAAATCCTCTTTGTTGCCATGTCTTTTGCCCAAAGGATTACCGCTTATTCAACATAACTACACAGGCACTTTTTCAACTCATGTAAAGCATTTTCTATTATGACTCTGATCCCACACAGAGAGGATTAGTTGGCGGTTATTTTTCGCTAGACAAAGCCCGGGAAAACGATGCTGGATTGTGACAAAATAATTATTTTCTAGCATAGAATAGGCAGATTTGCCTCCCCCAGGCAAAAAGTTATCTACCATATTTAGTCTCACGAGACCATCAACGCGATTCATCATCATAAACTCGGCAAAAGTTTTCATTTAATGCCATAATAAAACCAGGTTTTATTAAAACTTAATTAGCAGTATTTAGAGATAATTCCAACTTTGGAAACGTTGTTTGTGGAATCAATATAGCAAACTATAATCCATCAAGGTATATTATAAATTAACCATTATTTGGATTACCGACGAGCAAACTCTATTAAATTATCGTTACTAATTTAGTTAATTAAATCCCGAGGTCTTTGATGTAATGGGATCGATTGTTCCGAGGTTTGAGAATAGACTATAGAATCTCAGAGGACAATGATTATTGAAATAAAAATCCTATCGCCTGCCATTAAATTCTTTTATAGTCTTGACAAAACGCAATCTCAGCTAACATTGATCTACTTTGGAAAAATGATTACGAGGAGGTAATCAAAAGTTAAAAAATATCTAGATTTTGAAGGCACCAATTAATTATTCATTCATTCATTAGAGCCAATGAAGTTTCAAATGGCGACCAAAACTAACAAATAATTGACAAAGTTGAAATAAATAAAGCAATTTACCAGTAATAGAGAAAATTCTCGAGGACGAAAATCAAAACTAATTTTTTTGTCAACACGCCAACCGAGAGCGACTGTTTCAACTCTTAATTGGATAACGGGCCCCGAAGAAGATTCTTTTCCATTTCGACATTTTTCTGGTTCCCCATTAAGTAAAACCCAATTGGAAAAGTTGGGCAATAATTCCGGCCCAAGTTTCCCCAAAGAGAAAAACGAATAAAACCCATGGAGAAAGTTTTTGTTTTTTTGATCGATAATAATTCATAATAATAATCCTCTTAAATTATTTAATTAAACAATATTAAATTTTCCTCGAGCAACAATAAACGTCCATAACTCATTCGCCAGTTGAAAATTAAAAAATCTAACGGTCTCAATATTTCATATTTTTCCTCCCCAGAAGAAAGATAATCCTCAAACATAACTCCATAGTTTCTGCTGACTTACAAAATTAAAAGTTTTTAAAGCTTCGCTATGATTTACGGCATCAGTTTTACGATGGTCGTATTTTTTGAAGCGACTTAATAAAAAAATATCTCCTCTTTTTTCCTTTTAAAAGATAAGACGGTCATCGGGAATAAAGTAATATAAAAAGTGAATAAATTTCACTGAGGAAATAATAAAATTTGAGCGAAAATAAAGAGCCTAGTCCTGAGGAGAAGTTTATCATGTGAAAAGGGGCTTCATATTATGAATAGAGTAGGAGAAAAGAGCAAATAAGTAAAAATAAATAATTTTCTTCTGTAACTAACTTCTTAAGGAGGCATTTGACGTAAAATTGCCAAGAGAACTTTTCGATTTCTTTCCGCCTTGTCTATCATCTATTTTGATTTTTCGAAATTCGGAAAAAGTAAATTTCCCTGATAAAAAAAAGTGGATTTTCTCATTTAACTTCGTAAGAAGGCGTTGGACGGAAAATTGCCAAAAGACCTTTTCGATTTCTTTTCGCCTCTTCTACCAGAGAAGATATTAGAGAGTTATTGGAACTATTAAATACTGCCTCGCAATATTAACGATCTACGTTATTTTATTAGTGCATCAGCACTATTTCTGCACGAAAATAACAGTTGGAAGCCTGTAGTATGTGTTGAGTATAACCTTATTTTGTATTTATAATTTTGACAGCTGATAGCTATGTTTCTACATTTTAACTTCAAATTAGTATATTATGTAATGATCATGTAATGATAGTCATTTATTAATTGAAACATTTGAAATGTCACAAGAACATTTTTAATTGTTCTTAATTAATTTCTTATATTTGAACTCATTTAAAAATTCTATTTCGTACACCTGGCGACATCTATGATTCCTTTGACTAGTTTCCTGACCTAATACCGAAAATTATATTATCGAAAGGTGGTTTCGGTTTGCTCACTCCGTGCACTTCGAGTGACTTCATTCGCTCTCCAGCTGTTCGGGTACTGCTTTTTACCATATTAGGGTTACTTTTATTCACTCCACTCCAACTCCGAACCTAACTATGGTTATTTTTTTGAAAACCCGTAGCACTGTCAATTTTCTATTTTCGACAGACTTGACAAAAGGAGAAAGACACAACCACGGTTTGATACTTTTGACTTTCTTTTCCATTTTAATAGTGAGACTGAACAAGTCGTCTGAGGAGAAATCCAATAATTTTGGTTTCCATTCTTGGCCATCGAGCCCAAAAGTCTATAAATTTAAATAGCCAGAGGAGTGAGTAGTTGTGCCAGCTGGAACGTTTCCTGAAGAATCGACCGATTGTTGATTTTTGTGTAAATTTCTGAAAGTGAGGTTATTATCGGCCGTTGAGGTATGTAAACCCTTTTTTCCCTTTGATAAATGAGTCCCTATATTTCTTCATTCCGTTCAGGCAATTTGGGAGAGTCTTAAAAATCCACGCCTACACTTCCAGGTGAAAATTTGACGAATTTGAGACCATGCGGTAGTGCATTTCCGAAAAAAGTCTACAAGGAAAGTTGTGTCCTGTAAGAGATTGATCCCCGACCATTGTTTGAGTGCCTCCAGCCAATTTGGTACTTCCAGATCTCAAATTTGTGAAAATTCCCAAGGATTCCGTCCAGGCTTGTATAAATACTTACCTAGGGGTCCCGTAACTGTGCCTTAATATTTACCGTTACCGATTATTAGTATCTTTTTACTGTTCCTTATCGATTACCTTTATTAGCTAATTATTATCTTCATAATATTGATTACTGTTAATTATTATTATCTATTCCTTATCGCTTACTATCGATTAGCTTAATTAGCTAATTCATAACTGTATAGAATCTATTACCGACTCGTTTACCGTATTGTAATATTTAGCTAGAATAGCTAACCACAAATTAAATATAATTATCTATTCAATTAATTAATCATTATCATATTTGAATTTTTACTTTTATTATTGTTTTCTCAATAATCATTTATTTTCAATAAGTATGCATTATTATAACTATTATAAATTTTGTTTCCTCTATATCGAGTATTGATCGATACAATATGGGTGGGTTCATTAATCTTTAAAAGGTTGATTTAACTTCTGATTTCAAATCAATAATGTGGTAGTTATAACAGGGTTACTAATGTAAAATCTTTAGGTAGTCAAATTTGAGTTTTATGGTTGCCTATTTGAACTTTAAAGGTAAGAAGGTAAGAGCTCTTCCGGAAACCGTGAATTTTTGATTTCATGTAGCAGGTTTTTGATATTTATAACTGCCTAAGGATTATTTATTACTTTTCTGCATGGAATAAGTTGTTTTCTATTGATTTGATTGACTTTGAGTCAGAAATTAAAGGTTGGTGATATTGTGACTTCATCATTTATATTTAGGTAGATTTCTCCATAGGTATCTATTGATTATTCTTAAATTTCAATTCTATTGTACTTATTCAAATTGAGTTCTGTTTTTGAAAAGCTTAATAATTTTTTATTCAAAGGAAAACTTGGATACTAGACAATAATTTTTTAAAACATATAAAAAAAAAATTCGCCATCTTGTCACAAATTTTTAATGACATAATTCAAGAACAAAGTTCGCCATCTTGTCACAATTTTTTTTATGACAATTAACTTTAATAAATAATTGTGTTTAGAATTCCAAAGCTTGTGTTTTTATTGAATGAGTTAAATGTCAGGTAGCTATTGAATTTTAGATTTCTTTTACCTTTTCAGATTTCTTTGAATTTATCTTTTTAAACAATAACTAATTAATGGAATAGTGCCTAGTTTGGCTATTCCTTGGTCATCAAAATAATTTAAACAAACTAGTGGCGCCCTCTCTCTACTGTACCAACTCCAAGGACCACCCCATGCTAACAACCGCTGAGCAATAGTCGAGCACAATTATGAACATTCTTTTGTCTCAACAAAAGAGCGTTACATAATACACGAGCATACGAAACGAGCCGCAGGCGAGTTTCATATAATGAGAGTTGCATAGACTATTTTTTCTACTTCCATCAATAAAATAAATACATATTTATTTTAAGAATAGTAAACTTTGAGGGCACTCACTTATAGTTGTCCGATAGGATTTTAGATTTTTAGGTTTTTAGGTTTTTAGGAAAAGTTCCTGTTACGCATGTCAGATGAAAGCGGAAGGTGGAGTTAGCGATAAGATCAGCATCCATGACGTTAGCAGTTTTTCGGCTGCCATAATTTAGTATGAGCATGAGAAAACATGCTTTTAATTCAAGTTTTATTAAAGTAAAAGTGCTACAATATTACACCGGGGTTCTCATTTGTCCTGCCCAAAGCTGTGGCCTGATAGACGCCACAACTTAAGGTCATAACTTTTTTTCTATTACAGATTTCAGTTTATCCAAACTACATAGTTTTGAGTGAAACCAAAACAAAGCTGATATCACATGGTAAAATATTTGTACCCAAGCCTGATACACCCTGTAGTTTCTGTTTTAATTCATACTTAAGAGGGGCGTTTAAATAAAATGTCATTTACAGACCTTCACTAATTCCTGTTCAATTCCAAATTTAGACCACTTTTCAGTGACATGAAGCTATGTTCATAACAATAATAGATTGGAGTAGAAGTTCAAACATTTTTGGTTGCAAAATACGTATTCTAAATAGTAAAATTATTACAATTTTGTTGACAACAATATGCAAATTTTGATCACGGATTTAAATGAAAAACGGATAAACATACATACATACATACCAGGTGTCCCACTAAGGTCGGCCAGGTACGATATTATGGAAACCATAGACCTTACGGCTTCGGGATTTTTTTTCTTCACTAAATCGGTCAAGAGAAATTGATGGAAATTATTTTCAAGTTTCTAGGATGACCGCTAGGGGGCGCAATTACGATGATATAGCTAAAAATTCAACTTTTCTCAAGAAATCGTTATATTAAGATACTGTTTTAACAACAGAAATCAAAAGCTGATTAATTTTTGAGCCAGTTTGGTAATTAAGCTTTTTTTCGTATCTTCAGTAATAAGGGTGGGGGAAGCTGGTGAAATTTTTGCTGTATCTTCCATACCCCTCATTCAAATTCATTCTATTTGGGTTTATTTGGAAGAGAATTACATTGTTATTAAGAACACCACTTCGTTCGAGATCGATAGTTCCCACCGCGTCTGCTAGAGGGCGCTGTTTATTCAAGATCCAGTTTTTCCTAATTTTCATGAAAAATCCAAATGACATAATATTATTTTTGTATTGCTGTGCTTAAAGAGCAAAAAAAATATCTACATTTTGGCGCAAACCGCAATTCAATATCTGCATTCGTTTTCAAGTTACGTGAGGTCTATGGTCTCCATAATATCGTATCTGGCCGACCTTAGTGGGACACCCTGTATAGAGTAGCACACCAACAATAAATGTCCAAAATAGCAACGAGGTGATTGCTGTCATTTTCAGCAAAGACTCAAACCAAACGTTTGTTCAGCGCTTCTCTAAAAGATGTCGCTGAATTCGGGAAGCATAATAACTTCTTTCAAACGCCAGTAAAAACTGTTTAACCTAGCTTATAATGTGAAATACTATTATTTCATTTGTACCTGAATAAAATTATTTAGTCCACTGTAAATTACTGTGTAAACGAATTGACATTGAAGATGTCGCTATCTACTTGTAAATAAGTCAATCACTTACAGAGAATTTGAACACCTGTGATTAAAAAATATTTAATGTATGTCATAAAGCCCAAAAGATTGCGTGCTGGCTCTTATCTGACGCCCCTCTTAAGAAAACTTTTCTTAGACTGATTGCATAATAATTAAGTGAAAATTGATTGAAGAAATAAAAATACCCCCATACTATATCATATCATGCGCAGTATAATAAATATTTAAAGCATATTTAAATTACCATAAAGTATGATAAAGCATTTTTCTTCCGGCCTATTACGAACCCCATATCCCTAAGCCATGTTTTATATGCCCATTCACCACACCCTATTTATCAAATAAAATCCACCTTTTTTTCGTGCAGAGCAAATGGTGTTTGTTTTTTAATAAAGGCCCATCTTTTCTACGATGTTTCCCCCGAGAACTGTTTGCCTTTTTGATTTAGAACCAAACCTTAATATTCATATATATAAAGAAAGTTTTTGCTGCTTCTCAACGCCTTTCTCTATTCAATACGATCATCCTCCTATAAAAAAAAAGTATTTCAGAGTCGACGATTAGATTGTTCGATTGTGTCTGCTGGATAAGTTTTAGGGGAGTTTTTTTCTTCTCATTCCCACCTGCTATCTTTAAATTCAAATCTGATAATTGGGAAATTTGCCCAAAACAAAATGTTTTTGTGTGGTTTGAACTGGGAACTGAGAAACTGCACTCGAATTTAATTTTCCCCAAGTTACGACTGCACACCATTATAAAAGTCCAAAGCAATTTGTGAATAATATAATTGAAAGAAAAACTACATAAGCGCAATTGATAATATAAGAAAAAGTCTTATCGCAATCATATTGTTTCAAGTTTATTTGCAATAAAATGTTTTTATTGTTTTAGCCCTTAGTTTAAGGGAGGTATAAATGTTTGATGTTTATGACACAATAGAAGTTATGACTTACTAATCTTCTAGAGGGGAAAAAACTAATTAAGATAGTCTTGTAAAGCTGTCGTATTGTTTTAATGCGTTTTGAGGTCTGCTGAAATTCCGTATGTAGACTGTTTACAGTTTTGTATATAAAATAAATTCCACTTTATTATTATAAAACACGAACTAAATAATTAATTATTAAAAATATTTCAACAATTTATCAACAAATATGAATTTGTTATTTTTAGAAATACAATCCCTATTATTTTTTCAAAAGAATTGATTGGTTTTCCGTTTAATTGGACATTGTTTCGAGTATCTACAATCAAAGTTGCCATTATTATTTTATTTTTGTTGATAGGAAATATCGTGTCGGAATTTCCCAATAAATAAATGTTTAGGGATTAAACAGGCAAGACAACCGTTTCGAGAAAATAATCCGGGAAAACCGATTAACGTGGCAGATATATTGAGAAGGGTTATTGAGCTATTAAACAGTGCCGGATGTAGAAGAATTTACTTCTAGAAGAAGAAAAAAAAGGGGGATTTCTGTAAAAAGTTCCGTCACTTTGAATGTCTCAACTTTGCTCTAGTTTAATCCTAAATGCCGAAAATGGGTGAGAACGAACTGAGCCCGGAACAGGTGCGGAGTATAAGAGAGCTCATTCGAGTATTTCAATTTTAATCTTAATTGCTTTTTGTTTGGAAAATAAATATATATTAACATTTAAATTTTGCAATATCCTTAAGAGACAAACTGCAAACAGTAGTTGGTGGCCACAATGAACAATTAGGTAAATCATGTTACCAAATCCCCCAAGCCTTAACATAATATCACAACTGGCTGCAACCTGACGATAATATTCTAAATACTAGACACCGTGCAAGAAAATTACACTGAAACTTAATCTTTGTGCTTAAGTACAAGCTTGAACTACGTTGTTACTATAATAACAATGATGATGATTACATGTTTTGTATAAATATATTTAAATTTCCATTATTTTCCAACTTCATTTTATTAAAAACTTTCCAGCCTCGCGTTTTAAAGACGCAATCAACAATCGTCCCATGGAGGTACTTGGCAACTTTTCCGAAAAACGTCCGCATTTTTCTTTTAGTTTATGCTCTATTAATATTTGTCCGTGTTTCAATTTAAAGTTTCTGAGGCCAACCGGGGAATATTAAACCATCCTTTCTAAGAGCGTCTCATTAGAAAAATATTGTTGAATAAAATTTTCCTTTTTCTTTGCAAAGCGATAATGAAAATTCGAAAGGGTACGAACTGCACTTGATTATATAGTATGTAGATTAAGACATTAGAAAAAAATTGATGGCTTTCCGCTCAAAGGGACAAAACCCCTATTTTCTAACTTGGTATACGCATTTATATTAATTAAAGGCGAAGCGTTCTTGCGTACCGAGAGCCGAGAAACAGGAATTTGATAAATTATTTGGTTTACGCGGATTTACCCGTTTCCTTTCGAGCAAGAAAATATACCTAGAATATCTGCTGCTCCTCCTTCCAGCGTTCAGCAATTTCAGAGAGTCGGGAACTGATCACTTGAGCGCGAAAAAGTAATTAAGGTTCTTTGTCGCTTGTCAACCCCCGAAAATTCCTTTTTGTTCCTCCGAGGGAAACTTATATAGGTATCTTGGAATGTTGCTTTTTTTCTTTATAAACAACATAGTAACATTCTTCCTTTTTTTCAATCTGGAATATCAGTTTTTGAAGCGGATATTGAAACAGAACATCGGACATAATGTATTTTCATGCTTGAAAAACTAATGAAAAACCGGCGCCGTTGAATTTTTGAAATGCCCGCTTTCGAGTAGATTAGATTTTTTCGCATATATACGTTTGAAATCCGAACTTAATTCCTCGCCACATGTTTTATGATCACTTTGCGGCCCTGGCAGGATCTGTCACCATGAGATAATTCGGTTTTGTCCCGATGTGGGACAAAACATAAACAGAGGTGCACTTTAGACGATGAATATTATTTATATTTTTTGACTGAGGATTTTTAGTTATGGATCCACTATAAAACATTAATTTGTGTTGACATTTTTTGGGCCTATTGTGGCCTAAGTGCTCTGGCATATCACCCTTCAAAACTTACAAATAGGTACTCTCGTGAAAAGGGCTTGTTGATAAGTGTAGCCGATATTTTTGCCATATTAGAAATGTCGACATATAGTATTTTACTGAGTAGCAATAAGTTCATCGATAATACCTATCCAAATAATGTAGGTAAATGCAAGGACGTATATAAGGGAGGGGGTTTTAAAGGTTCGAACTGAATAAATTATTTTTATTGAAGAAAAATAAACGTTTTTGGGCAAGGCACCCGGAAAAAAATTCGCCTTTGACGATATCCTGATGGGCTTCAGAGCTGTGCGGTACGAATACTCTTCACTTGTACCCTAAGTATATTTTTAGTTACTCGGTACTCAGGCCAAGATACTTTCTGAATCGCGTACTTGTACTCGTACTTGGACTACTTAAGAATATAGAAAATAGGTACCCGGTACTTTTTATTGTACTGTGTAATTTTCAAAATACCCGCGTACATGCGTTTTTACTTAAATACATTTGTTATACTCGGGTATTTTCATTGTTTTCGAATACATTTGCAGTTGGTAAGTAAAATTATTGGACTCTAACTAAATACATATTCATTTGGCCACAAGTACATTACCAGATAAGTTGAGATCTGACATTAGGTCTGTTCCAACACGTCAAAAACCGTCCCATGAACGATTTCGAAACCACTCAGTGAACGAATTTCGGTTTCTACGCGCAAATTTTACAGTATGCGCAGAATCATGACGATAAATTGTACGGTTTCCTGCTGTGTTGGAACAGACCTATTATGTAATTTTCAGCCATTTCTTGTTTAGCATCAGATGCTTAGCATTCAAAAATTCAAATTTTTCCAAAGGGGTATACATGGGAAATTGATTTTCAAATATTTCAAAGGGCCATATTTTGGAAACCAGTGAAACTATCGGCATAAATCTTTTGCTCAATTGTAGCTCTTCAGAAGAGCTATGAAAAAGGTTATTTGAGACTCCGAACTCAAGGGCTTCGTTTTTAAGAAAATCAGTTTTGAATCTTTTGTGAAATTTGAGACAAAGTTTTGACTTTGAGTCTCAATATCTTCAAAAGTATTAGAGATAAAGAATTGAATCTTATTATATCTTAAAGATAATTTAATTCTGATTCAGAATATATAATTATACATCATAATATGTGCAGTTATAACCCAGTAATGATCGATTTTATGAGACAATGTCAAATTATTGAAATTTTCTGAGCTCAAAAATTGCAAAAATCGTTTTTATCTTTTTACAAGCCCTAAAACCCAAAAAACAAAGTTGCGTTAATGCTTTTCCACTAATTTTCACCTCCTCTTTTGATTGGTAAAGTCAAAAATTGCAAAATCCAAAAATTTTAAAATTCAAATTTTTTCAATGGGAATTTGATTTTTAAATATTTCAAAGAGTCATATTTTGGAAACCAGTGAAGCTATCAGCATAAATCTTTTGCTCAATAGTAGCTCTTCAGAAGGACTATAAAAAAGGTTATTTGAGACTCCGAAACCAAGGGCTTAGTTTTCGAGAAAATCAGCTTTGAATCTTTTGTGAAATTTGAAACAAAGTTTTGACTTTGAGCCTCAATATCTCCAGAAGTATTTAAGATATAGAATTGAATCTTATTTTATCTTGAAGATAATTTAATTCTGATTCAAAATATTTAATTATACATCATAAAATGTGCAGTTATAATCGAATAATGAGTGGTTTAGCAAGATAATGTCAAATTATTGAAATTTTCTGAGCTCAAAAATTGCAAAAATCGTTTTTATCTTTTTACAAGCCCTAAAACCCAAAAAAAAAGTTGCGTTAATGCTTTTCCACTAATTTTCACCTCCTCTTTTAATTGGTAAAGTCAAAAATTGCAAAATCCAAAAATTTTAAAATTCAAATTTTTTCAATGGAAATTTGATTTTCAAATATTTCAAAGGGCCATATTTTGGAAACCAGTTAAGCTGTCGGCATAAATCTTTTGCTCAATTGTAGCTCTTCAGAAGAACTATAAAAAAGGTTATTTGAGACTCCGTACTCAAGGGCTTCGTTTTCGAGAAAATCAGCTTTGAATCTTTTGTGAAATTTGAAACAAAGTTTTGACTTTGAGCCTCAATATCTCCAGAAGTATTTAAGATAGAGAATTGAATTTTATTATATCTTGAAGATAATTTAATTCTGATTAAGAATATATAATTATAGATTATAATTTGTGCAGTTATAACCGAGTCCTTATAAACTCCGGACTCTGGATAACCAAATCAAACTTCAAAATTGCTGAATTCATTTAGTAAAGCAAAATGTGTTTTTCAATTTTTGATGTGTGAACATCTATACCGGCGGTTTGATAGTAAATTTCGGGAAATGTGACGGAAGTGTGAAAGGGGAGGTGACGTCATAACCCATGTGCAATGCTAATTTCGCAGCTACCTCAGTGCTTGCAGCTTATGAGGATTCATTAGATTCCCATGATAGATCAAGGCTGTTTAAAAGAGGACGTTGCGTAATAACTTGTACCTATGACATCATTGGGTAGGAATGCAAGGTGGTATTAGAATGTATTCATAAATGTACACGGTACTTTGAATACTTGGGTATTGAATACATACTTGTAATTGTATTCTGTACTCAAGAACATTCTACGCTTTTTGCCTGTACTCGAAACAGCTCTGACTATGCCTATACATCGTCTGGTCTAAAATTGAAACCCTTTCCAGCATAGACCATGAGCGGCCATTACTGCTCTAAACCTCCCCCTCCCCCCATGTGAAAGCTATAAAAGCTATAAAATACGCTGCAGCCTGGCTGCCCCTACCCTGGATACGCCTATGTGTTGCAAAATATATACAAAAAACCATCGCAATCTAAACGTCTTTTGGAAAGTTGTCGTCCATAAAATAAGTTTGAAAACCTTCGGCAACTTATCAAGATGAATACAGACACTGATGGTGATTATGTCTTCTGAAACTTTCCGATTTTTTCATATGGGGGCTCTCTCGAGATGTCGCTCTTTTCCATATAAATTTATTTATTTCGACAGTTCGTTGTCGGCCGACGAAACTTTTCATATTGGGATTTATTTAGTTTGAGATTCCGGGTCCGCACAAAACGGATTTTTCGTCTTATCTCCATTAAACATTGCGCTCGCCCGAGAAATCGGTAATAAATGATCTTCAAGACGGGAATACAAAGCCGGAGAGCATAAACGTATGAAAAATAACCCAAACATTTGGATAATAGATATAAATCCATTGTGGCATTAGGACCGAGCCTCTTTAAAGGGCCATTATTTAAAGATAAGAATACCCCAAAAGGTTTTGAATAAGGAAAAATGACTAATATCTTTTAATATAATCTCTCGTATTGCCTTTTAGCTTCATTATTTAATGCATTTGAGTAACTTTTACGGCAACACCAATCAAATTAGGGGATGGCCTCGCTCCATAGAGGCAATTTCGTTAATTAAATAACAAAACCAAACTGCCTGTCGAGTCTGAAGCAAAGCAAACAATTTAACCGAAACATACTGTGTACACTTCGGTCGCGACGCTCCCTAATATAAAGGGTGGCGGTGGTGGGACGGTTTTCAAACTGTTGAATGTTGGTCGATGATAATAAATCATTATGGGGTGCATCAATGCTCGATCCGCCTCTGGAATATCTAATGTTGTTCTCTATAGAGTTTTCATTAAAACATTAACCGTTCGGTTTCATTACCGGAGTAGTTCGGCGAAGGAAACAAAACCAAAACCCCCCATAATGCGGCAATTACCGTTAAGAAAATGGCACGTACACAACAGAATCTTCATTTCCAGTTATCACTACAGGGGGAGGTGGTGCTTTTACAATATAATATCTTTCCGGGTTTTTAAGGTGGCATTAAAAGTTAATCCAAAAACGATTTTTAAAAAAAAATCATTTGGAGAATTCTCAACCTGAATCGATTTGTTTAATGACATGGCAATGGAAATTGTTTTTATTTACAATCATACATGTAATATTGACTTTTCTGAATCGAAAATATCATTTTTTTGACTTTCACTTTTGGCCCACGGGTCGAAAGTTTACTTTCCTCTCGTGGGCCGAAATGTTTACAAGATTTTCTTGCTTTTAGAAAAGGAATGAAATGAACTTTGAAAATTAAAAATCTGATTACTTTTGTGTACGGAGATATAAGGTTTAAGGATCCATTTGGAAATGCCATGTTTTTTCCAAAATCTTCACGAAAGAGCATTAAATTCTCTTAAAAACTAACCAAATTCGTTCTAGAGACAAATATTGACAATTTAATTATAAACATATCTAAAATTAAAATAGAATAATACAATTTTATGTTTAGTTTTAAAATTAACAGCGTACAATGTTTTCAATTAACGTGGATCATATTTTATAGCTCGTAAATAATTTATTTGTAAATTAAAACGAAGTTGTTTGGAGTGTGTCAATATTATTGTATACGTAATTAATTTTTAATTAAACAATTTCGACGGTTTTGTGACATTTTCCATACCTTTTTCTCATACAATATTGAGGATTACGAATTAAACATTTAAGTGATCCTGCAACAAATTAATCTCCTTGAAAGTTTAAGGAGACAATCGCCCTTTAATCTAGGGATTTAAATGATTAATTATTGTTTTTCCCTTGCTCAAAATCCGCTCAAATATTCATCACATCACACGCGAAAATCCGTTGTTTAAATAAGCCTATATAGTGAACATTGCACGCAATTTATCCAGCGTTCCATGAAAAACATGTTTTAGTCTTGATCCGCCTTTGTGCTGTTCCAACATTGGTTAACCGCACTGGCCCTTTTGAAGGCCGTTGCGTTTATCAGTCTAATAATGACATACACATTACTGAAATTAAAATGAAAATCGGGGCTCAAGACTCCATAAAGTGTGCACATAACAAAAACTTGTCACCTTTTATTACAGCATCAAGGATTAAAAGTTTTCACTCATTATTTTAAATCCGCTTATAAAGTTTTAACTTTAATAGGAGGGACAAAGTTTAAGATTCCCACATAAAATTACCATAAACAAGGGCGCAATATAAAAAAGCTTGTCGCCCTGATGCTTAAAATTTTGCAACTTAATAATTTAATCAACAAACTAAATGATTTTTTTTTTGTTTTTTTAGGTTTTGACGTCTTAAAAGAAAAACATTCATACACGACAAAAAATAGAAAATTATGAATATTTTCACTTTAGAATTCCTGGAATAAAATCCATTAGACTGATGCTTTTTCAATAAGTCCATTTCTCGCTGACCGAGTCATATTTCGCAAAGGCCGAGAGACGTGACCACACCGACCACTCAAATCAAACGAAATTTTCCTCCAGGAAAACCGTGTTTCGGTAATTGAACGGTAATGCACAAGTCTAGTTGTAATCGGCGATATTTATTTGGCCATTACTTTTTATTTGCTGGGTTTTCTATAAAAGAAAAATTGGAAATCACTGCATTCATGTAGGATCATTTTTAAGCAATTTCCTCTAAGGGTGAGATTTCTAATTGAAAGTTATTTGCTTGCACAATCAAATTTAATCTGGAGAAAATTTTGCATTTAATATCGTTTATTGAATGATCATAGTGGGTGCACCCGGATCGGTGTTTATTTAGGCTCAATTTCGGAAATTGTTATTTCGGTCAAATTGGATGTTTCCAAAACAACTTCACGGACAAAGGGGGAAGATAAATATTGCCATATACTGATTATAATTTGCTAATAATGTCTTTTCAATAATTAACATGATATTCCATTTTAAACAAGTCCTCGTACATCAATCCACTTTTATCTAATTGAATTATTGATGAAATAAAGGTGGATTATTAATTTGGAACAAAAAACTTTCCAGACGATAAAAGTCTAATTGTCTGAAAAATGTACGATTTCTGAACTTTCGTTGAAATACTTAAAAGTTTCTCCTTTTGATCAGTTAAAAATTTCGGTATCTCCCAGGAAGGCTCATTAATTAATCATTTTGTAATGGCAATAATGGGCTCTTTCACTAAAATTTAAATTCGAAATTTAAAGGAGGGACTATTTCAGCCATATACAGTGTGTCCGAAATTCGAGTTTCTACATGGGGATTTCGCTTATTATGAGAGATACAAGGTGGCTCAAATTAGGAAAGTTTTAGGGAATTTATTGCTCATTTATATCCTGTTGTTAAATTTGCTTCAAATTTTTCTGTTTCCTAGAAATCAGAGAAAAACTGAAAATAGCCAATTTTGTTTTTTGTCAATAATTTATAAACCGTTAACTTTAACATTATTAAGACACTTTTTTGAGATAGATATTTTCGTGGTTTGAAAACATTCCGATCGTCGTTTGTTTTCGAGTTATTAACCAAAACTTTCTTATTTCTTATGGCGGCCATCTTTGATTTCAACAAAATAATATTCTGCGAAAAAAATCCTTTAAAATAATGTATTACAAGCTATGAAAACGTTTTGCAAGTCCTTTAAAGTTACAGTTGGAACCGATATTTTGCTAAATTTGGCAACAATGCTCATAGTTATGAGAATAAAACTAAATAAGTATGATTTAATATCTAGAATCGGTATTTTTGAAGTCTTCTGACAATTTTACTGGATAAAGAAAAAATAAGTAGGTAAGGTACCGTAAGGTGGGGGTACTTGCAACAGTGGCACAACTTGCAACAATATTCATCGGGTGGAATTTTTGCTTTCCCCCTCCTCTCACTTGAGTCGCGCGTCAACCGCTAACATGTTACCGTTTAGAACGGATCAGTAGGTTGAAATGTGAGTAGGTTTAGCGTTGAAAAATTTTAAACACGAAAAATTTGGCGCCATTTTCTGACAGCTCTGGTAAGTGCTCTAAATTGTTGCAATATAACTTCTCCTGTGCAGCGCTTATTGACCCTAGGATTTGTATCAAATTTGGATATGATGTGCTTGAATGCTTAGTCTAAAACATTGAATATCTAGTTTTGAGTTAAGTTTGAAGGTTTTCGTGAATAGATTTTTTTTAAATTGCATGTACAAAAGTGGGTAACTTGCAACATACCTTGCAAATACAAAAAACAGTTAGGGAGTAGGACCTACCGTAATTATTCCAACAAAACTTTGGAAAATGCATTAAGGGCCATCGAAAACGGATCAGGGATTCGGGAAGCATCACGAGAATTCGGGATTGACCCATCAACACTTTCTCGGAAAAGAAGAAACTTGTTTTCCCTTTATCAGGGTAGGCAGCCTGTATTTCCAAAGGAAGAGGAAGAAAAATTGACCAAAACTGGCCAAAATTAGCCAATTTTTTATTTTTTTTTTAATATTTTGTGTTGCAAGTAAGTTAACACGAAAATATCTGTCTTAAAAAAGTGTCTTAATAAAGTTAAAGTTAGAAAAATCTAAAGTTAACGGTTTATGAATTATTGACAAAAAACAAAACTGGCTATTTTCAGTTTTTCTCGGATTTCTAGGAAACAGAAAACTTTGAAGCAAATTTAACAACAGGATATAAATAAGCAATAAATTCCCTAAAACTTTCCTAATTTGAGCCACCCTGTATCTCTCATAATAACCGTAATCCCCATGTAGAGACCGGAATTTCGGACACACTGTATACCAAAAAAAAAGTGCTACAAGATTAAATAAGTTTTTTACAGGCACTTAAAACTGGCAACCATCTATATCTATATCAATATAATGTTTAATTACGATACTAACCTAAGTCACTCAAATGTGAGTTATTCTCATTAGTTTAAAAACTACACGTTTCAGGTGAATGTCTTACTTGAACAGTTCAACAGTATATTGGTGAGTAGATGGCTGCGGAACTCGCTACGCTCGTCCCGCAGAGGTCCACCCATGAGTTCTGCAATAGTCCACTTATTTGTCCTTGAACAATAACTTATTATATAAAGTCAAAATTTGTGAGATTATGATTATTCACTTTTTGTCAATTTCCGTTTCAATAGGAATTAGTAATATTACTTTACCAAACTAGTAACATAATGTAACAAGTTATTCAAGTACAAATGAGTGAATTATTGCGGAACTTATGGGTGGACCTCTGCGGGACGAGCGCAGCGAGTTCCGCAGCCATCTATTTATTAATATGTTATGAGTGGACCCAGGCATCTATTCACCAATATGTTGTTCAAGTACAATACTAACCTAACTCACTCAAATGTCAGTTATTCTCATTAGTTTAAAAACTACACGTTTCACGTGAATGTCTTACTTGAACAGTTTAACAGTATATTGGTGAGTAGATGGCTGCGGAACTCGCTACGCTCGTCCCGCAGAGGTCCACCCATGAGTTCTGCAATAGTCCACTTATTTGTCCTTGAACAATAACTTATTATATAAAGTCAAAATTTGTGAGATTATGATTATTCACTTTTTGTCAATTTCCGTTTCAATAGGAATTAGTAATATTACTTTACCAAACTAGTAACATAATGTAACAAGTTATTCAAGTACAAATGAGTGAATTATTGCGGAACTTATGGGTGGACCTCTGCGGGACGAGCGCAGCGAGTTCCGCAGCCATCTATTTATTAATATGTTATGAGTGGACCCAGGCATCTATTCACCAATATGTTGTTCAAGTACAATACTAACCTAACTCACTCAAATGTCAGTTATTCTCATTAGTTTAAAAACTACACGTTTCACGTGAATGTCTTACTTGAACAGTTCAACAGTATATTGGTGAGTAGATGGCTGCGGAACTCGCTACGCTCGTCCCGCAGAGGTCCACCCATGAGTTCTGCAATAGTCCACTTATTTGTCCTTGAACAATAACTTATTATATAAAGTCAAAATTTGTGAGATTATGATTATTTACTTTTTGTCAATTTCCGTTTCAATAGGAATTAGTAATATTACTTTACCAAACTAGTAACATAATGTAACAAGTTATTCAAGTACAAATGAGTGAATTATTGCGGAACTTATGGGTGGACCTCTGCGGGACGAGCGCAGCGAGTTCCGCAGCCATCTATTTATTAATATGTTATGAGTGGACCCAGGCATCTATTCACCAATATGTTGTTCAAGTACAATACTAACCTAACTCACTCAAATGTGAGTTATTCTCATTAGTTTAAAAACTACACGTTTCAGGTGAATGTCTTACTTGAACAGTTCAACAGTATATTGGTGAGTAGATGGCTGCGGAACTCGCTACGCTCGTCCCGCAGAGGTCCACCCATGAGTTCTGCAATAGTCCACTTATTTGTCCTTGAACAATAACTTATTATATAAAGTCAAAATTTGTGAGATTATGATTATTCACTTTTTGTCAATTTCCGTTTCAATAGGAATTAGTAATATTACTTTACCAAACTAGTAACATAATGTAACAAGTTATTCAAGTACAAATGAGTGAATTATTGCGGAACTTATGGGTGGACCTCTGCGGGACGAGCGCAGCGAGTTCCGCAGCCATCTATTTATTAATATGTTATGAGTGGACCCAGGCATCTATTCACCAATATGTTGTTCAAGTACAATACTAACCTAACTCACTCAAATGTCAGTTATTCTCATTAGTTTAAAAACTACATGTTTCACGTGAATGTCTTACTTGAACAGTTCAACAGTATATTGGTGAGTAGATGGCTGCGGAACTCGCTACGCTCGTCCCGCAGAGGTCCACCCATGAGTTCTGCAATAGTCCACTTATTTGTCCTTGAACAATAACTTATTATATAAAGTCAAAATTTGTGAGATTATGATTATTTACTTTTTGTCAATTTCCGTTTCAATAGGAATTAGTAATATTACTTTACCAAACTAGTAACATAATGTAACAAGTTATTCAAGTACAAATGAGTGAATTATTGCGGAACTTATGGGTGGACCTCTGCGGGACGAGCGCAGCGAGTTCCGCAGCCATCTATTTATTAATATGTTATGAGTGGACCCAGGCATCTATTCACCAATATGTTGTTCAAGTACAATACTAACCTAACTCACTCAAATGTCAGTTATTCTCATTAGTTTAAAAACTACATGTTTCACGTGAATGTCTTACTTGAACAGTTCAACAGTATATTGGTGAGTAGATGGCTGCGGAACTCGCTACGCTCGTCCCGCAGAGGTCCACCCATGAGTTCTGCAATAGTCCACTTATTTGTCCTTGAACAATAACTTATTATATAAAGTCAAAATTTGTGAGATTATGATTATTTACTTTTTGTCAATTTCCGTTTCAATAGGAATTAGTAATATTACTTTACCAAACTAGTAACATAATGTAACAAGTTATTCAAGTACAAATGAGTGAATTATTGCGGAATTTATGGGTGGACCTCTGCGGGACGAGCGCAGCGAGTTCCGCAGCCATCTATTTATTAATATGTTATGAGTGGACCCAGGCATCTATTCACCAATATGTTGTTCAAGTACAATACTAACCTAACTCACTCAAATGTCAGTTATTCTCATTAGTTTAAAAACTACACGTTTCACGTGAATGTCTTACTTGAACAGTTCAACAGTATATTGGTGAGTAGATGGCTGCGGAACTCGCTGCGCTCGTCCCGCAGAGGTCCACCCATAAGTTCTGCAATAGTCCACTTATTTGTCCTTGAACAATAACTTATTATATAAAGTCAAAATTTGTGAGATTATGATTATTCACTTTTTGTCAATTTCCGTTTCAATAGGAATTAGTAATATTACTTTACCAAACTAGTAACATAATGTAACAAGTTATTAAAGTGCAAATGAGTGAATTATTGCGGAACTTATGGGTGGACCTCTGCGGGACGAGCGCAGCGAGTTCCGCAGCCATCTATTTATTAATATGTTATGAGTGAAACCAGGAATCTATTCACCAATATGTTGTTCAAGTACAATACTAACCTAACTCACTCAAATGTCAGTTATTCTTATTAGTTTAAAAACTACACGTTTCAGGTGAATGTCTTACTTGAACAGTTCAACAGTATATTGGTGAGTAGATGGCTGCGGAACTCGCTACGCTCGTCCCGCAGAGGTCCACCCATGAGTTCTGCAATAGTCCACTTATTTGTCCTTGAACAATAACTTATTATATAAAGTCAAAATTTGTGAGATTATGATTATTCACTTTTTGTCAATTTCCGTTTCAATAGGAATTAGTAATATTACTTTACCAAACTAGTAACATAATGTAACAAGTTATTCAAGTACAAATGAGTGAATTATTGCGGAACTTATGGGTGGACCTCTGCGGGACGAGCGCAGCGAGTTCCGCAGCCATCTATTTATTAATATGTTATGAGTGAAACCAGGAATCTATTCACCAATATGTTGTTCAAGTACAATACTAACCTAACTCACTCAAATGTCAGTTATTCTTATTAGTTTAAAAACTACACGTTTCAGGTGAATGTCTTACTTGAACAGTTCAACAGTATATTGGTGAGTAGATGGCTGCGGAACTCGCTACGCTCGTCCCGCAGAGGTCCACCCATGAGTTCTGCAATAGTCCACTTATTTGTCCTTGAACAATAACTTATTATATAAAGTCAAAATTTGTGAGATTATGATTATTCACTTTTTGTCAATTTCCGTTTCAATAGGAATTAGTAATATTACTTTACCAAACTAGTAACATAATGTAACAAGTTATTCAAGTACAAATGAGTGAATTATTGCGGAACTTATGGGTGGACCTCTGCGGGACGAGCGCAGCGAGTTCCGCAGCCATCTATTTATTAATATGTTATGAGTGAACCCAGGCATCTATTCACCAATATGTTGTTCAAGTACAATACTAACCTAACTCACTCAAATGTCAGTTATTCTCATTAGTTTAAAAACTACACGTTTCACGTGAATGTCTCACTTGAACAGTTCAACAGTATATTGGTGAGTAGATGGCTGCGGAACTCGCTGCGCTCGTCCCGCAGAGGTCCACCCATAAGTTCCGCAATAATCTACCTGGTTTTGTTCTACAATGAGACGATCTGACAACTACTCTTTCTACCCCGTAACAGTAGATATAAGTATGGCAGAAGAAAAAACCATCATGCTGATACTTTCCAAACATTAAACGACTGGGAAAACTAAGAGGCAACAGTCTCTAATACGTTTCAAAGTTAATTCAACCTCATTAAATGTGTGTTCATATATTGAAGAGTTTTATTATATTTTTGATTTGTCGGATTAATATTGTAAGTTGCTCTACTGTTTCTTTAAAACAATGGTTGATTCTCTTTTATAAAGATTTTCTTCAATATTCTTTGTAGTATTTTTGGGTGTAAAAGGACTTGTCTCACTGTGGAACATACTTGTTCTACAATGAGACGTTTTTGAAAAATTGCCCTATTTATTTTTTGAATGGATACAATGATAATCTAATTGCATTAAATTATGAGAAATATGTCAATCTATGAACATGCAACATCGAAATTACAAAATTCAATCATATCTCCTGGCTATTTACCGAAAAGCAACTTTTTTCTCATTGTGGAACACTTTCCCCTACTACGGCTGTCATCTTTTCATGTCGAAATTATATTAATATTGCGTAAATCCTTTATTGGATATAGTTTACGTAGTGCCAGGTAAATTATATGTCTGATTTTATTATCTAGATTTTACTGGAACATTTATTTCAGCTGTATTTATACGCAATAAAACCGAAATCTGTCTTGGAATGGAACCACCACCCCTTAAAATCGAGTTCTGTCTCATCTTGGCGCCCAACGTGGGGCTCGAACCTACGATCCTGAGATTAAAAGTCTCATGCTCTACCGACTGAGCTAGCCAGGCTTTGCCAGAATAACTTGTTTGCTTTTCTGGCAAATTTCGCACGACCGTATTCGGTTTTTTTTTATATCCCGATACATATTTGACCATCACGTCTCACGTTTCATTGCTGCCCAAGTTTTGTACGCCCCGAAAAAACTTATGCGTTCGTGACGTATAATGAAAGAGTTAGGCCGGTTATGTCGCGTATATCGCCACTCGAAGAATAAATACAAAATGAGCGTATGAAATTAACAACTTTGAGCATTTTTTGAATAACATGGTTCACGAATTATTAATCAACCAGATTTACTCCTGTGGAACTACATTTTAATAAACCTGCAAAGTTTTTGCTACCATCTAAACTCCGACCTCAGAAGGCGAAGCACGGAGAAATATCACATGACCAGAAGCTAATATTGGCAAAAGAAGCACTTCAGGATATGCGTTGCGTCCCTATGAGCCTTTCAAAATTGGGGACCTTGTTTTGTTGCGCACAAACGCGGTGTCGTCAACAATATCAACGGAAACGAAAAAAATGTTACTGCTTTTCACTGGCCCTTTTAGGATTACGAAACAGGGCCCGGATCCCGAACCCAGGATTCGATAGTATCGTCTATGTAATTTATATGGACGATACTAACGAATCGGAGGTTCGGGATCTGGGTCCTGGTCAGTTTTCACGTATGTTTTGGGAAATCCGGATTCCAAAGCTGAGCGAGGCACCTTTCATGTCAGTCATATGCGGAGATATGTTCCACCGAGTGGATAAGCGAAATGAAGCTCCTGCGCGTTCCAAAATTTATGGAAGTCCAAGAGCTTGGGGGACAGATGAAATATAATGTTCAAGGTTCACCAAATTGTCGAGATCTGGTACTAAATGGGCTCGAATTAGGTCGTCACTCAAAGATTATTAATTATCACGTGTACTGCGGCTGGCATCTTTTCGTGTCGAAATTATATTAATATTGTATAAATCCTCTATTGGATATAGTTTTCGGAGTGTCAGGTAAATTATATGTCTGATAATTATTATCTATATTTTACTGGAACATTTATATCAGTTGTATTTATACGCAATAAAAACGAAATCTGTCTTGGAATTCTTTTTGTTCCCAATTCGTCACTGAACCACCACCCCTTAAATTCGAGTTCTGTCTCATCTTGGCGCCCAACGTGGGGCCCCACCCACGACCCTGAGATTAAGAGTCTCATGCTCTACCGACAATAAAGGATTTATTATTGGATATAGTTTACGTAGTGTCAGGTAAATTATATGTCTGATATTATTATCTATATTTTACTGGAACATTTATTTCAGCTGTATTTATACGCAATAAAACCGAAAGGTGTCTTGGAATTCTTTTTGTTTCCAATTCGCCAATGAACCACAAACCCTTAAATTCGAGTTCTGTCTCATCTTGGCGCCCAACATGGGGCTCGAACCCACGACCCTGAGATTAAGAGTCTCATGCTCTACCGACAATAAAGGATTTATTATTGGATATAGTTTACGTAGTGTCAGGTAAATTATATCTCTGATATTATTATCTATATTTTACTGGAACATTTATTTCAGCTGTATTTATATGCAATGAAATTGAAGTCTGTCTTGGAATTATTTTTGTTCCCAATTCGCCACTGAACCACCACCCCTAAATTCAAGTTCTATCTCAGTACTTGAATAATAACTTATTATATAAAGTCAGAATTTGTAAGATTATCCACTTTTTGTCAATTCGCCTTTCAACAGGAATTAGTAATGTTACTTTACCAAACTAGTAACATAATGGGACAAGTTATTCAAGTACAAATGAATGAATTGTTGCGGAACTTATGGGTGGACCTCTGCGGGACGAGCGTAGCGAGTTCCGCAGCCATCTATTCATCAATATGTTGTTTAACTACGATACTAACCTGACTCTCATTAGTTTAAAAACTACACGTTTCAGGTGAATGTCTTACTTAAACAGTTCAACCGTAGGTATATTGGTGAGTAGATAACTGCGGAACTCGCTGCGCTCGTCCCGCAGAGGTCCACCCATAAGTTCCGCAATAATCCATTTATTTGTACAAGGTGTTTTTTAAATATTAACACCCTAACTTCAGCCTCTACCTTTACAGGTAGAAAAAAGGTGTGAATAGAAAAGTTGTACAGTTTTAACTGAATTTATAGAAACCATGATCAGAAATAAAATTTGAATGTTAGAAATGTGAGATTTTTCATGCTTCTAGCTTTTTTTCAAATGGGATACTATATGCCTTGATCTATATTTGATTGAGCAATCTCTTATATATTCGGCTCCAAAAATTGTAAAAATACTATCCTACTACTGATTTTGTGAACCATTCTACCTGTATGGGTGAAAACTGCAGGTAAAATTTGAGGTACTTGGTTTCTCTGATAGTATTTTCAAAATTTTTAGAACCAAATATGTTGGAGATGGCTTAACCAAATATAGACAAACTATATAGTTTTAGAATCGGAAAATTGTGTTCTTCAAGAATATAGAACCAAATATACCGCATCCCATTTGGAAAAAGCTGAAAGCATGCAATATTTTACATTTTTGACGTCCAATTTTTGTTTCTAATTATGGATTCTAAAAATTTAGTCAATACTGTACAACTTTTATATTTACACCTTCCATCTATCTGTAAAGGTAAAGGTTGTACGTGGGGTGTCAATATACCGAGTGACAATGAAACTATACTACCCATGGCGGCATTTCTTAACGGCTCGAGATAGAAATATGCAACTCGGTTTGTTGATAGGGTGGAAAATTGTGAACAATTTCAATATAAAAACAATTGAAAATCTTTTCCGGTTTTACCGGAAATGGCAGTTTTTACGTAAAATACAAACAAATAGGAATTATATTTTTGAGCCATTCTATTTCAAAAACTATCAATTTTTGATATAGGGTATGTTAAACAAAAGTTATTTAAAATTATTCAGAGAGTCCAAAAAAAAGATAATATACAGGGTGTCCCATTTAAAATAACATGAGAAAAACATGGCATTTCCAAATGGACCCCTGCTACCTGCAATGTTTGCCTTTGCGCTTTGTTAATGATAACAGCAAAACTGAGCTTGATTGGGAATTGAATTCGTTTGAATTGAAACGGTAGGTCAATGTGGATAAGTGAAATTCGAGGTATAATGACACTTTCCCCTTTTTCCGACACCTGTTAAAATAATGCCACCAAGTATATTTTGTCCAAATTGTGTGATCCGAAGCCTCGTACCATTACATAATCTAGAAGCATCGAGATTTTGCATAAGCATGACTGGTACATTTAGTTTCAATTGAAGTTTATGTGAGGGTATACCCGAAAGTTCAAGCAAATTTAAGAACTTTGCGGGATATGAAGTACTTTGTTCTGTATCCATGATTGTATCTATTGATAGATACTCCTTCATTTCCCCCTACACATTTCTTAAAATGTTAGTGTTGATTTTATTAACGATTATGTCATTTTCCGGCGCTAATATTGCTCTTGTGCACAGCCACTGTTCACTATTTAAATTTTTTAGCAAGTCCGAATGAACTTTAGCAATAAGACCTACATCATTCTTTACTAAATTAGAACATTTTCTGGAAAGTGAAATATAACCTTCAGCATCTGCTTCGAAACGTCCATCAGCGATTTTCAATAGGATATCTGCATAATCTATGTCATTATGAAAATGCACTTTCATATTAGTTTTCAGACTGAATTTTTCAACTTTCGCCTATAAGCTTGATGATTTAATGCATGCTCTGATTTCATCTACCGGTGGATTATTGGGAGAAGTTGTCGGAAATCATCAACCAATGCACTATCTCGTAGATCCTGAAGAGTCTGATTTCTATCATTTTCTAGTGAGACATCGTACTTTTATCCCACACTAAAAGCATTTGCTCTAAATAGAGTCGGTGTGAATAAAATTTGTGTGTCCATCCCTATCAACTCTTTACTAAATTTATAGTCATTTAATGTTTGACTCTTTCAATTATCTTCTCGAGTAAGAAGAGCATTGGAAGGTTGAAATTTTAAAGTAGAAATCCGGATAGGTCAAAAATTCATTAAAAAAAAAAAACGTTTTATTTAAAACATCTCAAGAATTTTAACAATTCCTGGATTTAATTTATTTCATCTTCAGCTTTATCTTGTAGTACATCCATACAGGGGCGCCGGGTTTCAGAAAACCTCGTGGGTGCTGATGTTCATGTACCGGCATTTATGAGGGGGGGGGGGGGGGGGTGAACAGCCCGCCGGTGGCGCAAAAACTTCTCCAGAAACCACGCCCAAAAACGTTTACCAGCATTCTTTAATTTACATTCGGACGAGTGTCTAAGAAGGGAATGGTAATATATTCCAAACAACGTAGTTCACACCTTTCCATATTCGTTTTCCAGCTGCGGGAGCTAGTGCTGCTTGGTGCTTGCGTAAGTTTTTTGCGGTGTTTGCTAAAATTGGAAAAAAAGGACGACTATAAGGGTAAAGAGTAGAGTGTTTTCACAGCTATCAGAACAATACCCACTTCTACCACGTAAAAGCCCCCCTCCAGCATAGCCATCATAGCCCACGATTAATCTATTTTCAAAAGGCGCCGCCGATCTAGGGATTTTCCCACGGTATCGAAAAACTTCCTAGGCTCAAGTGCCCCCAGCTATCAGGCTAGCAGATTCACAAGCAAAATATTTATTATTGCAATAAAATTAATGCACCTGTTTATGACCAATACCCACCTCACAGCTATCAGAGCAATACCCACCTCCACTACGTCAAAAAGCTTTTACTCTGAAGAGGTACTTCTTTCCATATCCCTTCACTTTCTTGAAAACTAAAGAATATTTCAACAATTCCTGCATTTGTATTCGTCAATAGTGTTCTAAACTCCATTGCAATAATAACATTTTGCTTGTGAATCTGGTGGACCACTTACGTAGTAGAGGTGGGTATTGGTCTGATAGCCGAGGGCACTTAAGCCTGGGAAGTTTTTCGATACCGTGGGAAAATCTCTTGATCGGCGGCGCTTTTGATCTGAAATTTTGGGGATTTGACCCGGGCCAACCCCAAAATTGACGAATTCGAATACAAATGCAAGAATTGGTTAAATATTCTTTAGTTTTCAAGAAAGTAAAGGGATATAATAAAGTGCCATCTCAGGGTAAGAGCCTTTTGAAAATAGATTAATGGAGGGCTTTACGGAAGAGGGTTTACAGTGCAGGTGGGTAAAAAGTGCCTCCTCAGGGTAGGAGCTTCACGGAAGGGGGTATAGTGGAGGTGGGTAAAGTTCGCCTCACGAGTCTAGCACTACGACGTCTGAAGAGCAAGGGGACATAACGCCATTCATTTCGAGCTTTATGCTGCTTGTCATAGGCGAGCGTCCAACGTTTTTGAATATTACTTTTTCCTTATAAATGTAGGTGTATAATATAAATAAATATTAAGGTATTTCTTATTGGAAGTCAAATAGGCAATATTGCAATTTTTTTATCCGCATTCTTTCCATAGTGCTAGACTTGTAAGGCGAACTTTAGTGGTATAATGACTGTGCTGGAGGGGAGTTTTTACGTAGTAGAGGTGGGTATTGGTCTGATAGCCGGGGGCACTTGAGCCTGGGAAGTTTTTCGATACCGTGGGAAAATCTCTAGATCGGCGGCGCTTTTGATCTGAAATTTTGGGGATTTGACCTGGGCCAACCCCAAAATGGGCTCTTTCACTAATTTTTGAAATTGGCATATTTGGATAAAGCAACTAAAAACAGAATTTTCTGTATTTTTACTTTTGAAAAATTCATAGTCCTTCTTGAGAAAACAGAAAAAAAAGAAATACCTCCAAATAAAAACCCAGAATTTATTTCTATGACGTCGCAGCTCGCTATTTGACCGTGTTGCCACTAATTGTCAACATTGAAAATTTGTAATAGATTTAATTCTGAAATGTTCCCAAAATATCATGAAAAGTAGTTAAATTAATTAGTTATGGATTCAAGATTTTATAACATTTTTATTGAAATTATGCTTAAACACAATTTAATATAATTTTCTATGTTTAGTTTTATTTATTTATTTTACGTTGCACTACATTTAGTCACCACCGACAACAGCGCATTCGAACCTTTACCTGCATTTACTACAGGATAAATACAGCAGAGGCGGACAGCTGTTTGCAACAACAAGCGAAATGAAAAATATTTATGCGACGTCAGCAAATCGGCGCGTTTTTAAATAATTCAAATTTTGGTAGTTTAAAATGCTTGTAAAAAACTTATTTAACCTTGTAGAACATTTTTTTTTGGTATATGTGCCTAAAATAGTCCCTCCTTTGGGATTTTATACCTAAATTACGTATTTAAATTTTAGTGAAAGAGCCCATTAACGGATTCGAATACAAATGGAAGAATTGATTGATATCAACTGCCAGTACTGGATTTACTGTGCTGATTTTACAGTCATTTGCCGTTCTAATTTCAACAGGGTACTCTTGTGGTCATTCAGTACTGAATCGACTGAATCCAGTGTACCTACTGAAAATAATATCGGAACGGCGTCCAGTAAATTCAGTACTGACAGAGTTAATATCGGAACATAACCTATATAAGGCTATGGTCCAAATATAATCAAACGTTAGCCATTAGCTCTGTTCCAACAGACATGAGAACCGTTCCAGAACCAATAATTTCCAGTTGCCCACCTATTTTTCAATAAGTTGAACGTTTTTCCTAATTGACAAATGGATTGATCGACTGGAAATTACCGTTCTAGAAAGGTTTTCATGTCTGCTGGAACAGAGCTAAAGTAACCGAATCGGTCAACAGATGTTTACTGAAAATTCCGGTTACTTTGGGGAACGCAAATATGGAAATAAAACATAATTGACAGAAGTTACAGATAAAACCTTGATAAAACCAACAAAACCGACATCCGATGGCCGGTAACTATTTTGACATTTGGTTAACCAGATTTCAGGAACCCGAGGTACAAAATTAACCACAGTTTTCCAGGAACTAGAGAGGATTATCAGTTTTTAAGTCTATGCTCGTGGCTGCTCGACCCCTTGAGCACCCACGTAGTCGGCGCCTCTGCCTCCATAGTAGGTATCTTTACTTAAAAGGAGAATCTGTCTATTTGGGGAAAATCTAGAGATCTTTTTTTAATTTTTTTAAAAATTTATATTTTTGTGACGCCACACCAGCAATCTATCTTCTTTCCTGGATACAGGAAACAACACAAAGAGCTCCGGATTGGAAAGGTACATATTGTGTCAGATTCGAGGTCGATGCGTGGCCAGTATAGTCTGACGAAAATCCATTTTATTAAAAAAGATTATGTAATGATACTTCGGCCCACCTTTCCACCCACAGGTTTCTCCACAACACAAGGAATCCTCTCACACCTGCAACACCCTTCCACTTTCACTTCCTGCCTGCAAAATTGAAGGTTCTACAGGAGTTTGAAATGTACTAAACAAGCTGACAACCTTACATTGATAAATGTCAAACGTCAAACCAATGAGAATGTTTTCCTAAAATTCAAATTTTGAGCATTTTCTTCTTCAAATGTCAAGAAAATTTTATTAATAGTTAATTTTTGGATTTTTAAATTTCAAATCAGACAATCAATCATTGCATGGAGCTGTAATAATTGTAAAGATATGAACACAGCAGATCAAGGTGGAAGAACAAAAGGTCTAATTATTGAATAGACAAATCACGTACAAGCAGCAACTACAGTAACAAATCTTGGCGTTCTCCCGAAACTTAAATATACCCAAGATACCGAAACCAAGCCAAGCGAGCGAGAGATGATTAATTGATAAACTCCTCCTCCAATTCGCAATGCTATCTGCCGTATCATATAGCCATAATTCATTTCGGAAATCGCAATTCTCGTGGCAAGATTGCATTATCGGCAAACAATGTTATTATTAATAATTTATTGTTCGAGCAACAGAGTTGTTGCAATTTTTCTGGCTATTTTCAAATCATTAATATTGCATGGAAAAACTGTACGCCTTTTCGATGTAATGTAATACTCAACAATTATTATTCCAAAAAGGGAAACGAACCATTTCAATTCTTGATTACAATTAATTAATTAAAACTGATTCACTCAGGGCACACGGAAATGGTGTAACGAATACCGGAGACACTCTAGAGCGAGAAGCTAATTAATCAAATCTAGAAGGCTCTGGAGGATTAAATGCCTTGCTAATGAAGAGTGTTTCTGCATCGTATGGCATTTTTGTTTTTCGCACCCAAAAACAACAAAGCTAAACCTCAGCTTATCGGGCCGAATTTCGGTTAGAAACGGGGCCCATAAACCGCGCCGTGGAGTTTGCTAAACGGCCGGTGCGTGTTATCGCTATCGGGGCGCCACCTGAATTCGAAATGCCCAATTAACGGAGCCACGTTTCGGATACGAGTATCGGGACTGTCAATGGTTTCGGGGGGTGATTAAGTCGAGACCGAGATAGGAAAACCAATGAAGGAACTGGGGAATTTTTACTATGATTTTTTTTTTATTGAGGCAGCTTCATATTTCACCGTTGCCTGTCATAATATCGAACTTAATTGATAAAGAACATTGTTTTATAACCTGATCCTGTGAACTGTCGCCGCAGGAGGTGGCGACCGAAATTAATTCGATCACGATATTTTCCTGTTGATATTTGAAATATGGTTGAATAATAAACCCTCATAGGGGAGATTAGAAATTTATTGGAAATGCTCAGTCAGTCTTTACAAAATAATTCTTTAGTATATGACACACAATTCACACATTAGAATTTCTCTTCAATTAACTCCTGGAACAATAATGGACTGTACCTCAAAATAAAACTGTTCGATAAAGGTTGTCGCCTCGTTTTTCCAGTAAAACCGTTTCCCAAGCCAAGACTTTATTGGATTTGGCTCTGTCTGTGCATGTGTTTCCTCTCGTAAAGCGCCTTTTGTATATTCAAAACGAACTGGCAAAGTAGTTGAAAACCCTGGTAAATAACACAAAGGCAACGTGATATTTGCCCAGTTTAATAACGGCAAAGGAAATTTTGCCTTATAAATCATCAAGTCATTGACATATTGAACCCCTCGCCTAATATGTTATCAATATGGTTAAAAGCGATAACACAATATAGAAATTTATTAGCGAGAGTGGGCGTGAGGAAAATCAACCGCAAGTTACCTTTTTCCTGGGGGAACCGTTCGTTTTCACGGGGCCCTGTATTAAAAACAAACACATTTCGTTCAGAGGAGGGGCGAAGGTGGATTTTCCTTTAAAACGCTACGTGTTAAGTGAGCATTTAAAGTGTTGCCTTTGGGGAATTATTCACGGCGCTTGGAAAAATCGTAAAAAAAAAAAGATATTTGGATAACAACAAGATTGATTCTCTAAGGGGTTTGTTTGCAAATGGAAAATGGTTTTCTGAGAACTTGAAAATTTCAATCAACAGCCTTTTGGCTCTCCAGATTTGTCCCTGTGCGATTATTTTTTCTGAGACAACCCTAAATCTCAGGTATATCGTGATTATTAAGTATTTTGTCAAGTTATTTTTGTAAATTTTATTAATTTTTCCATGCCTTAATAAGTTTCCAAACTCAATTGAGTGCTTCAAATTAACTTTTCCACAAAAAGGAAACTTCAATTCATAAATCTTGAAAGTTTCAAGACACTGTGATCATTATAGTATATTACAATTCGGGACGGAAAATGCTTCATTGCTGGAAAATGAGCTTCTAACCTTCCTCTTCACATGCAAAAAGTTTCAAATTTTTCCGTTCACTAGTTTTCCAGGAAAACTTTAAAATGTGTGAGATGGTATTTTCAACTAATTCAGTTTTTGTAGCTTGATTTCCAAGATTTTTCATGTTGCTGTTATCCACTGGAAAAATTTGAAATTTTGGCAAAATGAGCTTCTCACCTTCCTCTTTACATGCAAAAAATTTCAAAATTTTCCCTTCACTAGTTTTCCAGAAAAACTTTGACTTGTGTGAGACTGTATTAACAAATATTTCAATTTTTGTAAGCCGATTTCCATAATTTTTCATGTTGTTACTTTCCACTGGAAAAATTTAAAATTATGGGAAAAAGAGCCCCTAACCTTCCTCTTTACATGCAAAAAAAATTCAAATTTTTCCGTTTACTAGTTTTCCAGAAAACTTTGAAATGTGTGAGATAGTATTTTCAACTAATTCAGTTTTTGTAGGTTGATTTCCAAGATTTGACATGTTGTTGTTTTCGACTGGAAAAATTTGAAATATTGGCAAAATGAGCTTCTCACCTTCCTCTTTACATGCAAAAAGTTTCAAACTAGTTTTCCAAGAAAAAATTGAATTGTGTGAGACACACAAATATTTTAATTTTTGTAAGTTGATTTCCATGATTTTTCATGTTGTTACTTTCCACTGGAAAAATTTAAAACTATGGAAAAATGAGCCCCTAATCTTCCACTTCACATGCAAAAAGTTTCAAATTTTTCCGTTCACTAGTTTTCCAGGAAAACTTTCAAATGTGTGAGACGGTATTTTCAACTAATTCAGTTTAAAAAAATTTGAAATTTTGGGAAAATGAGCTTCTCACCTTTCTCTTCACATGCAAAAAGTTTCAAGATTTTCCCTTCACTAGTTTTCCAAGAAAACTTTGAAATGTGTAAGACTGTATTTTCAATTAATTCAGTTATTAAAGGTTGATTTCCAATATTCCTCATGTTATTTTTTACTGGGAAAATTTGAAATTTTGGGAAAATGAACCTTCAACCTTTCTACTCTTAACATGCAAGAAATTTCCAATTTTTGCCTTCACTAGTTTTCCAGGAAAACTTTGAAATGTGTGAAATTGTATTTTCAATTAATTCAGTTATTGAAGGTTGATTTCCAAGATTCTTCATGTTGTTATTTTCCACTGGAAAAATTTGAAATTTCGGGAAAATGAGCCTCTAACCTAATTCTTAACATCTAAAAAGTTTCAAATTTTTCCGTTCACTAGTTTTCCAGGAAAACTTTGAAATGTGGGAGACTGTATTTTCAATTAATCCAGTTATTGTAAGTTGATTTCCAATATTCCTCATGTTGTTATTTTCTACTGGGAAAATTTGAAATTTTGGGAAAATGAGTCTTCAACCTTTCTACTCTTCACATGCAAGAAATTTCCAATTTTTGCCTTCCCTAGTTTTCCAGGAAAACTTTGAAATATGCGAAATTGTATTTTCAATTAATTCAGTTATTGAAGGTTGATTTCCAAGATTCTTCATGTTGTTATTTTCCACTGGAAAAATTTGAAATTTTGGGAAAATGAGCTTCTCATCTTTCTCTTTACATGCAAAAAGTATCAAAATTTTTCCCGAGGGGCTTTTCACCCAAAGAAATCGGTGTACAAATTCCTGGGAATACTTAGAAATAGCTAAAAATACTTGTAAGTATCTAGAAATACTTTGGAAATACCTAGAAATGCTTAGAAATACTTGGTAATACTTGGGAATACTTTGAGGAATACCTAGAAATACTTTGAAATACTTGGTAATACGTGCCGAATGATGTGAGAAAACAGTTTGTTTCTGAGCTTCCTGAGCGCTGCTTCTCATAAATTACATAGGTACTTTTTTTGAATTTTTACAGTGCCAGTTTGTTTTATTTGATTGTGAGAACCTTGGTGAGAACTTCGGATTATTCAAAAAAGAGGTCAAAAAGCAGTAATAACAAGGATAATAAAGAATCCTGTATTACCATTGAATTGAATGATGGTCGAAGTATATTGGTAAGAAAGTCTGCATTATTTTGGTTTTTTAATGCTAATAATAGCAGACTTTCTACCGAGCTTTCTACTGACTGCATTTAAAGAGTTTAGGGAATGAGAAACCATAAAAAGTCAAAATCCAGAAAAACAGGTTTCTCCAGAGTTTCTAGCGAATCTTTGATTAAATCTTGTAAAAGCATTAAAATTCCTCACAAAAGAATTCCTTACATTGAAAAGTTGAAGCTCCTCTAATTCATAATCGTGTTTTGATTCCGAGAACTTTTCTTTAAATACTATGCCATCTATTTTGATGAAGATTAGTATGTAATGGTATAAAAATGAAATTTAGCCTATTGTTTAAATTGAATTAGCTAGTAGGTAAAACTTTAAAATATTAAGAGAATACTTGGAAATACCCGGAAATACTTGGAAATACTTGGAAATACTTGGAAATACTTGGAAATACTTAGAAATACTAAGAAATATGTACTCAGAAATACTTTGAAATACTAGGGAATATTTGGAAATACTGCTTAGAAATACTTGAAAATACATGAAAATACCGTGAAATGTTAAGAAAAATGGAAATCGGTGTACAAATTTTGGTAGGTGAAAAGCCCCCCGATTTTTCCTTTACTAATTTTCCAGGAAAACTTTGAATTGTGTGAGACTGTATTTTCAATTAATTCAGTTATTGTAAGTTGATTTTCAATATTCCTCATGTTGTTATTTTCTACTGGGAAAATTTGAAATTTTGGGAACATGGGCCTTTAACCTTTCTACTCTTCACATGCAAGAAATTTCCAATTTTTGCCTTCATTAGTTTTCCAGGAAAACTTTGAAATGTGTGGAACGGTATTTTCAACTAATTCAGTTTTTGTAGGTTGATTTCCAAGATTTTTCATGTTGTTATTTTCCACTGGAAAAATTTGAAATTTTGGGAAAATGAGCCTCTAACCTAATTCTTCACATCCAAAAAGTTTCAAATTTTTCCGTTCACTAGTTTTCTAGGAAAACTTTGAAATGTGTGAGACGGTATTTTCAACTAATTCAGTTTTTGAAGGTTGATTTCCAAGACTGTTCATGTTGTTATTTTCTACTGGAAAAAATTTGAAATTTTGGGAAAAAGAGCTTCTCATCTTTCTCTTTACATGCAAAAAGTATCAAAATTTTTCCTTTACTAATTTTCCAGAAAAACTTTGTAATGTGTGACACTGTATTTTCAACTAATTCAGTTTTTGTAGGTTGATTTCCAAGATTTTTCATGTTGTTATTTTCCACTGGAAAAATTTGAAATTTTAGGAAAATGAGCTTCTCACCTTTCTCTCTACATGCAAAAAGTTTAAAATTTTCTCTTCACTAGTTTTCCAGGAAAACTTTGAAATGTGTGAGATAGTATTTTCAACTAATTCAGTTTTTGTAGGTTGATTTTCAAGATTCTTCATGTTGTTATTTTCCACTGGAAAAATTTGAAATTTTGGGAAAATGAGCTTCTCACCTTTCTCTTTACATGCAAAAAGTTTCAAAATTTTCCCTTCACTAGTTTTCCAAGAAAACTTTGAAATGTGTGAGACTGTATTTTCAATTAATTCAGTTATTGTAGGTTGATTTCCAATATTCCTCATGTTGTTATTTTCTACTGGGAAAATTTGAAATTTTGGGAAAAATGAGCCTTTGACCTTTCTACTCTTCACATGCAAGAAATTTCCAATTTTTGCCTTCACTAGTTTTCCAGAAAAACTTTGAAATGTGTGAAATTGTATTTTCAATTAATTCAGTTATTGAAGGTTGATTTCCAAGATTCTTCATGTTGTTATTTTCCACTGGAAAAATTTGAAATTTTGGGAAAATGAGCTTCTCACCTTTCTCTTTACATGCAAAAAGTTTCAAAATTTTCCCTTCACTAGTTTTCCAAGAAAACTTTGAAATGTGTGAGACTGTATTTTCAATTAATTCAGATATTGTAGGTTGATTTCCAATATTCCTCATGTTGTTATTTTCTACTGGGAAAATTTGAAATTTTGGGAAAAATGAGCCTTTGATCTTTCTACTCTTCACATGCAAGAAATTTCCAATTTTTGCCTTCATTAGTTTTCCAGAAAAACTTTGAAATGTGTGAAATTGTATTTTCAATTAATTCAGTTATTGAAGGTTGATTTCCAAGATTCTTCATATTGTTATTTTCCACTGAAAAAATTTGAAATTTTGGGAAAATGAGCCTCTAACCTAATTCTTCACATCCAAAAAGTTTCAAATTTTTCCGTTCACTAGTTTTCCAGGGAAACTTTGAATGTGTGAGACGGTATTTTCAACTAATTCAGTTTTTGTAGGTTGATTTCCAAGATTCTTCATGTTATTTTCCACTGGAAAAATTTGAAATTTTGGGAAAATGAGCTTCCCATCTTTCTCTTTCAAACAAAAAGTATCAAAATATTCCCTTTATTACTTTTCCGGAAAAATTTTGAAATGTGTGAGACGGTATTATCAACTAATTCAGTTTTTGAGAGGCTGATTTCCAAGATTCTTCATATTGTTATTTTCCACTCGAAAAATTTGAAATTTTGGGAAAATGAGCATCTGACTTTTCTCTTTACATACAAAAAGTATCCAAATTTTCCCTTCACTAGTTCAGTTGGGAGCTTCAAATCAACTTCAAATTAACTTTTCCACAAAGAGGAAACTTCAATTCATAAATCCTGAAAGTTTCAAATCACTGTAATTATTGGAAGTATTTTGCGCAAGTGATTTTTGTAGATTTTAATCATTATGCATTAAGAAAACTTCCAAATTCAATGGGCCTTTTGGCCATCGGTGACAATATCACCACTTGGAACACCCTAATTTTATTTCATCTCCACCAAATATCTAGGTGACTACTCCTTCGGTTTGAAATCACTGTTTAAACCTAAATTTGTTATCTGCTTAGCTTTTTCGCCTTATTCACAACAAACCAACAAAAACTTCCCTAATCCAAATCGCGCCAGACATCCACTATAGCCGACTTCGTTATAATGTTTTGCAACGGTTGCTTTCTTGCGTCCCATCTTATTACCTCACTCTCGAACCTTAATTGTATTAAAATCGAATTAGCGAAACACGGCAAACGACTTTCGAACTGGGATTTTAGGCGAAATTATTTTCTCGGTGGCGCAAAACTTTGCCCGGGGGCCAAAAAGTTAACCCAAAAGACATCTGCCGTAAATACCGTTGAATTTGGACGTATTAAAGTTACATAAAGTCGGGTGGGAATGCAAATTGCTGTGTTAATTCTACTCGAGCAAATCCTGCTGTTGGGGAACGTCGGGCTATGTTGCCTGTTCTCTTATTGTCTGATTAGTATTCTACATCCGAGCCCCCTTCTGTTTCTATATGCAGCGGCATGAACTCGACTCTGGGTAGGAGTTTCTTTTTCCTCGTCGATCTTACGACCCTCTCTTTGATATTATAAGCGATCGATTTTCATAATTTGTGCACAGTGTTGTTAACGGCTTAAATCAAGAAGCTTATTATTTCCTTTGAATATCAAGTCCCAATTAATCTTCCGATAGAATCCATTTTGGCTGGATGCCAACTTCACACATATAATGATAATCTGGCAAATAGCAGAACTGGATAAAAATTTATGTCAGCAATTTGGCATGATAATAATTGAATCATAAATTTTCAAATGAGTTTCAAACTTACCTTTAGTCTATAATTACAGCAGATTTTCCTCGAACGTGCTCTCGAGTTTTATCTCTTAAACTGTTTCTCTTTTGTTAAGGAACTAATTCTTATTCAATTCTAATTGTTTGGGGATTAGTTAAAGTTAGATTTTTCTTCTTAGAATATAGGGCGTCAATAAATTCGAAAGGATAATGTGTATCTTTTATAGACTTTGTCTAAAACGTAAACTTTAATTACAAAGAGAGAATTTTGCATAATTTGAAGGCTACTTTTGACTTGGCTGAGAGAAACCACCCAGACAGAGTTTCGCCTTGAGAAACCAACAGCCTTTAATTACGTTTAAATTAAATTTCTTCGCCCAATCAAATGCCTCTCATATATTTATAAATTATGTTTGAATATTGAATAAGATTATATATAATTTTTGACAAAATTGATTTATATCCTAACTAATATTATAAATACGAATGTGATTTTGTTTGTTTATTTGTTACGCTTTCCCGAGTAAACTACTAAACCGATCATCATAAAATTTTGTACACATTTTCAAGACTATTATAGTGAGTCACATAATGAGATTCAAGATGGCGTTTGTTTGACACTTCCCTCCATTCTGGCCTACATTCATCATTTTCTTTAAGATGTAGAATTTGTCCGATGTCCTGGTCTACCTCCTGATCTTCTCTCATTTGTTTGGTAGTGCATTTGTCATCGACGATCAGGCCCGTTCTTCTTACAACTGGACTAGTGTTTTTCTCATGTATATCGATTCTTTGACAATGCTTGCAATCTTCTTTACATGGCCGTCTAGACAGAGCGTCAGCATTTTTATGCAGGTTTCCAGGTCGATGTTTAATTTGGAAATAGTATTGCTGCAATTTCTCAATCCATGTAGGAAGCTGTCCTTCAGGAGTTTTCATTTCTAAAAGCCATTTTAGAGCTGCGTGATCTGTTCGAATTAGAAACTTGCGACCATAGAGATACTTATGAAAATGGTCGACTGCTTTTACTATGGCAAGCTACTCTCTTCTGGTGTCACAATAATTTCGTTCCGGCTTTGATAATGTTCTGCTGTAGTACTCCACGACGTGTTCTTGTGAATTTTGGATTTGTGAAAGGACAGCTCCAACACTGGTGTTACTTGCATCTGTGTCCAAAATCAACATGCCTTTGTGATCAGGATAGGACAACACTGGGCTCGTACATAATGCTCCTTTCAATTTTCTAAACGCGGAATCGCATTCTTGGGTCCAATTGAATGTTGATTTTTCTTCTGTTAATCGATGAAGTGGAGCAGCTATATTGGCGAATCCTTCCAAAAGCTTCGATAATAAGAACATAATCCTAGAAAACTCCTTAGTTCATGTTTGTCGCGTGGTTTTGGCCAGTCCCTGACAGCATCTATCTTCCCTTCCATAACTTGTATGCCATCTTCAGATACCACGTGACCTAAGAATTCCACCTTCTTTTGAAATAGGAAACACTTATTTGGATTGAGTTTCAAGTTGGCATTCCGGAAGCGGTCAAAAACTTCTTTCAGGTTATTGAGATGTTCTTGGAACGAATTTCCCATAATCATGACATCATCCAAATATACCAGGCAAGTTCTCCATGTAAGGCCTCGCAAAACAAGATGCATCAGTCGCTCAGACGTAGCTGGAGCATTACACAATCCGAAAGGCATTACATTAAACTGGTATAGCCCGCTTCCGGTACTGAAGGCAGTTTTCTCTTTGTCATCGTCATGTATTGCCACTTGCCAGTATCCACTTTTGAGATCCAAGGTGGAAAACCATTTGGAGCCCGATAGAGTTGTTAGTGTATCGTCTATTCTTGGGAGAGGGAAGCTGTCCTTCTTGGTGACGTCATTAAGCTTTCGGTAGTCCACACAAAATCTAAGACTCCCACCTTTCTTCGTAACCAGTACTACTGGCGCGGACCATGGGCTATTTGACTCTTCAATGATTCCTTCTTGAAGCATTTTATCAATTTGGTTTTCCACTTCCTGTTGCTTAGCTACTGGCATACGTCGTGGTGGTTGTCTAATTGGGTGTGCCAATCCAGTATCAACTTTGTGTTGAATTAAGCTGGTTCGTCCGGTTTGATTGTCCATCACAAATACGTCTGCTTCTTTCAAAATGAAATCTGTGGCTTCTTGAAGTCTATCTGGATCTAGATGTTTCCATGATTTCGCCAAAGTCTGCATCAAGGTGTCTGTATCCAATTTGGATTTCACAAAATGTCGCTTATCTGGTAGGTCACAGTTCGATATTTGCTTCACTGCTTCGAGAGCTCCAATAATGTCTCCTTCTTTTATTCTTACTGTTTCGGAAGAAACATTGGCAATTCTTATCATAATGTCTCCATTTGTCCTTACTAGATTCTTTCTAACAAGAAATTTTTCTGGTTTATCTCCAATGAAATTACGTGTTAGTCCAACGCAGCACCCAGGGTTTGTTTCTAATCTTCCGCAAATGATCTTTTCAGTACTTCGAGGAATCCTCACTGGGGTTGTGGCCAAGATCTTAACGGCATCGGATTCTTCTTGTGTTGTAAGGAAAATTTCTTCATTACCAAATTTAAGGGTGTTCATGGAAGGATCAAAAGAGAAACCACGTTGGCCGATCAAATCAATTCCCAAAATGAAATCATCTTCTATATGGGCGACTAATGTTTTGTGCCTGAAGGTGGTAGATCCAAAAGTAAGCTCAATCATAGCTTCTCCTTGAATTGGTGCAGATTCGCCGGTGACTGTTCGTAGTGACAGGTTTCTAGTGAGCGGTTGGATTGCTCGAGACTTGACTAATGTTCTTCTAATTATGGAAACTTCAGCACCCGTATCAAAAGTTATGGTTTACAATTCTCCATTGATTTGTCCTTCGAATTTTAATCCTCTATAATGACTGCCCAATGATTTTATGTAAACAACCCTGGGGGCTTCGTCATTACTAACCAGCATTCGCCCCTCCATACTGGTTAGTTCTCGTTTCCCTGTCTGTTATTAGGGCTGGCGTCTCTCGATCTCGAAAAGCGTTGGAAACGATCCCTTGATGGAGAGGGCATTCTTACTCACAATCTCGTTGAATGTGTCCAACCTTATGGCAGCGATAACATTCTAATCGATTTCTTTGTGTTGGTGTTTGTCTGGAGTCGTTTCCCGTTTTTCTGTCTTCTCGTGATATTTTCTTTATTTCCTCCATGAAATTACTCATAAGGTTCTCGAAACTGCCATCATCTTTTGATGATTGTTTTTCCTTTGAGTCCTCAATGGACACTGCTCGTATTCGGGGTCGTGAGGCACCAAATATTGCTTCCAGTTCTAATGATCGGACAAGAGCTTCGCTACTTTGTCTGAACTTGGACATTCTCAGGTTTTCCTGGATCTTCGAATCTCTGAGACCATCAATAAATGCAGATACTGCCATCCATTCCTGCATGTCTTCCCCAGCTACAGGAAACGCCAAACTCACTAGCCTTTTAACTTCCGATTCGAATTCTCGTAGACTCTCGCCGGGTTTTTGAACTCTTGATTTAACTTGAGTTCTGAATACTTCTTGTCTGTAATGGTCTCCGAAGCGCAGTTCTAAAGTTTGACTAAGATGCTGGTAATTCTGTTGGTAGATTGAAGGAATGGACTGAAGAAGATCTAAGGCAGGTCCTCGTAGTGCCACTATTAGTGCTGAAGCTTTTTCTTGGTCGTTCCATCCGTCGGTATTTGCAGCAGCTTCAAATTGTCGAATATACATGGTCCAGGACGTAGAACCGTCGAAAGTTGGTGGTTTCATCTTCATACTGGAAAATGCTCCAACACTAGCTGAATTGTTGGACTGTATTTCTAATCTACGCATCTTATCTTCGAGTGCTTGAACTTGGTCCTCAACTTCTTGTCTTAATTGCTGAACATCGTCTTTAACTTCTTGAACATCGGCTTTGACCTCAACTTTTACTCCTTGAACATCGATTTTGACTTCAGTTTTTACTTCCTGGACGTCGTGTTTAACTTCTTGCACATCGTCTTTAACTTTTTCAATCTTCTGGTCTAGGTTAGCGACAGTTCCTTGTATGGTTTTGAATATCTTCTGCAGTTTTCCAAGGTCTTCTTGCCGTTCTTGTTGTCGCCTAGCTTCTTCTTGTTGTCGTCTAGCTTCTTCGTCTTGTTTTTCTTTTTGTCGTTTGGCCTCTTCGTCTTGTTTTTCTTGTTGTCTTCTAGCCTCTTCTTGTTTTCGTCTAGCTTCTTCTTCTTGTTTTTCTTTTTGTCGTCTGGCTTCTTCGTCTTGTTTTTCTTGTAGTCGTCTGGTTTCTTCGTCCTGTTTTTCTTGTTGTCTTCTAGCTTCTTCGTCTTGTTTTTCTTGTAGTCGTTTAAATTCTTCGTCTTGTTTTTTCTTGTTGTCGTCTGGTCTCTTGAAGTTCCAACATTTTGCGCAGAAGTTCTTCAACTTTTTGTTCGTCCATTTTTGCTTGTTGTCTTGTGATAGGCATATACAGAACGCTCTTGAATTTCCCTCGAACTTTCTTCAAATATCTTTTCTGGTCTTTGCTCGAAGTTCCAAAAACGCCGGTGAAGTTACAAATTGGATAACTTTCTTTATTCTAGAATAGAATGTTCTGGAATTTTCTTGAAACTTCTTTTCTAGATGTCGATTGATACAGCAAACACGTCGGTGAAGTCACAATTTCGATATTTCCCTTGGTTTCCAAATAGAATGTTCTAGAATTTTCCCGAAACTCCTCGAAAAACCTCTTCTGAATGACGATTGATGTTCCGAATACGTCGGCGAAGTCACAAATTCGATATCTCCCTTAGTTTCCAAATAGAATTTTCTAGAACTCACTCGAAGATTCACTATCAAAGTCTAAATCGGGTATAGAGTCACTTCCGGGGTAATTCACACGATCGGTTGAGTCTCTTTTTGTGATTGTCACTATTTGCACTGCACTAACTGTCCCAGTGTTCACTTAGTGTTCAGTTTTTATACTACACTAGTGTCCCCGCACTTCCGTAATTGGATTTTACTCTGCAGTCCTTTATATTCCACTTCTTGACACCAATGTCGCGGCTTTGGATCGCCGGACAGAAATCTTGGGTTCGTTGTTCGTTTCGCTTATTCCAAAAATCAAAGTCCAATTAACACAGCAATAATTTATTCCACTTAATAAAACACTCTGACACTAATTACTTTATTAACAAACTCAACAATTAAACTCTTTTCAATCACTATTTAAATCGTATCACACTCGACCTGAAACTAACTAACTAACCAATGCTGGCCTTCTTATATATCCCTAAATCTATTCCTGTAAAATCTAGAATACACACGATAATCTTATTTTCCAGATTGAAGTAGAATAATTCGCTAGATTCTAGTATCTTCGCCATCGATTCTTGACAGCCTGGCGGACGTTCAGCCTTATTGTGACAATACCCTGACAAATATGCCTCAATGAGCCTGGAAGCGTGAAATATGGCCTGTAGGTTCACTTCTGTCACAGTTTTTTCAAAAAAGGAGGACCCTACACAGAGAAGGATAGGTAGATCCTCAACCTCATGTCTAGCTCAAAATAGTCAAGCTATAAGTGCTATAACGCCTCAGGTACCAGATAAAGAACTACAAGTTAGCACGATGGAAATAACAGGGCATATCAATGTGCAACAAGTTTGGAGATATCAGGACATTTGTTGGAATGTCAGACTTTAAAGTTGTGGCTATATCGGAAACATGGCTCACCTCAACACATGATTCTACAGATTTTAGAATAGACGGGTACACTCTATTTCGTGAGGACAGAACACAACGTGGAGGAGGTGTTGCGCTCTATGCGTGGAACAAATTAAAACTGCATTGTATTGTATTTGAAGATTTCAACAATGGAATTGAGACAGTCTAGGTACGTTTGAAGAGATTTCCCAAGTTCAAAGAAATTTGAGCTTTGGGATAAAACTCAAATAATAATAATTTGTCGCTATAGAATAGCTTTACTGCTATGGCTGTGTGTAGGTTCTAGGTTGTAAGGTTCTAGATTAGGTGAGTGTAAGCTAACAAATGCTTTTAGCGTCCTTGTACTCTTTGTGATTTATGCAATAAATGATTATTTGTTTAATTATTTATTTATTTATGATAACAAAACTTCAAGGTCTTCTAAATGTAAATGAAATGCTCATGGCGCCAATCGCAAACTTCATTGCTTGACCATATGAATTGGATAGCCTTATTTAGTACAGTCCTTGTAATTGTACCAGTAGCCACTGTCAAAATAGTGAGATTAGATTTTATATGAAAATTTTAATACCAATTTTTTAAGTTGTCCTATAGAAATTGTACAATTGATAAGGTAACACCGCATATTATGACTTATAAATGTTTGAAATTTTGGCTTTTTGGCACGCGTTTGAATCTATTTGTGTATATCTCAACAAAAAGAAAAATAGGGTATATATTTTGCATCATATATAGATTCAATTAAAAGTGATAATAAGAAATGTGCAAGTACCCTATTATCGGCTCTCGATCTGCTGAACAAATGGACCAACACGTTCGAAGATATTAATTAGAAATATCCTTAAATGTTTGCTCTAAAAAGCATCTTCTATTCATTGATATAATTTATCTTTGCGCCAGCCCTATTTGTTATGCTTAATAATATTCTAAAGGGAACATGTAGCATTAATTTGTAGCTGATGCAAATCTAGTCTATTATCAGGCATCAGGAGCCGAAACAAAAGCTCAATTAGGATATTGCCATTGTCTTTTGAGGGAAAATGGCGCGGATATCTGCTTGACGGTTTTGTTTCGCCATGCGAACTAATGGGAACATAGAGGTCTCGTTGCATTGAATTACTCAGATTTCAGTTCAAAAATATAAAATTCGATAAAGGAAATACTTATTAGCCCACTCGAATTTCCGTCAGCCATAGAAATTATCGTCAATGCACATGCAGTTGGGAATTTTTAAAAATCCCTGCCTCTGAATTCTGGAACTTACATACATGGGGTTTTTTCTTTTAAAATTCAATCATTTCGCAGCAGGTTAAAATCAATTCAAAAGCTCTGGCCTATTATCTTTAATTACAAATTCGATTCAAACGGAAATTATTTGTTTTATCCGCGCGTCCAACATCCAGAGAGAGCAAAGTGTTCCTTAATTCTGCAATCTTGTTAAAATCCACTTCGTCCCCTAATGAATTTGTTTCATTTGAATAATTGAATTACATCTCTTTCGAAAAAGACCCATTTTAATCCGAAAGTTAGAGATTAAAGAGGCCCTGTCAAAGGGACAACATTAAGAGAAGAGGGAACTTTTTCTCGAAGTCAAATCCGACAAGATTTTTTTTGCGAATTAGCGACTGCTTGTTGAAATTTGTTTCTTTTGTGTATGGAAAATATTAAGAAGTTTACTAATTAGTTTTGAATTATTAAATTCAAAATATATGAATAATTATTAATTGACTTTCCTCTTCACACACACAATGAACGGTCAGAGTGCGTGTCAGTTTATTTTCGAAGCGGTCAAACGGCAAAACAATGGACACCCTGTTGGCCCGGCGGCGTCATTATCTATTCTGGCCTATCAGGCAATTTCCGAACGTTTCTGCGTTAATTAATTCCATTTGGCAATTTGCAATTGTCGTTATTAACATACCGACGAATAAACAACAATAATAATTTGTAAACAATCGACGACTTTTTTCGGATGACTGGCTGAAGGATAAATGGACGTCGTATCCTGGCAAGTTGTGGTTGAGATGTAGTAGTGATTTGGATTGGTAAAGTTATGAGTTACAAAGTAGTATTTTTGATAAGTTGTCAATACAATTTTGAAAAATTCAACTCACATATCCAGATGTAATCCACTGTTTACTGAAAGTGAGTCTAATTAGAATCTCAAACAATTTGACAGCTGATATATGTACGACTAGGCGATATACTTAAAGGATATTGTTGTATATTTTAACAGACGAGGGTATAGAAATGTCAGAAGCGTTCGGGACATGGGATATTTATAATAAATGAAAAAGCTTTTTTCCTTTTCAGTAGATGATTTGGGTTTGATCTAGGAAAGTACAGTGATTTTTTCATTATACATCAATTAATTATTATGCACTATGAAAATTGAGTATTAACATAGCTCCCAATTACATATTAATGAAATTTTGCCATAACATAATGAAAACCCGACCAATTATTATTGCCCAACGTGGGTTTTCATTTTAAAATAGGATTTCGTACGTGAGAGCATCTCATTAACGTGATACATCAAAATTTATATTTCGGGTTACATTATGATTTAATTACCTTATACAACAGGACGGTAAATTGCGAAATTTCTGCCTAAATAACGTTATTATTGAAGTGGATTTAATTTAAATTGACATATAGGTATTTTGGTAATTTGTAAACAAGCGAAAATATAGATACAAAACTGTATGATTATTTGAAAACTGTACATAGGATCGGCGATTTCGACTACCGATGGGGGCTCTGGCGTTTGTAAACAAATATGGCGGAGAACGAGTAATATTTTGTATTTATATGCATTCGTATTTCTTTCGTTAATTTTCTTGTTGTTCTCGTAGTTTTTTCGGTGGTAAAATAGCTGTTTTTGAGAGCGTATGACAAAAAATAGATTTAAAAATAAACAAGTTGTACCTGTAAAAAAATCAAAGGTTAGGCTATAAGTCAAATGGTCGACTTGAAGGAAATCCTCCGATATATAAGTTATAAGAGCCCGGGTTAAAAATTGATCAATTTTCGACGGAGAGCTATTATTCAAGAATTCAAATTCAGAACATGTTGTCCAACCTTGACCCTTATTCAGATCACTTATTGATAAAATATAAGGCAGTATCATAAGTTATGCTAACATAGTAAAATTAACAAACTAAGAACCAATTTTCTTTCGCCATTGTGTCAAGAATAAATTTGTACTTAGGTGTCACATGAAAAATTATCATAGCTTTGTTAATAGACTGTAAAAATGATTTTATGAAATAAAAATTGTAAATTAAGAATTATTAGTGAAGCCTCCATCCCAACACAAGGCAGATCCGGAAACTATGCATTCTCGTCTCTCGATATTTGGACGAAAGGGGCCACACATAAGAACTAGTAGATTCCAGCCCAGAATCCAGGCAGAAAAGGAACTATAATCATCGTTAGAGGTGTAGCACACGTATTGACCTGTGGGGTCTTGATTCTCGTAGGGTAAGTTTATTGTCAAGCTCCACGGAAATGGTGTTCAAAAATGTGGCCCTTTTTGGAATGGACTTGTTGGGGAAATCGGCCTTTCGAAAGACCCTAAGTAATAATGCATTCCTTGAAAAGCCATTACTTATAAAACATCAAAGAACTTACCACGTTGTTGGGTGGGAATTCAAACTTAAAACAAACCGCAATCACGAGACTTTTTGATTCGAATTTTTCTTAAATTGACAGATTATTGCCACACGCAACAAAAAATAAATAAATATGGTCAATCTCTGCAAAAATAGATTTAAAAAAAAAACCCAGTTGTACCTGTAAAAAAATCAAAGTTTGGGCTCTAAGTCAAATGGTCGACTTGAAGGAAATCCTCCGATATATAAGTTATAAGAGCCCGGGTTAAAAATTGATCAATTTTCGACAGAGAGCTATTATTCAGCAATTTGCAATAGCTGTTCATACCTGATTCTGTTGGAAGTGAGTGTCTGTACAACAACAGTTTTATATTAAATTCCAAATTTTCTTTGTAAGACACTCACTTTTTGAAAGAATTCAGGGATTTAATATTCCAAATAATGGTGAACCTGATACTGCCTTATTCTTTTTTGGGTACCTACTCCACATAAAGATCACTGTTTGGAGTCTGGATCAGCAGGAGTGATGTCACCCCAGCAATCTATCCGCTTCCTGGATACAGGAAACAACACGAAGAGCTCCAGTTCATGAAAGTGTAACCTCAACACCCATTGAAGAGCTCCGGATTGGAAAGGTACATGGTATCAGATTCACCGGAAAAACCAGGATGTCAACACTAAAATTTTACAAAAAGTAAGATTTACTGTTACTATATAACATTGTAAACAAAATAAAATTATTGTTTGTTGGATTTTGAGTGGTTTCATTTGCACATAAAGGGACTACACGTTATCTTAATTTTTTGAATTATAGAACCCTATAGGTTATTTTGTCTTAAAGTAACAAATTTCAATTAATTTGTAACATTGATTATTCAAAAACTGTACATAGGATTAAATTCATACTAACATGGAAATGTTGAGGGAATAGTCAGAAACAGGAAAATACCAGTGGCGTACACTCGATCGACCTAAAAACTAATGGAGAACCATACAAAAAAATACAAAACTATATGATTATTCAAAAACCCCAATCTCAAAAAATAAAATAAAAGTGTTATCAATGAAGTTGAGCATTAGTCCGATAAGGCCGAGCAAACAAATAGGATAAACGAAATTAAACGATACAAAACATAATAAATTACAACATTTTGTCGAGTTGACGAATTCCCTAGGGAACCGATACCAATTTACAAAGTGTACAGCGATCCATTGGGAATATCCCGGAATTAAATTTATCGCAAACGGAAAACGATTAATACATTTTTTTGCCTTCTCTGACAACTTTATGTCATTGGCGGAGAAAAGAGACTTTAATTATAGAGAAAATATTGAATGAATGAGCATATTATTATATTCAAAAAGGTCAATTATTCTATCTAAAAATTCTCGCCGTCTCTGAAGGCTATACTGGAACGTTTTCTAGATAACTACGTCTCTCCCGAATCCCTCATAAAATATGCAAACTTTAATATAGAGATGGCACCTCCCTCCTCCTGCTGTCGCTTTGACAATTTTTTTTTGAAAACACTTTAATACTGATGTGACGGATTAACTGAAAAGAACAGGAATTGCTGTAAAATGATATATAATTCAGCTACAGCTCTAGCCTTCAACAATTAACTATTCTTGAATTTCAAAGACGTATAACAACCTCCAAAATTTTGCATTAAAACTTTCTCTATAAGTGGATAAGTATTAAAATCATCTCTTTTCATTTAAACTTTCTTGGAATTCCGCAAACCTTCTTAAAAATATTCGCTGCATTTTCTGGAGTGGAAGACTTGCCAAATGGAAACCACCTTTCAAATTTTGCATAGAAAACTTGCTTTATTATTTGATAAATATTTGCCGAAGTTCTTGGGATTTTCGTAATAAATCCTCATACTTTATCGGATTTTTTCAAACATTCCTGGACTCTTTACAGTGGCGACTCGTCAGAGGAGGCAGAGGAGGCTAAACCTCCCCCAAAAAATTGAAAATTCAATCTCAATTTTCAATTCCTGATTTCAAATTAAAATCCCGCGCCTCCACGACAAAAATCTGTGAATCTGGGATACTCAGTAATACCGGCCCGAAGGGCCGGAGTTAAATGCGAGCCCCAAAAGCCGGAGTTATATGCGAGCCCGAAGGGCCGGAGTTATATGCGAGCCCGAAGGGCCGGAGTTATATGCGAGCCCGAAGGGCCGGAGTTAAATGCGAGCCCCAAAAGCCGGAGTTATATGCGAGCCCGAAGGGCCGGAGTTATATGCGAGCCCGCAGGGCCGGAGTTATATGCGAGCCCGAAGGGCCGGAGTTATATGCGAGCCCGCAGGGCCGGAGTTATATGCGAGCCCGAAGGGCCGGAGTTATATGCGAGCCCGCAGGGCCGGAGTTATATGCGAGCCCGAAGGGCCGGAGTTATATGCGAGCCCGCAGGGCCGGAGTTATACACGAGCCCGAAGGGCTAGGGTTATTTTAATCACGGAGTTCAATCTATAATTCTATTGGTCAGCGGATAATTTAGCGCCAATTAAAAACCGGGAGTATTTAAAATGCGATTTTTAGCGTCCGATCAAAGAGCCGGGAATATTCAAAAACTTTAGTTTTATCAAATTGATTTTGGAATGTTGGTTTTCTATGGGGTTTTCTTAAGATTTTTACTTTTTTCAGAAAACGAAGGGCCGGAGTTATACAAACCCGTTCATTGTCAACTAATTTTAATACTTCGGCCCTTTGAAAAGACGTCATTTTATATCGACTGTCAAAAAAACCAAAGCCTATTTTGATATTTCAATTTTTTGACGATTATTGTATTATGAGCAGCGTTGCCATATGTTTTTATCAAATCTCGATTTATAGGTTATTTTAAACCCATCATTGACATTTCTGAAAAATATTTCCCTTAAAATTCCCAAATATCCTTTGGAATCCCTAAAAATCTATCAAAATCTCAGAATTCCATAATTTAGTGGAATTTCGGTAGAATAATAATGTTATTCTGAAAAAGGAATTAGATGAGAAATTTTTGCGGAGTTTCCATAGAATTCACATTAAATTTTAATTTCTCTCGAATTACTTGAAATTTCAATGAAATTCCGATCGAATTACACGAAATGCTAAATGAATTACATGGAGGAATTTTAAACAATTACATGAAATTACACCTAAATTCCCAACATGAAATTTCAGTTTTTATTGAATTTTAGTAATGCCGAGGAATTTCCAGCTAAAAACATGGAATTTCGGTGATATTCCGAAAAATTACCATGTAATGACATGAAATTTCAATATATTTCGATGAATTTCTAAGAAATTACTTGAAACTTCATTAATATTCCCAGAAATTCCTGGCTATCAAAAGAGAATTTCAGTGAAATTCCGAAAAATTAAATTTTGAAAATTCCTTGAAGTTTCATTGAACTTTCGAGAAATTTTCGGTTATGAACGTGGATATTCTCATAAAATTTTAGTGAATTCATGTTAATGAAATTCGGTAGAATTTTATGAAAATTTTGTGCAATTCCAGGATATTTCAGTGGTAAAATTTTGAGGAATTTTAGTGAAGTTAAAAAAAAAAATATGGAATTTTGAAATTGAAATCTTAGTGTAATTCCGAGAAATTTCATGAAATCCTATACTGTAATTAGCCTCCTCACTTGAAATAGTCACGAGCCGCCACTGACTCTTTAAAACTTGAAATTATTTCTCTTTATTTCTTGGGTGGAAGTAGAAACTTGATGGTTTCCCTTATATTTTTAGTATTTTCATGATTTTGATACGTCATTTTTCTCAGCAGACTTCAATATTTCAATAAAACCTCACATGAATCATGTTTTCATTTTCAAAAGCAGAGCCATCATAGTAGTTCTAGAAAAAATTTCACAAAAAATAATAATAATAATACCTAACAGCAGTTTTTAGGGCAATATTCTTAAAATAATTGTTCCATTTATTTCCATCACATCCCATCAATACCTACGAAAACCTTAAATTAAAGAATCAATATTCTATACGCCTTGAATTGTACTGTAAGAGGGTCTCTCCAAAAGAATTTGGATTATCCGAACAACAAATCGATATTCAGAGTCAATTACAAATTGTTAGAGGGCCCAAAAGTGAAAATCGATTTGGATTATCCAAACAAAGAAACAGATTGTTATAGAGGGGCCAATAACAACTTTATATCTATCGATTTTTGAGCTCAATCCCAAAGATTCAAGCTTGAAACGACCTCTGCATTTAGAGCCTAAAGCATAGAACGACTTTATATGTATCGATTTTTGTGCTCAATCCTTGGAGCGACATCTATAACAAATTCTTAGAGGGCCCGTAACACCTCTAAATGTATCGATCCAAAGTTTGAAACGACCTCTGCAAATGTATGATAAAAGTTTGCTGGGCTAGATTTACTTAGAGCCTAATCAATAACCACTCTGTATCGATTTTTGCGTTCAATTTTTGAAACGACATCTATAACAAAAGAGTGGATTCAGATGATATTGATCTGACGCAGTCATTGATTTTGTTCCAGGAAACATTCTCATCCAGACCTTAGGTGGCGCTAAAAGCAATGGAGTCTCCTGTTCCAGCCTTTAGATGGCGCTTTATTGGATGTGCATGGATATTTCTGGAAGTCTGGCACAGATAATATATTATACACTGCTCCCTCGAAACAATAAAATACTTTGGTGCAATATCGATTCTCAAGTTAAAATTATGGCTGAACTCTGAATTGAACGCTGACATTTTACTTTGTTCGGGGAGCGTTCGTTAACCTTCAGTTAATTAATAGAATAAGAAAAATTGCCTGTTTGCCATAATGGATTTCTCACACATAAAAAAAAAACTATACACCATATGGGATTTATTTATAACACACACACATGACACAAAATATTATGGAATCCATATACAGAGATCCTAATGTTTTATGTTAAAAGCACGATCATTTTTAATTTTTATAAAAACAGCGTTTGTTAAATGGGGTTACTAAAATACATTTATCGATAAAATTGTTTGGTTTTCATATTGCCAAAGCTGAGAGATAATTTCCTATCCTTATTATGTTTTCATGAACATCATTAATAAACCAATTAAAAACTTTGAGAAGCATTTTAGAATGCTTAAAAGCTCAATTCAATTTTCAATCCTCCTGCATGTGTTTAAGACAAATAATTGGGTTTTCCAAGAACATTGTAAAAAGCTACAGAACACTGTAGAATATAATTAGAATTTCAGAAACATACTAAAACAGACCAGAAAACTTTCAAAAACATCCAAAAAAGCTTGAGATACTTTAAAGTTTTAATTTCCAGGAGGATTTTGGAACACTCTATGCAAATCATTACGGAATTTTTGAAACAATCTAAAAATAGGGAAAACTTCTAGAACATTGCGGCGTATCAAGAGCATTAGTTATGGGTTTCAGAATTTTATTTTAATTTTTCCTCGATAAAATCAAAATAAAGAAAATTGTTTACCAACCCTGCAAAATTTCTCGAAATCTATAAGTCCAAAATAAATTAGCTGAAAATTTCAGGGATTGTAGTCCTCTACTGAGATAAAAAAACGCTAAAAATTTCAGCTTTCTATCTATAATAGAAAACAAGTTATTACCATTCAAAGTTTTAAAAAATCTAAATCATAAGGTAGGTACCTTCTTACTAAAACGATGAAATTTCAAATTTTTTTTTGTCGAGATTTTGTATCCTAATGGTGAATCAATATACCCCAAACTCCATACAGTGGATTATTCTCAGATTTGAAGCCGAAATCTATGAAAAAAGGCACTCAGGAAAATTGAAAAATTGATAAATCACCCCAAATTGCTTAACACGATTTTATCTCAGGAACTATAAGTGCAAATGAGTTGAAATTTTCAGGGATTGTAGTCCTTTGAAAGGGATAAAATTCAGTGAAAGTTTCAGCTTTCTATCTATAATAGAAAAAAAGTTATGACCTTTCAAAATTTTCCAAAATCTAAATCATAAGGTAGGTACCTTCTTACTAAAACGATGAAATTTCAATTTTTTTTTTGTCGAGATTTTGTATCCTAATGGTCAATCAATACACCCCAAACTCCATACACTGAATTATTCTCAGATTTGAAGCCGAAATCTATGAAAAAAGTCACTCAGAAAAATTGAAAAATTGATAAATCACCCCAAATTGCTTAACACGATTTTATCTCAGGAACTATAAGTGCAAACGAATTGAAATTTTCAGGGATTGTAGTCCTTTGAAAGGGATAAAATTCAGTGAAAGTTACAGCTTTCTATCTATAATAGGAAAAAAGTTATGACCATTCAAAGTTTTCCAAAATCTAAATCATAAGGTAGGTACCTTCTTACTAAAACGATGAAATTTCAATTTTTTTTTTGTCGAGATTTTGTATCCTAATGGTCAATCAATATACCCCAAACTCCATACACTGAATTGTTCTCGGATTTGAAGCCGAAATCTATGAAAAAAGGCACTTAGGAAAATTGAAAAATTGATAAACCACCCCAAATTGCTTAACACAATTTTATCTCAGGAATTATAAGTGCAAACGAGTTGAAATTTTCAGGGATTGTAGTCCTTTGAAAGGGATAAAATTCAGTGAAAGTTTCAGCTTTCTATCTATAATAGAAAAAAAGTTATGAGTTTTCAAAGTTTTCCAAAATCTAAATCATAAGGTAGGTACCTTCTTACTAAAACGATGAAATTTCAAATTTTTTTTTGTCGAGATTTTGTATCCTAATGGTCAATCAATATACCCCAAACTCCATACACTGAATTGTTCTCGGATTTGAAGCCGAAATCTATGAAAAAAGGCACTTAGGAAAATTGAAAAATTGATAAACCACCCCAAATTGCTTAACACAATTTTATCTCAGGAATTATAAGTGCAAACGAGTTGAAATTTTCAGGGATTGTAGTCCTTTGAAAGGGATAAAATTCAGTGAAAGTTTCAGCTTTCTATCTATAATAGAAAAAAAGTTATGAGTTTTCAAAGTTTTCCAAAATCTAAATCATAAGGTAGGTACCTTCTTACTAAAACGATGAAATTTCAAATTTTTTTTTGTCGAGATTTTGTATCCTAATGGTCAATCAATATACCCCAAACTCCATACACTGAATTGCTCTCAGATTTGAAGCCGAAATCTATGAAAAAAGGCACTCAGAAAAATTGAAAAATTGATAAATCACCCCAAATTGCTTAACACGATTTTATCTCAGGAACTATAAGTGCAAACGAGTTGAAATTTTCAGGGATTGTAGTCCTTTGAAAGGGATAAAATTCAGTGAAAGTTTCAGCTTTCTATCTATAATAGAAAAAAAGTTATGACCTTTCAAAGTTTTCCAAAATCTAAATCATAAGGTAGGTACCTTCTTACTAAAACGATGAAATTTCAAATTTTTTTTTGTCATGATTTTGTATCCTAATGGTCAATCAATATACCCCAAACTCCATACAGTGAATTATTCTCAGATTTGAAGCCGAAATCTATGAAAAAAGGCACTCAGAAAAATTGAAAAATTGATAAACCACCCCAAATTGCTTAACACAATTTTATCTCAGGAATTATAAGTGCAAATGAGTTGAAATTTTCAGGGATTGTAGTCCTTTGAAAGGGATAAAATTCAGTGAAAGTTTCAGCTTTCTATCTATAATAGAAAAAAAGTTATGACTTTTCGAAGTTTTCCAAAATTTAAATCATAAGGTAGGTACCTTCTTACTAAAACGATGAAATTTCAAATTTTTTTTTGTCGAGATTTTGTATCCTAATGGTCAATCAATATACCCCAAACTCCATACACTGAATTGCTCTCAGATTTGAAGCCGAAATCTATGAAAAAAGGCACTCAGAAAAATTGAAAAATTGATAAATCACCCCAAATTGCTTAACACGATTTTATCTCAGGAACTATAAGTGCAAACGAGTTGAAATTTTCAGGGATTGTAGTCCTTTGAAAGGGATAAAATTCAGTGAAAGTTTCAGCTTTCTATCTATAATAGAAAAAAAGTTATGACCTTTCAAAGTTTTCCAAAATCTAAATCATAAGGTAGGTACCTTCTTACTAAAACGATGAAATTTCAATTTTTTTTTTGTCGAGATTTTGTATCCTAATGGTCAATCAATATACCCCAAACTCCATACAGTGAATTATTCTCAGATTTGAAGCCGAAATCTATGAAAAAAGGCACTCAGGAAAATTGAAAAATTGATAAATCACCCCAAATTGCTTAACACGATTTTATCTCAGGAACTATAAGTGCAAACGAGTTGAAATTTTCAGGGATTGTAGTCCTTTGAAAGGGATAAAATTCAGTGAAAGTTTCAGCTTTCTATCTATAATAGAAAAAAAGTTATGACCTTTCAAAGTTTTCCAAAATCTAAATCATAAGGTAGGTACCTTCTTACTAAAACGATGAAATTTCAAATTTTTTTTTGTCATGATTTTGTATCCTAATGGTCAATCAATATACCCCAAACTCCATACAGTGAATTATTCTCAGATTTGAAGCCGAAATCTATGAAAAAAGGCACTCAGAAAAATTGAAAAATTGATAAACCACCCCAAATTGCTTAACACAATTTTATCTCAGGAATTATAAGTGCAATTGAGTTGAAATTTTCAGGGATTGTAGTCCTTTGAAAGGGATAAAATTCAGTGAAAGTTTCAGCTTTCTATCTATAATAGAAAAAAAGTTATGACCTTTCAAAGTTTTCCAAAATCTAAATCATAAGGTAGGTACCTTCTTACTAAAACGATGAAATTTCAATTTTTTTTTTGTCGAGATTTTGTATCCTAATGGTCAATCAATATACCCCAAACTCCATACAGTGAATTATTCTCAGATTTGAAGCCGAAATCTATGAAAAAAGTCACTCAGGAAAATTGAAAAATTGATAAATTACCCCAAATTGCTTAACACGATTTTATCTCAGGAACTATAAGTGCAAACGAGTTGAAATTTTCAGGGATTGTAGTCCTTTGAAAGGGATAAAATTCAGTGAAAGTTTCAGCTTTCTATCTATAATAGAAAAAAAGTTATGACCTTTCAAAGTTTTCCAAAATCTAAATCATAAGGTAGGTACCTTCTTACTAAAACGATGAAATTTCAAATTTTTTTTTGTCATGATTTTGTATCCTAATGGTCAATCAATATACCCCAAACTCCATACAGTGAATTATTCTCAGATTTGAAGCCGAAATCTATGAAAAAAGGCACTCAGGAAAATTGAAAAATTGATAAATCACCCCAAATTGCTTAACACGATTTTATCTCAGGAACTATAAGTGCAAACGAGTTGAAATTTTCAGGGATTGTAGTCCTTTGAAAGGGATAAAATTCAGTGAAAGTTTCAGCTTTCTATCTATAATAGAAAAAAAGTTATGACCTTTCAAAGTTTTCCAAAATCTAAATCATAAGGTAGGTACCTTCTTACTAAAACGATGAAATTTCAATTTTTTTTTTGTCGAGATTTTGTATCCTAATGGTCAATCAATATACCCCAAACTCCATACAGTGAATTATTCTCAGATTTGAAGCCGAAATCTATGAAAAAAGGCACTCAGGAAAATTGAAAAATTGATAAATCACCCCAAATTGCTTAACACGATTTTATCTCAGGAACTATAAGTGCAAACGAGTTGAAATTTTCAGGGATTGTAGTCCTTTGAAAGGGATAAAATTCAGTGAAAGTTTCAGCTTTCTATCTATAATAGAAAAAAAGTTATGACCTTTCAAAGTTTTCCAAAATCTAAATCATAAGGTAGGTACCTTCTTACTAAAACGATGAAATTTCAAATTTTTTTTTGTCATGATTTTGTATCCTAATGGTCAATCAATATACCCCAAACTCCATACAGTGAATTATTCTCAGATTTGAAGCCGAAATCTATGAAAAAAGGCACTCAGAAAAATTGAAAAATTGATAAACCACCCCAAATTGCTTAACACAATTTTATCTCAGGAATTATAAGTGCAAATGAGTTGAAATTTTCAGGGATTGTAGTCCTTTGAAAGGGATAAAATTCAGTGAAAGTTTCAGCTTTCTATCTATAATAGAAAAAAAGTTATGACTTTTCGAAGTTTTCCAAAATTTAAATCATAAGGTAGGTACCTTCTTACTAAAACGATGAAATTTCAAATTTTTTTTTGTCGAGATTTTGTATCCTAATGGTCAATCAATATACCCCAAACTCCATACACTGAATTGCTCTCAGATTTGAAGCCGAAATCTATGAAAAAAGGCACTCAGAAAAATTGAAAAATTGATAAATCACCCCAAATTGCTTAACACGATTTTATCTCAGGAACTATAAGTGCAAACGAGTTGAAATTTTCAGGGATTGTAGTCCTTTGAAAGGGATAAAATTCAGTGAAAGTTTCAGCTTTCTATCTATAATAGAAAAAAAGTTATGACCTTTCAAAGTTTTCCAAAATCTAAATCATAAGGTAGGTACCTTCTTACTAAAACGATGAAATTTCAAATTTTTTTTTGTCGAGATTTTGTATCCTAATGGTCAATCAATATACCCCAAACTCCATACACTGAATTGTTCTCAGATTTGAAGCCGAAATCTATGAAAAAAGGCACTCAGAAAAATTGAAAAATTGATAAATCACCCCAAATTGCTTAACACGATTTTATCTCAGGAACTATAAGTGCAAACGAGTTGAAATTTTCAGGGATTGTAGTCCTTTGAAAGGGATAAAATTCAGTGAAAGTTTCAGCTTTCTATCTATAATAGAAAAAAAGTTATGACCTTTCAAAGTTTTCCAAAATCTAAATCATAAGGTAGGTACCTTCTTACTAAAACGATGAAATTTCAAATTTTTTTTTGTCATGATTTTGTATCCTAATGGTCAATCAATATACCCCAAACTCCATACAGTGAATTATTCTCAGATTTGAAGCCGAAATCTATGAAAAAAGGCACTCAGAAAAATTGAAAAATTGATAAACCACCCCAAATTGCTTAACACAATTTTATCTCAGGAATTATAAGTGCAAATGAGTTGAAATTTTCAGGGATTGTAGTCCTTTGAAAGGGATAAAATTCAGTGAAAGTTTCAGCTTTCTATCTATAATAGAAAAAAAGTTATGACTTTTCGAAGTTTTCCAAAATTTAAATCATAAGGTAGGTACCTTCTTACTAAAACGATGAAATTTCAAATTTTTTTTTGTCGAGATTTTGTATCCTAATGGTCAATCAATATACCCCAAACTCCATACACTGAATTGCTCTCAGATTTGAAGCCGAAATCTATGAAAAAAGGCACTCAGAAAAATTGAAAAATTGATAAATCACCCCAAATTGCTTAACACGATTTTATCTCAGGAACTATAAGTGCAAACGAGTTGAAATTTTCAGGGATTGTAGTCCTTTGAAAGGGATAAAATTCAGTGAAAGTTTCAGCTTTCTATCTATAATAGAAAAAAAGTTATGACCTTTCAAAGTTTTCCAAAATCTAAATCATAAGGTAGGTACCTTCTTACTAAAACGATGAAATTTCAAATTTTTTTTTGTCATGATTTTGTATCCTAATGGTCAATCAATATACCCCAAACTCCATACAGTGAATTATTCTCAGATTTGAAGCCGAAATCTATGAAAAAAGGCACTCAGAAAAATTGAAAAATTGATAAACCACCCCAAATTGCTTAACACAATTTTATCTCAGGAATTATAAGTGCAATTGAGTTGAAATTTTCAGGGATTGTAGTCCTTTGAAAGGGATAAAATTCAGTGAAAGTTTCAGCTTTCTATCTATAATAGAAAAAAAGTTATGACTTTTCGAAGTTTTCCAAAATTTAAATCATAAGGTAGGTACCTTCTTACTAAAACGATGAAATTTCAAATTTTTTTTTGTCGAGATTTTGTATCCTAATGGTCAATCAATATACCCCAAACTCCATACAGTGAATTATTCTCAGATTTGAAGCCGAAATCTATGAAAAAAGGCACTCAGGAAAATTGAAAAATTGATAAATCACCCCAAATTGCTTAACACGATTTTATCTCAGGAACTATAAGTGCAAACGAGTTGAAATTTTCAGGGATTGTAGTCCTTTGAAAGGGATAAAATTCAGTGAAAGTTTCAGCTTTCTATCTATAATAGAAAAAAAGTTATGACCTTTCAAAGTTTTCCAAAATCTAAATCATAAGGTAGGTACCTTCTTACTAAAACGATGAAATTTCAAATTTTTTTTTGTCATGATTTTGTATCCTAATGGTCAATCAATATACCCCAAACTCCATACAGTGAATTATTCTCAGATTTGAAGCCGAAATCTATGAAAAAAGGCACTCAGGAAAATTGAAAAATTGATAAATCACCCCAAATTGCTTAACACGATTTTATCTCAGGAACTATAAGTGCAAACGAGTTGAAATTTTCAGGGATTGTAGTCCTTTGAAAGGGATAAAATTCAGTGAAAGTTTCAGCTTTCTATCTATAATAGAAAAAAAGTTATGACCTTTCAAAGTTTTCCAAAATCTAAATCATAAGGTAGGTACCTTCTTACTAAAACGATGAAATTTCAAATTTTTTTTTGTCATGATTTTGTATCCTAATGGTCAATCAATATACCCCAAACTCCATACAGTGAATTATTCTCAGATTTGAAGCCGAAATCTATGAAAAAAGGCACTCAGGAAAATTGAAAAATTGATAAATCACCCCAAATTGCTTAACACGATTTTATCTCAGGAACTATAAGTGCAAACGAGTTGAAATTTTCAGGGATTGTAGTCCTTTGAAAGGGATAAAATTCAGTGAAAGTTTCAGCTTTCTATCTATAATAGAAAAAAAGTTATGACCTTTCAAAGTTTTCCAAAATCTAAATCATAAGGTAGGTACCTTCTTACTAAAACGATGAAATTTCAAATTTTTTTTTGTCATGATTTTGTATCCTAATGGTCAATCAATATACCCCAAACTCCATACAGTGAATTATTCTCAGATTTGAAGCCGAAATCTATGAAAAAAGGCACTCAGGAAAATTGAAAAATTGATAAATCACCCCAAATTGCTTAACACGATTTTATCTCAGGAACTATAAGTGCAAACGAGTTGAAATTTTCAGGGATTGTAGTCCTTTGAAAGGGATAAAATTCAGTGAAAGTTTCAGCTTTCTATCTATAATAGAAAAAAAGTTATGACCTTTCAAAGTTTTCCAAAATCTAAATCATAAGGTAGGTACCTTCTTACTAAAACGATGAAATTTCAATTTTTTTTTTGTCGAGATTTTGTATCCTAATGGTCAATCAATATACCCCAAACTCCATACAGTGAATTATTCTCAGATTTGAAGCCGAAATCTATGAAAAAAGGCACTCAGGAAAATTGAAAAATTGATAAACCACCCCAAATTGCTTAACACAATTTTATCTCAGGAATTATAAGTGCAAATGAGTTGAAATTTTCAGGGATTGTAGTCCTTTGAAAGGGATAAAATTCAGTGAAAGTTTCAGCTTTCTATCTATAATAGAAAAAAAGTTATGACCTTTCAAAGTTTTCCAAAATCTAAATCATAAGGTAGGTACCTTCTTACTAAAACGATGAAATTTCAAATTTTTTTTTGTCATGATTTTGTATCCTAATGGTCAATCAATATACCCCAAACTCCATACAGTGAATTATTCTCAGATTTGAAGCCGAAATCTATGAAAAAAGGCACTCAGGAAAATTGAAAAATTGATAAATCACCCCAAATTGCTTAACACGATTTTATCTCAGGAACTATAAGTGCAAACGAGTTGAAATTTTCAGGGATTGTAGTCCTTTGAAAGGGATAAAATTCAGTGAAAGTTTCAGCTTTCTATCTATAATAGAAAAAAAGTTATGACCTTTCAAAGTTTTCCAAAATCTAAATCATAAGGTAGGTACCTTCTTACTAAAACGATGAAATTTCAAATTTTTTTTTGTCATGATTTTGTATCCTAATGGTCAATCAATATACCCCAAACTCCATACAGTGAATTATTCTCAGATTTGAAGCCGAAATCTATGAAAAAAGGCACTCAGGAAAATTGAAAAATTGATAAATCACCCCAAATTGCTTAACACGATTTTATCTCAGGAACTATAAGTGCAAACGAGTTGAAATTTTCAGGGATTGTAGTCCTTTGAAAGGGATAAAATTCAGTGAAAGTTTCAGCTTTCTATCTATAATAGAAAAAAAGTTATGACCTTTCAAAGTTTTCCAAAATCTAAATCATAAGGTAGGTACCTTCTTACTAAAACGATGAAATTTCAAATTTTTTTTTGTCATGATTTTGTATCCTAATGGTCAATCAATATACCCCAAACTCCATACAGTGAATTATTCTCAGATTTGAAGCCGAAATCTATGAAAAAAGGCACTCAGGAAAATTGAAAAATTGATAAATCACCCCAAATTGCTTAACACGATTTTATCTCAGGAACTATAAGTGCAAACGAGTTGAAATTTTCAGGGATTGTAGTCCTTTGAAAGGGATAAAATTCAGTGAAAGTTTCAGCTTTCTATCTATAATAGAAAAAAAGTTATGACCTTTCAAAGTTTTCCAAAATCTAAATCATAAGGTAGGTACCTTCTTACTAAAACGATGAAATTTCAAATTTTTTTTTGTCATGATTTTGTATCCTAATGGTCAATCAATATACCCCAAACTCCATACAGTGAATTATTCTCAGATTTGAAGCCGAAATCTATGAAAAAAGGCACTCAGGAAAATTGAAAAATTGATAAATCACCCCAAATTGCTTAACACGATTTTATCTCAGGAACTATAAGTGCAAACGAGTTGAAATTTTCAGGGATTGTAGTCCTTTGAAAGGGATAAAATTCAGTGAAAGTTTCAGCTTTCTATCTATAATAGAAAAAAAGTTATGACCTTTCAAAGTTTTCCAAAATCTAAATCATAAGGTAGGTACCTTCTTACTAAAACGATGAAATTTCAATTTTTTTTTTGTCGAGATTTTGTATCCTAATGGTCAATCAATATACCCCCAAACTCCATACAGTGAATTATTCTCAGATTTGAAGCCGAAATCTATGAAAAAAGGCACTCAGGAAAATTGAAAAATTGATAAACCACCCCAAATTGCTTACACAATTTTATCTCAGGAATTATAAGTGCAAATGAGTTGAAATTTTCAGGGATTGTAGTCCTTTGAAAGGGATAAAATTCAGTGAAAGTTTCAGCTTTCTATCTATAATAGAAAAAAAGTTATGACCTTTCAAAGTTTTCCAAAATCTAAATCATAAGGTAGGTACCTTCTTACTAAAACGATGAAATTTCAAATTTTTTTTTGTCATGATTTTGTATCCTAATGGTCAATCAATATACCCCAAACTCCATACAGTGAATTATTCTCAGATTTGAAGCCGAAATCTATGAAAAAAGGCACTCAGGAAAATTGAAAAATTGATAAATCACCCCAAATTGCTTAACACGATTTTATCTCAGGAACTATAAGTGCAAACGAGTTGAAATTTTCAGGGATTGTAGTCCTTTGAAAGGGATAAAATTCAGTGAAAGTTTCAGCTTTCTATCTATAATAGAAAAAAAGTTATGACCTTTCAAAGTTTTCCAAAATCTAAATCATAAGGTAGGTACCTTCTTACTAAAACGATGAAATTTCAAATTTTTTTTTGTCATGATTTTGTATCCTAATGGTCAATCAATATACCCCAAACTCCATACAGTGAATTATTCTCAGATTTGAAGCCGAAATCTATGAAAAAAGGCACTCAGGAAAATTGAAAAATTGATAAATCACCCCAAATTGCTTAACACGATTTTATCTCAGGAACTATAAGTGCAAACGAGTTGAAATTTTCAGGGATTGTAGTCCTTTGAAAGGGATAAAATTCAGTGAAAGTTTCAGCTTTCTATCTATAATAGAAAAAAAGTTATGACCTTTCAAAGTTTTCCAAAATCTAAATCATAAGGTAGGTACCTTCTTACTAAAACGATGAAATTTCAAATTTTTTTTTGTCGAGATTTTGTATCCTAATGGTCAATCAATATACCCCAAACTCCATACAGTGAATTATTCTCAGATTTGAAGCCGAAATCTATGAAAAAAGGCAATCAGGAAAATTGAAAAATTGATAAATCACCCCAAATTGCTTAACACGATTTTATCTCAGGAACTATAAGTGCAAACGAGTTGAAATTTTCAGGGATTGTAGTCCTTTGAAAGGGATAAAATTCAGTGAAAGTTTCAGCTTTCTATCTATAATAGAAAAAAAGTTATGACCTTTCAAAGTTTTCCAAAATCTAAATCATAAGGTAGGTACCTTCTTACTAAAACGATGAAATTTCAAATTTTTTTTTGTCATGATTTTGTATCCTAATGGTCAATCAATATACCCCAAACTCCATACAGTGAATTATTCTCAGATTTGAAGCCGAAATCTATGAAAAAAGGCACTCAGGAAAATTGAAAAATTGATAAATCACCCCAAATTGCTTAACACGATTTTATCTCAGGAACTATAAGTGCAAACGAGTTGAAATTTTCAGGGATTGTAGTCCTTTGAAAGGGATAAAATTCAGTGAAAGTTTCAGCTTTCTATCTATAATAGAAAAAAAGTTATGACCTTTCAAAGTTTTCCAAAATCTAAATCATAAGGTAGGTACCTTCTTACTAAAACGATGAAATTTCAAATTTTTTTTTGTCATGATTTTGTATCCTAATGGTCAATCAATATACCCCAAACTCCATACAGTGAATTATTCTCAGATTTGAAGCCGAAATCTATGAAAAAAGGCACTCAGGAAAATTGAAAAATTGATAAATCACCCCAAATTGCTTAACACGATTTTATCTCAGGAACTATAAGTGCAAACGAGTTGAAATTTTCAGGGATTGTAGTCCTTTGAAAGGGATAAAATTCAGTGAAAGTTTCAGCTTTCTATCTATAATAGAAAAAAAGTTATGACCTTTCAAAGTTTTCCAAAATCTAAATCATAAGGTAGGTACCTTCTTACTAAAACGATGAAATTTCAAATTTTTTTTTGTCATGATTTTGTATCCTAATGGTCAATCAATATACCCCAAACTCCATACAGTGAATTATTCTCAGATTTGAAGCCGAAATCTATGAAAAAAGGCACTCAGGAAAATTGAAAAATTGATAAATCACCCCAAATTGCTTAACACGATTTTATCTCAGGAACTATAAGTGCAAACGAGTTGAAATTTTCAGGGATTGTAGTCCTTTGAAAGGGATAAAATTCAGTGAAAGTTTCAGCTTTCTATCTATAATAGAAAAAAAGTTATGACCTTTCAAAGTTTTCCAAAATCTAAATCATAAGGTAGGTACCTTCTTACTAAAACGATGAAATTTCAAATTTTTTTTTGTCATGATTTTGTATCCTAATGGTCAATCAATATACCCCAAACTCCATACAGTGAATTATTCTCAGATTTGAAGCCGAAATCTATGAAAAAAGGCACTCAGGAAAATTGAAAAATTGATAAATCACCCCAAATTGCTTAACACGATTTTATCTCAGGAACTATAAGTGCAAACGAGTTGAAATTTTCAGGGATTGTAGTCCTTTGAAAGGGATAAAATTCAGTGAAAGTTTCAGCTTTCTATCTATAATAGAAAAAAAGTTATGACCTTTCAAAGTTTTCCAAAATCTAAATCATAAGGTAGGTACCTTCTTACTAAAACGATGAAATTTCAATTTTTTTTTTGTCGAGATTTTGTATCCTAATGGTCAATCAATATACCCCAAACTCCATACAGTGAATTATTCTCAGATTTGAAGCCGAAATCTATGAAAAAAGGCACTCAGGAAAATTGAAAAATTGATAAACCACCCCAAATTGCTTAACACAATTTTATCTCAGGAATTATAAGTGCAAATGAGTTGAAATTTTCAGGGATTGTAGTCCTTTGAAAGGGATAAAATTCAGTGAAAGTTTCAGCTTTCTATCTATAATAGAAAAAAAGTTATGACCTTTCAAAGTTTTCCAAAATCTAAATCATAAGGTAGGTACCTTCTTACTAAAACGATGAAATTTCAAATTTTTTTTTGTCATGATTTTGTATCCTAATGGTCAATCAATATACCCCAAACTCCATACAGTGAATTATTCTCAGATTTGAAGCCGAAATCTATGAAAAAAGGCACTCAGGAAAATTGAAAAATTGATAAATCACCCCAAATTGCTTAACACGATTTTATCTCAGGAACTATAAGTGCAAACGAGTTGAAATTTTCAGGGATTGTAGTCCTTTGAAAGGGATAAAATTCAGTGAAAGTTTCAGCTTTCTATCTATAATAGAAAAAAAGTTATGACCTTTCAAAGTTTTCCAAAATCTAAATCATAAGGTAGGTACCTTCTTACTAAAACGATGAAATTTCAAATTTTTTTTTGTCATGATTTTGTATCCTAATGGTCAATCAATATACCCCAAACTCCATACAGTGAATTATTCTCAGATTTGAAGCCGAAATCTATGAAAAAAGGCACTCAGGAAAATTGAAAAATTGATAAATCACCCCAAATTGCTTAACACGATTTTATCTCAGGAACTATAAGTGCAAACGAGTTGAAATTTTCAGGGATTGTAGTCCTTTGAAAGGGATAAAATTCAGTGAAAGTTTCAGCTTTCTATCTATAATAGAAAAAAAGTTATGACCTTTCAAAGTTTTCCAAAATCTAAATCATAAGGTAGGTACCTTCTTACTAAAACGATGAAATTTCAAATTTTTTTTTGTCGAGATTTTGTATCCTAATGGTCAATCAATATACCCCAAACTCCATACAGTGAATTATTCTCAGATTTGAAGCCGAAATCTATGAAAAAAGGCAATCAGGGAAAATTGAAAAATTGATAAATTACCCCAAATTGCTTAACACGATTTTATCTCAGGAACTATAAGTGCAAACGAGTTGAAATTTTCAGGGATTGTAGTCCTTTGAAAGGGATAAAATTCAGTGAAAGTTTCAGCTTTCTATCTATAATAGAAAAAAAGTTATGACCTTTCAAAGTTTTCCAAAATCTAAATCATAAGGTAGGTACCTTCTTACTAAAACGATGAAATTTCAAATTTTTTTTTGTCGAGATTTTGTATCCTAATGGTCAATCAATATACCCCAAACTCCATACAGTGAATTATTCTCAGATTTGAAGCCGAAATCTATGAAAAAAGGCACTCAGGAAAATTGAAAAATTGATAAATCACCCCAAATTGCTTAACACGATTTTATCTCAGGAACTATAAGTGCAAACGAGTTGAAATTTTCAGGGATTGTAGTCCTTTGAAAGGGATAAAATTCAGTGAAAGTTTCAGCTTTTCTATCTATAATAGAAAAAAAGTTATGACCTTTCAAAGTTTTCCAAAATCTAAATCATAAGGTAGGTACCTTCTTACTAAAACGATGAAATTTCAAATTTTTTTTTGTCATGATTTTGTATCCTAATGGTCAATCAATATACCCCAAACTCCATACAGTGAATTATTCTCAGATTTGAAGCCGAAATCTATGAAAAAAGGCACTCAGGAAAATTGAAAAATTGATAAATCACCCCAAATTGCTTAACACGATTTTATCTCAGGAACTATAAGTGCAAACGAGTTGAAATTTTCAGGGATTGTAGTCCTTTGAAAGGGATAAAATTCAGTGAAAGTTTCAGCTTTCTATCTATAATAGAAAAAAAGTTATGACCTTTCAAAGTTTTCCAAAATCTAAATCATAAGGTAGGTACCTTCTTACTAAAACGATGAAATTTCAAATTTTTTTTTGTCATGATTTTGTATCCTAATGGTCAATCAATATACCCCAAACTCCATACAGTGAATTATTCTCAGATTTGAAGCCGAAATCTATGAAAAAAGGCACTCAGGAAAATTGAAAAATTGATAAATCACCCCAAATTGCTTAACACGATTTTATCTCAGGAACTATAAGTGCAAACGAGTTGAAATTTTCAGGGATTGTAGTCCTTTGAAAGGGATAAAATTCAGTGAAAGTTTCAGCTTTCTATCTATAATAGAAAAAAAGTTATGACCTTTCAAAGTTTTCCAAAATCTAAATCATAAGGTAGGTACCTTCTTACTAAAACGATGAAATTTCAATTTTTTTTTTGTCGAGATTTTGTATCCTAATGGTCAATCAATATACCCCAAACTCCATACAGTGAATTATTCTCAGATTTGAAGCCGAAATCTATGAAAAAAGGCACTCAGGAAAATTGAAAAAATTGATAAACCACCCCAAATTGCTTAACACAATTTTATCTCAGGAATTATAAGTGCAAATGAGTTGAAATTTTCAGGGATTGTAGTCCTTTGAAAGGGATAAAATTCAGTGAAAGTTTCAGCTTTCTATCTATAATAGAAAAAAAGTTATGACCTTTCAAAGTTTTCCAAAATCTAAATCATAAGGTAGGTACCTTCTTACTAAAACGATGAAATTTCAAATTTTTTTTTGTCATGATTTTGTATCCTAATGGTCAATCAATATACCCCAAACTCCATACAGTGAATTATTCTCAGATTTGAAGCCGAAATCTATGAAAAAAGGCACTCAGGAAAATTGAAAAATTGATAAATCACCCCAAATTGCTTAACACGATTTTATCTCAGGAACTATAAGTGCAAACGAGTTGAAATTTTCAGGGATTGTAGTCCTTTGAAAGGGATAAAATTCAGTGAAAGTTTCAGCTTTCTATCTATAATAGAAAAAAAGTTATGACCTTTCAAAGTTTTCCAAAATCTAAATCATAAGGTAGGTACCTTCTTACTAAAACGATGAAATTTCAAATTTTTTTTTGATGATTTTGTATCCTAATGGTCAATCAATATACCCCAAACTCCATACAGTGAATTATTCTCAGATTTGAAGCCGAAATCTATGAAAAAAGGCACTCAGGAAAATTGAAAAATTGATAAATCACCCCAAATTGCTTAACACGATTTTATCTCAGGAACTATAAGTGCAAACGAGTTGAAATTTTCAGGGATTGTAGTCCTTTGAAAGGGATAAAATTCAGTGAAAGTTTCAGCTTTCTATCTATAATAGAAAAAAAGTTATGACCTTTCAAAGTTTTCCAAAATCTAAATCATAAGGTAGGTACCTTCTTACTAAAACGATGAAATTTCAAATTTTTTTTTTGTCATGATTTTGTATCCTAATGGTCAATCAATATACCCCAAACTCCATACAGTGAATTATTCTCAGATTTGAAGCCGAAATCTATGAAAAAAGGCACTCAGGAAAATTGAAAAATTGATAAATCACCCCAAATTGCTTAACACGATTTTATCTCAGGAACTATAAGTGCAAACGAGTTGAAATTTTCAGGGATTGTAGTCCTTTGAAAGGGATAAAATTCAGTGAAAGTTTCAGCTTTCTATCTATAATAGAAAAAAAGTTATGACCTTTCAAAGTTTTCCAAAATCTAAATCATAAGGTAGGTACCTTCTTACTAAAACGATGAAATTTCAATTTTTTTTTTGTCGAGATTTTGTATCCTAATGGTCAATCAATATACCCCAAACTCCATACAGTGAATTATTCTCAGATTTGAAGCCGAAATCTATGAAAAAAGGCACTCAGGAAAATTGAAAAATTGATAAATCACCCCAAATTGCTTAACACGATTTTATCTCAGGAACTATAAGTGCAAACGAGTTGAAATTTTCAGGGATTGTAGTCCTTTGAAAGGGATAAAATTCAGTGAAAGTTTCAGCTTTCTATCTATAAAATAGAAAAAAAGTTATGACCTTTCAAAGTTTTCCAAAATCTAAATCATAAGGTAGGTACCTTCTTACTAAAACGATGAAATTTCAAATTTTTTTTTGTCATGATTTTGTATCCTAATGGTCAATCAATATACCCCAAACTCCATACAGTGAATTATTCTCAGATTTGAAGCCGAAATCTATGAAAAAAGGCACTCAGAAAAATTGAAAAATTGATAAACCACCCCAAATTGCTTAACACAATTTTATCTCAGGAATTATAAGTGCAAATGAGTTGAAATTTTCAGGGATTGTAGTCCTTTGAAAGGGATAAAATTCAGTGAAAGTTTCAGCTTTCTATCTATAATAGAAAAAAAGTTATGACTTTTCGAAGTTTTCCAAAATTTAAATCATAAGGTAGGTACCTTCTTACTAAAACGATGAAATTTCAAATTTTTTTTTGTCGAGATTTTGTATCCTAATGGTCAATCAATATACCCCAAACTCCATACACTGAATTGCTCTCAGATTTGAAGCCGAAATCTATGAAAAAAGGCACTCAGAAAAATTGAAAAATTGATAAATCACCCCAAATTGCTTAACACGATTTTATCTCAGGAACTATAAGTGCAAACGAGTTGAAATTTTCAGGGATTGTAGTCCTTTGAAAGGGATAAAATTCAGTGAAAGTTTCAGCTTTCTATCTATAATAGAAAAAAAGTTATGACCTTTCAAAGTTTTCCAAAATCTAAATCATAAGGTAGGTACCTTCTTACTAAAACGATGAAATTTCAATTTTTTTTTTGTCGAGATTTGTATCCTAATGGTCAATCAATATACCCCAAACTCCATACAGTGAATTATTCTCAGATTTGAAGCCGAAATCTATGAAAAAAGGCACTCAGGAAAATTGAAAAATTGATAAATCACCCAAATTGCTTAACACGATTTTATCTCAGGAACTATAAGTGCAAACGAGTTGAAATTTTCAGGGATTGTAGTCCTTTGAAAGGGATAAAAATTCAGTGAAAGTTTCAGCTTTCTATCTATAATAGAAAAAAAGTTATGACCTTTCAAAGTTTTCCAAAATCTAAATCATAAGGTAGGTACCTTCTTACTAAAACGATGAAATTTCAAATTTTTTTTTGTCATGATTTTGTATCCTAATGGTCAATCAATATACCCCAAACTCCATACAGTGAATTATTCTCAGATTTGAAGCCGAAATCTATGAAAAAAGGCACTCAGAAAAATTGAAAAATTGATAAACCACCCCAAATTGCTTAACACAATTTTATCTCAGGAATTATAAGTGCAATTGAGTTGAAATTTTCAGGGATTGTAGTCCTTTGAAAGGGATAAAATTCAGTGAAAGTTTCAGCTTTCTATCTATAATAGAAAAAAAGTTATGACTTTTCGAAGTTTTCCAAAATTTAAATCATAAGGTAGGTACCTTCTTACTAAAACGATGAAATTTCAAATTTTTTTTTTGTCGAGATTTTGTATCCTAATGGTCAATCAATATACCCCAAACTCCATACAGTGAATTATTCTCAGATTTGAAGCCGAAATCTATGAAAAAAGGCACTCAGGAAAATTGAAAAATTGATAAATCACCCCAAATTGCTTAACACGATTTTATCTCAGGAACTATAAGTGCAAACGAGTTGAAATTTTCAGGGATTGTAGTCCTTTGAAAGGGATAAAATTCAGTGAAAGTTTCAGCTTTCTATCTATAATAGAAAAAAAGTTATGACCTTTCAAAGTTTTCCAAAATCTAAATCATAAGGTAGGTACCTTCTTACTAAAACGATGAAATTTCAAATTTTTTTTTGTCATGATTTTGTATCCTAATGGTCAATCAATATACCCCAAACTCCATACAGTGAATTATTCTCAGATTTGAAGCCGAAATCTATGAAAAAAGGCACTCAGGAAAATTGAAAAATTGATAAATCACCCCAAATTGCTTAACACGATTTTATCTCAGGAACTATAAGTGCAAACGAGTTGAAATTTTCAGGGATTGTAGTCCTTTGAAAGGGATAAAATTCAGTGAAAGTTTCAGCTTTCTATCTATAATAGAAAAAAAGTTATGACCTTTCAAAGTTTTCCAAAATCTAAATCATAAGGTAGGTACCTTCTTACTAAAACGATGAAATTTCAAATTTTTTTTTGTCATGATTTTGTATCCTAATGGTCAATCAATATACCCCAAACTCCATACAGTGAATTATTCTCAGATTTGAAGCCGAAATCTATGAAAAAAGGCACTCAGAAAAATTGAAAAATGATAAACCACCCCAAATTGCTTAACACAATTTTATCTCAGGAATTATAAGTGCAAATGAGTTGAAATTTTCAGGGATTGTAGTCCTTTGAAAGGGATAAAATTCAGTGAAAGTTTCAGCTTTCTATCTATAATAGAAAAAAAGTTATGACTTTTCGAAGTTTTCCAAAATTTAAATCATAAGGTAGGTACCTTCTTACTAAAACGATGAAATTTCAAATTTTTTTTTGTCGAGATTTTGTATCCTAATGGTCAATCAATATACCCCAAACTCCATACACTGAATTGCTCTCAGATTTGAAGCCGAAATCTATGAAAAAAGGCACTCAGAAAAATTGAAAAATTGATAAATCACCCCAAATTGCTTAACACGATTTTATCTCAGGAACTATAAGTGCAAACGAGTTGAAATTTTCAGGGATTGTAGTCCTTTGAAAGGGATAAAATTCAGTGAAAGTTTCAGCTTTCTATCTATAATAGAAAAAAAGTTATGACCTTTCAAAGTTTTCCAAAATCTAAATCATAAGGTAGGTACCTTCTTACTAAAACGATGAAATTTCAATTTTTTTTTTGTCGAGATTTTGTATCCTAATGGTCAATCAATATACCCCAAACTCCATACAGTGAATTATTCTCAGATTTGAAGCCGAAATCTATGAAAAAAGGCACTCAGGAAAATTGAAAAATTGATAAATCACCCCAAATTGCTTAACACGATTTTATCTCAGGAACTATAAGTGCAAACGAGTTGAAATTTTCAGGGATTGTAGTCCTTTGAAAGGGATAAAATTCAGTGAAAGTTTCAGCTTTCTATCTATAATAGAAAAAAAGTTATGACCTTTCAAAGTTTTCCAAAATCTAAATCATAAGGTAGGTACCTTCTTACTAAAACGATGAAATTTCAAATTTTTTTTTGTCATGATTTTGTATCCTAATGGTCAATCAATATACCCCAAACTCCATACAGTGAATTATTCTCAGATTTGAAGCCGAAATCTATGAAAAAAGGCACTCAGAAAAATTGAAAAATTGATAAACCACCCCAAATTGCTTAACACAATTTTATCTCAGGAATTATAAGTGCAATTGAGTTGAAATTTTCAGGGATTGTAGTCCTTTGAAAGGGATAAAATTCAGTGAAAGTTTCAGCTTTCTATCTATAATAGAAAAAAAGTTATGACCTTTCAAAGTTTTCCAAAATCTAAATCATAAGGTAGGTACCTTCTTACTAAAACGATGAAATTTCAAATTTTTTTTTGTCATGATTTTGTATCCTAATGGTCAATCAATATACCCCAAACTCCATACAGTGAATTATTCTCAGATTTGAAGCCGAAATCTATGAAAAAAGGCACTCAGGAAAATTGAAAAATTGATAAATCACCCCAAATTGCTTAACACGATTTTATCTCAGGAACTATAAGTGCAAACGAGTTGAAATTTTCAGGGATTGTAGTCCTTTGAAAGGGATAAAATTCAGTGAAAGTTTCAGCTTTCTATCTATAATAGAAAAAAAGTTATGACCTTTCAAAGTTTTCCAAAATCTAAATCATAAGGTAGGTACCTTCTTACTAAAACGATGAAATTTCAAATTTTTTTTTGTCATGATTTTGTATCCTAATGGTCAATCAATATACCCCAAACTCCATACAGTGAATTATTCTCAGATTTGAAGCCGAAATCTATGAAAAAAGGCACTCAGAAAAATTGAAAAATTGATAAACCACCCCAAATTGCTTAACACAATTTTATCTCAGGAATTATAAGTGCAAATGAGTTGAAATTTTCAGGGATTGTAGTCCTTTGAAAGGGATAAAATTCAGTGAAAGTTTCAGCTTTCTATCTATAATAGAAAAAAAGTTATGACTTTTCGAAGTTTTCCAAAATTTAAATCATAAGGTAGGTACCTTCTTACTAAAACGATGAAATTTCAAATTTTTTTTTGTCGAGATTTTGTATCCTAATGGTCAATCAATATACCCCAAACTCCATACAGTGAATTATTCTCAGATTTGAAGCCGAAATCTATGAAAAAAGGCACTCAGAAAAATTGAAAAATTGATAAACCACCCCAAATTGCTTAACACAATTTTATCTCAGGAATTATAAGTGCAAATGAGTTGAAATTTTCAGGGATTGTAGTCCTTTGAAAGGGATAAAATTCAGTGAAAGTTTCAGCTTTCTATCTATAATAGAAAAAAAGTTATGACTTTTCGAAGTTTTCCAAAATTTAAATCATAAGGTAGGTACCTTCTTACTAAAACGATGAAATTTCAAATTTTTTTTTGTCGAGATTTTGTATCCTAATGGTCAATCAATATACCCCAAACTCCATACACTGAATTGCTCTCAGATTTGAAGCCGAAATCTATGAAAAAAGGCACTCAGAAAAATTGAAAAATTGATAAATCACCCCAAATTGCTTAACACGATTTTATCTCAGGAACTATAAGTGCAAACGAGTTGAAATTTTCAGGGATTGTAGTCCTTTGAAAGGGATAAAATTCAGTGAAAGTTTCAGCTTTCTATCTATAATAGAAAAAAAGTTATGACCTTTCAAAGTTTTCCAAAATCTAAATCATAAGGTAGGTACCTTCTTACTAAAACGATGAAATTTCAATTTTTTTTTTGTCGAGATTTTGTATCCTAATGGTCAATCAATATACCCCAAACTCCATACAGTGAATTATTCTCAGATTTGAAGCCGAAATCTATGAAAAAAGGCACTCAGGAAAATTGAAAAATTGATAAATCACCCCAAATTGCTTAACACGATTTTATCTCAGGAACTATAAGTGCAAACGAGTTGAAATTTTCAGGGATTGTAGTCCTTTGAAAGGGATAAAATTCAGTGAAAGTTTCAGCTTTCTATCTATAATAGAAAAAAAGTTATGACCTTTCAAAGTTTTCCAAAATCTAAATCATAAGGTAGGTACCTTCTTACTAAAACGATGAAATTTCAAATTTTTTTTTGTCATGATTTTGTATCCTAATGGTCAATCAATATACCCCAAACTCCATACAGTGAATTATTCTCAGATTTGAAGCCGAAATCTATGAAAAAAGGCACTCAGAAAAATTGAAAAATTGATAAACCACCCCAAATTGCTTAACACAATTTTATCTCAGGAATTATAAGTGCAATTGAGTTGAAATTTTCAGGGATTGTAGTCCTTTGAAAGGGATAAAATTCAGTGAAAGTTTCAGCTTTCTATCTATAATAGAAAAAAAGTTATGACCTTTCAAAGTTTTCCAAAATCTAAATCATAAGGTAGGTACCTTCTTACTAAAACGATGAAATTTCAAATTTTTTTTTGTCATGATTTTGTATCCTAATGGTCAATCAATATACCCCAAACTCCATACAGTGAATTATTCTCAGATTTGAAGCCGAAATCTATGAAAAAAGGCACTCAGGAAAATTGAAAAATTGATAAATCACCCCAAATTGCTTAACACGATTTTATCTCAGGAACTATAAGTGCAAACGAGTTGAAATTTTCAGGGATTGTAGTCCTTTGAAAGGGATAAAATTCAGTGAAAGTTTCAGCTTTCTATCTATAATAGAAAAAAAGTTATGACCTTTCAAAGTTTTCCAAAATCTAAATCATAAGGTAGGTACCTTCTTACTAAAACGATGAAATTTCAAATTTTTTTTTGTCATGATTTTGTATCCTAATGGTCAATCAATATACCCCAAACTCCATACAGTGAATTATTCTCAGATTTGAAGCCGAAATCTATGAAAAAAGGCACTCAGAAAAATTGAAAAATTGATAAACCACCCCAAATTGCTTAACACAATTTTATCTCAGGAATTATAAGTGCAAATGAGTTGAAATTTTCAGGGATTGTAGTCCTTTGAAAGGGATAAAATTCAGTGAAAGTTTCAGCTTTCTATCTATAATAGAAAAAAAGTTATGACTTTTCGAAGTTTTCCAAAATTTAAATCATAAGGTAGGTACCTTCTTACTAAAACGATGAAATTTCAAATTTTTTTTTGTCGAGATTTTGTATCCTAATGGTCAATCAATATACCCCAAACTCCATACACTGAATTGCTCTCAGATTTGAAGCCGAAATCTATGAAAAAAGGCACTCAGAAAAATTGAAAAATTGATAAATCACCCCAAATTGCTTAACACGATTTTATCTCAGGAACTATAAGTGCAAACGAGTTGAAATTTTCAGGGATTGTAGTCCTTTGAAAGGGATAAAATTCAGTGAAAGTTTCAGCTTTCTATCTATAATAGAAAAAAAGTTATGACCTTTCAAAGTTTTCCAAAATCTAAATCATAAGGTAGGTACCTTCTTACTAAAACGATGAAATTTCAATTTTTTTTTTGTCGAGATTTTGTATCCTAATGGTCAATCAATATACCCCAAACTCCATACAGTGAATTATTCTCAGATTTGAAGCCGAAATCTATGAAAAAAGGCACTCAGGAAAATTGAAAAATTGATAAATCACCCCAAATTGCTTAACACGATTTTATCTCAGGAACTATAAGTGCAAACGAGTTGAAATTTTCAGGGATTGTAGTCCTTTGAAAGGGATAAAATTCAGTGAAAGTTTCAGCTTTCTATCTATAATAGAAAAAAAGTTATGACCTTTCAAAGTTTTCCAAAATCTAAATCATAAGGTAGGTACCTTCTTACTAAAACGATGAAATTTCAAATTTTTTTTTGTCATGATTTTGTATCCTAATGGTCAATCAATATACCCCAAACTCCATACAGTGAATTATTCTCAGATTTGAAGCCGAAATCTATGAAAAAAGGCACTCAGAAAAATTGAAAAATTGATAAACCACCCCAAATTGCTTAACACAATTTTATCTCAGGAATTATAAGTGCAATTGAGTTGAAATTTTCAGGGATTGTAGTCCTTTGAAAGGGATAAAATTCAGTGAAAGTTTCAGCTTTCTATCTATAATAGAAAAAAAGTTATGACTTTTCGAAGTTTTCCAAAATTTAAATCATAAGGTAGGTACCTTCTTACTAAAACGATGAAATTTCAAATTTTTTTTTGTCGAGATTTTGTATCCTAATGGTCAATCAATATACCCCAAACTCCATACAGTGAATTATTCTCAGATTTGAAGCCGAAATCTATGAAAAAAGGCACTCAGGAAAATTGAAAAATTGATAAATCACCCCAAATTGCTTAACACGATTTTATCTCAGGAACTATAAGTGCAAACGAGTTGAAATTTTCAGGGATTGTAGTCCTTTGAAAGGGATAAAATTCAGTGAAAGTTTCAGCTTTCTATCTATAATAGAAAAAAAGTTATGACTTTTCAAAGTTTTCCAAAATCTAAATCATAAGGTAGGTACCTTCTTACTAAAACGATGAAATTTCAAATTTTTTTTTGTCGAGATTTTGTATCCTAATGGTCAATCAACATCCCCCAAACTCCAGACACTAAATTATTCTTAGATTTGAGGCCGAAATCTATGAAAAAAGGCACTCAGAAAAATTGATAAATCACCCCAAATTGCTTAACACGATTTTATTTCAGGAACTATAAGTGCAAATGAGCTGAAATTTTCAGAGATTGCAGTCCTTTGAAAGGGATAAAATTCAGTGAAAGTTTCAGCTTTCTATCTATAATAGAAAAAAAGTTATGACCTTTCAAAGTTTTCCAAAATCTAAATCATAAGGTAGGTACCTTCTTACTAAAACGATGAAATTTCAAATTTTTTTTTGTCATGATTTTGTATCCTAATGGTCAATCAATATACCCCAAACTCCATACACTGAATTATTCTCAGATTTGAAGCCGAAATCTATGAAAAAAGGCACTCAGGAAAATTGAAAAATTGATAAATCACCCCAAATTGCTTAACACGATTTTATTTCAGGAACTATAAGTGCAAATGAGCTGAAATTTTCAGAGATTGCAGTCCTTTGAAAGGGATAAAAATCAGTGAAAGTTACAGCTTTCTATCTATAATAGAAAAAAAGTTATGACCTTTCAAAGTTTTCCAAAATCTAAATCATAAGGTACGATGGCGCATCAAGAGCATTAGTTCAGAATTTTATTTTAATTTCTCCTCTGTAAAATCAAAGTAGAGAAAATTGTTTGTCAACCCTGCAAAATCCAAACCGACCGATAAAAATTACGCCTCACATAACACCAGCACCATTTACTTAGAATTAATCCATAGTGGCTACTTGAAAATTCAGGCAACAGACGAAAATTGAAACCTTTTTAGCATGAGAAAATATGGAGCCTCTACACACATGAACATTTTATAGGCGACACGGAGTTTGTGTAAGAAAATCAATATAGAAAGGATTTATTGGACAGTTTCGGTTTACATAGATGCATCCATCACCACGAGATTTATCACATGACGACATTATTTTATGAGATTTCAGCTAAATAATTTTCAAAGAGAGTTTCCAAAAAAAAAAACAGTAAACACGGCTTTACGGTCCATCTAACACTTCCAATCGATTTACAGGATATCCGACTATGGTGAAAAGGGGAGGCCGCTGCAAAGTGCAATATTTTCAACCAAACATAAAAAGATTAAATTCTTTTGCCTCTTTAGGGTTCAACTATACAATAGAATACACTTTTGTAATTTATGTATTCCGTAAAGTTTAATTAAAGTGGTAACAAAATATTTTCAATGTTTCAACGGCTAATAAAATTAACTTACCGTGAATATGGTCGGAAACAGCCTGCTCCTGACACCTGAAAAACAAAAAAGAAAGTTAAAATTATTATTATTTTCAAACTCAAATTAATGACCGCAAGGATTGATGTAAAATTAATTATCCTCTATGGCAATTGATTAATTACTGAACCTGGGACCTAGCGAACAGGAAACAGGAATAACTAAAAAGTTAATTAAACATTTCCGTATTTTGGAACTGCTAATTCAAGCTAGCTTGAATTTGAATAATGTTCATTAAAAAATCATCACCCTGTATCACAACACATTGAATTCATATTATTTTATATATTTTCAACAAACAAAATTTAAATTTAAAATATAAAATTTCAATAAACAATTGCTTCCATATATGCATAATCCTTTTCGCTGCAAATGCACCACAATATAAAACATTTTAATGTTATTATTTTTAGCAAAAATAATTTTAGATAATAAATGAGATAAACGAATAAAGTAGGCAAACAAACATAAAATTCCAATGTCTGGAACAAATTTCATTGTACCCCCCTAAGCTTGACAGTAGTCTTCCAATAACACTTTGAATTTGAATACTCCAAACTGCCAATGAATGAAATTTATATTGGAAAATTCCAGATTGGAAAATTGGACGTAGAATATTTCATTCCAAACATGAAAATTTGCCAAAATGAAACTCAAGCAAATAAAAAATTCCAATTAATTTCCCTGTCTGCTAGGTTATATGAACCATTTTAATTAAATTTACCTCTTGAAACTGGTGTATTGAAAAGTTAATATTTGATGTACCGCTTTGCAAATAAACCAATCAATATTCATTCAAGGGCAAAATACAAGTGTTTTTATTTTAATTTGTCAATCAATTTTATTATCAAGGGCGCAATTAAAAAAAATCCTGAAGTTTTTTTTTGCATAAATAAATTGGTGTGGGTTGGTAATGAGTCCCAGATTCCATTTCGACGAAGTGCGAAAAGGACCTAGAGCGGCGAGGTTATTGAAAGGGCATCTGAGAATAGATTTTAATTCGTCGAGGTCACACCTGCTGGTGGAAATATATTTGAGGGATTTTGAAGGAATTGAGAAAAAAATAATCATTCGAAGAGCCTGGAATGGCCTAAAATAAGTGGGAAGAAACAATTTTTTTTATTCCAGAGGCTCTTGAAATTTCTTTCCTCTTTTTGGTCCAGAAATTGAGTGAAAAAGTTATAATTGCACAGTCTTTCTTCAACTTTCTCCAGTCTTTTAGTTTAAGGAATTGAGATACTTATTCCAAAAGCCTGGGCAAAAATTGAAACAAAAATAAATGGGAAACCTTGAGTGGGGGGAACAATTTTTTCGTTTCAGGCTCATGAAATTTCTACAATCTTTCGGGTCTAGAAATTAAGAGAATAAAGCGAGTAATAAAATAATAATTCCAGACTTCTCTCAATAAGATAAAACAAATTTAGTTATAACATTTTTTCTAATTCAAATGGAAAATTTCATGAAAAATTGTTTTGACAGGCTGTCAAACATAAGCCAATTTTTTGTGCAACTTCAAAGTTTCAAAAATCATAAATTAAAGCCTTCCCCATAAGATAAAACAAATTTGAAATCGATATTTGGTTTAGAAGCAAAGTTATGACATTTTTCCTAATTCAACTTGGAAAAATTTATGAGAAATTGTTTTGACAGGCTGTCAAACATAAGCCAATTTTTTGTGCAACTTCAAACTTTCAAAAATCATAATTTGAAACCTTCCCCATAAGATAAAACAAATTTGAAATCGATATTTGGTTTAGAAGCAAAGTTATGACATTTTTTCTAATTCAACTTGGAAAAATTTATGAGAAATTGTTTTGACAGGCTGTCAAACATAAGCCAATTTTTTGTGCAACTTCAAAGTTTCAAAAATCATAAATTAAAGCCTTCCCCATAAGATAAAACAAATTTGAAATCGATATTTGGTTTAGAAGCAAAGTTATGACATTTTTTCTAATTCAACTTGGAAAAATTTATGAGAAATTATTTTGACAGGCTGTCAAAGATAAGCCAATTTTTTGTGCAACTTCAAAGTTTCAAAAATCATAAATTAAAGCCTTCCCCATAAGATAAAACAAATTTGAAATCGATATTTGGTTTAGAAGCAAAGTTATGACATTTTTTCTAATTCAACTTGGAAAAATTTATGAGAAATTGTTTTGACAGGCTGTCAAACATAAGCCAATTTTTTGTGCAACTTCAAAGTTTCAAAAATCATAAATTAAAGCCTTCTCCATAAGATAAAACAAATTTGAAATCGATATTTGGTTTAGAAGCAAAGTTATGACATTTTTTCTAATTCAACTTGGAAAAATTTATGAGAAATTGTTTTGACAGGCTGTCAAACATAAGCCAATTTTTTGTGCAACTTCAAAGTTTCAAAAATCATAAATTAAAGCCTTCTCCATAAGATAAAACAAATTTGAAATCGATATTTGGTTTAGAAGCAAAGTTATGACATTTTTTCTAATTCAACTTGGAAAAATTTATGAGAAATTGTTTTGACAGGCTGTCAAACATAAGCCAATTTTTTGTGCAACTTCAAAGTTTCAAAAATCATAAATTAAAGCCTTCCCCATAAGATAAAACAAATTTGAAATCGATATTTGGTTTAGAAGCAAAGTTATGACATTTTTTCTAATTCAACTTGGAAAAATTTATGAGAAATTATTTTGACAGGCTGTCAAACATAAGCCAATTTTTTGTGCAACTTCAAAGTTTCAAAAATCATAAATTAAAGCCTTCCCCATAAGATAAAACAAATTTGAAATCGATATTTGGTTTAGAAGCAAAGTTATGACATTTTTTCTAATTCAACTTGGAAAAATTTATGAGAAATTGTTTTGACAGGCTGTCAAACATAAGCCAATTTTTTGTGCAACTTCAAAGTTTCAAAAATCATAAATTAAAGCCTTCTCCATAAGATAAAACAAATTTGAAATCGATATTTGGTTTAGAAGCAAAGTTATGACATTTTTTCTAATTCAACTTGGAAAAATTTATGAGAAATTGTTTTGACAGGCTGTCAAACATAAGCCAATTTTTTGTGCAACTTCAAAGTTTCAAAAATCATAAATTAAAGCCTTCCCCATAAGATAAAACAAATTTGAAATCGATATTTGGTTTAGAAGCAAAGTTATGACATTTTTTTCTAATTCAACTTGGAAAAATTTATGAGAAATTGTTTTGACAGGCTGTCAAACATAAGCCAATTTTTTGTGCAACTTCAAAGTTTCAAAAATCATAAATTAAAGCCTTCTCCATAAGATAAAACAAATTTGAAATCGATATTTGGTTTAGAAGCAAAGTTATGACATTTTTTCTAATTCAACTTGGAAAAATTTATGAGAAATTGTTTTGACAGGCTGTCAAACATAAGCCAATTTTTTGTGCAACTTCAAAGTTTCAAAAATCATAAATTAAAGCCTTCCCCATAAGATAAAACAAATTTGAAATCGATATTTGGTTTAGAAGCAAAGTTATGACATTTTTTCTAATTCAACTTGGAAAAATTTATGAGAAATTGTTTTGACAGGCTGTCAAACATAAGCCAATTTTTTGTGCAACTTCAAAGTTTCAAAAATCATAAATTAAAGCCTTCCCCATAAGATAAAACAAATTTGAAATCGATATTTGGTTTAGAAGCAAAGTTATGACATTTTTTCTAATTCAACTTGGAAAAATTTATGAGAAATTGTTTTGACAGGCTGTCAAACATAAGCCAATTTTTTGTGCAACTTCAAAGTTTCAAAAATCATAAATTAAAGCCTTCCCCATAAGATAAAACAAATTTGAAATCGATATTTGGTTTAGAAGCAAAGTTATGACATTTTTTTCTAATTCAACTTGGAAAAATTTATGAGAAATTGTTTTGACAGGCTGTCAAACATAAGCCAATTTTTTGTGCAACTTCAAAGTTTCAAAAATCATAAATTAAAGCCTTCTCCATAAGATAAAACAAATTTGAAATCGATATTTGGTTTAGAAGCAAAGTTATGACATTTTTTCTAATTCAACTTGGAAAAATTTATGAGAAATTGTTTTGACAGGCTGTCAAACATAAGCCAATTGTGCAACTTCAAAGTTTCAAAAATCATAAATTAAAGCCTTCCCCATAAGATAAAACAAATTTGAAATCGATATTTGGTTTAGAAGCAAAGTTATGAAATTTTTTCTAATTCAACTTGGAAAAATTTATGAGAAATTATTTTGACAGGCTGTCAAACATAAGCCAATTTTTTGTGCAACTTCAAAGTTTCAAAAATCATAAATTAAAGCCTTCCCCATAAGATAAAACAAATTTGAAATCGATATTTGGTTTAGAAGCAAAGTTATGACATTTTTTCTAATTCAACTTGGAAAAATTTATGAGAAATTGTTTTGACAGGCTGTCAAACATAAGCCAATTTTTTGTGCAACTTCAAAGTTTCAAAAATCATAAATTAAAGCCTTCTCCATAAGATAAAACAAATTTGAAATCGATATTTGGTTTAGAAGCAAAGTTATGACATTTTTTCTAATTCAACTTGGAAAAATTTATGAGAAATTGTTTTGACAGGCTGTCAAACATAAGCCAATTTTTTGTGCAACTTCAAAGTTTCAAAAATCATAAATTAAAGCCTTCTCCATAAGATAAAACAAATTTGAAATCGATATTTGGTTTAGAAGCAAAGTTATGACATTTTTTCTAATTCAACTTGGAAAAATTTATGAGAAATTGTTTTGACAGGCTGTCAAACATAAGCCAATTTTTTGTGCAACTTCAAAGTTTCAAAAATCATAAATTAAAGCCTTCCCCATAAGATAAAACAAATTTGAAATCGATATTTGGTTTAGAAGCAAAGTTATGACATTTTTTCTAATTCAACTTGGAAAAATTTATGAGAAATTATTTTGACAGGCTGTCAAACATAAGCCAATTTTTTGTGCAACTTCAAAGTTTCAAAAATCATAAATTAAAGCCTTCCCCATAAGATAAAACAAATTTGAAATCGATATTTGGTTTAGAAGCAAAGTTATGACATTTTTTCTAATTCAACTTGGAAAAATTTATGAGAAATTGTTTTGACAGGCTGTCAAACATAAGCCAATTTTTTGTGCAACTTCAAAGTTTCAAAAATCATAAATTAAAGCCTTCTCCATAAGATAAAACAAATTTGAAATCGATATTTGGTTTAGAAGCAAAGTTATGACATTTTTTCTAATTCAACTTGGAAAAATTTATGAGAAATTGTTTTGACAGGCTGTCAAACATAAGCCAATTTTTTGTGCAACTTCAAAGTTTCAAAAATCATAAATTAAAGCCTTCTCCATAAGATAAAACAAATTTGAAATCGATATTTGGTTTAGAAGCAAAGTTATGACATTTTTTCTAATTCAACTTGGAAAAATTTATGAGAAATTGTTTTGACAGGCTGTCAAACATAAGCCAATTTTTTGTGCAACTTCAAAGTTTCAAAAATCATAAATTAAAGCCTTCCCCATAAGATAAAACAAATTTGAAATCGATATTTGGTTTAGAAGCAAAGTTATGACATTTTTTCTAATTCAACTTGGAAAAATTTATGAGAAATTGTTTTGACAGGCTGTCAAACATAAGCCAATTTTTTGTGCAACTTCAAAGTTTCAAAAATCATAAATTAAAGCCTTCCCCATAAGATAAAACAAATTTGAAATCGATATTTGGTTTAGAAGCAAAGTTATGACATTTTTTCTAATTCAACTTGGAAAAATTTATGAGAAATTGTTTTGACAGGCTGTCAAACATAAGCCAATTTTTTGTGCAACTTCAAAGTTTCAAAAATCATAAATTAAAGCCTTCTCCATAAGATAAAACAAATTTGAAATCGATATTTGGTTTAGAAGCAAAGTTATGACATTTTTTCTAATTCAACTTGGAAAAATTTATGAGAAATTGTTTTGACAGGCTGTCAAACATAAGCCAATTTTTTGTGCAACTTCAAAGTTTCAAAAATCATAAATTAAAGCCTTCTCCATAAGATAAAACAAATTTGAAATCGATATTTGGTTTAGAAGCAAAGTTATGACATTTTTTCTAATTCAACTTGGAAAAATTTATGAGAAATTGTTTTGACAGGCTGTCAAACATAAGCCAATTTTTTGTGCAACTTCAAAGTTTCAAAAATCATAAATTAAAGCCTTCCCCATAAGATAAAACAAATTTGAAATCGATATTTGGTTTAGAAGCAAAGTTATGACATTTTTTCTAATTCAACTTGGAAAAATTTATGAGAAATTGTTTTGACAGGCTGTCAAACATAAGCCAATTTTTTGTGCAACTTCAAAGTTTCAAAAATCATAAATTAAAGCCTTCCCCATAAGATAAAACAAATTTGAAATCGATATTTGGTTTAGAAGCAAAGTTATGACATTTTTTCTAATTCAACTTGGAAAAATTTATGAGAAATTGTTTTGACAGGCTGTCAAACATAAGCCAATTTTTTGTGCAACTTCAAAGTTTCAAAAATCATAAATTAAAGCCTTCCCCATAAGATAAAACAAATTTGAAATCGATATTTGGTTTAGAAGCAAAGTTATGACATTTTTTCTAATTCAACTTGGAAAAATTTATGAGAAATTGTTTTGACAGGCTGTCAAACATAAGCCAATTTTTTGTGCAACTTCAAACTTTCAAAAATCATAATTTTAAACCTTCCCCATAAGATAAAACAAATTTGAAATCGATATTTGTTTTAGAAGCAAAGTTATGACATTTTTTCTAATTCAACTTGGAAAAATTTATGAGAAATTGTTTTGACAGGCTGTCAAACATGAGCCAATTTTTTGTGCAACTTCAAACTTTCAAAAATCATAATTTGAAACCTTCCCCATAAGATAAAACAAATTTGAAATCGATATTTGGTTCAGAAGCAAAGTTACTCACAAAGTTATGACATGTTTTGCAAGTCAAGTAAGGTTCCCCAAACCATGTATTTTAGTCCAGAAAGTAAGAGAATAAAGTAATAATTCCAGAATCTTTCGCTAGTCTTTTAGTTTAGGGAATTGAGATACTTATTTCAAGAGCCTGGAATGGACAAAAAATAATTTTGAAGCCTGGAACATTTTTAAAAAAAAATTCTCAAAGTTCAAATTCCCAAAAAAAAAGGCAAGATGTTTTTCTACTAAGTTTGTTCTTATAATTCAAAAATTTGAGAAACGAAACATATATATGAATAGTTTGGCAAAGAAATTTACTTAAAAACATGGTAAATAAATAAAAGTGGAAATGAATACTTAGTGAAGATAAAAATAAAACGATAAACATAGAGATTAAAAAAATACCTGAAAAGTTGGAAATTCATCTGTTTTTGTGACTGCACTTTGCCTCGCACTTTGCACTATGGACTAAATTTGTTAATACTTTTCAGTTGCAAAAAATGGCCAATACTTGATCTAGCGATAAAAATTGAAAAGCAATGGCCCACTTGTGACTGATAATCTTTGGCTTTTGATGTAATTATTTTTAATGTTTTCAGACATTGGCAATATCTTTAATCAGGGGTGAAAAGGTTATTCAGTAACAGTAATAGCCGGAGAGCCAGCGCCGAAAAAATTCTCTGAATTTACTAAAGCCAGTTTTTGGTCAGTTGATTACAGTATTTACGTACATAAACATACCTCGGTCAGTCAAGCAAAACTTGGGACAAGGACCTAGGGTGTCTGGTTAAAGTTGTCGAGATAGCTATAGGTAATGCAACGAATTTACTAAGGCTGAAAATCGCTATACATAATATATAAATAACACATAAATAACAGTGATGTTTGTCAGTCAGTTGAATAGCGGAACTGGGCCGGTCATTCAGCCCCATTGAGGTAGTGACTACGTGACAGTGACAATTCAAAATTGTAGGTTGAAGTTCAAATTAATAGGTTTGTTCAATAATATTAATATTTTTTGCAGATTTTTACATTTATTGGGGCTGACTGACCAGCACTGTCCCGCTATTCAACTGACTGACTAATACTACTGTTATTTATATGTTATATATCAAATATAAATAAAAATAAAAACTCTGGTATATCATCAGAAATTGTAAGCAATGCCATTAGCAATTCGTTTCTTGCAAACAATTTATAGCTGACCAATCCGCTAATCGGAATGGACAATTTTACATGTCGGGTAACTCACAAACTCGGCCTATTAATATCCAGAGTCATCAAAGATTCGCTAGAAACTCAGGTAATCAAAATTTACACTCGAATTTACATAATCTATCAGTGGGGACTAACATTACAAATCAGCTCAAAACTGTACTGTTCTCAACCAAAAAATGGATATACTTGGGTAGAATCGCTGCAGAATACTCTAACAAAGATATTCAGCAGTATATATGCAGCAACCTGGGTGCTAGTGAGTCTGAAGTAGTTGTTAAAGAAATAAAATCTGATAGCAGAATGAAATCTTTTAAGATAGCTATAGAAGATAGGTATTTTAACAATGTAATTTATGACAATTTCTGGCCTCTGGGAGCAGTATTTAGGGAATTTAACTTCAACATCCCAAGAAAATCAAATGCGCATTCAAATTTTCAGAATCATCAGCAGCCAAGAAACAGGTACTAAGTATTTATTATCAGAATTTTAGGGGGATTAAGACTAAAATTAAGACTCTCATGTGTAATCTGTTTGTTGATAATTATGATGTCGTACTGCTGACAGAAACATTTTTGGATGAAACTATTGACACTAATGAAATAGCAGTACAGGATAAGTATATAATCTTTAGATGTGATCAATCTTCAAAAACAAGCATTCATAAATCTCAGGGTGGTGTCATTATTGCAGTTAACAATAAACTAAAATGCAAATTACTATCCACTGATGTGGAATCCCTTGAACAGCTTTTTGTAATGGTCTCAATAGATAAAAAACGTTTATTGTTTGGTAATGTTTATATTCCTCCTGACTCACCATGTGAAGTCTACAAGAAATATACATCTTCTGTTGTACCTACAAGTTATTGATGGTTATTCCTGTGATAATACTGATGTCTTTTTGTGTGGTGATTTCAACAGACCAAATGTATTGTGGGTTAATCACGATGATGGTTGCAGGGCAGATTGTATGGCATTTTTTAATCTAAGCCAAGTCAACCAAATCTCAAATCAATTTAAAAATTACTTGGACTTAATCTTTAGCAATAGGAGGGATTTGTCAATTGTTTCATGTGATAATCCCCTCCTGAAATTAGATAAACCGCACCCTGCATTAGAGTTTGTGGTGAACATAGACAAATCAATAGATCACTTGTCAGCTGATTACTATTATTATAATTTCAAATTGTGTAACTTTAGAGATCTCGAATTGGCATTATCGATGGTTGATTGGGGTATTATTTTATTGATTGAGGACTTGGATCACTTAATTGAAGTGTTTTATGGGAACATTTATGATGCTATCAAAATATCAACCCCAGTGAATCGGCATAAGAACCCTAAGTTTCCAAAATGGATGGATGTCACCCTGAAAGAATTGATTTTAATAAAGAAAGCTGCACACAAAAAATTTAAGGAAACATCTTCTTTAGAGGATTATCTTGAGTTTTCCCAATTAAGGGTAAAATGTAAGGAATATGCTTCAATCAGCCATCGAAATTACCTAGATAATATAGAGGATAAAGTGCAGGATCGAAATGGATTTTGGAGTTTCATTAGGTCAAAGCAAAATGCAAATAGTCGCAGTTTAATGACTTTGAAAGATGAGAATGCAGATTCTCCTGAAGACATTGCTGATGAGCTCTTTAAAAAACACTTTTGCTCTGTATACAAAAAACACGACGAGTCAGATGTAATTGTCTCATGTGATTTGTTGTCTGTTAACTTGAGCTGTGTAACTATTGATGTCATGGATGTTTATAATAAGATTTTTCATTTAAAAGATAATCTAGGTAGTGGACCGGATGGCATTCCTGTCTTAATCGTGAAGAAATGCATAGGTATGCATTTTTTTCCTATTTATTGTGTCAAATTTATAATAGATCATTGAGCAGGGGTATTTTTCCAAAAGCATGGAAGACCAGTTTTGTGACTCCAATTTTCAAAAGTGGAGATAAGTCCCTAATTGATAACTACAGGCCTGTTTCTAGAATTTCTATTTTCTCTAAGATACTAGAAGCGATAATAACGGACAAAATAACACCATTATTTAAAAATTTAATAATTCCTGAACAACATGGTTTCAGAAAAGGGAAGTCCACGACTTCAAATTTGTTGGAATTTGAACAGACTCTGTTTGGCGCTTTGGAGGAGGGGTATCAGGTAGATGTGGTTTATACAGACTTCTCCAAGGCATTTGACAGAGTTGACCATAGGATTCTAAAAAATAAACTGGAATGCATAGGTTTTCACGGTAGTTTCTTGGATTGGATTGTTGATCAGCTCTCAGGAAGAAAGCAAAAGGTTAAAGTAGAAAATGTTATCTCAACTGAGATTGATATACCTTCTGGAGTTTTGCAAGGCGGACATTTATCTCCATTTCTATTTAACCTCTTCATGAATGAAGGTTTTCACAAGTTGCAAATTTCTAAATTTTGCTGATGACAAAAAAATATTTCTTATGGTTAAAGATATGAGTGACTGTGAGATCCTTCAAAATGAAGTTAATCAATTTTATTTGTGGTGTGGAAGGAATCATTTAGACCTTAATTTAGACAAATGCAAAATTATGTCCTTTCGGAGAATGAAAACTCCTTTTATTTTTGATTATTCAATTGGGGGAATTAATCTGGAGAGAGTTTATGTCATGAGGGATTTAGGTGTCCACTTAGATGTAGAATTGAATTTCATAGAGCACATTGAAAGAATTTCTAACAGAGCTATGAGGTTGTTAGGATTTCTATTGCGTAGTTTGAAGGATTTTTATAATGTATTTACTTTAAGAAATGCCTATTCATCTATTGTCAGGCAAGTGCTGGAGTATGCTAGCCCTGTTTGGTCACCCTACTATGATAAACATAAATATCAATTAGAGAAAATACAGAGGAGATTTTTAATATTTATTGCTTACAAGTTGAGTATAAAGTATGATTCTATTGATTATAATCAACTTCAGACTCTTCTAAATATGCAGACATTACAACAAAGAAGGGACCAGCAGGACTTGTGTATTTTATATAAAATAATTAACAACATGATTGATTCACTGGAGCTTTTATTGGTATTAGGTTTAAACATTCCCCGCAGTAATATTAGGAGCAATAGGTTATTTTCTATTAAAAATCACCTTACTAACTATGGTTACTATTCTCCTTTAACAAGATTCTCTAGACTGGCAAACTCTGTGATAAATAGGCTTAATATAGATATTTTTAACATAAGTCTGCATAGCTTTAAAAACAAAATCAAATCCATCTAGTCATAGTGCTTTTTATCCTGTTGAGAGTTTTATATGTTCATATTTTATATTTATATTTGTTTTTACATTATTTATTTAATACTAGCTGTAAAAAAACACGGTAGTAAAAGTGGTAAAAAAAACGGCAACGGTGTGTAGCTAATTGACTTAACTGTGCAAAATAATTAGTAATTGGTGAAGTTTTACGGCGAATTAAATATAAAAAAGGGTGCAGCGAATATTGTTACAGTATAAAGTGTAGGCTCTGATATAAAAAAATCATTTATCTTGCAAAAAAAGTGTTAACAAACGTGTAATTGTTTACATTTTTTGGTGTTCCTTTGGTTCAAGGTTGCCAGACTTCCTAGCCGAAATCGAATAATACTGTTCTAGCAATGCCTGAAATAGAAATTTGCGACATATGCAATAAAGCGGTCGGTGAAAATGAAGATGGTTTACTGTGTGATAAATGTCTTGTATGGAAACATAGACAGTGCCTCTCTATAGGACTGAAACTTTTTCAGAAGCTAAATAAATCGACGCAAGAGTGGTATTGCAGCAGCTGTGAAAAAAAAAAGTAAGAAACCAGAGCCAAAGGCGTCTAATTACACAATTGATGACGTCATGGAGGCCTTAAAGAGCATGGAGAAGAGATACGACATCCTTTTCCAGCGATATGAAGAGCAAGTCAAGCTAAACGATGTACTAAAACTGGAAATTAGTGATATAAAAGACCAGTTAAATAAGAAGGACCAAAGGGAGCTCGCCAATAACATTATTGTTTATGGAGTCCCATATAAAACCACAGAAAATCTACAACAACTGGTTAAAGGAATTGGAAGTGAGCTGCAAGTAGAACTGGATGGCAATTTTACTGCCTTCAGAGTTGGAACAAAGGAAGATGGAAGGAAGACACCTATCAAGATAACCTTTAAGGAGGAGGATATTAAGAGAAGACTTATGAAATCTCCAAGAAGGTATAATTTGAATACCTTAGCGTTGGGATTTGTTACTGATCATAAGGTATATTTGAACCATGACCTAACCAAACATAATCTAGATTTGTTCAAAAAGTCACAAGTATTTAGAAAGGAAAATGACTATAAATATCTTTGGTTTGGAAATGGGTCAATTTTCCTAAAGAAAAATGAAGGTAGTAGGGCTTTGGTAGTTCGTAAGGAATCCGATCTAAAAAACTAAATGAAAGAAAGCTGAGTTTGATCTACTTAAATATACAGAGTTTACGAAATAAGTTTGATGAGAAGAGTGTAGTGCTGATATTTTGATGTTTGTAGAAACTTGGCTTTCTTACGAGGAAACCCATTTATTTGAGTTAGATGGGTACAAATCAGTACACTCGTGCAGAGAAAAAAGAGGGGGCGGTGCTACTATATATGTAAAAAATTGCTTAGATTTTAAGGTAGAGCAGAAATTTGAAAAAAATGATAATTTTAGTTGGGTATGTATCCAAATTGGTCAAACAAATTTAAATATTAGTTTAGTGTATAGGCCACCATCATATCCATTATGATGAGGCATTGAGCAAATTCGAAAATATCATGAGGTGTTATCCAAATAATCATGTTATTGTGGGTGATATTAATTTAGATTTGTTAGATAATGCTAGTAGGGAAATAATTAACTACAGGAATATGTTAACCCTAAATAATTTTCACATAAAGAACAAAATAAATATTCTAAATGCCACAAGAATTACCTGCAATACTAGTAAGCTGATAGATCATGTCTTGACTGATCTTAATTGCAAAGTGGGGTGTGCAGTTGAAGTCGAACCCAATGAGCTATCTGATCATGAAAAACTAATTATTTATTTAGATGAGAAGGTGAAGCCTGCTAATGTCAAAACTACGCGTACATTAAAGGGAATAAACACTGAAAAATTTAGAAGATCATTTGAACAACAAATAAACGGGGTGGATATTAGCTCCTTCCAACAACTTATCAACATAATACATTCTAGTAAGGCTACAGCCGAATACCAACGGGAAATTAAATGTATAAATAATAATGTCTGGGTTACAGGAGAGCTTATAGATTTAATCAAAGAGCGGGATCAATAGGATCACTAATAAAATAAAATCACTAAAAAATATGCATTTTAGAAAAAAATAGAACGGCGCCGGTTCAGACACAAAAAAACAATGGTCAGTGATAAATAATTTATTGAATCGAAAAAAGGTAAATATAAACATGATCAAAGAGCTAAATGTAAACAATAATATAGTGGTAGATTCTCAGGAAATAGCAAACTGTCTAAATCATCATTTTGCAAGTATAGGTAAATGTATTGTCAATGAGGTTCACGAGGAAATTCAAGGCTTAAGTGATATTGATAATGATTTGAAATTTGATGAAATTGGATGCGCAAATAGTTTATACTTAGAAGTAGTTACTGATGAGGAAATATTAAATGTTGTGAATGGTTTAAAGCGCAGTTCTGCTCCTGGAGAGGATCAGGTTACAGTTAATGATCTTCGCTATTTGGGTTTAGGTTTAATTGTAATTCTTACAAAATTGGTTAACAATGTGTTTGTATCTGGCATTTTTCCAGATGAGCTAAAATTTAGTAGGATTGTGCCTATTTTTAAATCAGGTTCTCAGGATTCCATGGGCAATTATAGACCTATCAGTCTGATAAGTACTTTTTCAAAGGTAGTAGAACAGGTACTAAAAACTCGAATGCTAGGCTTTATAAATAAATATGTACAGATGGATAAATTTCAGTATGGGTTTTTGAAAAATAGTAATACGCTAAGTGCTACAATGGATTTTGTAAAAGAAATAAGTAATCAATTAGAAAATAAAAAAATGGTAGTTGCTGTCTTCATTGACCTAAAAAAGGCTTTTGATGTAGTTAGTTGGGATGTACTTTTGGGAAAATTACAAAATATGGGCTTGAGAGGACTTGTATATAATATTCTAAAATCTTATTTATATGATAGGCGGCAGGCAGTGAATGTTGATCAGTTAGTTAGTACCACTGAGGTGAGTGAGTGTGGGGTGCCACAAGGTTCTGTCCTTGGGCCACTGTTGTACTCGCTTCATGTACTCAGTCTTAGAAGGGCTGGTCTGACTGGTAGATATTTTACATTCGCAGACGACACAGCTCTGGTGTATAGTCATGGGGACCTTGAGGACCTGGAGCGCGCTGTGAATTCAGATCTTGAAACATATTCGAAGTGGTTATTATGCAATAAGCTGAGGATCAATATTTCAAAAACAAATTTCATATTTTTTAAACAAAAGAATAAAATATCTAGAGACCCAGTTATAATAGTAAATAATATTCCAATTGAAAAAGTAACACACACTAAATACTTGGGGCTGATTATAGATGAAAATTTGAATTGGAGGGATCACATAATGCATATAACTGGTAAAATCGTTCCAATGCTAGGCGCTGTATATAGAGTTCGAGACTATTTGACACATAGAAGCAGGATGTATATTTACAATTCATTCTTCCTGTCGCATTTTAGGTACCTACTCCCCATATGGGGTTCATGTGGTCAGGTGGATTTTAATAGAATGCAGGTATTGCACAATAAGGTATTAAAGGTGTTGTTTAAACTTGATTGGCGTACACACACTCAGGAGCTGCATGAGAGTCTGGGCGTATTAATGTTGAAAAAATTACTTATACTTGAACAGAGTAAATACATGTTTAAAGTGAGCAATAGAATTCAGAAGTCTAATGTGAGAATTGTTCTTTCGGAAAATATTCACGAGCATTATACTAGGACTCAACATGATATCTATTGGGATAATAATGTCAGGACTAATAAAGGTTTGCTCAATCCAATGTATCGGGCAGCAATCACATTTAATGGCTTGCCAGATACGATTAAACATGCGAGCTCAGTTAATAATTTCTCAAACAGTATGCTAAATTACCTGGTTGAATAAGTAGAACATAATATGTCTTTTGCTGCACATGGGTTTTAGGGGTGACCTCAATAATTTTAGGGGTGAGGTTATTATTATTATTTATTATTTTATAATTATTTTTTGTTTTTTTTTCTCCTTTTTTGTTTTGTTTTCTCTCTTGTTAATGGTTATATTATATATTATGTTTTTATTTTATATTTTTATTTTGTAATGAATATGCTATAAGTTATAATTTAATTGAAGTTAGGTACACATCATATTTGTTATGTATCCTTAGCACCAGTGCAATTAGCAGTGTTTTTAGGATTTATACTTGTTAAGTTTATTTATTGAAACTTGAAATAAATAAAGAATTGTTTGATAAAAAAAAGAAGTTACCACATATGTGTTGTTAAAGTTTTTTAATTGTTAAAGTTTTCAAATGGTTTTAAATGTTTTGAATGTGTTAAATGTTTTTCTCTAGATTCTATTTGGCATGTTGCACATGCGGTTAAATTCTTTTGATAATAATATACCTACACTTTTATTGTGAGAATTTAGGTTTAAGAAACTCTTATATATTATTATATTAGGTACTATTGTTTATTTATTTATTGTAAAATGGCATGTCTGTTGGAAACATGTTCCAACAATCATGCTATCTCTTTTTAATGGCAAAATATTTTTATACATATAAAGTTTGCAACACTGCAGCGTTGTCGTCATGTCTATTTTGTCATGTCTGTCAATATATTGCGCGCCATTTTTGTCATTGCAGCAGTGTAGCTTGGAGCTTGTCCACGTTAACAAGCATCCAGAAACCTTTTCACATTTTAATAAATTTTATAATCTAGCTCTGCCCTGTTGGGCATCTAAGCAAGCTCTGGCTTCTTGTCATCTTGTAGTAGTAATTGTAAATAGTGTAAATATTGTGTAAATTGTTGTAAATATAGTGTCAGTGAAAAGCGCGTGTGTTTTAGTTCCCTATCCAGTCGATCATCCAGTCCACCTAATTATACAGTCCACTAATTATCAAGTTATTTATCTTCCATTATGTGGTTTTGCACATAATTTTGGCCAGTTCGAGCCGGATACTGGATAGTTCGGAACCTAAAAGTGCTTTAAAAACCCTCAAAAAGTGCCTTTTTAGTGGTTATTGATTGTTCCATCGTGATTTTTGGCGCCATGTGATGCAAAAAATCAATCATCCACTGTGCAGTCTGCACGTGTCTCAAACAACGTTGGGTTCCACGTGCCACCAGCGAAGGTTTCCGCCGGAACCGGAAGTGCGTAAGTAGAGTGGGGCGGAGCAAACAAACTTCACTTGTCAAATTCAAAAGGGTGCTTCTTTTTCTCGTCTGGTTCAACCCAAGTCACCCCGGGTGCAGTATCCTTGCTTGGTGCAATGAAGTACAGCCCCGGAGCAACGAACATGAAAGTGAGAGTTCACCACCCCGACAGCTTAACCTCAAATTAAATGTCAAACATTTGTTTACGTTTTGTTGTTTGTTGTTTGTGTATTTTGGATTTTTGCAGTGAATTTGAGTGAATTTGCATTATTTTTGAAAAACTGAATTTTTCGCATTAATTATTGCTATTTTTTCATTATTTATTTAAAGGATGAACAATTATCCGTTTTTCGTTTTGTTAGGTAGTTTTTAAAAAAAAAAAAAAATCTAATTTATTAGGTAATTTTAAATTTTGTTTATAGATTTCTTTTGATATTTTCTTATTTTTTTGATTGTAAACTTTGTAAATATGGCTACCAAAAAGCAAATTGATAAATTATTGTCAAAGAAAAAGCAAGCAATCGACTCCATGGTTAGAATAAGTCGTTATATTTCCGATCACAAATCTGATCCTGACAGTGAGTATAAAACCGACCAATTTTTAGTTCGGAAGGAAATATTGCAGGACAGTTTTCAAAAGCTTAAAGACATTCAAGTTGAAATTCTGTGCCTTGATGGTAACTATGATGATTCAATTGATGATGTAGAAACTCTTTTTTATGATGTCATTGTAAGTATTAAAAATTGTTTACCTAAATCTAATTTACCAGGACCAGCTAATACTAGTAATTTAGCAACTAATATTGCTCAATCGGTTTCAATTCCACCTACTCAAAGTAATAATTTTATTTCTGCTGCTAAATTGCCCCCAATCGAGATACCTACCTTTGATGGAAAAAATTTAACCAATTTCAAATCTTTTATCGATATATTTAATGCTGTCATCGATAAAAATCAACAGTTAAAAGATGTTGAAAAGCTCTTTTATTTGAGAAATTATTTGAAGGGTGAGGCTTTAAGCTTAATTGATAATCTGCCACTAATAAATTCTTCATATCAAGGTGCCATAGATATTTTAAATAACAGATTTAATAATGAAACTATGATCATAAATTCACATATTTTTTCTATTTTGGATATTCCTGCCATACAAAAAGGTACAGCTCATGCACTTAGAGATTTTGTAAGTCGCATCAAGCAGCAAATTGGAGCTCTCAAAAACCTAGCCCAGCCTGTTGACAACTGGGACATGGTGATGATTTGTATTTTAAGTAGAAAAGTTGACCAATTTACCAACAGAGCCTATCAAATAGATCGTGATAGTTCCAAATTGCCGACTTTGGATGAATTCTTGGCCTATTTAGAAAATAGAGCTACAGCCTTAGAGGCAACTAGTAGTACCCCAGAGCATAAAACTAAAGAAAAGGTTTACGGTTTATTAACAAAACAAACCAATGTAAAATGTCCCTTTTGTTCAATATCTGGACATAAACTGTATAATTGTAAAAAGTTCAAATCCGTACTAGTAAAGGATCGTATATCTTTTGTCGACAGACAGAATTTTTGTAAATTATGTTTGAATATTCATTCTGGAAAGTGTAAAATGTTGTTTCGGTGTGGTATGTGTCAAAAGGAACACAATACCCTGCTGCATTTGGACAAGCAATGTGAAAATAATAATTTTCCTACTGAACGCAGAGTCATGTATTCCAATGCCTCACAGCAAGAATCTGTACTTTTACCTACCTTAAAAGTAAAAATTAAATCTAATAAAGGCAAATATATTTACGCCCGAGGTCTGGTTGACACCGGCTCTCAGATTTGTTTAGTAACAAACAGTTTAGTTGAAAAGCTAGGATTAAAAGCCTTTAATAGTTCTTTGAATATCACTGGCATATCGGAGACTAAAACTAAAATTAATAAATCAATAAATTTAAATATTGAATCTTTGGTTTTTGATTATTCAAAAAACATAAAGTGTGCGCTTGTTGACACTATTACAAGCAATTTGCCTAATGTAAGTTTTGATATTTCAGAGTTTGAAACGCCTCGGAATATTCATTTGTCTGATGACAGTTTTTACCGCTCGGGACCGATTGATTTTTTATTGGGTGCAAATGTGGCGTTTGAAATTTTTCTCTCCGAGAAGCATAAATGCAACAATATATATTTTCAAAACACCCTATTTGGTTATATTGTAAGCGGTGCAATTTCTGCTTGTGCAAATGTCACATGCAATTTTTTTGCGTTTCACGCGACCTATTCAGATCTTGAAAAAACCATGTCTCAATTTTGGGAAACTGAGAAAGTCCCTGAGATATTTCCAGAATATCCTAGCGAGCAAGAAGCTTGCGAGTCTTGTTTTCAAAATTCTCTTGAAATAATAAATAACCAATATCAGGTGAAATTGCCACTAAAACAAACTGACATAAATTTGGGGGATTCATTTTCAGTGGCTATAAAGCGCTTTGAAAACCTGGAAAAAAGATTTAGAGTTAATCCTGATCTTTTCTCGCAATATAAGAGTTTCATGGATGATTATTTGAATTTAAATCATGCCAAAATTGTCAATTACCCTGTAGAGGAGTTAACTAATGGTTCGATTTATTTCATGGCGCATCACCCCGTTATAAGGGAAGACAAAAAAACCACCAAACTCAGAGTTGTCTTTGATGGCAGCATAAAATCGAAACAAAAGAAATGTATAAATGACTTCTTGTACAATGGGGCAGTAGTCCAGAAAGACTTATTCGATATTCTTGTTTGCTTCAGAACTTATAAATTCGTAATTTTAACTGACATAAAACAAATGTACCGCATGGTTTTAATTCACCCGGAACACCGGCCATTGCAAAACATTCTGTGGAGAGATCATCTCGGTTCCTTACAGTATATTCAATTACAGACAGTCACCTATGGCTTGAAAAGCTCGTCTTTTTTAGCAACGAGGTGTTTGGCTGAGCTGGCTCACTCAGAAGGTAAAAAATTCCCTCTCGCAGCAAAAGCTCTTTTAAATAATACATACGTAGATGATATCTTATCGGGTTCTGACACAATTGAAGAGACCATAAAGCTTAGAGACGAATTAATTTCTTTATTGGGTTCACGATCATTTTTTCTGCATAAATGGTGTACCAATGAACCAAACATTTTGAGTGGCATCCCTAAAGATAAACAAAATTTCGATGAGGTTGATATGAGTAAGAATAATTTTACCGTAAAAACACTAGGCCTAACTTATGATACCATTTCTGATCATTTTAAATTGTCAACTCCTAAAGTTATGGACATCAATGAATATTTAACAAAGAGACAAGTACTCAGTTTGATCTCCAAATTTTATGACCCTTTGGGGTTGGCAGGCCCGATTTTGGTGGCAGCCAAAGTAATCATGCAAAAAATTTGGACATGCAAACTTAGTTGGGATGAAGTATTGCCCGATGATTTGTTGGACATTTGGAAAAGTTTTATAAAGGGTTTTATTAACATGCAAACTTTGGAGATTCCTCGGAATTTATATTTCACAAACGCAAATAGCATTGAGCTTGTAGGGTTTTGCGATTCGTCCATGATAGCATATGGAGCAGTCATTTATGTAAGAACATTTTTTCCTGACAGAGTAAGTACATGTAAATTTAGTTTGTTCAAAGTCTAGAATAGTACCTATAAATAAAAAACTTACCATTCCTAGATTGGAACTTAATGGAGCTTTGCTTTTAGCAAATCTGGCAAAAAAGGTGTCTATCTTATTGCAATCAAAAATTGATAAAGTATTTATTTATTCTGATTCGACCATTGTACTTGCTTGGTTAAAATCAGATCCTCTGAAATTAAACCCTTATGTGGCAAACAGAATTATAAAAATTCAAAACTTAACTTCAACTTTTAAATGGTTATATATTAACACGAAAGAAAATCCTGCCGATTGTCTATCCAGGGGTCTCGAGCCTTAGGAAATTGAGTCAAATAATCTGTGGTTCCACGGTCCAAACGTTCTTTCTGATATTAATTTTTGCCATAATGAGATTCCTATAGAAATTCCTGCTTCCTTGCCAGAAGAAAAAATTTTAACACAAGTCATAAAAACAAAGCCAAATTCATTTTTTGAAGATTTTTCATCCCTTAGAAGACTTCAAAGAGTTTTTGCCTATATACTTAGATTTGTTCACAATTCTGGAAAAAATTCTGGTGAAAAACTTGAGGGAAGTTTGAAGCTTTCAGAACTGGAACACAGTCTTAGAGTAATCATAAAATGTGAGCAAGACTTTTACTTTTCTAATGACATTAAATCTTTACTTTCCAATACCCCTTTAAAATCCTCATTAAACTCTTTGTCGCCGTTCCTAGATGGCAATGGATTATTGCGAGTGGGTGGAAGGTTACATAATTCAAACATTCCATATAATCAGAAACATCCTGTGATCTTGCCCAAGGAAAGTCACATCACCAAATTAATTATAATACAAGAACATTCAACTTTGTTGCACGCTGGACCAAGACAAGTTTTAGGTTCCCTAAACCTCAATTATTGGCTCATAAATGGAATAAGATTAATTAAAAAAGAGCTACACAAATGTGTGATTTGCTTTAAATTCAAAGCAAAATGTTCCACTCAATTAATGGGTTCCTTGCCGGAAAAAAGAGTCTGTTCAGCCAGAGTGTTTCAAAATGTCGGGGTAGATTTTTGTGGTCCCTTCCTCGTTAAGCAATCTCGAATTAGAAAATCCGTAAGTTCCAAGGCATACATAGCACTTTTTGTGTGCTTTTCAGTCAAAGCAATTCATATGGAACTGCTTTCAGACCTGACAACCGAAAATTTTCTAGCTGCTCTGAAGCGTTTTATTTCGCGGAGGGGGAAGCCCGCAAATATTTTCTGCGACAATGGTTCCACGTTTAAAGGAGCCGAGAATAAAATCAAAGAGTTTTATAACGAAACAGAAAAAATTGAAAATTATTCCCTTCAGGAAAAAATTACATTTAATTTTATACCGAGCTATTCTCCAGTTTTTGGTGGTTTATGGGAAGCTGGAGTAAAATCGGCAAAATTTCACATCAAGCGAGTCATAGGTAGCAATGAGCTTACCTATGAACAATTTAATACTCTTATTGTCCAAGTAGAAGGAATTTTAAATTCCCGACCACTTGTAGCCTTGTCACAAGATCCTTCAGATTTGGACTATTTGACCCCTGGTCATTTTTTGATAGGTGCGCCTATCACAAGCTTTCCTGACCCTGATTTGACGGAAATTCCCCAAGGTCGACTTAAGTTTTGGAAATTGTGTGTCCAGATGCAGCAGCATTTTTGGAAAAAGTGGTATCACGACTATCTAACGCAACTCCAAAATAGGCCAAAATGGCGTGATGAGATGCCTAACCTTAGGGAGGGCTTGTTAGTCATTTTAAAAGAGGATAATGTACCTTCTTATAAGTGGCCAATGGCAAGAATAGTTAAAGCAATACCTGGAAAGGACGGCAAAGTAAGGGTTGTCGAAGTGAAAACCAAAAAAGGTATTTATTTCAGATCGGTTACCAAGATTGCAGTGTTACCGATTGATGACAATAATTGTTAATAATATTTTTGAAAATTATTCACAAAATTCTGTACATATATTTGTAAAACATTTAGATTTATATTTATATTCAATTAGCTATACTCGTATATACATACATAATGTCATACTATGTGTTCCAGAAATGTTTTTAGCTTTAATTGTTAGTTAAGTTTTCGTTTACTGGATCATCATTGAAATCATACCTTTTTTTAAAAAAAGGGTTGCTTACTTTCTCTTTAATTTTTTTATTTTTTTTTGCTGGAAAATTTTACCTTGGTTTCATGTGAAACTCTAGGCCCCCCAGCATGTTTTGAAACATGTTCCAACAATCATGCTATCTCTTTTTGATGGCAAAGTATTTTTATACATATAAAGTTTGCAACACTGCAGCGTTGTCGTCATGTCTATTTTGTCATGTCTGTCAATATATTGCGCGCCATTTTTGTCATTGCAGCAGTGTAGCTTGGAGCTTGTCCACGTTAACAAGCATCCAGAAACCTTTTCACATTTTAATAAATTTTATAATCTAGCTCTGCCCTGTTGGGCATCTAAGCAAGCTCTGGCTTCTTGTCATCTTGTAGTAGTAATTGTAAATAGTGTAAATATTGTGTAAATTGTTGTAAATATAGTGTCAGTGAAAAGCGCGTGTGTTTTAGTTCCCGATCCAGTCGATCATCCAGTCCACCTAATTATACAGTCCACTAATTATCAAGTTATTTATCTTCCATTATGTGGTTTTGCACAATGTCCGTAAATAAAATTCTATTCTATTCTATATATAATATGTATAACGATTTTCAGCTTTAGTAAATTCGTTGCATTACCCAAGTTATCTCGACACCTTTAACAAGACACCCTGGGTCCTTGTCCCAAGTTTCGCTTGACTGACCGCGGTATGTTTATGTATATACGTAAATACTGTAATCAACTGTCCAAATACTAGCTTTAGTAAATTCAGAGATTTTTTTCGGCGCTGGCTCTTAGACTATAACTAGTTTAAAATTAGGCACTCAAGAAATAATCCCTATCCTGACTTATTGGCGAATGAATGCCCGTTTTCAAATGCTAGATTTGATTAGGAGAGATTATTTTGCATGCATTTTTAATTTTGAATTATGAAATGTTCGGCTACAACAACTAATGAATAATTAATTTTTAATTCCCCTTGTTTAAGCCAATATAATATTCTATAGGATTTTAAAATTTAAAGGGCCAATCTGACACACACAAACACTTGATTATTGATTGAAAGTTTTTGCCAAAAGAAACTGTTGCAAATCAATGGTTACAAACAAGCCTTGGGCTTGTTCAATTTGATAAACAATAACTTAAAAATTTAAATAATTCGTCACATGTGTGCAAACAATAACAAATAAAAATCAACATAACCCCAGACTGGTAAAACTTACTCGATTTGTGGCCAGTTCCTCTAGGCTTACGTGATTGAATTATACACGTACGCAAACGGGACGAAAAAAACTACGCGACATTTTCGATTAAAACAATCACAGGACGACACAAAACACGAAAAAAACGTAAAAATGTTCAATCCAATTTGGCCGAGCGGCCATTTATTTACAAAATCGATCATCAATGGACAAATAATTTTTGACGTTTGACTGTGGCGCCATCTAGCCATAAACTATTCAAGTTTTGGTTATAAGGAATTGAAATGGGAAAAATCTATAATAATAATTATCAAAAATCGATTTTATATGGATAAAATAATTAAGTAATTACTATTTGTAGTTGTTAATTGATTGTTTATAAGTAATAATTATAATTATTGTTTAATTTGGCTTTTGACAGTGGCGCCATCTAGCCACAAACTAGCCAAGTTTACAGAATCGAGTTTGTTGAGTTGTAATTAAAGCCAAAAATTATTATAATTAGTTTTATTTTTTTTAATAAAACAATTAATTATTAATTGGATTTGTTAATTATTACTGATAAAACAATAATTATTATTGTTTTATTTGGCTTTTGATGGTGGCGCCATCTATTCATAAGTGACCAAAGCTTGCATAGGAAATTTTTTATTGAAGCACGGTATTTTTAAAAGCAACAAATAATAGAGAGTTATTGGAACTATTAAATACTGCCTCGCAGTATTAAAGATTTACGTTATTTTATTAGTGCATCAGCCCTATTTTTCCAAGAAAAAAACACTTATTGGAAGACTGCAGTAGGTGTTAGAGTATTACCTTATTTTGTATTCATAATTTTGACAAATGATAGCTATGTTCATAAATTTCAGCCTCAAGAAGTGTTTATGTTTGTTTGTGATTTTCTGCTGATACTCATTTTTTGATGTTACCCACAGTAAAATGGAAAACTATTGTAAAAAATAAATTTTCTAAGTAAAATTACGTCATCGTCGAAAAGTAAAACGTCAAAGTCGTCAAAAATGTCAGAAATTTGAAATAAGGGAAGTTTACTGCCTCGCACTAACCATACACAAATAAAGACAAGCAGTAACTTTATTAAGGGAATCCTTAATTTCGGACCCAAATGCGCATGTGTAGATGTCAAAATAAGGCTAATTTAAATACTGCTTGTCCTTATTGCACGTCCAATAACTCTCTATTATTTATCAAACATTATAGTTATTAATGATAAAAGTTCGATATGAACGCCATAATGAAACGCGTGTAACTTTAAACCACGAGGCGTTAGCCGAGTGGTTTAGTTACACAAGTTTCATTAATAAAGTTCATATCGAACGTGTATCATTCAAAATTTAATCTACAATGGTCCAAATAGATTTGATTTGCCTTGAAATAGCAAAAACTTCTCAAATTAAAATTTGAAATTTAGCAGGTGCCCGTACTAGTCGAGAACCTGCTTGTTGGTTTTTAGAATTTTGACTTTGGCAGCTTCAATATTGGAGTCCATTTTTGTGCCATAAATTCAATTTTATAGTGGAAAATAATATTATTATTGGTGATTCTGAGTTCGAAAGTGTCTCTTCCAATATAGAGACAGCATTATTGAAAAGGTTCTTCTGGCAACTAACTTTCTTTTTGTATATTTTTCATTTCAAAATTTGGGTGTTATTATGAATTCTTAAACGCACTAGTGCTATTATGAAGGACCTAATGACATTCAAATGACAATGCTAAATGTGTCATAATGACACCGACGTAGATTAAACAATTATTGCTATAGGGAAATTTATAAAACAATATATGTGGGAGATCAAAATTTATGACGTTGGCATGTCGCAATGTTGCCGCATCAACTTCTTTTTACTTTGATGTACCATAAAGTTTGTCATTTTTCCAGTTACATTTTTATTAATAAATTGATAAGAATAATTATAATACCAAAAAACGAAATTCCGATTTCAATAATAAAGTCAGTGGCGGATACAGTGGGGGGAAGGAGGGCAACTGCCCCCCCTTTTTTAAAATAAAATAATAAAATTAAAAAAAAAAAAAAGAAAACAAAACTATATTTTAGGTTTTAAGAATGTTTAGGAAGCTGGAAACTTATAAAAAATCACACTTTTGTCTTTGTCCCAAGAACTTCAACCTCAAACAGTATATCATTAGTGGTTGAGTTGCTGTATTGTTTTTTTTTTTGTTCTGATAAATAAATATTCATCCAAAATCAATAAGATTATGTACAGGGTGTTTTTTTATGTATTGACACCCCACTCACAGCCTTTACCTTTATTAGGTAGATGAAAGGTGTATATACAAAAGTTGAACAGTATTGGCTAAATTTTTAAAATCCATGGTCAAAAACAAAATTTGAATGTCAGAAATGTGGAATATTGCATGCTTGCAGCTTTTTTCAAATGGAATACACTATAATGTATTTGGTTCTATATTCTTGAAGAACACAATTTCCGATTCCAAAACTATATAGTTTGTCTATATTTGGTTGAGCCGTCTCCAACATATTTGGTTCTAAAAATTTTAAAAATACTATCAGAGAAACAACCAAGTACCTCAAATTTTACCTGCAGTATTCACCTGTACACTGTACAGGTAGAATGGTTCACAAAATCAGTAGTAGGATAGTATTTTTACAATTTTTGAAGCCAAATATATGAGAGACTGCTCAATGAAATATAGATCGGGGCATTGTGCTCTTTGAAAATATAGAGTGAAACATGTAGGGCATCCCACTAAACATGTAATGTTGCAAAATTTGTCAGCAATATTGTATCGACCTTTACTTTAGAAAATGTATTACGTGTAATATGACGTAAAGCTTTCTAAAATATTACTTATCCAATGTGAAGGGATATGAATTTGATATAACTTCAATAAAGAAACATTCGTTTTAGTTATCAAGTAAATATTGCAGTAGATACAATAATGTATTACATTTGAAACATTATAAAATGTAAGTAAAGCAAATATTATAAAAATGTTATAAAATATAACTTTTCTCAACTCTGTAGTTTTAATGTTGTGGAAATATTTACGTTTGTAACATTGGAAATATATAATAAAATAAATGGTTGCATAAATATTATAAACTCAACTTTTCTTAAAACTGTAGCTGTAATGTTGCAGATACATTTACATGCGTACGTTAACAGTTTCAAGAATAAAAACAGTTACCTAATATTTCAATATAAACTTTGGAATAAGAAACATAAATGTTCTCAATGTTGCATAAAGCTTGCAGATAGATTTCATCGTCTGTGAGATGTTGCAACAACAAAAATTTCATATTTTTGGAATAACTGAATCTTGGCTTACACAAGAATATCCTGACAACCATAGTGAATATCTCTGAGTATAAGTTATTTAGAGCAAACAGAGCTAGTATAGGGGAGGAGGTATTTGCTTGTATGTATCAGACTGTTTGTAAAACTTGGGTAGAAGTAGAGTGTAGAAACAAAACATTGCTAATAGGTATAAACCCCCGTAAGTGTTTTATCAATCTCTATCTAGTGCAGAAAATGTATTATCTAGTTTATATGCAACTTATAATCATGTTATCTTAATGGGAGATTTGAATATCAATTTCTTGTCTGAGTGGAGTACAAATACTTGCAATCCCTGTTGTAAGTATTCAATTTGGAACAAGAGTAAGTAGGAATAGTTCTACTTTGATGGATATTATCTGTTTATATAATAATATAGATGTTCGTAACTAAATAAAAAAAAAGTAAAGTCTGTTTTTTTTTTTTAAAGATAATTCCCCAAGTCAAAAATGAAACTATGTTGGCTGGCAATACAAGCCTTCTCTACATAAAAAATTTGAAAGCATCTACAATTTAACATTGTTCTTAACCTTTAAAAAAAAACAGACTTTAAAAATTCCGCTTTCCGCTTCTACCCTTTTGCGAACGAAAATAGAAAATTTCCTCAACAAAGCAAAAGGGGGATAATTCCGTCAAGCTGGCAACATTGTGGCTGACTCGTTATCAAACGCAATAGGATATCAACAAAGCATTTGATAGGTTGGATATAGGCCCCGACCCTTTCCAATCAGATGCGAGTGATATCAGCAAGGCATTTAATTGGTTAGTTGAGCCCCGCCCCTTTCCGGGGTTTATGTATCGTCAAGGTATTTGATTGGTTGTTTTCTTTTCAACCCTTTCCAATGGTCCCCAAAAAAGTGAATGTATTAAAAATAAAAATAAAAAAAAATTCCAAAACCGTTGAGAATGGTAAAGAGGTAAATGATGTTTAATCGGTAGCAAATGAACTCTACTTTCACCCCCTCAAAAGAATTCGTTCACTTACCAGTCACCCTGTATAGTGAGAATTGTGAATAATACAATACCCTGAATTGTAACATTTAGGTATGAGTTGTCAGCATAACAACACTTAACTTCTGTCTAAAAAATGTGATATTTATACCTTTACTATCATAATTTAAAAAATTAATGGTAATGGTAATGATAAAATCAATTGCTGTGAAATTAATAATCGTTTTGTAATATTTACACTTTCTGTTTCTTCAAAGATTACAATAACTTTTGTATGTATTATGACATTATTATTAATAATGAAGTTGATTTTATTAAACTAACAATATGCCTCTATACATATATTTAACGAAACTATAATTATGAAATTAACAATATATACAGGATGTTCCAAAATTAATGCACCAAATTTTTATGGCATATTCTACGTCGAAAATAAGCCCTAGTTTCCTATATAAACATATGTCTGGAAACGCTTCCTTTCCAAGATACAGGGTGTTGAAATTCTAAGAAAAAAACTATTTTTCTATCATAATTTTCAAGTCACTCTAGATATTTCATTGAAATTTTGTACACTGCTTTCAAGCAGCAAAGGACATTTTTTGATGTGAAATATTTGAAAAAAAAAGTCAAAGAAATAATTTGAAACTTTAGGTGTTTAATGTTTAGCATTTTAATCATAATTTTGACGATTTCGCCATGCCCCAAAATGGTTCTTTATTTTTCATTTGAAAATGGTGCATCTTTCAGAAAAAAGTGTAGAGATCAAATTTGTTCCAAACTGAATGGGGATTTCAAAAATGATTTTTATTTTAGAAAAAAGCAGTGACGCACCATTTTTTTCTTGAAAAAAAAAATATTCCATAGAAATCTGGTACGGACGTCACTGGTAATTTTTTTAAAAAATAATTTCATATCAAAAAATTCCTTTTGCTGCTTAAAAGCAGTGTACAAAATTTCAATGAAATATCTAGAGTGGTTTGAAAGTTATGATAGAAAAATAGTTTTGTTCTTAGAATTTCAACACCCTATATCTCGGAAAGGAAGCGTTTCCAGGCATATGCTCATATTGGAAACTAGGGTTTATTTTCGACGTAGAATATGCCTCAAAAATTTGGTGCATTAATTTCGGAACACCCTGTATAGTTGATAGGATAGTAAAATGATACTGTTAAATATATATTTTTTTTTTTGTAAAGTAAACAATGAATTATTATTAACATTCAATAATAGTATTTTTGTCAATATTACATTGTTTTTCTCTGGGTGTTTTTCCGAATATTTTTTTTATTACTTTTTTTCCGATAATTCCCAAATATTTCCAAATAATTTATGTCGTTTTAGAGTGAAAAATTTAATTTTGCAACAGCTTAAAAGGCAACGAATCAAAATACTGTTTTTAACTTGGCTTCCCCTGTATATTTTGATTAGATATTTTTTCTGCAATTAAGGAAAGACCCCCTTAATATACACACAAAAATCCGCCAAATAAAATGTAGTGAAATATCGGGTATCCCATTTGAAAAAAGCTGGAAGCATGCAAAATGTCACAGTTCTGACATTCAAATTTTGTTTCTGACCATGGTTTCTAAAAGTTCAGCCAAAACTGTACAACTTTTGTATTTACACCTTTTTTCTACCTGCGAAGGTAAAGGCTGTAAGTTGGGTGTCAATATATAAAAATTACCCTGTACAAATAAGTGGATTATTGCGGAACTTATGTGTGGACCTCTGCGGGACGAGCGTAGCGAGTTCCGCAGCCATCTACTCACCAATGTACTGTTAAACTGTTCAAATAAGACATTCAATTGAAACGTGTAGTTTTTAAACTAATGAGAAAAATTCTCAACTGAGTGAATCAGGTTAGTATTTTACTTGAACAACATATTGGTGAATAGATGGCTGGGTTCATCCATAAATTCCGCAACAATCCACTCGTTTGTACTTGAATAACTTGTCACAATATATTACTAGTTTGGTAAAGTAATATTACTAATTGCTGTTGAAAGGCGAATTGACAAAAAGTGGATAATCTTACAAATTCTTACTTTATATAATAAGTTATTGTTCAAGTACAAATAAGTGGATTGTTGCGGAACTTATGGGTGGACCTCTGCGGGACGAGCGCAGCGAGTTCCGCAGCCATCTAATCACCAATATACCATTGAACTGTTCAAGTAAGACATTCACCTGAAATGTGTAATTTTTCAACTAATGAGAATAACACACATTTGGGTGAGTTAGTTTAGTATCGTAATTAAACAACATATTGATGAATAGATAGCTGCGGAACTCGCTGCGCTCGTCCCGCAGAGGTCCACCCATAAGTTCCGCAACGATCCACTCGTTTGTACTTGAATAACTTATCACAATATATTACTAGTTTGGTAAAGTAAGATCACTAGTTCCTGTTGAAACGCAATTTGACAAAAAGTGGATAATCTTACAAATTCTGACTTTATATAATAAGTTATTGTTATCCATGGTTAGAAACAAAAATTGAATGTCAGCAATGTGAAATGTTGCATGCTTTCAGCTTTTTCCAAATGGGATGCCCTATTTGGTTCTATATTCTTAAAGAGCACAATTCCAAAACTATATAGTTTGTCTATATTTGGTTGGGCCATCTTCAACAATTTGGTTCTAAAAATTTTAAAAATACTATCAGAGAAACCAAGTACATACCTTAAATTTGACCTGCAGCTTTCACTTGTATAGGTAGAATGGTTCACAAAGTCAGTAGTAGGATAAAGTCTGTGTTTTTTTTTTTAAAGATAATTCCCCAAGTCAAAAATTTAATAACTATGTTGGCAACACAAGCCTTTTCTACATAAAAAAATTGAAAGCATTGACAATTTTACATTGTATTGCCAACATAATGTCATTTTTACTTTTATCTTTAAAAAAAAAAAACAAACTTCAGTATTTTTACAATTTTTGAAGCCAAATATATGAGAAACTGTTCAATTAAATATAGACAAATTATATATTTTTGAAATAGGGGCATTGCGCTTTTCAAGAATATAGAATGAAATATAGGGCATCCCATTTGAAAAAAGCTGGAAGTATGCAAAATTTCACATTTCTAACATTCATATTTTGTTTTTGACCATGGGTTTCTGAAAATTCAGCCAAAACTGTACAACTTTTGTATTTACACCTTTCTTTTTCTTTACCTGTAAAGGTAAAGGCTGTAGGTGGGGTGTCAATATATAAAAAAACACCCTGTACCTACCTATTTAAAATTACCTTATTCTCCCATTGCCATATTTTTATGGGCCACTCTTTCGAAAAACCGTATCTTGCACAATGCACTGCCAAAACCAACCCAATCTGGCTTACTTTAACTTAAACCCCCTTTCAAAAGGCCTGTATCCGCCCCTGAATAAAATATGAATTAATCCAGGATTCCAAAATTAATATCTTTAAAATTTCAAAATACTATTTTAGCTTAATAAGTTTTCTTCTGGTGTCCTATTTTTATTTTCCCTTATAAAATATTTCCAATATAACTCCTTTTTAAAAAGATAACATACAAAATACCAGTTCAAGATTGCCAATATAGGAACAATACAATGCAACTTTCCAGATCAGTAAATATCTCCTCTAGCTGGCATGTTTATTCGATTCCAGAACTAAACGAAGCTTATTATTTTTGCGAGTTTTCTGCCCTCTTTTTCGCGAACGGGAATTGGCTTTTTGTTAAACGAAAATTGCTTTAAACGCAATGCCATCCCATTTTTAGACTTTTCTCTTCTAGGAATATTTTAAATATTACTATAGTGGCGAGTTGCCGAGTTTTGGCTCGCAGCCCGAAAAAGAGAAGCCTGACTTGAATTTTTAAGATAAATTTTTAAAATGAGGCCCCAATTTATTAAGCAAGCTTTTTATAATTGTCAATTTTTGTCTTTTCCAGGTGCTAGGCTCTCTGTAATAGGTAATTCTGAGATTTCTAAGTTGTTCTGAAGTCTTTCAAAATGCTGCTGGAGTGGGTCTAAATGACTTATTGCAGTTCTAAAGTGTTCGAAATTGGCTTTGAAGAGTTCTGGAACATTTTAGAAACTTTTCAGTAATTTCTAAATTGTTCTGACAGATTTTTAAACATATTGTCACGACTCTGTGGTGCGTGATAGAAATCTTGGGTCCGTTTATTCCAAAATCTAAGTACAGTTAGCACAGCAATAATTTATTCCACGTTACTACACACTCTGACACTAATTACTTCACTAATTAACTGAGACAAGTTAACTCTTCACAACGTTACAATATTCACAATCTAATGGCGTTTCCGATTGGTAGATTTAGTGCAGAACTAGTGCAATTTTTTCTATTTCTGTCCTTTTCTTCTACAGGTCGATTAAAAGGATGCAAATACACTCAGTGCGCACTGAATTTACCAATCGGAAACGCCATAAATCATATCGCCTAAGGGCTGGTTTATCAATCAAGGGATAACTCGCAGAGTTTGCTGATCCTAAGTAAACTCTAACTCTGGGCTAACTCCCTAGTTAAGTCAAAAAGTGTTTATCCAAGCTTTTCTTACCCAGGGCTGGTAAACTCTTGGGTTTTTCGAAGGTTGGCAATGCATTACTTATGCAACGTTGCCAGCTCACTTTTGTAATTTTTTTGGCATTTTCTGCTCATGAACAACTTATTTATGTATTTTTTTTGTTTTTTTTTTAATCCCCTAGCGAAAAGTTCGGTTTCGTGTATTCTTGTGCAAAAATCTGATGTTTTATGCTTTGTTTCTGTAGGATTGGTAATTCCATATTACCTGGCAGCATTCCAATACCTATGAGCACCTAGTTTACCGTTTACCTAATTGATAGTACCTTTGTTAGTTGCATTTTACGGACATAAATGGGTCGGTGAAATAGGCATTTTTGAGACTCAGATTGACAATTCTCAATATGGACACGAGTACTAGGAGTCGGAGGGCTGACTGAAAAGAAATTTGTAGAAATCGATATTACAGTTTTGTATTTCGGTTTAAAATCGCCAAAGCGAATATTGCTTGGGCGAACGTAATATGATTTTTTTTTTCTTGTACGTTGTGTCCAAAAAGCGGCAGGATTCAGGACACGCCCTTGTGCGTTGCACGACTTGCACGACCTGTTGCTACGTCCCTGATTCTACCATAGTAACCATAGCAAGTGTGGGCTTTTCAGGTCTTCGGTAAACCTGGCCAGTTTTACCTGCACAGGTCTACCTCTCAGTTTTAAGTCTACCGAAATGTGCGAGTGGCCGGCTTTACACTGGCCGTGAATAACGAACGTGGTCCACACTTTCTCTATGGTAGTATGTTACAAAACCCAACCATAACCCAACGTATTTCAAACGTCTACCTAGAAACGACAATATTATGACTAGAGCCCGGATTTCAAGGCAATATGCTTTTTGTTAATATCACAAACAAATATAAGACAACTCAAAATATTAACGAATTAGACAAAAAAATTCTCGAATATGCACTGTTTGTAATGCTTATTTTGCTTCTTTTCAATTTTTGTGTGTTTATCTACAGCTTTTTTTAGATTTTTTGTAGGTACTGCAAAAGTATATTAATATCGCACACGCAATCTTATATCAAGGGATTGTAGTCCTTTGAAAGGGATAAAATTCAGTGAAAGTTTCAGCTCTCTATCTATAATAGAAAAAAAGTTATGACCTTCCATCCCCCAAACTCCATAAACTAAATTATTCTCAGATTTGAAGCCGAAATCTATGAAAAAAGGCTATCAGAAAAATTGAAAAATTGATAAATCACCCCAGATTGCTTAACACGATTTTATCTCAGAAACTATAAGTGCAAATGAGCTGAAATTTTCAGGGATTGTAGTCCTTTGAAAGGGATAAAATTCAGTGAAAGTTTCAGCTTTCTATCTATATTAGAAAAAAAGTTTTGACCTTTCAAAGTTTTCCAAAATCTAAATCATAAGGTTACTAAAACGATGAAATTAAATTTTTTTTTTTGTCCAGATTTTGTAGGTATCCTAATATTATGACATTTTTCCAAAACATTCTAAAGACATCTTCAACGAGATTTTTTAGAGACGTTTTTGGATATCAATAATTTAAATTCCTGTTTTGTCTTTTATAAAAATACCATCAATCCAAAAACAAATCAGCTAATCATGTCAATCCCCATACATCCAATTTGAGCGCAAATTAGATTTTACTACCACGAGGCATGTTTTTCCTTTTATCCGAACCATCACCCAGAGGTTTTCAAAGCAAAATGATTGATTGCTGTTCACATATTGTTCTATGCCTTCGCTTTTAGTTTTAATCTTGTCTACGCATCAGACTTGTATGTGTACGATGCTTGACAGGGATTGTTCGTATAGGAAAATTGGTTTCGTGTTGCGTAAAATACTGCACAAAATGGGCCATTGGTTCAAAAAAGGAAAACTAGGTTATCTGGTTTTTCTTTTCCTCCTATATAGCATTCCGGCTTATTTATTTTAGATTTCAATTGGAAAAAGTTCGATTTTCTTGTCGTCGCTATACGCAAACACATTCTGTTGAAGAAAATTGCGAGGTCTCATCCACGACAAACGAGATTCTGTTTATTTTGTCAAAGAGAGGCAATTTTATTGATCAATCTTGGGCATAGAATTGATTAAAAAGTGTTGATTTTGTCTAAAAAAAAAAAAAAAATTCAGGAACGTTTCCCTTACAATTACTTGGAAGTGTCAGGAGTTCTAATTAGTTTCCTCTGGGTTTCGTGTTTTCCGAGCCGTGACGTATCCAGTCACGTTTTTCTCTATAGGGCTTGTGGTTTGGCTTTCTTTCCAGGCTTGTCAGCAGTTATGGGCCACTACTGGATTAAATGTACGAGGCTAACGATGCGAAAAGTAAGTGCAATTTCATTAGTAGCGAAAAGAAGTAGGTATTATTAGTCTAATACATTTATTATTAATAAAAACAGCGGGGCTGCAAATTTGTTTGAAGTTATTAGAAAACTGTTTTGTAATAATTTTGATTGGGTCTTCTTATTTCTTTACATGAAATTTACGCTCTTTTATCCAGACAACAGGTCCAGGTCCAGGTCGATTGTCTTAAACTTTTTACTGCACAAACCGGTAAAAATAATAAAAACTTTTTCTCTCTCAACAAAGGGAATGGCCGATCTAAAGGAAAACTTATCTTATTTTCATCCTTTTGTCTTTATGGTACTTTTGCGCTCGCAATAAAACATGCTTCTTGATTAAATAGAAATGATTGTATGCTTGGGTTTATTATATTATTATCCATGGTCCTTGAGTTTTATTAACATTCTTTATTGTTAATGAATATTTGATTGAAATCTGAACAATAATTCTTTTTCTCTTAAGTTACCTTGACTTTCCAGGTCCAGTTTATTAATCTTCAGATAAACTTGTTGGTAACTATTTGCAAGATAAATTTGAGATTTCACTTGATTTCAGATTAGATAACGTTTTTATTATAGGTACTTGACAATTTATTATAAGATCAATAGGCTAGCCCTTATTCTAATAAAAATAACTTTCAGGTCTATTTTCAGGGAAAAAAGTGCTTGCCTTAAGGCTACTGAGGCTCCTACTGCAAGGCCCCATTACAATTTTCCAAAAAATCGCTAATTTTTCGATACAAATGTCTCATTGGGACGCACAAAACTACAAGGAAAACTTTGAGTCATTTTTCTGCCCGAAAATTGTCCGGAAAACTAAGAAGTTTTCCAAAAAAACGCAATTTGTTTCGACAAAATGGCCGCCACTGGCACTACCAACCATTTCCGTCTCTTTTTATCTTGTGCATTTAAAGCGAGAATGAACTAGTTGGCTTTTTACAAGGCTTACTCAGATTTGGGGCGTTTGAAGCGGAACAGGCTTCTTGCAAGGCCCACTTAGATGGAAATATAATAGAGAATTCTATTAGAGTTACTACCTAACCTTCTTACTAAAACGATAAAATTTCAATTTTTTTTTTGTCGAGATTTTGTATCCTAATGGTCAGTCAACATACCCTAAACTCCATACACTAAATTATTCTCAGATTTGAAGCCGAATACTATGAAAAAAGGCACTCAAAAAAATTGAAAAATTGATAAATCACCCCATATTGCTTAAAACGATTTTATCTCAGGAACTATAAGTGCAAATGAGCTGAAATTTTCAGGGATTGTAGTCCTTTGAAAGGGATAAAATTCAGTGAAAGTTTCAGCTTTCTATCTATAATAGAAAAAAAGTTATGACCTCTCAAAGTTTTCCAAAATCTAAATCATAAGGTAGGTACTTGGCTTATTTTTGAATTTTCCCGGCTTTTGATTGGTTTAGAAATTCAATTTTTGATCATTCCCGAGTCTTGATTGGCTTAGAAATTCAAATTTTAAATATTCATGGCTCTTGATTGGTTTAGAAATTCAAATTTCGAATATTCCCGGCTCTTGATTCGCTTCCAAAGTCAATTTTTGAATTTTCCCGGCTCTTGATTGGGTTTGAAATTCAAATTTTGAACATTCCTGGCTCATGATTGGTTTAGAAACTGAATTTTTGAATATTCCCGGCTCCTGATTGGTTTCAAATTTTGAATATTCCCGGCTCTTGATTGGGTTTAAAATTTAAATTTTGATTATTCCTGGCTCTTTATTGGCTTTGAAATTCAAATTTTGAATATTCTTATCTATTGATTAACTTCCGAAATCAATTTTTGAATTTTTCCGACTCTTAATTCGCTTAGAAATTGAAATTTTGAATATTCCTGGCTCTTGATTGGTTCTGACATTCAAATTTTGAATACTCCCGGCTCATGATTGGTTTAAAAATTGAATTTTTGGTTATTTCTGGCTTGTCATTGGCTTCAAATTTTGAATATTCCCGATTCTTGATTGGATTAAAAATTCAAATTGTGAATATTCCCGTCTCATTATTGGCTAAGAAATTTAAATTTTAAACCCGATCAAGAGCCGAGAAAAATTAAAATTTGAATTTTAAACCCAAGCAATCGGGAAAATTCAAAAATTGACTTAAGAAGCCAATCAAGAACTGGGAATATTCAAAATTTGAATGTCTAAGCCAATTAAGAGCCGAAAATAGTCAAAATATGAAGCCAATCAAGAGCCGGGAATAATCAAAAATTCAATTTCTAAACCAATCATGAGTCAGGAATGTTTAAAATTTGAATTTCAGAGCCAATCAAGGGCTGGGAATTATTAAAATTTGAAGCGAATCAAGAGCCAAGAATAATCAAAAATTGAATTTTTAAACCAGTTATGAGTTGGTAATATTCGAAATTTGAATTCCAGAGCTAATCAAGGGCCAGGAATAATTAAAATTTGAATTTTAAATCCAATCAGGAACCGGGAAAATTCAAAAATTGAATTTCGGAGCCAATCACAAGAGCCGGAAATAATCAAAATTTGAATTTTTAAGCCAACCAAAAGCCGGGAATAATGTAAAATAAATTAAATTTCTAAACCAATCATGAGCAAGGAATATTGAAAATTTGAATTTCAGAACCAATCAAGTCAAGAATAATCAAAATATGAATTTTAAACTCAATCAAAAGTGAGGAAAATTTAAAAATTGTTTTTTAAAGCCAATCAAGAGCTGGGAATATTTGAAATTTAAATTTCTAAGCCAATCAAGGGCTGGGAATTATTAAAATTTGAAGCGAATCAAGAGCCAAGAATAATCAAAAATTGAATTTTTAAACCAATTATGAGTTGGTAATATTCGAAATTTGAATTCCAGAGCTAATCAAGGGCCAGGAATAATTAAAATTTGAATTTTAAATCCAATCAATAGTCGGGAAAATTAAAAAACTTACTTTGGAAATCAATCAAGAGTCGGGAATAATCAAAAATTCAATTTCTAAACCAATCATGAGCCAGGAATATTCAGAATTTGAATTTCAGATTCAATCAAAATAATTAAAATTTGAATTTTAAATCCAATCAAGAGCCGGAAAAATTTGAAATTAGAAGCCAATCAAGGAGCCGGGAATTATCAAAAATTGAATTTTTAAACCAATCAAGAGCAAGGAATGATCAAAAATTCGATTTTTAACCCAATTAAAAACCAGGAATGATTAAAAATTGAGTTTTAAACCCAATCAAGAGTTGGGAAAATTCAAAAAATCTATTTTTAAACCAATCAACAGCCGTTAAAATTTTAAAATTGAATTCTTAATCCAATGAAAAGCTGGGAAAATTCAATAATAAACTAATCAAGAGGCGGGAATAATCAAAAATTCAATTTCTAAACCAATCATCATGAGCAGGGAATATTCGAAATTTGAGCCAATCAAAAGCCAAGAATAATTAAAATTTGTATTATTCTCATCTTCTCTTACGTTGCGTTTTCAGTGATAAATATATTTGACGCAAATAAATCTAATGTGCGCATGCTTAGGTCTTATGTTACGTCTTTACGGTTACGTTACGTCCATTGTAAAATGGGCTTTAGTTATCACTAAAATAACTTTAACAACATAAACCAATACCTTCGTAAAAAGAAAACCTACGAACACAGCTACAAAATCAATACAACAAACACTCTTTGAGATTAGAAAACGTTTCATCTAAGGATACGATCGTTTACGTAATGTATTAAAATGACTTTTAGTCGGTCAACGTAAGTCGATGCGTTTACGGATGCGGATACGGATACGTAGAAAAATTTAGAATTTGCTTAAAGTGTCTATTGTAAAAATTGTAATTACAAGCACAGAAGATACGTTAGATGTCCTGCAGAAGGCAGAACTTGTCCAAATTTAGTGTTGCAGGTCGCAAGAAATCTTGTCTTGCTCGGCTATTCTTGTCTTGTCTTGCTTAGCAAGACAAGACAAGAATAGCCAATTTCTTGTTCTCGCAAATTTCTTGCAAGCCTATTTCTTGTTCTTGCTGCAAGACTCTTGCTATTTCTTGTTCTTGCTTCATTGATGATGATTTGACTGTTTGATTTTCGAAAGTTTAGTCATTATATTGGAACTTCAAGAAATATTTTTGATCAAGGGAAAACCTATTTAGTCGTATTCAGCACACTTTTTTGTGAGCACTGAACTGCATCGTCACGCTCGGCCATGTAACGCTCATTCAGGTACAGTCGGCTTGAATCGACTTCAGCCAAGCGAGAGAGAGAAACAGTCATCACCGAGTGGTGTCTAAGGCTGTTGAATTTTGTACACCTATTTCCTTTTTGCAAATGTTTTTTCTGATATTGCCCATAATTTCGGGAATTTCCTGAATATTAAAGTATTTCCTAAAATTTCCTAAATAATTTATGAAACTTCCTGAATTCCCCAAATAATTAATAGTTTCCATTGAAATTTCTGACATTTCTGAAACAAAAATTGATAATTTTCAAAATTTCTGAGAGATTTTTATCTAATTTCTCCCCAAAATTTCCGAACATCTCTACAATATTCACTGTATATTTCTAGAAATGATCATTTTTTTGCTTTGCTGAAATATGTAAAGTACATGGTGGTGACAAAAGTTGGCTGATGGATCCAGTTTGTCACTTTTTGAAAGTAGACCTTCAACTGTTTTACTCTCCAATTGTCAATCTAGAGGGCATCAAATGGATTAGAAATGGTATTTTCTCTAATTAAATTGAACCTGATGAAATTCTATATTTGAAACCCCAATAAATGATTTTGCAAAGTTTGGAGTGACCGTGAAACTGTTTGTGAAAACAGTTGGGAATCATATTTTTCTATGACCGCTTGACCATAATTCAATATTTTACAGCAAAAATATAGTTTTTATTAATATTGTACGAACCTGAATTTGAAGGTATAGGCGAAGCAAGACGTTGTTTATAATGGTAGAAAATACATTATATTTCCAGAAAACAACTTAAAATTTAAAGACAGGAAAAAACATAAGTATTTTAGTGTTTGTAGCTGAAAATCCTCATCATTACTCGTGATAAGTTTATTTTTTGATATTTTTATTTTACTTAGGCTTGGTTTATTCATCTTCAGATAAACTTGCTAGCAAGCTTGCTGGTAAATATCTAAAAGATAAATTTACCCATTTCATAATCCTATTTTTCACGGAATAACTGGCCGATGGGATTACAAATTGCGTTTTATTCGTCAGATTGGATTAGCTGACGGTTTATCAGAAGGTGAACAAACCGGCCCTTAGTGTTAAAATATAAGAGCAGTTTATCAAGTATAGGATTAAATGCAAGGTTAGGTTAGTTGACTTTAGAGCTAAAACTAATGATTGGTTTACGGTAATCTAGAATACAGGGTAAAACAAAAACAAATATAGTACTGTATAAATACCAAGTATAATATACATGTAGTTACTTTTCAAATAACTTGGTAGGTATGTATATTGTTCCACAATATTGAGGGTATTTTATTTCTTTGTATTATAAATTGACCTTTTCCTAAAAGTTGAACAGGTTTACAGGACCATAAACAATAAATTGAATCTGCCTAAGTAGGTCATACGAATTTCTCATTCCCTTTTCAATAATTTGAAAATAAGTAAACCATTTTTTCAACGTTCAGCCTTGTTTCCATATATGATGCTAGGATACATATTCGAATCCAAATACATTTAAACTCATATCAACTTCAAGTAGCTTGAAGTTCCTTTGCACTCAGGGTCATTTTTAAGGAAATTTTGTACTTTTTTTGGAAAAGTTCATTCTATCTTCTAGAACAATGTCAGAACTAACTAATAAATGTTCACTTTTATTATGTTTTCCCTCGTGTCTTCCTCGGTGTTTTCCAATTATCATATTAAAATGATCTACATACTGAAATTATGTAATCTCCATTCTCTAATGACCAATAATGTTTTTCTCAATAGGCGATTTTCTAATTTGGCCCCAATATGAAAAGTATCTTGAATGTAGCATTCAAATCCATTCCAGTCTAAATGGATCCAATTCCAGAAGGTTTTTCCTTGACAGTTGTTAAAATTTTCGAGCATTAACATAAATATTAAACTAATTATTCTTTTAAATTTGGACATGTAAATCATGAACTGAAATTTTGGGAGAATTTCTTCGATAAAAATGAATGTCCAACGTCCAACACAAAACTAGATTTTTTAAAAAAATTCCAATTATTAGTGCTTCTTATAATAAGAATTTGAATCTCAATGACGTCATGACCCTACAATTTCCTTGAAATTCCTCATAATTTTCTCACAAATTCCTCCAAATTTCTCATAAATTTCTTCGAATTCCCTATACCTCAATTCCCCACATATTTGGCAAAGAATTCCAAGGTGGTTTGCCCCTTGGAAAATAGAGTCTCACACAATTCAAAGTTTTCTTGGAAAACTAATTGAGGGTAAAATTAAAACTTTTTGTATGTGAAGGGAAAGTTAGGTCATTTTCCCAAAATTTCAAATTTTTCCAAGGGAAAATAACAACATGAAAAATCTTGGAAATCAACTTAGAAAAAGTGAATTAATCAAAAATACAATTTCACACATTTCAAAGTTCTCCTGGAAAACTAATTGAGGTAAAATGTTGAAATTTTTTGGATGTAAAGAAGAAGGTTAGGAGATCATTTTCCCATAATTTCAATTTTTTCTAGTGGAAAATAACAACATGAAGAATTTTGGAAATCAGCCAACAAAAACTGAATTATTTGAAAATACAGTCTCACACATTTCAAATTTTTCCTGGAAAACTAGTGAAGAGAAAAATTTGAAACTTTTTGCATGTGCATTTTCCCCAAATTTCAAATTTTTCCATTGGTAAATAACAACATGGCGAATCTTGGAAAACAGCCTACAAAAACTGAATTATTTGAAAGACAACTCACACAATTCAAAATTTTCCTGGAAAACTAGTAAAGGTAAAAATTTGAAACGTTTTGCATGTGAAGAGGAAGGTAAGGTGCTCATTTTCCCAAAATTTCAAATTTTTCCAGTGGAAAATAACAACATGACGAATCTTGCAAATCAGCCTACAAAAACTGAATTAATTGGAAGAGAGTCTCACACAATTCAAAGTTTTCCTGGAAAACTAGTGAAGGGGAAAATTTTGAAACTCTTTGCATGTGAAGAGGAAGGTAAGAGGTTCATTTTCCCAAAATTTGAAATATTTTCCAGTGAAAAATAACAACATGAAGAATCTTGGAAATCAGCTTACAAAAACTAAATTAATTAAAAATATAGTTTCACACGTTTCAAAGTTTTCCCGGAAGACTGATAAAGGGAACAATTTTAAACTTTTTGCATGTAAAGAGGAAGGGTAGGAGCTCATTTTTCCAAAATTTATAAATTTTTCCAGTGAAAAATAACAACATGAGAAATCTTGAAAATTAACTTAAAATAACTCCAATTATTTGAAAATACAGTCTTACATATTACAAAGTTTTTCTGGAAAACCAATAGAAGAAAAATTGTGAAACTTTTTGCATGTGAAAAGGAAAGTTAGGAGCTAATTTTTCCAAAATTTTGAATTTTTTCAGTGGAAAAAAACAACATGCAAAATATTGAAAATCAACTAACAATAACTGAATTAATTGAGAATAAATACAGTCTTATACATTTCACAATTTTTCTGGAAAACTAGTAAAGGAAAAAATTTGAAACTTTCTGCATTTAAAGAGGAAGGTTAGAAGCTCATATTACCATAGTTTTATATTATTCTAATTAGAAAATAACAACATGAAGCTTGACTTCTATAGTTTATGAGATGTGTTTATGCATAAACATTGTTTCACGAGGGTGCGTACTTTTTGCCTTTCTTTTTTAACAAATAGAAATTGACTGAAAAACGTTCGTCGGTTCTTGAACTAGAAGTCATTCATTTTAATTTGTCAAAAAAATTGAATGTGTCTTATGAATTAATCTACGACAACCCTTTTTTTTTTTCAAGTTATGACTTGTTTGATGTCAAAAGTATGAACTCTCGTGAAACGATCTGTACCTTTATTTTGTTTGTTTGTATTTTTATTCACAAAACAACGAACATATGAACTAAACAATATTCGAAACACAAAAATTCTCAAGATTTCTGGTGAAAATTTCCTAGTTTTCTATAATAATTTCAGTAAATTTTCTATAATTTCGAATAATTTCCTAACAGTTCCTGACATTTCCCAAAATTTCTAAATATTTCCTATAATTTCTGAGAATTAGCATAGTTTGTGGCAATTTACAGGAGATTTCTGTAATTTCTCAACATTTCCGGAAATTATTTTGAGATTTGTACACCTATTTCCGACCGTAAGACACCCCTTTATTGAGAGTAATTTTTGTGTTCTATGAGAACAAGGATTTTTAAAATTCCTTCAATGAAAGGTCCTATTCATGTACCAAACTTTATATAAGACGTAAAATTTCACTTCACACAGTAGTGCATGAAGTATTATCAATGACAGATGTCGATACTGTCAATTGAGTTTTTTTCCAGTAATTAAGTTCACGCACTATAGTCTATTTCATTGCAGTCGATAGCACAAATCCAGGGTTAGAGCCGTATATAGTGATTGTGAGACCATTGTAACCCTATTCCTAAATCTCGATTTGAACTATCAACTGCAGTGAAATAAACTATAGTGCGTAAAGTAGGTATAAGCAATTGAAGTACTTTTCAAGTAATATTTATCAACTAATTGATATTATTTAAAATAAATTATGCAAGAAGTCTTGCTTCTTGCAAATTTCTTGCACAAGAAATCTTGTTCTTGCTCATTAGTTTCTTGTCTTGTATATTTCTTGTTAATCCACTTCTTGTCTTGTTCTTGCATGCAAGAACAAGACAAGAACAAGAAAAAGCAAGACAAGAACAAGAAATACCTGCAACACTATCCAAATTGTCAATATAGAGATTATTTTGCTGCCGTATCATCACGACTCAATGAGAAATTAAACGTGAAATTTTCTGACCCCTCAAAATCAATATTCCAATCTTAAGATCCATTCGAACGCCTCCCGGAAAGCCTTCTCTAACGGACATTATTTAAGCAAAAGAGGGGACGTATTTTGGAAAAGTGCGTGACTCGAATTAAGAAGACGCGTCGGCGGAGAATATAAGATAAAAGTGGAAAAAGGTGACGTAAGATTACGAAATTTATAGTGCCAGGGTTTGTAAAGCTACGAATTGTAAATGTAGAAAATCACTTATTCAGCTTGAATGGATTTCTTTTTATATTTTCAGCATACATATTTTTGCCTGAGGAAATTACCTTATCCAAAGTTGGCTTCTATGTAGGTACATACACATCATCAAAAGATTATAATTATTAACTAGTCCAAAAGTTGTGCTCTTTTACTTTACGGCCGAGGAGTACTTTTGCCAAACTTTTAAAATAAAGTTTAATATTTCGCTTTTAGTTAGGAAAAAAAAAACAAAATCAATGCGACTCTATGTTCAAGGAGGTCGTCCAGGTTGCCATGGAAGTTCACGACCGACTCTAATGAGCCATGGATTAACTTGGCCCCTACAATAATCTATAATCATACATTTAGGTACAATTTGTAAACTAATCAAAAAAGTCGTAGTAGAATATAAATTCACAAAAGTTTTCTGATAGTAAGTTTTCCTAATATAGGCAAAACGAATATTATTCGAACCTCTCGTTACAAAATCTCCCCCTCTTTCAGTATACACACAGAAAAAAAAAGCAATCTGCTTCGCTCCGTGCAATTTTTCATAATTTTAATAAAATGCTATTTTCATTACATCCACTTCGCTTATCTTTCCCTATTTATGTATGGGACGGTTTTCGGTTAAACGGCTACATCCGGGCAAGTTAAATTTAACCGTTTTTAGGAAAAACTTAAAGAATTTGCATTTTTATATTATATATTTTGGGCGCAGTCGGTTGGATGTGAATTGACCTAAAAATGAAGTTAACTATGAAAAATTCAGATTAATTGTAGATCTCAATTGGGGCTTTCAAAAGGTTATTTGAGGCTGAAGGTTTAAATTTTGTGTCGTAATTTAATAGCGTAAATCTCGTATTACATGTTGCGCAACCTAATGGTTATATAAAGATATTATTCACTAATACTAGTTTCACAAAATTAACCTCTCGCTGCCGCCTAAAACAAGAACTAAAATTTTCAAATTTCGCCCTCGTTTAAAATGTAATTATTAATTTTCCTTTTAATATTAATCGAGCCTCCTGGCTGGCGGATAAGGGCGGCATCGGCCCTAAGCCTAAGCGAAATGAGGTCGACGAACGTTATGAGACCCTCAGGGATTGTTCATCATCATTACCATTTGTTATAAATTAGTTTCTTTTGGAGACCAGAAAATTTGAAAAAATGTCCTCTATTAACAGTCCAGGCTAGTAGACACATAGGCTTCACTGAGACCAGTTGACTGATACCTTTTTCACTGTAGGATCATCATGGTGGATCATTGGCAGCACCGCCTTGATTTCTCTGAACCAGGTACAAGCTAATTCGTCTTATGTGTCTAATAAGTTGGTGTGGTGAAAGGCACTGATTAATCACGATTGTAGATTCTATTAAGAAAAGTTACATTTCAGTAAGAACGTGTTTTTTTTTTTACGCGTACACAAGTAATTATACGATAGTGGATTAATGAGCAGGAGAGGCTTGACTGGATGGATTGTGTCGCGGACCGTGATACATGTTGACGGTGTATAGGTATGTAGCTGACTGTCTGAGGAGCACGGATGCTATCAGCACTAAAAAAATTGTACCAGAAAGTAGGGAATAATTGTACTAGATTAGCGACATGTGTACTAGCTGAAAGCGCATCAAATTCTGAAATTTGAATACAAATGTAGGCTCTGCTAAATGGGGGTAAATATCACTTGTTTTAGGGTTGGTTTCTCAATAGCGAGTCACCTGCGGGTTGGTTTTAACTCCAGGGTAAACGTGTCTAGTTGCAATGTTTACCTAGAGTTATCTTTAACCTGGAGTGACTCGCTATTGGGAAACCGGCCCTGAATGATGGAAATAAATATATTTCTACATATTTAGTTATAAATCGACTACCGATTACCATGATCCACTGAATAACCGAATAACCACCGATACATGACACACGTCAAGTGACAGATTAAAAAACTACCCCACCATCAAATTCTGGGATACTCGATCGAGGATCAAGGTCACTATAATTTCGAAAAATCACCTTTTTTACATTTAACATCGACGAAAAATTAACAGCATAGCTTGAATCGCAAGCATTCGATCGAGGTCTGCGAGTGACGTCATCGATAATTTTTCTGATAGTGACGTCACTCGCAGACCCAAGATTTGATGGAGAGGGAGTTAGGGAAGTATGACACAATTGACACATCACATAACCCAGCATAATCAGATTAAGTATGCTTGAATATCCTCGCCAAAAATTGCCTCATATTCGAAACGCCAATTTCTTGTTTGGCTTTAGCCGCACCGTAGTGGGACGTGAAACCCAACCCACAAGTAGAGAGTGAAGCACAGAGCTCGAGTACGGTACAGAGCGAAAAACGACACTCGACTCGTAATCCAAATTGTACTAGATTCACGAGAGAGGTATTAGCGTACTAAGTGAAACGTGATTGTGCTAGATCTAGTACAATTGTACTAGAAATAGCATAGGAGACTATCGTGTCGTGCTGTCGTTGGGTTCTGGCCTGGCTCGGGCACTGTCGTTGGTCTGACCTATTATAGGGGTAGTAGACTTGCGCTGTAGGCTTTCTTTGTATCAACATAACAGTTGGTTCGGTCTAGTCTGTATAGTTTTTAAGGTGAACTAAAATTGCATTCAACAGGGGCGCCAGGTTTCAGAAAACCTCGTGGGTGCTGATGTTCACACCTTTCCATATTCGTTTTCCAGCTGCGGGAGCTAGTGTTGCTTGGTGCTTGCGTAAGTTTTTTGCGGTGTCTGCTAAAATTGGAAAAAAAGGACGACTATAAGGGTAAAGAGTAGAGTGTTTTCACAGCTATCAGAACAATACCCACTTCTACCACGTAAAAGCCCCTCTCCAGCATAGCCATCATAGCCCACCATTAATCTATTTTCAAAAGGCGCCGCCGATCTAGAGATTTTCCCACGGTATCGAAAAACTTCCTAGGCTCAAGTGCCCCCAGCTATCAGACTAGCAGATTCACAAGCAAAATATTTATTATTGCAAAAAAATTAATGCACCTGTCTATGACCAATACCCACCTCACAGCTATCAGAGCAATACCCACCTCCACTACGTCAAAAAGCTTTTACTCTGAAGAGGTACCTCTTTCCATATCCCTTCACTTTCTTGAAACCTAAAGAATATTTCAACAATTCCTGCATTTGTATTCGTCAATAGTGTTCTAAACTCCATTGCAATAATAACATTTTGCTTGTGAATCTGGTGGACCACTTACGTAGTAGAGGTGGGTATTGGTCTGATAGCCGGGGGCACTTTGAGCCTGGAAAGTTTTTTGATACCGTGGAAAAATATCTTGATCGGCGGCGCTTTTGATCTGAAATTTTGGGGATTTGACCCGGGCCAACCCCAAAATTGATGAATTCGAATACAAATGCAAGAATTGGTTAAATATTCTTTAGTTTTCAAGAAAGTGAAAGGATGTAATAAAGTGCCATCTCAGGGTAAGAGCCTTTTGAAAATAGATTAATGGAGGGCTTTACGGAAGAGGGTTTACAGTGCAGGTGGGTAAAAAGTGCCCCCTCAGGGTAGGAGCTTCACGGAAGAGGGTATAGTGGAGGTGGGTAAAGTTCGCCTTACGAGTCTAGCACTACGACGTCTGAAGAGCAAGGGGACATAACGCCATTCATTTCGAGCTTTATGCTGCTTGTCATAGGCGAGCGTGCAACGTTTTTGAATATTACTTTTTCCTTATAAATGTAGGTGTATAATATAAATAAATATTAAGGTATTTCTTATTGGAAGTCAAATAGGCAATATTGCAATTTTTTTATCCGCATTCTTTCCATAGTGCTAGACTCGTAAGGCGAACTTTAGTGGTATGATGACTGTGCTGGAGGGGAGTTTTTACGTAGTACAGGTGGGTATTGGTCTGATAGCCGGGGGCACTTGAGCCTGGGAAGTTTTTCGATACCGAGGGAAAATTTCTAGATCGGCGGCGCTTTTGATCTGAAATTTTGGGGATTTGACCCGGGCCAACCCCAAAATTGACGAATTCGAATATAAATGGAAGAATTGATTGATATCAACTGTCAGTACTGGATTTACTGTGCTGATTTTACTGTCATTTGTCGTTCCAATTTTAACAGGGTACTCTTGTGGTCATTCAGTACTGAATCGACTCAATCCAGAGTACCTACTGAAAATAATATCGGAACGGCGTCCAGTAAATTCAGTACTGACAGAGTTAATATCGGAACATAACCTATATAAGGCTATGATCCAAATATAACCAAACGTTAGCCATTAGCTTTGTTCCAACAGACATGAGAACCGTTCCAGAACCAATAATTTCCAGTTGCCCACCTATTTTTCAATAAGTTGAACGTTTTTCCTAATTGACAAATGGATTGATCGACTGGAAATTACCGTTCTAGAAAGGTTTTCATGTTTGCTGGAACAGAACTAAAGTAACCGAATCGTCCAACAGATGTTTACTGAAAATTCCGGTTACTTTGGGGAACGCAAATATGGAAATAAAACATAATTGACAGAAGTTACAGATAAAACCTTGATAAAACCAACAGAACCGACATCCGATGGCCGGTAACTATTTTGACATTTGGTTAACTAGATTTCAGGAACCCGAGGTACAAAATTAACCAGTTTTCCAGGAACTAGAGAGGATTATCAGTTTTTAAGTCTATGCTCGTGGGTGCTCGAGCCTCCGAGCACCCACGTAGTCGGCGCCTCTGGCATTCAATATTTGTAGCAGTGATTCAAACAAAGTTGAAACTTTATGTCCAAAAATTAGGAGTAGCAATTGCAAACAAATTTTAGCTGAGCAACACAGAAAAGGCAGATTTTGTGTCATTTTCATCATTTGTCAAAGTCAATCCATCTGCTTTATGTCAACCTATATTGTTTTCATGACAAGGCAAAAATTTTCCAAAAATCAAAATTAAAAGAAAATCAGAAAATCAAAAAATATTAGGAAAACCACGAAAGAATCAGCACTAAAAGATTTTTGGAAAAAGCCTAAATGTATTTTGTAGTTGGTTGTTGTTGAGCGCTCCTGTATGTTAATTTGTCACTTTTTACCTGTGGTATGTGTATTTTATTTTATTTATTTGGCATTTTACACCAAAATCATGCCTTTTCTCTGTAACTTTGTTTTCACTATGTGAACCTGACGAGTAAGTTTAGAATAAGTAGAACCAATGTAGATATACAGGGTGTCCCAGAATATGTGGGCAATCTCTCGGATTGATATAGAATACAAAAAAATAACATGACATAATTTCCTATAAAAAAAATCCCCTACGAAGTTACGTGCCCCCAAAGGACGCCTCTGAAAATCGTTATTTTGTTGATAACTTTCAAAATACTTCGTGTAATTTTTTTTTTCTTTTAATATGATGGATACTAGATAAGATCCCTTAAAATTGACCCTCTCAAACACACTTGGCCAATCTAGTTTGCTAGGGACGGACTAGCTTTAACACAATAATGCTCCTTTTTTTACACCCTGTATGATAAAGGCAAGTTTCAACAAAAAACCGATTTTCAGGGGCACGAACTATAGGAAATTGTCATGTTATTTTTTTGTGTTCAATCTGAATCTGAGAGATTGCCTACATATTCTGGGACACCCTGTATATGCATGCTTTCTCAATAAGGTATCAAGCAAGGATACTATTGTCATAAATCTCTAATCCCTGATGATTAGAATATTCGCAAATAATTGGATAATGAGTAGAATTACTTTAGGAAAGTAATTCAATTTTTATTTGTGTAATTCTAGATTCTCTAATTCATACTCACCCCTGCTTGAAGAAATAACCTCGTCCTTTTTATCTAGACTATTCTCCAAATCCTTAATAATTCCGATAAGTTTGCAAAAATTTGTTGCGTTTCAAATGGAGGTGGCCCAACTTCGTGTTGTTTCTAAACCACAACCTAATAGGAAAAATAAAGTATTTGTTGGCTATCTTAGAGTTGATTATGGTGCTGCTAAATTTGAAATAGAAAAGCATGAAAATTTTATTCCAGGCTCTGCTAGAGCTGAAATTGATCTGGAGGAGTAATTATTGACCATTCTAGAGATACAAATTGACATAGAGCGATGTAAGGACCTTATTTTGCACCCTCATAGAGCTGAAATTCCACTGAGAAGAAGTATAAAAATCTTATTCCAGGCTCTTCTAAAGTAAGTATAGCTAACTCTAATTTCAAACTGTCCTGGAATAAAAGTTGAGCTATATGTTAATAGAGTGTTTACTCTCGGCTCTTGATTTGAACCAACAGTTAGGAATTGGGTTAAAAATTGAATATTAAAGATCAGCTAATTTAATTCGGATGCCATTTTGTAGCTTCCCATTGATAATTGGACATCCAAGAAGAAAATGGTGGATTTATGGTAACAGAATTCTAAAAAAATTGATGATCAATTTCTGATTTTTCCCGAGTCTTGGATTTAATTCAATTGCCCAGAATATTCTCTTGATCAATTAATTCTTTAATCTTCAATGTAGTAACTTTTTAAGAATGTTGCTACCATAAATCCGCCATTTGCTTTCCAAAATTTAGAGGTTTTAGGTCAATCGGAACTATGGAAAAGTCCGGATTGAATTAATGAGTTAAATCTTTTTCAATGATCAATTTGTAATTTTTCCCGGCTCCTGCGGATTCGATTCAAATGCCTGGAGTATTTTCTCAATGTAGGTAGCAATTGTTTAAGAATATTGCTACCATACCATTTTTTTCTGAAGTTTAAATGTTTTATGTCAATGGAAGTAATGAGAAGGTAAAAAAATGCATAGTTAATTTCATAATAATTGAGTAATTATTCTCGGCTCTTGAGTCCAATCAGGAACCGGAAATAGTATTAAAAATGGAACAGTGATGATGATTAACCAATCAAGAATCAAGTCATGACATAATTTAACGAATTCTTCATAGAGAAATGATTATTCCCGGCACTTAGTCCAAATCAAAAGCCGAGAATAATCAAAAATTGGATATTGAAAAACATCACCCAATCAAATCAATTCTGACACCATTTTGTAGCTTCCCAATAATATAAAACAATTAAACATCAGGAAGAAAATGGCGGATTTATAGTAGCAACATTCTAAAAGAGTTGCTACATTGAAAAATTGATTAGGCAACTCGCACCAACTGATAATTCAGAAGGCGATGTGGAGATTGAAAAATTGATTCGGCAATTCTAACCAGATGATAATTCAGGATGGCGACGTGGACATAACATGTATGGCATGTAATATTGACAGTTGAGTTGAAGAGGGCGCTACTGTACTTGGGGATCTTCAAATTTTCGAATAATCAATTGTAATTTTAACTTCAAAAGTTAAGTTTGACATGTGGTTTCAACACAAAGCTGATGACGCTGACACTGAACGTTTTGGAAGATATTTCAACTTATTCTCTGTCCATTGTTCATATTCAGTCATCTCTCCCCTGAATAAAAATTACCTGGAAACACAACACATGGCAGTAAGTAGACTCACCCAAAATTGCGTAAGAGTGCTGTCGCACTAACGCAGTGTTAAACTCAAAAGAAGAAGAAGTCATCTCTCCATCTACTCATTTAAACGGTTTAAAACTATTGACATCATTTACCGCCAAAATTTAAAGCACTCCAAGTTCACTCGCGCCCTCTACAAAACTTTGGGAAACTCAACTGGATATTTGCTGCTATTGGAATCAAATGTAAAGCTACATTCACAGTCCTCAAGTTTGTTATGCCCATGGCGCCATATTGAATAAATAGAACGTCAGATTGCCCTATTGAAGATTGTACATTGAAAATGATCAGCCAATCAAATGATGACATAATTAAAGTACCTACCAATCGCACATAGAGAAGTGATTGTTCCTGGCACTTGATTTTAATCAAGAGCCGAGACTAAAAAATTGATAAGGCAATTCTGATAATTCAAGATGGCGAGGTGGGCATAACAAACTTTAGAACCGTATAGGTTAGAATTAAATGTAAAGCTCTACCTTCATAGTCGTCAAATTTGTTATGCCCATAAGATCATATTGGATAAACAGAAGACAAATCGCCCTATTAAAAATTGTATATTGAAAATGATCAGCCAATTAAATCATACGACATAATTTTAAAAGACCAATCATAGAGAAGTGATTATTCCTGGCACTTGAATCAAATCAAAAGCCGAGAATAATCAAAAATTGCACATTAAAAAAGATCAGCTAATCAAATCAATTCAGACGCCATTTCGTAGCTTCCAAATGATATAAAACTACGATTCTTGATATAAAACAATTGAACATTACAAAGAAAATGGTGGATTTATTAAAGCAACATTCTAAAAGACTAGCTTCATTGAAAAATTGATAAGGCAATTCGAACCCATTGTTTTGAGAACGGTGAAGGTACCTGTTTGTTATGGCGATGGGGCCAAATCGTCCTTCGCCCTATTAAAAATTGTAAATTTCAGTCATTATATTTTGATAACATTTCAAACTGTCATAATTTCTTTATTTTTGAAGTTTCTTCAAATAAATAAAAAAACATATTGTATTGTCCGTCGATTTTAATCTGATACTCGGACGGAATGTGAGCTGGTGGCTCCGTACATTAGAACACCAATGGTTACCTGACGTCACACCTGTTTTTGCCATATGAAACACTCCCTCACTCCTCATACGGAAAGTGTCAGTTAAAAATCGACGAACAATAGGAGGGTTTGTTTCCAAGTTTTAGATAGGGTGGACAAAAAACAAAAGACTAATATATTTTGACAGTTATGCACAAAAATTGCATTTTTCTGCATGGAACACCCAGTAAATTTTTAAATTGTTTGATATGTTTCATTCTGATCGCCATATACAGGGTGTTCCAGAATATGTGGGCATGTGGGCAATCTCTCGGATTCAGATAGAACACAGAAAAACATGACACCTTCCTATAAAAAAAAAATTCACGGCCCCTCCTACGAAGTTACGTGCCCCTAAAGGACGCCTCTGAAAATCGGTTTTTTGTTGATAACTTCCAAAATACTTTGTGTAATTTTTTTTCACGAAGTATTTTTAAAGCTATCAACAAAAAACCGATTTTCAGAGGCGTCCTTTAGGGGCACGTATCTTCGTAGGGGGGGGCCGTAGGATTTTTTTTTTTATGGGAAGTTGTCATGTTATTTTTTTGTTTTCTATCTGAAATCGAGAGATTGCCCACATATTCTGGGGCACCCTGTATAAGACCAAAATGTTTCCAGGACCGACCCTGAGAATAGCCCTTCAATAGGCCGAAAGCGCTCAGTTGATATTTTAATAAAGAAATTTTACACCTTTACACAAAATTTGCCTTTTCTTCAACTTTTCTGGTGTACTTCCAAACCCCCTTCTCGAACAGATAGGTAGGTAAGTTTATATTTTTATAAGCAAACAATTTTTATGTTGGCTCTTTCCATAATTAGAAGAGGCAAATTTTCCTTTTTAAAAAATAACTCGAGCGAAGAATATGAAAATAAGGCAACATAAATCAATTCCGGGTGTAAAAACAACGAGAACAACGAACAAATCATTACCGGAGCTCTGGCTCTATATCTCAATTTACAGGGAGGACGAGGAACTTTTTTCAAACATTTATCTTTGAACATTATATTTTTAAAAATCATCACATTATTGTTATCAAAACCTGAAACTTCCAAATTATTCTTTCAACTTTACCCACTATAAGTATAAACCAATGTAGTTTAAAACCGGATAGAGCTACCCGCAAAAAGCTATCGGTTGTCAAATACAAATATAACAAGTTCCATTATATGAAGCTGCTGGGCATAATATTCGGGACAGTGGTGGCCCAGCTGACCGCTTCAAAGGGACTTTGACTATTTACTTAAAATACGTTTAATGCAAATTGAATTTTTCCGATAATGTTGCCAAAGCCAAATCCTTTCATCCGCATCACGTTTTTCTTTTTCAAGACGCAAATTTAATAGGGTTTTTATCCTCCGGGTCGTCAGAAAGTTGTTTTGCATATCGCTTTGATGAACCTCCTCGAGGTAAATTCCACCCTTGAAACTCCCTTATCTCAGTGTTGCAGATTTATCTTCTTTTTTCGCTAGCGAAATTATTTACAACACACAAATATGAAAATTTTATTACTCGCATGTATATACATACAGTGAGCAAATGCGTTAATAAAAATGCAAATTTTTGTTCGGATTTTACAATTGCATTTTCGACTTTTGTGCAAAAGCTAATAAAGTCCCTGGGAAATGTATCTTTCGCATATTATTATTTATTATTGAGGCAATTCAATTTTCTCTTGTCACGAAACGCAATTTGAGCTTGAAGATACGCCAATGGCACAAACACTTTGGTAATATAGGCTTAACATAGCGCGTTACTGCTCCTAAACCAATTTAAATGCTCATTTGCATACGTTTATGATTGGGAAATTGACGTTCAGAGCATTTGCCGCAGGACATTTTATCTCAGAGATAAATTAATAATATTTTTCTGCCTCTACGATATAATAACTTTCGTTACGGTTGTTAGTTTTGTCTTAAACGACTGCGGCAGCTTGAGTTAATCGCTCCATTTTTCACGAAACAGTCGTTTTCAGTTTTGAGGACGTTACTTGTAGTCCCATAATAATAAATAAAAGGTTTTTGTCATCCTACTGACTGCGCCAAAGGACCCCGCACAAACCTTATAGGAAGGGTATTTCTGTTGAATTGGTTTAAAATAGGGGAATGTGATTTTAATTGAGAAAACCTATTGATATTTTCGTCATTCCCTAACAAAATATCATTAGCTGGTGAAAAAATGGCTTTTAGAAGAAGAATACCGTGTTATGTCTGCGACAGTCTTCAGATACCACATATAACAGCGTTACTTGCTGGCGATGATAACTCTCTTCTACGGGATATCGCAGTAATAAGACGCGATGAAAATCGTAGACCACCCTGACCTTACTCCAGATTCCAGGGTATACAATAATTGTATAATAACAATACGCAGAGAAATAAATGATCATAGAGGATTTCTTGTGCAAGGTCTTATGGAAGCAGTGGCGCACCCAGAAAATATGTTTGGGGGGGGGCTAAATAGGTTGTGGCTTGTGACTGAAAACCAAAAACAAAATTTGAGATGTCAGGGGGCCACGCCTTGATGTTTCTACATTTTTTAAACGTATAAATACAGTTTTGGTGGGGCGGCCTGGAGGAATCCTGCCGATAGCACCCCCCCTGGGTGCGCCACTGCTCAAATAACCTTTTTTATAGCCCTTCTCAAGAGCTACAATTGAGCAAAAAATTCATATCGATAGCTTCACTGGTTTCCAAAACGTGGCCCTTTGAAATATTTAAAAATCTAATTTTCATTTTTAAATTTTTGGATTTTGTAATTTTTGACTTCACCAATCGAAAGAGGAGGTGAAAATTAATGGAAAAGCATTTCCGCAACTTTGTTTTTTGGGTTTTAGGGCTTGTGAAAAAATAAACACCGTTTTTCCACATTTTGGGCCCAGAAAATTTCAATAATCTGACATTGTTTCACAATACTACTCATTACTCGGTTATAACTGCACATATTATGATGCATAATTATATATTTTGAATCAGAATTAAATTATCTTTGAGATAGAATAAGATTCAATTATTTATCTCAAATAATTTTAAAGATATTGAGGCTCAAAGTCAAAACATTTTCTCAAATTTCACAAAAGATTCAAAGCTGATTTTCTTGAAAACAAAGCCCTTGAGCTCGGAGTCTCAGAAAACCTTTTTTATAGCCCTTATCAAGAGCTACAATTGAATAAAAGATTCATGCCAATAGCTTCACTGGTTTCCAAAATATGGCCCTTTGAAATATTTGAAAATCAAATTTCCATTCATACCCCTTTGGAAAAATTCGAATTTTTGAATTTTTGGATTTTGCAATTTTTGACTTTACCAATCGAAAGAGGAGGTGGAAATTGATGGAAAAGCATTTCCGCAACTTTGTTTTTTGGGTTTTAGGGCTTGTGAAAAAATAAACACCGTTTTTCCACATTTTGGGCCCAGAAAATTTCAATAATCTGACATTGTTTCACAAAACTACTCATTACTCGGTTATAACTGCACATATTATGATGCATAATTATATATTTTGAATCAGAATTAAATTATCTTTGAGATAGAATAAGATTCAATTATTTATCTCAAATAATTTTAAAGATATTGAGGCTCAAAGTCAAAACATTTTCTCAAATTTCACAAAAGATTCAAAGCTGATTTTCTTGAAAACAAAGCCCTTGAGCTCGGAGTCTCAGAAAACCTTTTTTATAGCCCTTATCAAGAGTTACAATTGAGTAAAAGATTCATGCCAATAGCTTCACTGGTTTCCAAAATATGGCCCTTTGAAATATTTGAAAATTTAATTTCCATGCATACACCCTTTTGGAAAAATTCGAATTTTTAAATTTTTGGATTTTGCAATTTTTGACTTTACCAATCGAAAGAGGAGGTGGAAATTGATGGAAAAGCATTTCCGCAACTTTGTTTTTTGGGTTTTAGGGCTTGTGAAAAAATAAACACCGTTTTTCCACATTTTGGGCCCAGAAAATTTCAATAATCTGACATTGTTTCTCAAAACTACTCATTACTCGGTTATAACTGCACATATTATGATGCAAAATTATATATTTTGAATCAGAATTAAATTATCTTTGAGATAGAATAAGATTCAATTATCTATCTCAAATAATTTTAAAGATATTGAGGCTCAAAGTCAAAACATTTTCTCAAATTTCACAAAAGATTCAAAGCTGATTTTCTTGAAAACAAAGCCCTTGAGCTCGGAGTCTCAGAAAACCTTTTTTATAGCCCTTATCAAGAGCTACAATTGAGTAAAAGATTCATGCCAATAGCTTCACTGGTTTCCAAAATATGGCCCTTTGAAATATTTGAAAATCAAATTTCCATGCATACCCCTTTGGAAAAATTCGAATTTTTGAATTTTTGGATTTTGTAATTTTTGACTTTACCAATCGAAAGAGGAGGTGGAAATTGATGGAAAAGCATTTCCGCAACTTTGTTTTTTGGGTTTTAGGGCTTGTGAAAAACTAAACACCGTTTTTCCACATTTTGAGCCCAGAAAATTTCAATAATCTGACATTGTTTCACAAAACTACTCATTACTCGGTTATAACTGCACATATTATGATGCATAATTATATATTTTGAATCAGAATTAAATTATCTTTGAGATAGAATAAGATTCAATTATTTATCTCAAATAATTTAAAAGATATTGAGGCTCAAAGTCAAAACATTTTCTCAAATTTCACAAAAGATTCAAAGCTGATTTTCTTGAAAACAAAGCTCTTGAGCTCGGAGTCTCAGAAAACCTTTTTTATAGCCCTTATCAAGAGCTACAATTGAGTAAAAGATTCATGCCAATAGCTTCACTGGTTTCCAAAATATGGCCCTTTGAAATATTTGAAAATCAAATTTCCATGCATACCCCTTTGGAAAAATTCGAATTTTTGAATTTTTGGATTTTGTAATTTTTGACTTTACCAATCGAAAGAGGAGGTGGAAATTGATGGAAAAGCATTTCCGCAACTTTGTTTTTTGGGTTTTAGGGCTTGTGAAAAACTAAACACCGTTTTTCCACATTTTGAGCCCAGAAAATTTCAATAATCTGACATTGTTTCACAAAACTACTCATTACTCGGTCATAACTGCACATATTATGATGCAAAATTATATATTTTGAATCAGAATTAAATTATCTTTGAGATAGAATAAGATTCAATTATTTATCTCAAATAATTTTAAAGATATTGAGGCTCAAAGTCAAAACATTTTCTCAAATTTCACAAAAGATTCAAAGCTGATTTTCTTGAAAACAAAGCCCTTGAGCTCGGAGTCTCAGAAAACCTTTTTTATAGCCCTTATCAAGAGCTACAATTGAGTAAAAGATTCATGCCAATAGCTTCACTGGTTTCCAAAATATGGCCCTTTAAAATATTTGAAAATCAAATTTCCATGCATACACCCTTTTGGAAAAATTCGAATTTTTAAATTTTTGGATTTTGCAATTTTTGACTTTACCAATCGAAAGAGGAGGTGGAAATTGATGGAAAAGCATTTCCGCAACTTTGTTTTTTGGGTTTTAGGGCTTGTGAAAAAATAAACACCGTTTTTCCACATTTTGGGCCCAGAAAATTTCAATAATCTGACATTGTTTCACAAAACTACTCATTACTCGGTTATAACTGCACATATTATGATGCATAATTATATATTTTGAATCAGAATTAAATTTTCTTTAAGATAGAATAAGATTCAATTCTTTATCTCAAATACTTTTGAAGATATTGAGGCTCAAAGCTGAAACTTTGTCTCAAATTTTGCAAAAGTTTTAAGGCTGATTTTCTTGAAAACGAATCCCTTGGGCTCGGAGTCCCAAATAACCTTTTTTATAGCCCTTATCAAGAGCTACAATTTGGCAAAAGCTTACTGCCAATAGCTTCACTGGTTTCCAAAATATGGTCCTTTGAAATATTTGAAAATCAAATTTCCATGCATACCCCTTTGGAAAAATTCGAATTTTTAAATTTTTGGATTTTGACTTCATCAATTGACTTTGATTTTTGACTTCATCAATCGAAAGAGGAGGTGAAAATTGATGGAAAAACATTTTCGCAACTTTGTTTTTTGGGTTTTAGGGCTTGTGAAAAAATAAAAACCGTTTTTCCACATTTTGGGCCGAGAAAATTTCAATAATCTGACATTGTTTCACCAAACTACTCATTACTCGGTTATAACTGCACATATTATGATGTATAAATCGAGGTATAAATATATATTTTGAATCAGAATTAAATTATCTTCAAGAAAGAATAAGATTCAATTCTTTATCTCAAATACTTTTGAAGATATTGAGGCTCAAAGCTGAAACTCTGTCTAAATTTTGCAAAAGTTTTAGGATAGAATTTCTTAGGGTTTAAGTAGCTCGAACTGAAACTTTTTTCCAATTTATCCAACGAAGAATCCCTGACTGAATGAGGATTTAAAAAACATTGACATTAGAGGGTGTGTACGTTTTAATTCTAGAACACATCGATATAAACCATATCATGTGAAAAAGTTTTGAATTTTCGACATTTTACGTTTTAAACGGCACCTGTTCCTCTATTAAATTTCCTGGCTAACAAAGTGCCACCGTGAAAAATCGAAGCGGGATTTTTCCGATTGCGACTTACGAATTTTGCCTACATAGGTCGGCACTTAGATTTTGCTTGTTAGCGTTAAACTGACGACGAAATTCCCTCTGATTCGATTTGAAATTTGCGCATTTTTATCTCGTTTGATTTCGATGTCAGGGAATTACTTCAATATTTTCAAATATACCTACTAACTATTAAACAAACGCCAACAACCAAAAAAAAATATATACATTTTCTCTGACCTCTATGATTTCTTTTTTCTAACTCAAGAGTTCTTCGTTTAAATTTCACCTTATTATAATTATTAATTCAAAAATAAGTCAAACTTTCTAACTTGTTGGTTTCCTTTTTCAAGAAAATTGGGGTTGACATTAGTACACAGAGCAGAGAGGCGAAGCGCTCTTATCTGTAATGTGTTTTGCAAGAAGATAGAGCCTCGTTCGTTCTTATGGGGGCGCGTATAATCTCCGACGTAAATAGAATTTTGAGCTGTTTTGGAGCTGGGTCAGGTCAAATTCGAAATTAACCCTCCTCAACCGGGTGGTAT